>CM072518.1:22767494-22794994 GCA_036898135.1 Oncomelania hupensis
CAACATAATATGATTTTTGAATTTTTAAGTCAGGGATCGCAATTCCAGCTCCAGCATCTGATGTTTCTAACACTGACCCATCAGTATAAATTTTTAAATGATTAGTATATTGCCTTTCGATATGCTCCCTAGCTTCAGTAACAACTAGATTAACATTTTCATTTTTCTTTGTTAGAGAGTAATCAATATCAAATTGTGCATTTGTATGTTCCCACTGCGGAATTTGAGGAATACTTGGTAATATAGGAATAGATGAAATATCAATATTACAAGTTGTGAATATATCATTTGTATAATTTCGTATTGATTGGAGATACGTCAAATTCCTAGTTCTTTTTGGAAAATCTATATTAGAATCAATTAATATTTCTTCTGAAACAGAATTTGGAACTGACAAACCTCTGACTACATATTTTGCAACTGATAATTTTTGTTGTTCAGGAAAAGATAACAGGCAAGCTTCTTTATATGACTTAAGTGTACTTGAATGCACTGGAACACCTAGTGCTATTTTAATTGCTTTACTGTCAATACTTTGCAACTTATTTAGCAATGAATTTGAAGCTGAAAAATATACTTCTTGTCCATAACTAAGCACTGACCTCACTAGAGATATTGCCAAATGAAGTAATGTATTTGTGTCTTGACTCCATGGCTGTGCACAAAGTAGTTTTAAAAAATTTAACCTTTTACTAGCTTTTGATATTAAGTATTTAATATGAAAATTCCAAGATAATTTTGGAGTAAGATATACACCCAGGAATTTTACATTTTGCTTATAATTTAGAATTTTACCATTTAGTTCTAACTTAGGCAAACACTTTGAATTTACACCATTATTAAACAACACCAGGCAGGTTTTTTCCGCAGATAACTGAAGACCATTTTCTATCATAAATACATTCAATTTATTAAGTTCTATCTGATATATCTTTTGTACATAGCTTACAACTCTTTTGCATGTATTTTTTCTTAAATTAGTATTAATCCAAATAGCAACATCATCTGCATATTGCACAACATTAGTGTGTTTAGACATGTATTTTGGAAGATCGTAAATAAGAATAGAAAATAAAATTGGGGCAATTATTGATCCTTGAGGAATACCCATGTCAATCTGCTGAAAGGAGGAAAATGTTTTACCAACACGGGTACAAATGTATCTTTGAGATTAAAAATTCTTAAAGTATTGATACATTATTCCGGATATTCCTATATTCTTCAATTTGTAAAGTAAACGTGCATGCCAAACACTATCATACGCTTTACGTACATCAAAAAATGTTGCTAACGTAGACTTTCTACGAGAAAACTGCTTTTTTATATGTGATGTTAGTTTAACTAAATGATCGGTAGTACATCTTCCTTTTCTAAAACCTGCTTGATTTAAAGGGAAAATAGAATTTTTCTCACAATAATGATGCATTCTATTAAGAATAATCTTTTCCATTAATTTTCCAGCTTGAGATGTTAATGCTATTGGTCGGTAGCTATCTAATGATGATCTTGTTTTGCCTTGTTTTAGAACTGGAATTACAACTGACTTCTTCCAGATATCAGGAAGAGCTCCATTTAACCAACAAGTTTGGTAAAATGAGTGAAGTAACTGTTTCCAAAGATCAGGCAAATGGATCAACATTTGATAAGAAATGGCATCAATACCAACAGCAGATTTATTGGAATTAAAGGAATTTAGGGCTTCTAAAAATTCATCGTATGTAATTGGAGAATTCATATAATGACGGTCAATAGGGTGTGGATCTTCATAATCTTCTTTTTGTTCTTCTTTTAACCTAAAACGATTCTGAGATTCATCAAGACTTGAAGACAGACTATTTTCTGCAAAAATTTTTAAGAAATGATTCAGCTTTAACTAAAGAACTGGGAAAAGGATTATTTTCAACTTTTACAGGATAGTTTTGAAGATGGTAACCATTTTTTATTTGCTTTACCTTTTTCCAGACCTTGTATGTATCTTTTGATTCTGAAACTTCAGTTTTACAAAATTCTGTCCAATATTTAATTTTTGCTTGCGCAATAATTCTGTTGCATTGTATCTTTGTACGTTTCATTTCATTGTGATTTTCTGGTGTTTTGTTCTTTAACCATTTTTTAAAATGAACCTTTTTAGTGTGTACAGCTAGAGCACAATCTTTGTTCCACCATGCATTGTATTTACGGTTTTTATAAAATTTGCATTTAGGTATTGAGTATTCAGCAGCCTGAATAATAATATTTGTAAAATTTAAATAAAAAGTGTTAATATCTTCATGAATAATGGAGTCGATGTTTTGGGATGAGAAGAATGTTTTAAAATCTGTCCAATTTGCACGATTGTATTGAAACTTTGGAATGTTATCTTCAGTGTTCACATCTTCATCAATTATATCCTCATTTAATTCTATATGAATGGGGATATGATCACTACCCAAAGTATCATTAGTTGTAGACCAAATGCAATTAACAGCAAGATCAAGAGATATTAAGGATAAATCTATCGCAGTAGCTTTGTGAGTTGACACATCAGGAATTCTGGTATATGAACCATCATTTAAAAGATATAATTTAGAATCGACGATGTTTTCTAGAAAACGATTACAAGTTATGGTTGTACATCCAGATTCCCAAAAAGGAGCATGTGCATTAAAGTCGCCTACAATCAACCATTTGTTATTAAATACATCTAGATGTTTGATCCAGTCAGAGTTGTCATCTTTTGGACCATTAGGATAATATACAGAAAGTATATTTAATATAAAGTTATGGTTGATTTTTATCATTGCTCCTGTAGCAAACACATCATTAGTATCTTTAGGTACAGGCATAGAATCCAATCTAGAATACTGTAAATCAGATCTAATGTATAATGCAGATTGAACCATCCCCGTGTTCTTATTATAACTATAAAGTGGGGGATAATAAAAGTTATCAATTTTTGGAAGTCTCTTTGGTGAAACGTGTAAAGATTGTAAAGCTAAAACGCAATATGATTCTTGTAAAACATGATGCTCAAACTGTAGTAAGTTGGTAGAAATTGAGCGACAATTCCATTGTAGAATTTTAACATTGTGTGTCCTTTCTTTCATGTTGTCAGTCAGTATAGAAAAACCTTTGTAATCAACAACAACAATAACAAATTCTTATAAGGCTTATGAATAAATGTCCAATTTCAACAATAAGACTTAAGAGTCAGGTGTGAAAGGGTCAAACTGATGAAATATAAAGACAAGATGACACTGTTGCCCCATACAAGACATAAAGACTACCAAACTCTCCCATTGTCTCTGTCCTCTCGCCACTGTCCCCTCCAATTATAATAACCCTGTGGTTGGATTTGGCGAGGGCGAACAAACCGTCTCGGCTTCTTCCAGAACAATTGATGGAGGTGCCGTCCCAAGTTGCCCGCTACCACTGACGACCCGGTGGCATTGAGGTGGATATGGTCGTAAAAGGCTCTTGACTGCTGGACGTTTTCATGGGCGACAAAAGTTACGTTTTCTTCATCCACCAGATCAGCAAAGACAAGAGCGTTAAACAAATCTCGCTTGGCTTGAAGGTTGGAGTCTTGCACAGGTGACACTCTGCTCACAACCACTTTCACCATTGGATGATCAGCCTTGATCTTTCGAACTGCATCCACAAAGGTCTTACTGGCTATCTTCGGGTCTTGGGTCTTAACGTTGTTGATGCCACAGTGTAGAACAATGGCACTGACGGGATCTGTCAGATAAGCTTCAGCAGACTTGAGAGCACTTTCAATTTCAGCAATGGTAGACGCTCTTTTCTTGGTAATATGAACACCATATGAAAGTCCCAGTCTCCTGGCTTGCACCCCGTTCAGTACTGAGTCGTGCAAGACTACAACAATGGGACGACTTGAGAGGTAGTTTTGTCTTCTGACACAGTGCTGAGCTTGCTTCCGCATTCCTCCAGGCACCTTTGCGTCACATGATACGTCATTTGTCGTCGAAAAAGCTGTGACGTCATTTTTTCCAGACCTATTATTTCTTTCTTTGTTTTTAAGCCCACCTGCGGATGTTTTGCTGTTTGATTGTTTTGGAGGGCATGCGAACTGGTCAGGCTTCGATCCAGATGAGGTAAGATCAGTAGAGCCTAACGGCGAAGCTCTAACGGCATCTGCATAAGAGCGGTCTCTTTCCGACTTGTTTTCACTAACCTCTAGGGTATCGCGACTTTGCGTAATCACAGCCTTTTTCAGATCACTGATCACGACGCACTGCTCACGCACGATGATTTCAAGAGATGTCAAGCGGTCGCAGAGTTGTTTAATTAAAGATCTCGTCTCAAAATGAACGACCTCGTCATGCTCATGTTCATCTAGACCGTTGTTGTCCAGGAGTCCGTCGGTGTCAGTGGCCGCATCTTTCTTGAATTCAGGGCCCTCGCTTAGTTTAATCGACTTCTCGGTCACAAAATTAGCCGCAGGAGACTTTCCTTCGGTAAACTTGGTGCTCTGTCGCCTTGTCCTTGTCATCCTTATGTCTTGAATGGATGGTCAACTGAGGCAGGAATTCAGTTGAGGTGTGGTTCCGCCATCTTGATCACGTCATGTTTGGTTGTGATAGTTGAAATAGGCTCTGAGTACTTATAGCCACTTTAAAGTTTTTGCACAGACAGACGGCAGACGGTGGAGGGCCATTGTTTTCTATATTATTTTTGAACTATTTAGGACTCATCTCGTTTTCTTTTGGGGGTGAGTACAAACACAAAAACAAAACAACTCTACTATTATAAGTTTCTTACATTGCACTGTGCACTTAATAACCGCGAGCATTGGAATAACTTGTAATTTATTATTATTATTATTATTATTATTATTATTATTATTATTATTATTATTATTATTATTATTATTATTAATTAATTAATTTATTTATTTAAATTAATATTATTATTATTATTTAAAGAAAATAATTAATAATCTTTGGTTCTTGCATTGGTTCTAGTGTCTAAATATATTTCACCCAAGCGTGTTTAGACAATTTTATTAAGAAACCCTACATAATTATGTAATGTGTTCCAAGTAATTGTTATGGTATCGTAACTTGTTATTATAGGCAAAGAACTAATCGATTGTTATTCTTTTTTAAGTGTTTTGCTCTTTGTTTTGCATTTGTTTTTGTTTTTTAATTGTTGTCCTTTTTGTTTTGCATGCCCGGAAATAATTTTTCTGGTGTACGAATAAAATTTTCTGATGTCTTGTGTCTTATGTGTTCAGTGAATTAACGCAAACCAAACAACTTCTTCCTCCATTTCGGCATTTGGCGAACACAAGAAAAAAAACAAAAATCTGCTTTTTGTCTCAAACCGACAAAGCAATGAAACCGAAGAAGCGTGAGTAATGTTATCAATAAAAAGGGAAGCTGAAGGGAAGTAATACAGCGCAGGTATCCAAACAAGGCCCAAGACGCAACGGCCAAGAAAAGCATTGTCATGCTGGGTGGGGGTGGGTAGGCAGGCCACCGGAATGGAGTATCTGGGACTGCTGAGGAGGCAAACCAAGGTGAAACAGAGCGTCGTATAAGGCATTTAAGTCTCCTGACACTCTGTGTGTGAGGCGGTTAAGGCCTTGTCGGCTTTCGCAGGAAGCGGTGATCTGTTTTCCCTTGTAGGCAAGTTATGTTTTATGAGAAAACGACGCACAACGCTGGGTAGTGGTAAGAACAACCAGCTGACCCCCGACAGAAAGGCGAACAAAACGACATGTTATAATCTACAGGGTTCTTGTTATTATAGGGCATCCAGACAAGTTAGTTCACTAACAGAAAACAAGTAACGTTAAAAAAAAAAAAAGGAATACAATCTATATATATGGGTTTGCCTACACTCCGTAGTTGAGACTAACTGTACGTAAGCCCTTGGCTAATAATCTCAGTTACGCCGTGTGGGTTTCGCCTTGTAAACATCCCGATGGACTATAATGAGAAATGTGAAAAGCACAGCCCTTTCACTCCACTACTTGCCGAGGCAACGAGAAATGTCCGTGCAAGAAGAAGTCATCAGTAGAACTTTGGTATGTAGGAGCTATAACAGACGTTTTACTGTTCCATGTGCATTTTTAAAGTTTACTTTTTTTTATTATCTATGCTAGATTTATCTGCATGTTTATACTGTAATATTTATACATGTATTGTTTTATTATCTACGCTATATTTATCTGTACGTTTATATTGTAGTGTCATCTTCTTTTTCTAAAATAAATTTCTTGTTAAATTTGCGCGCGCTTGTGTGTGTGCGCGCGCGCGCGTGCGTGTGTGAATGCGTGTGATCGCTTTGAGCAAACTGCCAGTTTGAAGTTGCGCATTATAAAAGTTATTATTATTATTATTATTACATGTATTATTATTATTATTATTATTATTATTATTATTATTATTATTATTATTATTATTATTATTATTATTATTATATACCCTAAGGGGTGTGTAGCGCCGAATGCTCCCTTATATGCTTCAGGTATCCGGGAACATACATTTAAAAAACGAACGAAGCGCCGAATGCATAAGTGGCGGACATGTTGTGAATGGTAAAAAATGGAGAGAGAGAAAGGAAGCTGAACACTGATGAATATCAGGGTAAGGTTTAACACAGGATGCGGTACTGAGTATCAAAAACTATTTGGAGGGGCTAACTTCTACTGGGCTGGTATTCAGGAAGCAGTTACCCATTGGATAAATCTGCGAAGCGGAGGGTAATTCCGTACCATTGTGTATGGTTTCGCATATAATACGGTATTTATCCCCTGGGTTAATGCCTCCTGAATACCACCCCGGACAAAGCAAGTTATGCCGAGTTTACATTGCTGACTAATAGTGTAATGTGGATAATAATAATGCAAAAAAAAGTAAGTAATTGAAGAAGGAAATGTTAAGATGATTAATTAGCACGGCGTGGCAAAAGGAAAGAGGAGTAGAAAATGTTTGAAAAAAATTAAAGAGCAAAAGACAATGTTAGGACAAAATTAAAAAAGAGTTTTGTACTGTCAAGGTGACGATAAAGCTAACGCTTCAACAATCTAAACAAAATTTGTCTAAATGGGTCGTTTCAACTTTTAGTATCCCAGCTCCTGTGTCGCAATGGTTTCCACAAGTTGCAATCCTAGAATTTTCTTCAAGCGTTTTATTGCACTGTGCAACGTCTCCAGGTAACATATTAATCATTCCCCCACATCTTCTTCTACTTCTTCTTCCTTCTTTAAGTCTTGTCACCTTTCCTCCCTTCTCTTCGCTTACTCTCTCTCTCTCTCTGCTCCTTCATGTATCCACTCTCTCTCTCTCTCTCTCTCTCTCTCTCTCTCTCTCTCTCTCTCTCTCTCTCTCTCTTTTCTTCACCTCTCTTCCTCCTCTCCCCACTCCTACCCTTCGTGACAAAAGTCAGGGGGATTTAGAGGTGATGCTTTAAATCAGTCACACCTGACGGCCACTAAGTCTAAGAGGAGAATAAACCTTTCTAGTGACTCGATAAATCTCTCCGCGCGCTTCAACGACTATACAGTAACCCAGTTTGAGACTGCAGAATGTGACCTTAAAAAACAAAACACCCATACTTTACAAAAGTAAGACCGACATTCGGGAGCTAAAAAGCTCAAATTGAGAGCAGGTGGGATAAAGGTGAGAGCGAGATGAAGGAAGAGAGAGGAAGGGGAGGGGTAAGAGAGAGAGATATAGAAAGAGGGAGTGGGGGGGGGGGGGGGGGAGAGAAAGAAAGGAAAGAAGGAAGGACGGTAAAATAATTTAATGATAACAGAGAAGGGGGATGAAATAGAACACACTGCTAGGATGAAAAAATGATACACTGATGTGTCCGTCGTTGTTTTTTTTTTTTTTTTTTTTTTTTTTGACAAATAATTCTCAAAATAACTTATTCATTATGTAAGCAAATATACTTCTAAACATTGTTAGTTAGTCATTGTTTATAGGGTCCAGCGGATTGCAAAGAGCCGAATCAGGACCACAACTTGGTTGAAGGAGGACTCACCCCTGATCCGTACTAAAGATCTGCTGGAAAAGCCCTAATGGTAACACTGAAGGCACTCCACCAGCCGGTCACTTTACAATACAGGCATCTCATCCAAGGGACGCTGAGGATGTACTTAAAGCCAATATCCACGTAATTTACCTCCGAATATAAGTCTACATCGATAGAACTAAACAATTAAAGATACACGTGTCATAACAATAAGTCACCCGATGAAGAGACAAATGTACACGCACGCGACCGCTTACCAAAGAAGGTAAGCCTTTAGTTCGTAACATTCCTGTAGTCTACCTAATAGAACAGTAAGGATGACATTTGAAACTAATCTCTCTCCCTGATTCGTGCTATGTGATTTAACCTGATCGTTCCTTAGAACTGTTATGAGCGTTCGAAGAAGGAAAGACAGTATAATATATCTTGAGGTAGTTTTTTTTTTCAGAATATTTGGTCAGATCAGGGAAGATATGACACATGTCGTAAGTTCTCTGAACAGATCTGCTTTGCGAAAAAAAAGTCTCCTTATTTTCTAACGTTAACTTGCCGAATGATGATCATGATGATGAGGAGGAGGAGGAAGATAAAGATAATAATAATAACAATAATAATAATAATAACGATGATGATAATAATAATAATGATGGTGATGATGATGATGATGGTGGTGGTGATGGGGTGGAAGAGGGGGGGGGGAGAGGGGAAGAGGGGGAAACTTCTCACCCACAAGAACTTATTCTACAGATTTTACGAATCTAATTTATTTTCTTTTGAGAACAAAGTTTTAATCTTTCCCTATATTAAAGGACAGTGTGTGGAGTTGTCTTGAAGTTTAAGATGAAAATAATGCCACCTAATGCCACGTCGTATTACCAAAGGAATTGTAGCAACAGTAAATTTTAAAAAAACAACGTTGGCTTATGAGGTGATGCATTCTGAAACTTCGATAATAGTATTTGGAAGTTACTAGTAATAGGAATAAAGGTTCTTTCTGTGTTTTAGATCAAAGAAGTTTGACGAGTGTCTCTCTCTCTGTCTCTCTCTCTTCCCCTATTCTCTTCTCTCGAGCGCGTGTGCAGAGCAAGTAAACTTCAACATGCTTGCTATTAAATTAATTACCAATGCCTGCACCTAATGGCGGTATTTACGATCCTTTGTTAGAAAGCCATCTTAGAGGTGCAGAAATCAATACTAACAGAAAAAGGATAATAATAACTTTCTGAGCCCTAACTAGCCTCACTATCCAATATTTACCCCACACTTTTGGCTATAGGTTTTATCTACCCATTCTCTCTCCCATCTTGTACTACAATTTTTGTTAATTTAAATTTGGGTTGTAATCATGTTTAGTGAAAACCACAATCTCGCTGTAAAATTAATAGTACCAATTTATTAAATAACAATACACATTATACTACTGCTGCTACTACTGCTACTACCGCTACTACTACTACTACTAATTTGGAGCAGAGGTACTGAAGAACACCCACAGAGGACAAACATAAAACCAAAGTGACGTAAACATTTATACTGACGTTTATCCATGGAATTGTCCAGGTGAATGTCGTCATCGCTGGCTCCTCGTCCGCTGTCACAGGTTCCCGAGTCGCCAGATGTGTCACTGTTGATGTCATCAGGCTGTAACAGACAAACGGAAATGACGTTATTTCACAGCATGCGTAGAGAAAACGTGTCGGCACATAGGCGACAAGCAAACGTACCAAAGGTTACTAGGAAAAGTTAATAAATTTAAATGATTCAATTTAGTAAATAAACTAGTTGATCACGGATAGCAGGATAACCAATCTCTGTTGTCCTCTGTTCGTTTACACACCACTGACAACCTCCCCTTAACCCTCTCTTTCTCTCTCTTATTTATGTTTGCAAGGAGGTAGAAGAAGAGGTAGAAGAAGAGGGAGACCGAAAAAGAGGTGGGAGGACAACATTCGAGAATGGACTGGTTTGACACTGAGTGAAGCCATCAGGGCTGCTGAGGACAGAGAAAGATGGAGTATGCTGGTTAAACGATCATCTGTGGTGTCCCTACGACCTTCCGGTTACGGGACAGGATAGGATAGGATAGAATAGGATTTACGTTTTAATTTATTTATTTATTTAGTACGCTGGTTAAAAGATCATCTGTGGTGCCTCAACGACTTTTGTGTTACGGGATAGAATAGGATAAGATTTTGAATAAATAAATATTAAATAAATACCCTTCTCAACACGGTGCATAGCTTCAAAAAATTAGGAGCCATTCTATCGGACAATGGGTCCCGACAGGAAGCTTCTCCAGGATCGCACAAATTACTGCTGCCCTTACAAGCCCATTTGGAAAGACAGGAACATTAGCCTACGTTCCAAGGTAAGGCTGCTGCGCTCCCATCTTCCTATACGCTTGCGAAACATGGACTCTCAAAGCAGACCAACAAGGAAGATTACAAAGCATGGGGGTGAAGTGCTACAGAAGACTTCTGGGCATTTACTATACCCAGCACATCACCAAGGACGAACCCGACAGATCATCACGCAATGGTGAAGAAACGGAAACTCCGATGGTATGGCCACGTCATCGGAGCATCAGGCCTTGCAAAGACCATCCTACAAGGCACGGTGAAAGGAGACAGAAGAAGAGGGACACAGAAAAAGAGGTGGGAGGACAACTTTCGAGAATGGACGCTGAGCGAAGCCATGAGGGTTGCTGAGGCCAGAAAAAGATGGAGTACGCTGGTTAAGCGATCATCTGTGGTGCCCCAACGACTTTTGAGTTAAGGGATAGGATAGGATGGGATTAATTATTATTTATTATTCATTTTTTTCATTGGACTTGGCAAAAAATAATGATAAAGAAAGAAGGCGACAAAATATTAGAACAGCAATGAATATTAAACCAATGCCATTCCGAATCACTGATAATAACCGAAGAGCCGTTAATTACCTCATTTTAAGAACATGCTCGGTGGACAGAATGACGTGATATAGCGTTTCCGGTATGACCGGAAGTGGGCAGGGCAGGTTTGAGGACCGGAAATTTGGATTTTCAGTAATTCGCCCTTTGGGTTGGGGGAGAGGTGTGTGTGTGTGGGGGGGGGAGAACAATTAATTGTGTTCATGGGATGGGATGATGTCAATGTGAATGAGAATGCGTTGACAGTTGCATTGCCATGGTAGATCGCCAACCGATTAAGCATAGCCATTGCGCTTTCCAAACAATCAATCAAGTTCATCTTGACATTTTACTTCTTTACCACACTGTGCTTGCTTTGTTAGCATGAATATTCAAGACAGGAAGACCAAGTACTTGCGTCTTAATGGCAGAGTAGACAAACAGCAGTATAACTACCACACCTCAGTCAAAACAATACTGCCATTACACCATACTACTATTTAAGTCTCTAGTACCTATCAAGGATGCACTGACAATGATGTATTAATTCGTCACAGAAACACAAACCTTAACAGGCTTTTACCAACAAGGGTCAGAGTCTTTGTCCCAGTAATGACTAACGTATTAAGCTGTGTCAATTGGGATACCATTCAATGCTCAATAGTCTGCCTACAGCTACTAGCTGAGACAGAATAGTCAGACATTTTACCAATACCGAATAACTGGACTCGTTGCATGCCTGACGCCAATACAAACCTTACCTTGAGAAGTGCACAACTTTACAAGTACTGTCGTGCTATACACGACTTCAACCATGGATTGATTGAACTATTTATTTATTTATTTATTTGAGCCTAACGCCTATAGTCTACCTATGACAGGAAAATCAGTTTCTTTAACAACCTGTTATTACGACATCCTGTCCGATAACTAAGATTAGTTTTAACAAATTGGGCGCAGCACATTGCAGCTTGCCCTTGCAAAAAGTCCCAAGACGTGAGGCGATGCTTTAACGTTTAAATAAGGTAAAAATCCACAGATTTTTGTACAATGTTCTCATTGTTGTGTGTGTTTACCAGTGTAGGATGAAAGGCATTAACTTTCAGGCAGCAACTGAATTGCACTAAAGTGACGCGTTATGAGCCACTGACGTACATAGATGTCACGTGTCTTATTAAACTTACGACCGTACAGTACGATCTGTCATCTCACTGACTGTGATTGAAGAGATTTCGAAAACAAGTTGAGTTAAGATTCAACTACAATGAGAAGCTAGGAACATAATCTCACCCTGGGAATATTCTCTATCACTCTGGGAACATTTTCTCAACCTTTGGAACATTCTCTCACCATGGAAACATTCTCTCACTCTGGGAACTTCCTCTCACAATCTTCGATTCTATGAATTGGTGCAGTACGCACGAAAAACGCAGGCTGTAAAAGAAAAAAAGGACTGGATCGACGAAAAGCATGTGGGTCGTTATCTTTATAAGATGCAATCCACGCATGAGAAAAATAAAAAAAGGGCTGAAAAAATGAAAATCATCGGGACCATATAATTCTTATTCGATGTAATGCTCTACTTTCCAGTCCCTGTTAATCAAATGGGATAAATAGCCTGATGAGAAAGTCTGTTGTGCAAATCAAACAACCCTGGCGTCCTACATTGTCAACCTGTTGTCTCAGTGGCTGTCTTGACAGATGTTAGTGGCTGCACAATTCGTCAGCTTAAACAAATTGAAGGTGATGGAGGAATGAGCGGCAATTTTACAAAATGAGGGACAATAAAATGAGGTGTTTGTAGTTTGTAAACATAAATATATTTCGTGGAGACAAGCTAACGCTACAATTCTTCAAAAACAATACAAAGGATGCGGCACAACTTCGCCTGCGTCTCTATAAGCACTGAATTCTGTCCTGGACAACAATAGCATCCCAACTTGAGGCCTAATTATAAAGTATTGAACTACTATTTTCGTTTTTAAAAAGTTATTTTTTGGATGTAATATATTTCGCAGTCAGAACTTAAAGCCTCGATTATGCATTACTGAACTAGCCTACTATTTGAGTTAAAAAGAAGTTGTGTTTTGTGTTTTTTTATTCACCATATTCTGCACTCTGATTTTTTGCCATCCAAAAGTCTCAGACACATCTCTGAATTACGTATCCTATACATGATTTGTAATTCTACCGATATGTTCTGAAATTTACCCTTAACAGCAGGAAGCTTCCCATTCAGCAGAAAGAGACACACTTACGATTAAAATTAAGCTACACTATGATTTTTTTATGTCCAGTTTTCAGAATTTGGCCTTGGACATCAACTTGTCGCATGCCTGGTGTAATGGATGGTGACAAGCAGTTACACTCTTGTCTCTTTTCATGGGAATAAAGTGGGATGATATGCTCGAAGTGACGAATAGGTCGGAATAGGATAGGACCGACCACCAGCATCTTTAAGGTAAATGGATTAACACATCAAATTCTATAGGTGCGCGCAAGGTTTATTGGACTGCTTGCATAGGTGTAACGATGACTTGCTGTGGCAGTGACGCAGACAAAGAAGGAAGGAGAGAGTAAGGTGGGAGGGAAGTTGTTGTATAGGAAGGAACTAGTTGTGTTTCTGTGTGGGTTTGTGCACGAGCGACCAGCATCTCTAAACACATCAACTTCCAGGGGCGCAGAGTTAAAGAACTCTTTGTAGGTGTGACGATGCCTTGTGTTGATTCAATTTGAATGCCCAAATGACGCCGTTAAGTGTGTATGTGTGTGTGTGTGTGTGTGTGTGGGTATGTGTGTGTGTGGGAGTGTGTGTGCGTTTGTGTATGTCTGTTTGTGTGTGAGCGCGCGCGTGTGTTCGAATATGTGTGTGTTTGTTAATGGACGCAACAACAAATAAATACCACACACACATGCTAACACAAACAACAACACCACCTTTCAGTCATAAAGTGACTGTTATTTTACGCTTTTAGATGTAAATTATCCCATACAAGAGCGCGTCCGGTCCTGATTTGGCTCGGAAGAGTCCGCTGGACCTAAAGCAACAATAATGTAATGTAATACAAGAGCGCTAAGTTTTAGAAATGTTAGGTAGTGGAAAGGGTGAAGTGACTGTTTTCCGTTTTTACTGTCACTCACATCCTGCAATAAGTGTGTGTAGGAGAGAAACTATGGATCAAAGAATAACCGATTGTTTTACGATACGCAGAATATGATAACGGATGCGTGGAGGCGGTGATGTAAACCCATCCCACACACAGCTTTATCGACTGAAGTGACACGCTCTTACATCAAACCGCCACAGACAAATGACATGTGCGGCAGGTAAAAATGGGATTCCCAACTGCAGAAAACAGCGTAGGTTTAGCTGCACCTCCTTTCCCCCCTCCTCCTTCCTCTCTCTCTCTCTCTCTCTCTCTCTCTTCTCCTCCTCTCTACTTGCCTTCTACCCCTAACCCCTCGCAGTATCCTCGCCCCTTCCCCTTACCTCAGCTTTAATCATAGTTTTATCCTTCTCCGATACTTTTGTGGGTGGTGAGTATAATGGAAGAAGATTTGCATGGAAGATAATGAGTTATTATTATCATATAAGACAACAGTGGGTTTTTTCTCCCTCTTTAAATCATATCAGCCTATTTCTAGTTTGATATCTACTGAAATTCAAAAATCTATTTAAAAACAAAAATGCGGATTGTGGTTTATTTATTGATATTTGTTCATTCATTCATTCAAACATTATATATGTTTTGAATTATGTAAATATAGAAACAATCCAAAATTCAGAAAAGCTGAACAATCTGCACGTGAAGAACTAACATGTTCATCATTTATAAAGGTTTCTACAGGAAACATCTACCCAGGGTGCTTTATTAATTTTATTTATTTATCTATTTATTTATTTTGTAAATATATTTTTAAATTACGTAAATGTTTGAAAAGTCACATTTTTAGAAAAAGCTGAACACGTTCATTATGTACAAAACTCTATTATTGTTCTTTTCAGTGTGTGTGCTCTTTAGTATTGTGTTTGCGCGGGATGGTTGGGACGGGCATATAATATCTCCAGGCTACTCATCAATCAACTGGGACACTCATATGAAGGCATCAGAGAGAAAAAGAATAAAAGACAACAGCCAAACTGGGCGTGGTATGTTATGGGTTCATACGCACGGGCTAATAATAATAGCTTTTTGTGCGTGGAAATGGAATAAATATTGCAAATGGTGTATGCGTGTTTGAGGGCAAGTAAGATGTTCAAAGTGTACAGTAATCAAATTTTTTAAAAAGTAATCTGTTGCTTAGACAAGATAGTCTACACTTTTTTTTTAAGACAACTCTCTTCCAAGAAATCCAGTTGAAAAAAAAAATTAAGGAAAAAAAACGCACAATAAACACGAGATATAGCACAATAAACTACGAAAACAATAGAAGTGGTAACAAAGACGAAAGTACACATGAAAGTTTTTCTCAGATTATAGAGTAAAGAATACGGAAAACGGTATAAACCTTGATGTACTCAAAGGTTCGTATTAATGATGCAGTGGATACGGCGAGGCTACACACAAAATGTTTCAGATACAGATGTTACAAATGGAAACAGCAGGAGATAGGAACGTCGAACACAAACAATGGAATAAATCATACAAACAAGTATACTCACACTGGCCAAGCGTTTCCATGCATCGGCTGGTCCATCAGGGTGATGAGCGACAGCCCCGAAAACGTCACGTGATTGCAGTTGATGTACATCCGCATCAGGTTCATCCAAGCTGAAGCTAACCTTCTTTTGCATCTCCACGCTTTTGCCCCCGCCATGGTGGGACGGTAGGCCTTTCGGGCTGAGAATCACGCCGGATGTGGACAAGTCTGTCTGAGAAAAATCTGACATCGAGTTTTGCCTCTCTGGCACGGGAGCTGAAGGGACCATTCTTACGATTTTCTCAGGAGACATGACCTTGGTCGGGGCCGGGACGTAGTCATTCTTAACAATGGACCCGGTCTCCCGGGCCTTTCTCCTCCTTTCCTGTTTCAGCACGAAGCAAATGGCGCCAATGATGATTCCAGACAGCACAACGGTGCAACCGCCAATGGCCGCCACGATGACGACGTAGGTGTCACGTGTCTCTTCGTCACTTCCGGACTGTTTGCCGTTTCCTGCGTCATTCTGGCTGACGTTGGGATAATTCACTTCAATTTGCAAGCTGGTCTCTGCCGACAAGCGAGGAACTCCCAAGTCGTGGACGTACAACAGGACGTGGTACACGTGAGGGTTCTTCAGCTTGGTCAGATCCGCAAGGTAAAGTTTACCGGTCTCTCCCTCCACGCCGAACACTCCGTTCTCGTCGCCCGTGTGTTGCAGCGAGTATCTCAGCGCTGACGCGTTGTCCACGTCGACGTCATAAGCGATGATGCGGCCCAGGGTGATGCCGTTTTCAGGCAGCGTGGTGATGACCACGGAGTGGTTGATGCTGGTGGGGAAGAGGATGACTGGGGCGTTGTCGTTGATATCAGTGACCGTTATCGTCACCTGCAGTAACAAACAATAGCAATAGTAACAAGGGGACACAAGTAAATATACGACACTGACAAGAATGAATTAAAATAAAACAACACCCTGTGAACAGAGATGTTAAAGCACTATAAAATTACAAAGCTTTTATGAATTCGTTAATGAACTGTCATTCGGCCATACACCATTCGTTGATTTATTTATTCAATCACTTATTCCCATTCATTTATTCATACATTAAATATTCCATAAATAAATGTCCTTGCTGGCCTGGATGCTCACCTGTGAGCTGTTGGACTTTGGGATGTCTCCTTTGTCTCTGGCAAGTATCGTGAACACGTGCGTATCGCTCGTCTCTCTATCCAGAATACCGTGGACTTGGATGGTACCATTTGTAAACACTGTGAATGGAACGTCCCCGTTGATGGAGCCAGCGTAGTAGAACTCCACCTGTAGTTACATGAAAAAGCAAATAATATTTGAGTTCATTGCTTTTCCAAATTTAAACACCGAATGGAACATCCCCGCTTATTGAGCTAGCATAGTAAAACTTCCATCTTTTACATTGGAAAGCAAATACTATGTTTCTTAATATTTTCCCCCCAACAAATTACCATCTGGCGTGTTACTGGTTTAAAATTTGCGTAAAAATTATACTTCTTAAATATGTCTGGTTTTTGTTTCTCGCATTTTGTTCGTCTCGTTTCGTTCTGTTATGCACACACGAAAGTTCATTACATTGGAAAATCTCCTGTATTTGCCATCATTATATAATGTAAAATAATTTGCCAGCAGAATGTAATCTTACCAATCCATTGTTGCCCTCGTCAGGGTCTGTTGCGGACATATTGCCTACGATGTAGCCAGGCGACACGCCCTCAGACACTAAGAAGTGGTAGGGAGTTCCATGTAGCTGAGGGGTATTATCGTTCATATCTCGCACAGTCACCGTCAGCCTGTTAGACAAAAAGAAAGTAAAAATAATGGAGATTAAGAAATGTATAGCATTCTAATGGTCATGATCATGTATTACACTTACATCAGTTTGATGTGGAAAAAAGAAGATAATAAAGAAGTGAGTAATACAATGGGCAGCCGGATGGATGGACTGTTAAAAGTAATGCAGCGTACTCAAGCAGGAATTAATTAATTAATGATGATGATGATGATGATGATGATAATAATAATAATAATAATAATAATAATAATAATAATAATAATAATAATAATAATAATAATAATAATAATAATAATAATAATAATCATCATCATCATAATAATAATATGAATGTGTGAAAATTGTTGAATTGTAATGCTTTGGTTTCGCTGAGAACATGCGCACTTTATAACTTAAAGGACTTTATAATTATTATTTACGCTTAAATTCCATGCATCATGATGTTGCTATTAAAACATTTTCCCTGTGCTTACTTTGAGTGTGATTGTGTTAAAATCGTAGAATAACAACAAGTGCCTTCACATTTGTTATCAGCTGATAATCTTATTCTTCCAATTTCAAAATTAAAATTTAAGATGTGTACTGAAGAATATGGTGGGGCTAATAATACCTTAGATTTTGTTTTTTATTAAGTAACTTAGCTGCGAGCGCCTAGGGCTTCATTTTTTATTTAATGTAATTTAATGTTATTTTATTTTATTTTACATTGTTGACGGTGTTGACATGCACCTGTTTCAAGGCGACTCTTTTTTTGGCGCTTGTTTTTTCTACTTCTCAAAAGTGGGCGCCAAGCTTACAAACCATTTTGCCTACTTGTCCTGAACGCCCTGCATATCCTTGGATGTTAAAATACTGTCTTCAGTCAAACCTGCTTTGTCTGTAGTTGCAAAAAATTACTCCGTTCCGTTCTGTTTGAATTGGACACTTGCTCCACCAATACCCATGTGCAGTTTCCAATGTAATTACACTTATTGAGAGTACCGGATTAATAATAACGGATCAACGAGGTACGGCCACACATGTCGGCTTTTCGTTTCAAGTCTTATAGTGATAATCAACGCACCCTGCCTTGACTGTAACTAAAATGTATAAAATCATTATGTTAAAGGAACAGACGTTCAATAAACAACGGAATTGATATTTAACAAAATAATACTATTAGTTTCCGATATTAAAATTGTATCGCACCCAGCCTATATCACCCTCCCTAAAAATAAAATAAAATAATTTTTTTAAAAACCACCACATGTGCTATTTTATGACAAAGTCAATGCATGATATATTGTTCCCCACTCTTCTCTATCTTTTAAGGCTTTACTATCACCAGACGCGTGCTTCTTGCTAAGTAAATAGACCCTGTCTGTCGGAACAAACAGGGTACCTCTTGAGGCAGGAAGAATTATTATCTTCAGACGTTGTGGTCACTTTACCTGCACCTGATTTAGGGCTAAACCACTGAACGAACTCCTCAAAAGTGCATTTTTTAAAAGCGGTATGTAGCCCTCTGTCCAACCTCAGAAAAAAGATTTAAAGTGTCTTGAGAAAGCGCTAAATCTCATAGCTTATAGACTTTCGCATTAAAATGGAAATCGAGACGTAGACTGCACGCACATACACTACACTACACTACACTACACTACACTACACTACACTACACTACACTACACTACACTACACTACACTACACTACACTATACTATTCAAAACAGCATTACATAATTGGATGTGCTTTTCGTGCTATTTCGTATTGCGCAAATAGGGAAAACCTGCACAGGTATTTGGCAGTGAAAGATTTAGTGCATCTTAAGAGTGTTAAAAGTAAGACAACAGCGTTGCCATCTAGAGAATGTGTGCGATAAATAAGTTTAGAAACTTGCTGTAGGTAGACAGGTTATCCAAGTATTAAAGCTAGTTATTTAGCTTTAACTGGCATCACTTCACCAAACTGAAACTTTTATTTTGATCACACGAGATTACAAAACGTCATGTAGGTATTTTGGTGCAAAATACCGATAACAGTATTAAGCGAATACTTTAATGTTATATTGTTTGACAGTGATAGGTATTTTAACTGTAAAACAAAGCGTAGATCTTCTGCTAGAACGGACATAATTATATTGCTTCTAAAACAATAAACAGAACAGTTAAGGTGCGAAAT
Source organism: Oncomelania hupensis (assembly GCA_036898135.1). NCBI lineage: Eukaryota > Metazoa > Mollusca > Gastropoda > Littorinimorpha > Pomatiopsidae > Oncomelania > Oncomelania hupensis. The sequence continues at coordinate 22,787,002 of CM072518.1, forward strand.
GTCCGTTTTATTGCGTGCCTTAAAATAAACACGCACGTACCAATACACTCAATCATACCATGCGTAAGCATGACACAGACAGACCTGGTTTTGCATTTTATAAAGTTAAGTTACTGATAAAATTCAAAAAATGCATACCACAAGCTACCTTTACATTTTGATAAAAATCAAGTTGCTAATAAAACGACATACCATTATTTGAGCGTGCTTTGATAAGAGCAATATATGCACAGCACTTGCTCATATTGGAAGCTTCCTGCTGTTTCAAAGGCTAAGAAGGGCTTGTTTCGAAGTTAATTAAACTTCTTTTCAAGTGCGTACCTGTTGTAATTACTGTTTGAAAAGCAACGGAGAGTTTGGTCTGCAATGACTCCAGTGATTGATATGCACCTGGGCCTTTGAAGGCTAAATTATTTGATCAAGGAAAACAATGCCATCAAAATCGATGTCCTCGGTTTTATAAGTGCATGCAACATGCACATTTCCTTGATAATTACTATACTACTACTTATTACTGTGTTTTGTAAAAATGGTTTGAGTCGCTCTATACATTAACACGAATGCTGGCAAGTCATTAGAGCGGAGATGGATCGATAGAAAATGAGAGGTTTGGGGAAGGTGGTGAAGAGGAAAGAGAGCACAAGACAGCTGGACTGCTGCAGCGCCTTCTAGGACGAGGAGGCACAGAACCCCGATGAGGAAACGAACTATCCGACCCCAGCTCTTAAATTTAAATCTATGCATAGCCTCACTGAATACCTTTGTAAAATAAACAATTCTGAGTGCTCTCTACAACAAAAGGTTCTATTGCACAGGATGTGTAGGCTTACATTGAATTGTTCGAATTATACCCATAAATAATCCCTCAGAGACAGAGAGCACCTAACTATAGGGTTTAATTGTCTTTGTAGGCTTAAAGTAGGCAAGACTTTTCGACATAATTTATCTGCACCGAATACACTGGCCCATTAAACCTTGTATTTTCGCGCAGACCCCCATCACTGCACAGCAAGACAAAAAGTCGTTTACCAAGTGAATGACTTCCTTTAAGTTTGAGCGTCGCATTATGATTTTTTTTTTAAAAACAATCCATCTGTTTTCTCGTGTATAGTTTCTCATAGTATAAGATTGATCCTTTAAAACAATCCATAATCTCTTTTCTTATGTATTGTATATTTATCTATTATATCTAGGTATTCACTGCAATACAATATTCACAGCAAGATCAAAACGTTGTTACCTGTAACCACCGTTCATTATTATATTTCAATGTCACATTATGAATCTATAGTGCATATTTATCAAAGGAAGCTAAACATAATAATGGTCTCTCTTGTACTTTTCTTATGAGTTATAGGATAAAGAACAACTGATTTTAAAATATCATTGCAATGTACACCAAGACTAATAAAGTAAATTGTATTATTTATGTTGTGGTGTCATGCAGCGAATCTCTCTCGATAATAGTCAACAACTTATAGGGGTCAGCACACATAACCATTATGCCCATCCTTGTTCAAAGTAATCAAAATTTAAATACAACAAATATTATTATTATTATTATTATTATTATTATTATTATTATTATTATTATTATTATTATTATTATTATTATTATTATTATTAAGCAAACTGTTCATATTCAATTTGAATTCAATTCAATTCAACGAATCTATTGATATGTTTATTGCATGGTGTAACAAGTTTCAAATCATAGAAAGGTGTCATTTATTTGTAGACAGATGTGTATTGCTGATAGGTTTAAAACACAATTTTAACCCTAACCACGTTATGTAAATGATCGATTTACACAACATGACAGCGACGTTCTTTACCACATCGCTAGCTCTATAATATTACCATAAACCTAAGGGTGACAGAAAAGACAGTGTGGTTGTGAATCAGAGGGGAAAACACAACGTTTTGTTCATGGGTTCAAAATAAAAAAATGAGCTTCCCCTGCGTGTCACACATTCTCCAACGCATTAAAGGCGAGGGAACCTGCTGGTTTTACGATGCTAAAGCATGTTGCCCGAGATGCTTTAACAGCGGGGCCTTTGTAGCACAACCATTTACTGATTCAACAGTACATTCATTCATACTCCTGCCTATAACATTTTCAGTTATTTTCCTTTTGGTTGTTGCTGATTTCTATTCTTATTTTGTTGTTGAATTTTTCGTTGTTTCTGTACCTTCCCTTCCCTTCCTATTTTTTTCCTAATTCAATCAACAACACAGTTATTCTTGTAAAGCGTAGTGGATTGGTGGGTGGGTCTATAATGGGTGTATCTTGTGGGTGCGTAAGGTCTGAGGGGCACGGAAAGAATCACCCAGGGGTTGGGTGTAATTGCTTTTACACGAGAACAGACCAACATTGGAATGGTCTCAAGAGCAACTCTGCATAAAAACTCTTCTGTAGGGTGGGGCGAAGCGCTTATGAGCATTCCCGGTCGCTGAGAGACCATCTGAAATTGAACTGAACTGTACTGATAACGCTCTATTTATTTACTTATTTATTTATCTATGTATTGATCAGACACATTTTCATTCAGCTTAACCACAACAACAACAAAATCCATTAAAAAATAAAATCATATTTCTCAAATCCAAATTTTCCTCCAGGCGTAAATTATGTACTGATGCCTAAAATCATCTTTTTTTTTTAAATTAAAAAAAGAAACAGCTTGAACTAAGTTTAATTTTATTAAAAAATGTGGGATATTTATAAATCAAGTCTCCAAAGCTTGAAGAATGAACATTCTTCCATTTGATTCAAACGCCGACCAAAGAGACACCGACCGCTATTTTCTTAATTCTAGCTCCGGAAACTTGCTCACGACACTATTTGGAAACGGTATGGCACTTACAATCACTGATGTGTGAAAACGCGTGCTGTGAAATGAGCTTCTATCCACCTTTAAGCCCTGTACTCAAGTGTAGAGTAAATAGTACGTGAAATCAAGCAAGCAGTATTGATGTGCTTTTGAGGCGTTTGGAGCTATTGTTAACGAGTGTCCGCTAGGCCAACATTGACAGTTTTATGACTTTCTTATGGAATCGTTTAGGTCATATAAATTCAATAAAACTAGTGTACGTATCACGGCGTTCTAATATGTAACATATGTATGGTTTGGCTACTGGCATATATTGTTGTATTAGGTAATAATATGTCGGTATTAATATAGAGTCAAAAGATTCAATAAGGCTAGTGTATGTACGTATCGATGACATGTATGTATGTCTTGGCTATACTTGTATGTATTCTTGTGTGAATTAAGCATTACTGTGGATAGGTGCAGGGAAGAGACTAGATATTCTTGGATTAGCAACAGCTGAGCAAAATATAGTTTTGTAGAGGTTAGACAGAACTGTAATGTTCTATCTGCGAATTATTTTAATAGGAAATAAACAGATAAAAGAGAAATAAAAACACAACACACGCATGCCTCATAAAACACCTCAACATCCATTTCTGACATCCCCTCTCTCTCCTCACCCACCCCACACAAACATATACTCAAATCATCCTCATTTACAAGAAGAAGACAAAGAACAACAACAACAGCAACAACAATAAATAACAACAAGTCGCCTGAACATACGTAGCGGTGCCAGTCTTTGCTGCCTGCCCCCCGTCCACAGCTCTGAGGGTATAGCGTAGCACTGGGGTCACCTCTCTGTCCAGAGCAACTTTAGCCGACACCACTCCAGACTGAGGATGGATGGTGAGGTAACCGAGAGCCTCAGACTCCACAAAGCTGTACGTGATCTTGGCGTTGTCGCCCTCATCTCTGTCGGAAGCGGATACCTGGATGATGTACTGGCCGGGTGAGTTGTTCTCCGTCACAGATGCTGCGAAGCCCACGAGATCGAATCTGTGGAAGGAATGAATAAACAGAAAAACGGTGAGGATGGTGAAAAAAGTGAATGATCAAGTAAAATGCGAACGTGAAATTCTGCTATAAATGTGTGTGTGGGGAGTGGTTGGGGGGAGATGCGTGTGTGTGTTTTGATTATATGTATTAATATGCGTGATAGTAAATGCCTAAAAATCATTGTTATAAACGAATACACGTAAAATGAAAGTACAAAAAAATGTCAGCTGCAGGGGAGGAGGGAGGGGGGGGAGGTTCGTGGTGTGGTAGTGGTAGGTTGGGGTTGAGAGGAGAGAGGTTTCAAAAAAAAAGAAGGACAAATGACAGGAAATGAAGGTTTCTTCGTTTAGGACGGAAATCAAAGTTCCATGATTTGATTATAGAGTTGGAGTAACTGAAAGCAATTTTGACAAATAAGACGGAAACAACATGACGGGGCATCGAGTCTTTTCATCAATGTCAAAGCTGTCAAGATCAATTTCGTTCGCATTTGCACTCTTCCACTCTCTTCCTATGCCATTCATTCCTAAAGCTCTTTGACTATCGTCCACAACGTTCTCCTGTCTTCCTCTTAAAAATTCTTATTCTTTATGTTCATCTCTTTCTCTTTGTTCTTCTTCTCTTTCTTCTTCATCTTGTTGCTGTTGTTGTTGTTCTTCTTCTCATTTGTTTCTTATTTATTTTCATTTTCTTGTTGTTCTTCTTCATTTTTTTCATTTTCTCGTTCTTGTTCTTCTTTTTCTACTTTTTATCCTCCTCCTTCTCCATCTCCTTACGCATTCTTCTTGTCTTCTTATTCTTCTTCCTTTTTCTTCTTCTCATTGTTGTTGTTGTTGATTCTCTTCTTGTACTTCTTCTTCTACTACTTCTCCTTTTTCATTTTGATCTCATTCTTCTTGTTTTTGTTCTTCTTCTCATTCTTCTTGATCTAGTTCTTCTTCTTCTTTCTTATTCTTGTTGTTCTCTTCTTCTTCGTCGTCTTCTTCTAACTTCTTATTCTTCGTCGTTCCTCCTCTTTATTATACTCTGGTTCTTCTTATGTTTCTTTTCTTTTCCCCTTCTTTTTCTACTTCCATTCAGTTTATAAATAAACTTACTAAAAACTAACCGCAAGCAAATAAACACCATCCGTCGTTCTCTTTTTATTCCTCCTCCTCCTCGTTTACATCCTCATCCTCCTCTTTCACCCATTCCTCTTTTCCCCTAAAAAAATTAGCAAAAGAGGTCTTGGCACTTGCCATTTTGCAAATGGATGTCCATAGTGATATTGAAAAAAAACAACCTCTCCTCCTTCTTTTTTCTTAAACTGATGCGGACGGTAAGGAACGGCCCTTGCTAAAGCTCTTTTAACTAATGGACTCTTGGAGAATTCGGTGCAAAAGGGGAAAATATTATGGAGATTAGATTTTTGCGGTCTGACACAGGCTGCGTCAAATCTTTGCCAATGAAATTAGATGTAGAAGATTAGAACGAGGAGATGGAGCAGGAAGAAACTTTTACAAGAAAAACTTTTTTTAAAGAATAGAAGAATGCGGGTGAGGTTAGTGTCAAGAAAATAAAAACTAAAATTTGAAAAAAATTGTGTATGATAAAGACTAATAATATATAGGTACATTTTGTAAAAGGGAAAAAAATCCTGAATAATAGATTGGTGATTTCAGTACAAAATGAAGGGTAATAATTAATAGTAATATGGAGGAAAACAAAAGAAAGCAGGGAAATCTATTTTAGAAGAAGAAGAAGAAGAAGAAGAAGAAGAAGAAGAAGAAAAAGAAGAAGAAGAAGAAGAAGAAGAAGATAAAAACAAGATGGCGCGATAGCAAAGCAAGAAAGACTTTATCCCACACACATCCAGGGGCGGACGAGGGGGGGGTTTCCGGGGTTTCCGGAAACCCCCCCCCCCAGCCCAAAAAAAAAAAAAAAAAAGGAAAAGAAAGAAGAAGAAGAAGGAGAGAAAGAGAGAGAGAGAATACAATTATAAAAATAAAACTAAACATAAAATAAATACTATATATATATATATATATATATTTATTTATTTATTTATTTATTTTTTTTTTTTGTTATACGAATTTTGGAAACCCCCCCCCCCAAAAACTAACTGATCCGCCCCTGCACATCTCCCGATCAAACTGATCTGCACGTTACAAACAAAACAATAAAAGCTAAAATACTCACTTCGGAGCATTGTCGTTGATGTCGATAATGAGCACGGTAAACTCCACTTGCGTGGAGAGCGAAGGCGTGCCTCCATCCCGGCAGAGGATGGAACCATGGTAGCTCGACACCTGTTCTCTATCCACCGAAGCTTTGAGCAGCATCCGGTACCCTTTGTTGGGCAGTTCCACCAGTTTGAACTGCGAGGCCGAGTTGACCATAACGCACGTCACTCTGCCGTTATCGCCGCTATCCGTGTCGTCCACGTTAACAAACGCGACGAAGGCGTCGACTTGGGCGGACTCCGCTAACGATATTTCTGTGGTAGCGCCTTCGTTGACCGTGACGATCCTCATCCTAGGAGGGTTGTTGCCCGTGTTGAGGACAGTCACCGTGACGACCACTTGCTCCACGGATGGGGGAGATCCTCCATCGAAAGCTTCCACGATCAACGTGTGTGGAGTGGAGGATGGAGGGGTAAGCTTTGTGGGCTGCACTCGCAGAGTGATAACACCGGTGGTTTCGTTGATGACGAAGAGCTGCTTGGCGGCATCGGATATGACGGAGCTAAAGCGGTATTTCACCGTCCCGTAAGCTCCGGCATCACCATCAGTAGCCGTGACGGTCACCACTTCGGATCCAGGCTAGGAAAATAAAGAACAAATATTTCAATCAATCAATATTATAATTAAAGAAATGAAGAATGTGTGAGCAGAAGAAAGAAAGAAGCGCATAAATAATAATGGAAATAAAGCTCACCCACACCAAGAATGCATCATCATCATCATCATCATCATCATCATCATCATCATCATCATCATCATCATCATCATCATCAAGAAGTGTCTATCTCCCACCACTTTTCATCTTCCAACTCCTTCACTTCATCATCATTCTCTCTCTATTCTTTTTTTTTTCTCCTGCTCTTCTTTCCTCCCCCTTCTCATCACCACCAGCATCATCATATTCTTTTCATTCCCTTCTCTCCACTCTGAGATAGCTATTTCCTCATTAGCAATCACCATTTAGTCTCTCATCGATCATCATCATCATCATCATCATCATCATCATCATCATCATCATCATCATAATCATCCTGACTCACCGGATCGTCCTCTCTAACGCTGACGTCGTAGGCTTCTTGCTGAAAAGCGGGAACGTTGTCGTTCTCGTCAGTGACATTGATGATGACTCTTAAGAAATCGCTTTTCGGAGGGACGCCGCCGTCGTATGCGATAATGTTGAAATCGTACTGGGACACCTTTTCTCGGTCCAACACTGTAGCCAAGGTCAGATATACGAAGCTTGTGCCATCGGGGTTCTGTAAAGGAATGAATGAAAGAAATAACAGATGGAAGGAAAGTGGGGGTGGGAGATGTGGGGAGAGGGGGGAGGAAAAGAAACAATAAAATGAAGGAATTATATTCCCCCCCCCCGCTCTCCCACCCCTTTTATTTTCTTTTTCCTTTTTGGCTAAAGAGCCGCATGGCCGGATGGATAAAAATCATGTAAGCCTATTCTGAAATACCAGAACAACGTTCCTTCCTAAATATAGTATTTTTGCTGCCAAAGGCAAACAAAATCTCTGCTTTATAATCAGAACAGATGTCAGCTGTCTTGAGTGCTAATAGTGTTGTTATAAATATAAAGAAAAGAAATGAAAAAAAAAATAAGAGGAAAAAAATCACGATTGACATTACCTTCGTGTAAGAGTGATTGAAGACTAGAGTGGATGGTTGTTGGTTGGAATTTAGAACGCATCTCTGCACTGTGTTGTTGGGCAAAGAGTCCAGATCTTGAGGCCCGCTCAGCTTCAGTCTTGTTCCAACCTATCCATTCAAATCAAATGAATCAATCAATCCATCAATTATTCCGGTTATAACGAGTGAACAGATTTGGTTAAAAGGAAACGAACTTACAAAAGAGAACACAAACAAAACAGAAGAACCCCAGTTATATAT
>CM072518.1:22799994-22952494 GCA_036898135.1 Oncomelania hupensis
TGGACATATGATGTAGCAACAAACAGACTTGACCGAAGTGATGAAAACTATGCGACAGCATTCCTCATGTCTCCCCAACCACCTGACAGACTGAGGGAATAGATAGATAGATAGATAGATAGATAGATAGATAGATAGATAGATAGATAGATAGATAGATAGATAGATAGATAGATAGATAGATAGATAGATAGATAGATAGATAGATAGATAGATAGATAGATAGATAGATAGATAGATAGATAGATAGATAGCGAATTAAACTATGTAATTCAACCTCCCAGAAAATTCTGATTGCCCCCGTCAAGGTCAATCCCGAGAGTCTTGAATCAACTGGTTTGAAGAGCGCGGTCCTGTGACAGGCCAAAAAGCATGGACAAGTTTTGATTCAGAGTATAACAGACTCTAGTGGATGAAACTTAATATGTTTAGAATTGTGTGTGTGTGTGTGTGTGGGGGGGGGGGTGGTGCTTGTGTGTGCATGTGTGTGTTTATTTATTTTAGTTTATCCTTGGCCAAAATATACATGTACTGACTCGAAGAGAAAAAAGTGGTGATATTCCGTTTTTTAATCTGGTGTGATCCATTCCCTTAAACATTTTCCACTTGTCTTCCTGAGAAAGAATATGATGTGCTGTTCTGTCCACTACCTTTCACGTTAAAATAGTGCATGGTTACTGCTTTGAGTCTCAAAGGAACAAAGCCTGGTGTCCTGGCCTGGAGTGTACATCTGTTTCTTTCACGTTAAATATTCTACGTTTATTGCCTTAGAACTCTGCATGCCTCGGGTCGGACACTAGGTCGCCTGAGTGATTGTCAAGGTTACAAGACTATGTCCATCAAAAAATTCTCCATCCACTGACCGCAAATCGAGATGCCCGCTGTCAAAGTGCTTACTCTTTGAAAATGCTTTTTTACCCTTGTCCTAAATACCAAAGTATATGTCCACCAACATCACAGTTGCTAAGGGTCACTTTTAAGACACAACAAGAATGTTATACAGGGGGAAACGACGGACGTGTAAACTCTATCTATCTATCTATCTATCTATCTATCTATCTATCTATCTATCTATCTATCTATCTATCTATCTATCTATCTATCTATCTATCTATCTATCTATCTATCTATCTATCTATCTATCTATCTACCTACCTACCTACCTACCTACCTACCTACCTACCTACCTACCTACCTACCTACCTACCTACTTACCTACCTACCTATCTATCTATCTATCTATCTATCTATCTATCTATCTATCTATCTATCTATCTATCTATCTATCTATCTAATATAATAATCTAATCTAATGTAATCTAATGTAATCTAATCTAATGTAATCTAATCTAATGTAAACTAATCTAATCTAATCTAATCTATTTATCTATCTATCTATCTATCTATCTATCTATCTATCTATCTATCTATCTATCTATCTATCTATCTATCTATCTATCTATCTATCTATCTATCTATCTATCTATCTATCTATCTATCTATCTATCTATCTATCTATCTATCTATCTATCTATCTATCTATCTATCTATCTATCTATCTATCTATCTATCTATCTATCTATCTATCTATCTATCTATCTATCTATCTATCTATCTATCTATCTATCTATCTATCTATCTATCTATCTATCTATCTATCTATCTATCTATCTATCTATCTATCTATCTATCTATCTATCTATCTATCTATCTATCTATCTATCTATCTATCTATCTATCTATCTATCTAATCCCTTAGCCTGTCAGGTCGTTCAGTAGACACGAGGGATGCTGTCGCAGAATTTTCGTCATTTCGGTCTAATCTGTTTGTTGCTGTTTGTCAGGGGGGAAATCCAGTTTTTCTTTTTATGGACCATCAATTTGGAACCTTCTTCCAACACAAATCCAACAACAGACAACAGTTGGCGGTTTCAAAAGAAAATTACGCTGCCATTTATTCAACAACATCAAATAAAACTAATGTTATTAATACTAAGTTTGTAATAATAATATATATTATCAGACCTGATAGTTATCTAAGAGAGGTTTCCGCGGAACGTGCGACTATGTCACGCCTTGTGACAGACAATTTGAAGTCCAATGAGTCTGATGACGTCCACAAATCCACAACTTGAACGGCGAAAATATATACACAGAAACAGTCAACGCTGCACCACTATTCCAAAACAAAGTATGGCGCCGCAAAACCGGAAGCGAGTAAAGCAACTTTCGTCTTCCGATACAAAACAACAACAACAACAACAATAAAAAAAATTTAAGTGTCCGCGGATTGTTTCGCATTTCCTTTTTTTTTTTTTTTTTTCGTTTTCGCGGATTTCCGCGATTTTGCGGAGAACAATCAGGTCTGTATTATATATATTTTAAAAATAATGTACAAATTACGCTGCTATTTTTTACGAACCTTTTTATAATTGTGAATGTAAAATTATCATTACGGTACGTACATGTGAACATCACATTTGTTGCTCAATAATGATTAACTTTGTTTCCCAGATATGTAATCTTTTTGTTGTTGTGTAATTTGCTTTTAACTAATTATTATTATTTGGGTAGCCCTCATTTAAGCCTTGTGCCTTTGTGCGCCTTGATGTTTTGCCTTGTACAGTATTAATATCTGGTTTGTTTGTTGAATAAAATTTATTTTAAAACAACTAATTGAACCTCTTAAAGTTGTTTCACTATTATTGTCTCTTAATGAGCTTTGCCTTTAAGGTTTCTAGTTGTTCGCTGTAGTAGTAGTAGTAGTAGTAGTAGTAGTAGTAGTAGTAGTAGTAGTAGTTGTACCAGTAGTGGGGGTGGCGGTAGTAATAATGTTTTTGATGTAGTACATTGGGTTTTTTTTTCAAAATTTTATATTTTTTAGTTAATGATATAGTAAACCTCGATGTTATGTTATTACAAAAGGTCTGATTGTAAGAATAGACTTATGCCTAGAATCTTAACCTTATAAAATAAAGTTCTAAAGTCTCCCTCACACACGTACACACACCACATTCACCCTCTCCTTCCCTCCCCAATACACACACACATCAGTCCGTTACTATACTTGCCCTACCCTTAAGTAAGTTATGAGATTTGAACAGTTCTCTCGTTATCGAATAACAATTACGTTAATCCTCTTGTTTAACAACTCCATTAACCCTCTGGTGCGCTGATAGCTTCCATAACATCTTCTGATACCATGAAAGCTTTAAGTAAAGGTCGGTTAGAGGATATTACTCAATGGTCTTCGGCGCTACACACTGCGCGATTCACCTGCCTTCCATATAAACAAAAGAGACAATGCGTACGTGCACAGTTCTTCCACGTGATCTAATTGCTGAACCGTAGCCCCGATTTGCAATTATTTTAGCTTCAAAACAATTAGCTTCGAAAGACGATTCGCACAAGTCCAAGTATTTCGCAAAGAAAAATATTATTCCAGCTTCCACACAAAGCCTCTTTCTTCTCCCCCTCACCCCACCTCCACCCTCCTCCCCACCCTGCCCTTCACCATTCTTCCTCCTCCAAGGCGCTGATAATTCAATTATGTAAATGAACACAGCGGTCCAGTGTTTTCGGTTGGGAGAAAATGAATGACTTAACTTCGGTGTGAGTGTGTACTTGTATAGTAAGCGTTTGGGGGGTTGGGATAGGATGTGTGTGCGCGGTGTGTGTGGTGTGTGCGGGTGTGTGTGTGTGTGTGTGTGAGAGAGAGAGAGAATGTGTGTGTGTTGGTGTGTGTGTGTGTTTTGTCTGTAAATATGTCTGTCAATACGTGCATAAGTGCGTGTATCTCTGTGCATGTCTGAAAAATCTGCCTGTATGTGCGTCTATGTCTATATATAGACGGGAGTTAGAGGAGGAGTGCGCTTGCTCTCACAACACAGAAGGATACAATAGTGTAGGATCTTAACAAATTAATGATGTTAGTAATGATGAACCAAGCCCCGCTGTCTCAGTAAATATTATGCTACGCTGAAGCTGCTGCTATATTGTTGCAGTATGGTGATGATGATGCCTGTTTTGTGTCACAGATGCCCCTTTAACAAAGAACGGGAAATGAGGAGGAGGAGAAGAAGAAGGAGTAGGAGAAGCTGGGCGAACATACTAAGAAAAGATATTTGTTCATACAATTCCTCAGCTGCTATCCACCGAAATCCAGCATACACCCAGAATAGTTTCCAAACTTTACCACATCGCCCAAGGCGCGTGATTACTGTAAGATTATGCAGTGTGCCACGCTTTAGACCACTGAGCCACATCAACTGTTTTAAAGGAATTGATCAGGGCAGTGTAGTAAATAAAACAAAAATATGTTTTAAAAACACGAAAAAAGAGAGAAAAATTTCACAAAAAAGCAATGGTGGGCTAAGGAACGGAGAGAGAGAGAGAGAGAGAGAGAGAGAGAGAGAGAGAGAGAGAGAGAGAGAGAGAGATGGAGTGGGGTATAGATAGGGTAGCGCTTGAGAGAGAGGATGAATGAAAAAGTATGGCTGGCGCCGGTCCGATGGCTCAAGGGTGCTGCTGGTTCGCGAATTTCAATTCCAGTTTAGAATGTTAGAATGCGCTCTCGGGGCATGTTTCCTCATATCTGGGAAGGGCAGAGAGTTACGAAGCGAAAGAGGAACGTGAGAGGAATACCCTCCAACGGCTGAAGCGGAGGAAAATTGAAGGAGACAGCCCGAGGAACGGAGAAATCGAAGGGGACAAAAAAAAAGAAAGAAAAACATGGCGAGATATGGGCCCGTTACTTCCAATAATATTGTGTCTCTGTGATTGTGAATAGTGGATTAGACTGGGAGGGAGAAACAGGGTAAAGAAAAGGGAGAAGGAGCCAGAAGAAAAGAGGAGAGAACCGAAAGCTATTAAAACAAAAAAACAAAAAAAAAGGAACAGAGAAAAGGATCAGTAAAGATGAGAAATCAAATAAAACCAAAAAACCAAACTGAAAAAAACCCATGGGATTTTTAAAATCGTGGATTGAAAAAATCTACACAAAATATAACAACCAACCAGCATTTAATTTAATTTTTACCCAGCATCAGCTGATTCATCCGGCATCTCGTATCACCTCTGTGTAGTAGTTACACAAGAGTCTAATTTAACGAAATCGTTGTATAAAATCAAAACTACGCGCTTAACTTCAAAAGGCATCTCCTAGTGGTTATCGTTAAAATTCAATCTTAAGACAAAATAATCCATGTTGGGGAGTACAGGAACCATAACAATGCACAACACGAAGCTTAGAAATTAACCCTGCTAATGATGTTGGGTCACTAGCTAATCGTACCCTCAACAGTTTGAACAAACAAGCTTTTATTGGTACTTAAGGTGATTGCCTGGAGTGGTTTCTTAAGGCTTAAAGTGTTTTGGCTCAGGGCCGTAAGCCCCCTATTCTTTAAAAACACATTAGCTCAAATCACGGCAACTATCTGCAAAAATGGGAGGTGGAGTGGGGCGAGAAAACAATCAGTGGGAGATTCCTCAATCGCCACAACACTTAGGAGGCATCAGTATCAAGTATAAAAGCTCACTACAGGCTTCAATCGTTGAATCATCAACGCTTCAATAAAGGCCACCTTAAGATCCCACATGGCGAATTCATAGACCTGAAGATTCGCGTCTTACCTAGAGAGATACCTCTCCAAAGATAATCTTGGAACTGTTATACCAAACGATATCCCTGAATGATATCCCCAAGAAATGACATTGGTCTAGCCGCTGAGTGTGGAAAATCGCAACAACGATATCGCAATGTCAACACATCGTTCCAACTTCGCTACGCACTGTGCAGTGTGAGCGCATAACAAACAGTAGCAGGGGTCCCCTTGCCGAACAATAGCTGGCTTTTCCTTTGATAGACTTCTTTTCACAGCGATAGACTCTCTTAACGGTGACCAGCAGAGACCAACAGACTTATCAGTGCTCTAAAAACCAAAATAGTGCCTGTGTATTATCCTTCGTGGTATGAATTGCACTACTCTTCCTATAATAAAGAGTTCTCTAGTTGGCTAAAGAGTCGGCCACCACTGGGCTATGCAGGAAACCTTTTAAAAAAAGGAAGGATCGTGAAGAAAAAGAAATAGCTGAATAAGTTCATGTAATGTGATAAATTAATGTAGCGTCGAAATTTATAAAAAATGGCAATCAAGCCTGACTAAAACAACACATTTAACAATTCTGTTTCCCACTTTGTTTTACGACAAAGACGTATATTTTGACAAACATTAAATGTTGACAGTTTTTACATTTCAAAAATATATTTTAGTTAACAGTTCTAGAAAGAGTACATTATGCACTGTTTTGGGGGGAAAAACTACTCTACACGAGCTGCGCGCTTGTTGCCAACTCTCACACCGTTTAACGCGCGCCACTGTCACTACCCTAGTCAATCAGTCCCTTATTCGCTTCTGTGACGCGGGACTTTAATCTAACCACGCTATCCTAGTGCTTCAGTCAGTTTATCACACATTAAATAATCAAACCCTGCATATTTCAAGTCGGAAAGTACATACTAGTCTTAGTCATACTAGTGCGACGAGGCACTTTCATAGGGATTCTGCCCTTTCTATAGGCAGTGATACATTGGAATGGGGAGATAAAAAAATCCACCAAGGACATCAGGTGTATACTAACGGATCGCCGAGCAAAGCCCCGTCTTTGATACAAGTTACCCGGATAACTTCAATACCCAGTTGATAAAGTTACGTTACAGGCACGCCGAAAATCATAAAGTGTTAAAGTCGAGGACGTTAAAGCATAATGTTACTGCTATAACTACTCTTCAGACTCTTGGACAGATGTCTGCGAGCTCTTAAACTCTGCATGAAGCTACGGTCCCCCATGATACCCGTTTCTAGGGCATTTATGGTGCAGCATGACATTTGAAACCTCGCATAACCGGGTAGTGTAGGTACCCGGACCCCGGTCGTTTATCATTCGTGTTGGTAAACATGCGACTCATGTTCCTGGTCAGGCACAAGCCTGAAACAAATAGTGTCCTATCCTTCTGGCGGCTTTGAAGACAAGAGCTGACTTTTGTTGGACAGTGTTTTGACCACCTGCAGACTGTAAGACTAGAAATGCATCGGTTGCTTGTTTACTTCAAAACTTCCATTAGCCTAAATATGAAAACGAGCGTTGCTTGTTCACACGAGAATCTAGCAACGAATGAGTGTCACAGTTCCTCTGTAAATTGAAGTTTAGATGCTGCAAAGTTTGATAAATAGAGAAAACATTACGCCATCGTTAATCTTTCCCTTAACAGCTAGCGATATGCTTTCAGTACTAGATGCTCAGTTTCAGATGTATTGTCTGAACGGTAATTTACACGTTATTCGTAAATAACATTACTTTCCATTTAAAACTATATACAACTGTTACTTAAAGGCGTTGTAATACATTTAAGTGAAAGTCCGATTATTGTATAATTGCGTCAGGTTAGTTTGCTCTACATTAACTCATCCTTGTGCAATCAGTATTTTTAATTGTATACTGTTAAAATTCTACTGTCGTTCTGCTAAATTACTAACATTATGGAAAACGCCTTTGAAATATGCAGACACTGACTTTCGGTTTTATTGCATCTTCTATCATATCAAATTTAAGGTGATAACCCATTCCGAACCGTGGCCCATTTGCATAGTGCACAAATCCATGCAAGGGCCCTACTTAGGGCTCTGTCCAAGCTGTTGGACCACAGGCAAGTGATATTAGAAATCAATCAACATGCATCGTAATTACCGCATTTTCTTTTGCACGACCAAACTGCAATATTATAATTGACAGAACTTATCAGTACGATAGACATCGAGGCAACATGCCTTTGACCACGAGTCAGAGGAAGAGACAATCAAATTACATGTGAGTGTACAACAATCCTAAAGTAAAGTACATAATAGACTTGGAGTTTTGTCATGAACCCGTTACTAAAGATTATTGTACCGGCTGCAGACTTAGAACTGTTTAAAATACTTGCTTACAATATACATTCCGCTTTAAATATCTAGTTAGTTCAATATGCATTATTTAATCAATCGCATATACTCGCTTTGTTATCCCCGCGTACCAATTTTTCAATGAGAAATATCCAGATATTCTAACAAAGTGGTTGTCATCTAACTGCCACGTTTTCATAAACTAATATGGAAATAACTCTCATACATGTTTCTAAGAGTTTCACACAGTGATTGGGGAATGTTGTTACAGCTAGAGCTTTTAATCATATTGAAAGCAGGTATCTCCTCTTGTTCTTTGGTTCATAGAGAAGCTCCCATCATAGTGTACTGGCCTATCCTATCCTATCCCGTAACTCGAAAGTCGTTGGGCCCCATAGACGATCGTTTAACCAGCGTACTCCATCTTTATCTGTCCTCAGCAGTCTTCATGGCGTCACTCAGTGTCCAGCCAGCCCATTCTCGAATGTTGTCTTCCCACCTCATTTTTTTGTCTCCCTCTTCTTCTGCCTCCTTGCACCGTGCCTTGCAGGATGGTCTTTGCAAGGCCTGATGTTCTGGTGACGTGGCCATACCATTGGAGTTTCCGTTTCTTCACCACTATGAGCAAGTCATCGTGCTGTCCAATCGCTTGTGTGATGATGGTGTGTGGGACTTCGTCATTGGTGATGTGCTGGCATAGGATATGCCGTCCTTATATGAACATGTGTACTCTACTGATATGGAAGATAATAAAAAAAAATGTGGTAACTCATTAGCAACGATTTTGGGAGGGGCCAGGGACAAGGGATCAGTTTCCTTAAGCCTCTCGCAAATCCCTGACAGGACATAGGACTAGGAGTGAGGAATAGAAAATAGGTCAGGGATGAAGGAAATACGGTAGAGGGATGAGGAAGGAGGAGCGAAAAAAGGAGGAAACCTGCGGACTGAGTATCAGGAATACATGAGGACGATTACTGGCGTTGAGGCCAAAGGGCGAATCGGAAAACAAATCGATATGAGAGAGAGAGAGAGAGAGAGAGAGAGAGAGAGAGAGAGAGGGGGAGAGAGAGAGAGAGAGAGAGAGAGAGAGAGAGAGAGAGAGATTTGCTTGGTGACACACATGTAGATCTTCAATCTCAACCACCGTCCTTCCCCACATCTCCTTTACATTAATACACGCATTTACACACATAGAGATAGTTCAAGTTGATTGTAGGGTCTTAATTTATAAGGAATTTGATTTGATTTTGGATTTTACATTTTGGTGCAACCTTCAGGGAACGGAAGGTCACGTTCTGAGATAGCAGGTAGGAAGGGGTCTTGGAGTTGGAGAGTGCGTGAAGAAAGGGTGAATGAGCGAGTCGAGGGTATGTAGCAAGGAGGAGGTTAGAGGAGGGAGGTGACATGAGGCTGGAGGAAGGAAGGGGTGGAGGTGGAACGGGGAGAGACAGAGGGATCCGTGACATGGAAACGGAAGGATGCGACAAGAAAGTCATTTTGTTAGATAAACTGGCCTTGTCAGTTTCGAGTGTCAAAGCGCCTTGTCGGTTTCCCCTGGCGACTCTTTGCTTTCTCAGTTCCAGCTATAGTATCGTGGCTAAATGCACCAATGCCTGGTGTAGCCGTTAACGGCACAGACTCCCTTATCGGCACAATTTTCTCTAATATAATTTTGAGTAATAAGGAGAAAACGTGCAGCTTATTTTAAACGAGTGTGTGGCCCACTACCGACTACGTGTAAGCTTAATACCGAGGCAAGGTATTCGTTTAAAAAAAAAAGATGCTGGTTACAGACCGAATTTTTGTTTCATTACATCAGTCGCCAATGCCTATTGTTTTCAACATCGCAGTTTAAAAACTATGTTTCTGTAAGAACATGGGGTCTAACTTCTGCGGAGAATGGAACGAGTGAGTGGGTGGGTGGGAGGTGGAAAAGAGAGAGAAAGCAAGCAAACTGAAAAAACAAAGACAGACGGAGAGAATCAGAAGACAGAGCGAAGGAATGAGGAAAGGAAGGAAGGAAGGAAGGAAATAATTAATTAAGAGGCAAAAATATCAACCACGATAGTTTAACGAGAGATATAAACCACCACAACGTTTCCTAATGAGCTCGCTCTGAACTTTACATCGGGTGGAGTGAGGACTGTGATTCCATTCCAATTACGCTGATGGTTTGTAGCTAACGAGGCGCTGAGTTTAAAGTTCCAAAACAAATACCTTACAGAAAACTAGGCTAAGGGAGAGAGAGGGGGAGGGAGAGAGAGGGGGAGGGAGAGAAAAGAAAGTAAGAAATAAAAAAAGAAATTAAAAAGAAAGAAAGAAAGAAAGAAAGAAGAAGAAGAAGAAGAAGAAGAAGAAGAAGAAGAAGGAGGAGGAGGAGGAGGAGGAGGAGGAGGAGGCACGCAGATTGAAACTGAGACGCGACACACGAGCTTTCACTTAATTTCTGAACTCGTAAAACTCCACTTTCCAAACACTTAGCTCACGCAAACGTCGCTTTAGATGAGCACAGAGAGCGGTCTTTTAAGGGTTAATTAACATTGAAGTGAGCGAGTAATCAGAAATGGGAAAGCATGGGATAAAGGTAAGAGTGCGCAGAACGGGAATTAAGGGGGCAGGGAGAGAGAGAATAGAAGGGTGGGTGAGTTATTGAGTACATAAGTAAAGGTTGATATATTTTGCGGATAGATACTTCTAGACCGACACACACAAACATACGCGCGCGCACACACGCACGCAAACACACGCACGCGTACACACACAAAATGTGCACATGCATGTACTTTATGTTCATACTCTTCTTTCCTCGCTATTTTTCTACCTCCCTCCCTGTTGTTTTTCCGTTTCCTAGGAACGGGCAATGCTGTCGGCGACAAGTTTCTTCTAATTCAGAAATGAAATTAACAACGGCACGGTGCGAGGAGGCAGAAGAAGAGGGAGACAGAAAAAGAGGTGGGAGGACAATATTCGTGAATGAATTGACTTGACACTGAGCGAAGCCACGAGGGTTGCTAAGGACAGAGAAAGATGGAGTACGCTGGTTAAACGATCATCTGTGGTGCTCCCAACGACTTTCGAGTTACGGGATAGGATAGGAAAGTAACAAAAATGTTTCGTTCAAAAGTTATACAGATTTTAAGTGCAAGGACACGGATTTAATTAGTTCATACACTCTAATGGTGTCGTTGGATAACGGGGGAAACAGGAAGAACCCTCTTGAAATGGGATCTAAAGAGATCAGACACGTAGACAGGAGAGAGAGAGAGAGAGAGAGAGAGAGAGAGAGAGAGCGCAAAAAGAAGGGGGTGGATAAAATCCCCCCCCCCAAAAAAAAAAATCATAATAATAATAATATTTTTAAAAAGAAAAAAATGAGATGCCTAACCGTATGAAAGAAGAAGAAGAAGAAGCAGCAGAAGAAGAAGAAGCAGCAGAAGAAGAAGAAGAAGAAGAAGAAGAAGAAGAAGAAGAAGAAGAAGAAGAAGAAGAAGAAAGAGAAGGAGGAGGAGGAAAAGAACGATGTAGAAGAGGGGGATAAATTACAAGAATTAAAATGGCAGCTGATATTTAAATGAAAGCTTACATGTTTTGAAAAGAAGACAGATGCGCGCCTTATGCATCTGCTGAAAAAAGCAGAATAAAACTTAGGAATAGGTAGAAGAAAGAGGTTGGAGGGTTGGAAAGAGGGGGGGGGGAGAGGTCGAGGAGTAGAAGAGAAATTACTTTTGTTGTTGTTGAAGAAGGGCAGTTCTAAATTAATGCCAGAGCTTATAAGGATAAGGTGCCACGTCTCGTGCAGTTTATGATTAAAAGAGAAAGAGGAGAAGAAAAACGAAGAAATAAAGAAATATTGAAAAAATATGTATGGATTGTTTTTTTTAAATTTAAGGAGAAAATAACGTGCCACATAAAGATTAGTTTATTCCTTCGCAAAATTACTTAGTTTTTAGATTCTTAAAATTTTTACAAACCAAATTGAGCGGTTTTTTTTTAATACCGAATAAATCATCTCAGTAGCTGCCATATGCTCTGTATTAAGATTTAAGTTAGTACAGAGCGTATTCTAACTACTCTGGATAAAGGCGGCACCCTTCACTTTCCCTAGTGCTGGCGCCGACGTAATGCATCTTTTGCATCTAACCGCCAATTTACTGTTTCTGTAACAGACGAGTCATCTGCGAATCATTATTTTTAAGACTGCTTTAAGAGGCAACTGTACTTTTCTTGAGTGTTTCCTTTACTAAAGAAAGCGTGCGCTATGTATTTTACCCATTTGAAGAGGTGCGTACTTAACTTGCAGGTCAAAGGCCAACAGTTTTATTTTGTGAATATGTTTATTTTAAACTTCTTTCTATAATAATTTTTTTAATGAATGTGTATGTTTGTTGGTATAATTACGGTGTGTATTTCAGCTAGTTTGGAAGCAAGTCAATTTCTTTATGTAAAGTATATTCTAAAATCCACATATTTAAAAAAAATCTTCAGCATTAATGGTCTAAAGCAACATGCATTACAGAAATCCGCGTAAGGGTATGATTCTCTTACAGAATCACATAGCATGAGAAAAAAATGCTGTTACTAATAACTAACTGGGAAAAAGATTTCTAAATAGGATAGAGGACAAGAACGCGAGTGGAAGAGAAAGGTGGGCGGACGGATGAGGAAAATGGGTGAAGAGGAAGTGAGAAGGGGAAAGGGGAGAGAAGGAAAAAAAAAAAAAAAAAGAGAGAGAGAGAGAGAGAGAGAGAGAGAGAGAGAGAGAGAGAGAGAGAGAGAGAGAGAGAGAATGGAGTAAAACGGCTCCATTGCGTTGTACAAGAAAAACAATTACCCGATTGGAAAGATTTATATCTTGAAACACGAAAACTCCGAGCGGAACCTCTTTGCATCGGTGCCCGGAACTTTTAAGAGTAATTAATTTGGATCGCGTGAGTTACTGCTACCACGTTTAGAAGCCTCTATTAAGCATCACACTAACACACAGTCATTACAGTAAAAAGCGTGGCGAGAACTTTTTTTTTCCTCCCTTCTGTTGTTCCTGATTTTAATGTCTGCTAGTCACACTATTTATCATTTTAGCAGTTGCAGCGTTGGCTCAAGGGTAGTGCCGCACGCCAGGCACGCCAATGACCTTTGGTTCGTTTTCTTACAACACGGTTGAGGAGAAATGTCTTCTCAAGAAGGGGTTGGCATTCTGAAAATGACTCTTGACACCTTTGCTCTACTTTATCCTTCTCATCCTTCTCACCCCTTTTCTCGCCTCTCTGAAGTTCCTCCAAACACTAACCCCGCTCCTGGGATCACGAGTCCTGACCTTGGCCAACGCCTTGAGCAGTTCGTAATCTACAATCAGTAAGCGCGCTCTGTAAGAACATTGACTTAGTTTAAAACCAATGTTTTATTTCAAATAAAACACCTAATGCCAAACCAATCAATGCCTTACAGAATAGACAATAAACGAGCTTAATTATATAAGCCCATACCGTGTAAAACAAAATGACAATTGAATTATTTCACTCATCTTGATCCTCTCTGAATGAATGTTCACTATTTCTAGTGATTTATGAAAGAACGCTTATACCGTGTGGCATTCGGTAATGGGCCATTAATATGATTGGTTTTACTGCGCTACAACACGAAAAGCTAATAGTATAATGTAAAAGTGAGGTAGTTGTTCCCTATCCGAAATCAATAGTACCAGCTGGAAAATGTCTCCCGTCATGTCCGATACTAATAGTATTAGGATCTTAATGAAACAGTTTTCTTGTTGCTTCTACTTTCTTCTCAACTTTTTAAACAATTATAAACGTTAAAAACAGTTTTATTAAACTAAAAAACTATATATAAATCAGAAACAAAATACACAAAAAACACCAAGAAAAATATAATCATAGACTTTCGGGCTACGCCCTTCTTCAGTGATTAAAAATAAATCAATAAACTAAAAAAACAAGAAATTAAAAAAAAGTCTATTAAAAGTTATAAAAGTATAACCAACAAAATACATCAAGAATTTTACATTGTGTCTCTCTGCTACATTTTTGTTAAAAACAACTGATAAAATAAAATAAAATAAAATAAAAGTAAAATTATAAACTTATATCAAGGCACAATTTATGTTTCACTGTATCAAACCTTCACTAATCCATGTTCTAATTTTATTTTTTATGTAAATGTCAGCTGTTGGTTTTTTTTAAAGATTTTATTTTCTTGTTCATGATTTTATTTATTCAATAATAATTCCTTTGATGGTAATAAAGATTCGTTGAACTGAACTAAACTGAATTGAATGGGATTATTATATTCCTGTGTTTTGGCATGATATTTATCGTAAACTATATGGGACTGAAAAAATAATATTACTCTTGGTGTAGAAGACTGAAGTAACCGTGGTGTGGAAGAGACCAGCTTGTATTTTCTTTTGTAAATTAGAAGACCTTTTTATATAAAAGCTCTTCAACCCTGCTTAGCATACATCAACGCAGTACAATGCAGCATAGAGTTTTGCAGACGTCTTTTAAAGGCATTTAACTATAGCTGGATGAATGGCGTCAACACGCACCTTTAAGAAACAACAACGCTGGTATCTTCGCACAGGAGAAGAGTTGTCCATAGTTGCTACGATATAAGGTTGTGTTTCCAGCGACCCACACAGATGGCTAAGAACGGTAAAGGAGAAAAGAAGAAGAAGATCAAGAAAGAAAAGGAAATAGGAAACTTGACAAACCCCAATGTAAGCTCACAATGTGGGGCCTTTAGTTTCTGAAACTTTTATTTTGGAATCACCTCCAAAGAACAAGTGGTGTGGCCCCATACTCCGTCGCTTAGAGCCAAATGTTAATGAATGCGCATAAAGGTACCAAGGACGCTATTTATTTACTGAGGCCCGGAGGTGATATCAATTCAATCTCAAATACATATTTGCCAATTATGTGTTGCTATGCAGTCTTCTGCGTCCAAGGAAAACTAAAAGAGTTTCGAAAACACTTTTGTTTAACCGAAGCAGGACAGAGGGACAAACTCACAAAGAGAAATTTATTTTTTTAGGCTACAGGTCAGGAACTACTACTACTACTACTACTACTACTACTACTACTACTACGACGACGACGACGACGACGACTACTACTACTACTACTACTACTACTACTACTACTACTACTACTACTACTACTACTAACACCGCTATTATACAGCGCGATTTTCCAATAAATGAGGTACTGACTCAGTAATCCATCTGGTCTATTGTTTGCTTATCAAATAATTATTTTCACTACTTATGAAGAAAAACACTACATTTTACCGTTTTCCTGCACGCCATGACACAAACTGTATTAAACTGTACCACTTAAAATATTAATTAATTTATTTATTTTATTTATTCTTTTTTATTTTTTAAATTTATTTTTGGATGGAGGGGGTGGGTGGAGGGAGGGTGATCTATTTATAAAACTTTCACATGACAGAGGATTTTTGCTTTAACTAAAATATAATTGTATTCTTTCAGCGCCATTTTTATTGTGACCACAATCTTTTAGGAGAAGTTCGGACAGAGAATGTCCGAAGCAATCCTCCAGCGTTCGTTCAAGTCCGAACATATCACAAGTTAAGGTCCCTTCATCATAGTCATTATCCTCGCCGTCGGACGTTATCTTAAATATAGCACAACGTTATCGTCTTCACTTGACACCAGGAGAAATCCGACACCTCAACCAGGAACGTTCGCGAAGTTCGCTGCTATTGAATTGGAGAAATGGATTTTGGTCTTAGAAGTGTCCTCGTTCACTGGATACTATACCCTTCACACTTTCTATATATGCAATCTGTTGTTGCCTAGGGTATCAAGACTGAGCAGGCGCCGCTCTGGCTCCTCCGCGTGTTCAAGTTATTTGTTTTAAGTACAGCATTGAAAATGCATGTCCTTTAGTAGCTATTCCGATGATGCGCTACAGCTGTCAAGTTCACGTAAATGGAGTATTTCAGATACTTATTTTAATATCTTTCATTCCTTCCACAGCGTCCAACGGCTTTAACAAAAAAAAAAAAAAAAAAAAGAGAAAAGCGTGCAGAAGGGTAGTGCGCGCTGGTCAACAATAAAATACCATTTTCAACCAACTTTCGGATGGAAGTATAAACCGAGGTCTAGTCTGTCTGTTAAAGCATTACTTGCCACTCAAGGAAGGAAGGAAGGAAACCACCGATCGAGCATCAGAATGCTGATACTCTGCAACGACTTCTAGTAGTCTCTTTTCCCAACTTTTCTTACCTATCTCTAATCTGTTTCTCGATTATGCCCCCTCACTTTCGCCCTACTATCGTTTTCTCCTGGTGGATCATGTTCCTTCTTGCTGGATTATCTTAACCCATTCGCTACGGAGATACAGTTTCTCGGTTGCCCATTTAGCGAGGGCCAGTTCATTTACAGATTAATCTCCGTGTTCTCACGTACTTGACCAGGTGGGAGGGATGGGAGGTGACTTCGGTTCCCTTGAATGTAAAGGTGCCAACTTCTGGTCCACAAGGGAACATAGATAACCAAGGCGTACTGTAGTTATTAGAGTTGTAAAAGGTTAGCCGGTATAATGCTAATGCACCTTGAGGTTACAGCATTTTGAAGGGAAAGTTTAAGATTACAACAGGCTGAAGGGAAAGTTAAGATTACAACTGCCACAGGTTGAAGAGAAAGTTAAGATAGCTGCGTTAAGTATATTGATTAGAAAGTGATTATAATGATGATGATGATGATGATGATGATGATGATGATGATGATGATGATGATGATGATGATCAATAAGATCTTACGCATTGACATTATAGCCCAACAGCTTCTTTGAATTCAGTGTAGTAGTTTTAATGTTTGTAACATGTATTAATATTGCAATAATTTAAATTCTTCTTTACTTTAAAGGCGAAAAGGTCTTCAAAACATTAAGTTCACTTTACATGATAACAGTAGAACTGTCACTAAACCCAATAAAGTAGCCTACGTGTGTGTGACTATAAATATTATTTGACAGAGAAAATTTTATCAACACGAAATAAGTGTACAATAAATCTGTAGCTACAAGTACCTATTGACACTCCGCTTCTGGGACAAAACCAGAGAGAGGGAGTGGGGGAGAGAGAGAGAGAGAGAGAGAGAGAGAGAGAGAGAGAGAGAGAGAGAGAGAGAGAGAGAGAGAGAGAGAATGAATTGTCAGCCACTATCAGTCTGCAAATTTAAGGTAAGTAGTTGTCTGACAGCAGGAGTCCAAGAGGTGGACAGCACCTATACACTTAACACCGGTTGTTATGCATACAGTTATTGAACTGGTGTTTATGCGATTGGTTTGGAAAGAATATAACTGTAAAGGTAAACAAAAGCAACGCTTGTACATACTATAACAACCTAGGTCAAACGCGTACAACTCGCGAGTTATAATTTCTTCTGTTCTAAATGAAGTATGTATTAGACACGGGGAAAGATGGGGCTAGAAGTACTCTACATCTTCTTTCACAATGCTTTCCTTCGGGTCTGTAACTACAACTAAAAAATTGAAAAGGATATTAGTAACGACTTTTGTGAAAAAAAAATAATTGCAAAGGATATCATCAGTAAGGGCTTTTGTGGTTTTCGTTGAGAACTTTTCATGAAGGCTTTTAGTTTTATCGTTCCTCTGAGAAGCATTTTTCTACGACATACGGAGTATCAGAACTCGTCAGTGCGCACTGCTCACACTGTACGGTTGGTTGGTTATTTTTATTAAAGTCCTTTTAAAAAAAAAGACCAAGGTGATAAAGACCATAAACACATATTCTCACTCACGCATTTGAACAGGCGCACACACATACGCACGCTCTCTCTCTCACACACAAATACACACTAACATCATTTATAACTATATTAAAACATACGTAACAATGTCAGTTAAATAAAACGAGCTACTTAATTCATAAAAGCTTTTGCCAATCCCACACTTAAGTCATTGTTCATGTTTTTAACTGATGTTATAGTATTTAGTTCAAGGGGCAAAAAGGAATTAATGTGAATATACTCAAATAATACATGTTTTAGATTTAAAGGTTCGTAACAAATACAGTCATATTGTAACATATTGTATAGTAGTCCTTGCAAGCACAAACAATACAAGGGTTAAAGTGCACACACACGCACACGTGCGCGCACACACGCACACGTGCGCGCACACACGCACACACGCACAAACACACATCAACACACGCACACGCAAACAACATTTTACGTCTATGACAACCGACCGCACGGTTCATGTGTAACAACAGTTTTAAGGCCATCTTTCTCGTCGCCATATTAAACCGGAAATAGGACGTTAAAAAATACTCCCAAGATTCAGTCTCTCACTCTCTCTCTTCCCCCACCCCCCCCCCCTCCTTTCCCCTACACACTTCGGCTCACCTCAAATATCATTAGCATAAGAAGCATGCAAGGATTAGCGGGTTCGATCCTCCTAATCTTCAGAGGATTTGAGAGACAAGACATTCTGAAAGTGAAGACCCGTCTTAGTCGGATAAGCTTGACACTTTAGGCAGTGTGGTCAAGCTTATGTCCAATATCATGACCTCACCGATAAGCAACAACTGACCAAATCCTTCACCAGACAGGTGTTTATCCAGAATTTTGTACAGGTGTGTGTTCTATGGTATTAGATCTACTTGATCCACAGGGTATAAAGACTGGTATTATGTACGGATATTTATAAATACATCCATTTATAATAAGAGGATTAAGCTTATTGCTGTTAATATTTTCAAGGAAAACGTAATACATAAATAAATATAACTACAGCATTTGTAATCGTTTTAAGCTTGGAAATCGCATTATCCCTTTGGAGATATTGATAAACGGATTATTCTTATAACCAGCCAGTTTGAAATCACAATGTCTATTCTTAAGGGACTGGCCACCGATCAGTATACGTACAAACCAGTTATAAGTCACTATCGAAAGCGTGTCTTTTGAAATTGCGATACGTATCCGATCGAACTTACTCAAAACATCTCTTCACAAATCGAAAATCACTACACTTTAAGATAAATAAATAAGTTAATTTTTTAATTAATTTTATATACAAATAAACAAATAAATAAATATACACAGACTGTTCAAGGTTTGTGCTTAATACATTTTGGTCTTCTCGAGTTTTCGAGTGCTATTTTTAGTGAGCCCTTGGCGAATCTAAAGATACTGCAGGCACGTCGTAGTTTCGTGGCTTAAGATGTTATGAGATATCTGCTCAATAACACTACTGATTGTAACATGATCATGTACCCAGATGAGCCAAAATCTTCAAAACGCTAAATTTCTTCCTCCCTAAAAGTAATAGGTATTGTATTATAGTAACGTTTTCCGTTTGGAAAAGAACAATTTAGTTGCGTCTAAGCATGCTTTTGCCGTTGATGATCAACAAACAACATGATTTTTTAACACAGTGAGTTATATTTGTTTTGGATTTTTAAAAAAACCAACAACTAAGTGTGATTTTGTAAACCCACTTGCCAACCTCCTTACTACATTATAGTTGACTAGGGCTCAAGTTGTAACTTGTATTATCGCAACTAAACTGCTCATTCACGTAATGTTACCGTAGCCTACGCCAAGCAGTCTAAACGTGTAAAACTGACCTTTAATGCACTCTATCATTCAAAGTAAATCGAGCTAGTATTACCTTACGGGAAAGGAAAGAAAAGGAAAAGAATCAACTTTCGATAACAAGGAAAGAAACCCCCCATAAGGAGAGTTTGCCAAAACCAACACGGCGAATTAGAAAACTAGATATATATAGAAAACTAACCCCGAGGCAATTTTTCCACAAGCGATTGTATTTTAAATGTCACAATGGCCACTATCTGAAAGCAAGCCAACACTGGGAGCGCTAGATTATAAGGAAACTTGTTTTCTACGGCCAGAGACCAAATCGACAGATTAACGAGACAATGATGGCGCAAGATTGCTGAGCTTGTTGGTCATAGTGAGGACAGATTTAGTTTTAGGAGACCGTAAGATAAATAGGGTAGGAGGGAGGAAGAGAGGAAGAGGGGCCAGGTAGCTCAGTTGGTAAGAGCGTCTTGCTAGTAACCGAAAGGTCGCTGGTTCGAATCCCGGATTGGTCAACGTGTGATCATATTATTTTCCACTTTACCAACAACTGGCCCGCTGGTGTCAGTATAAATCGGTCCAGTAGTCACCTATATGCGAAAGTGTCGTGTGACTATAATCTACAAACAAACAAGAGAGGAATTGAGGGGCCGGGTAGCTCAGTTGGTAAGAGCGTCTTGCTAGTAACCGAAAGGTCGCTGGTTCGAATCCCGGATTGGTCAACGTGTGATCATATTATTTTCCCCTTTACCAACAACTGGCCCGCTGGTGTCAGTATAAATCGGTCCAGTAGTCACCTATATATGCGAAAGTGTCGTGTGACTATAATCTACAAACAACAACAACAAGAGAGGAAAGGAGGAACATACGAATGGAAGAATGAAGAAAAAACTGTCTTGCGGGAGGAAAGAAAAAGATAAAAGATAGAAGCAAAGTGGATTTTGTTTTTAAAAAATCTGTAAGAATGATGCAAACAATGTGATAATGAAGCAAAAACAGGAACAAGAAAAAAGGAAGAAAGAAGAAAGAAAGAAAAAAAAGAAAAAAGGAATGAAAGAAGAAAGAAAGAATGGAAGAAAGAAAGAAAGAAAGAAAGAAAGAAAGAAAGAGAAAAAACAACAACATGGGAACACATCTATTTAAAAAAAAAAAAAAAAAGAACAAAAAGAAGTCAATAACAAAACAACAGAGAAGCAGACACGGCGGCTTTGGGTAGCTTGATTTAGATCCTGTATGAGTCAGAGCCTTGAGCAGCTATTGGGCGGGAATAGCGCTAAATAACATTGTTAATATAAAGATTAAATGAACTAAAATAAATAAATAAATAAACAACGAGCATAAATCACACCTACATAATAATAAAGTAAATAAATAAACGTATCGTATACATCTACATAGGCCTACATTTATTAGTTTCCGAATTTTAAGCTCAGCTCGGCAGCTATTGTGTTTGGCTTTGTTCGTCCGTCCAGTTTATGTATTTATTATTTATTTATCTAAAGATACATAGACCCATACATGAGCAATCTTATGTATTGATTGTAGCACGCGTGACGTAAGACAAGATTCTACAATGATTATAACGTTACACACAATGTAGCAAAACATTGCCCTAAGCATAGTAGATCTAAATGAAACTGCCAAATGAACTACCCGACACATATTAGCGCTACTGTAGTGATGATCTCTTTATGAACGCGGTCTGGCGACGGTGCTTCATGCACTATACAATAATATAGAACCAAAGTTGGCCTATATATATGAATTTAAAATGTTGTGAAGTGCTGGGCGTGAGATGTTGTTAAGCTTTTTATTAATAAATTATGTAACATTGCACTTGATGAAAGCGCAGTAAAGCTTTTTATTGCGTTGAGTTACTTTCAAAGAGTCACCATCGTAAAATTCATGGACAATAAATACTGCGCACGCTTTTGACTATTTCTATGAAATTGTATTGTATATTAGATTTACTGTCCCCGAACACTTTAGCTATGAAAGAGCGCCACACAATTTAAACAGTGAGTGCGTGGCTGCGTACCCCTGAATCGGGTTTTATATCAAAGGTGTTATAGCTATCGAATATGCCACACCCGTTAAATGCCATGTAAGTTACAACCTTCGGGTTATGGGACAGGATAGGATAGGATAGGATAGGATAGGATAGGATAGGATAGGATAGGATAGGATAGGATAGGATAGGACAGGATAGGATAGGATAGGATAAGTTACAATTATGTCTTGGCGATTTTCATACAAGCGTTGTGTAGCAAATCCGTCAAGCAATACATAGAATATTCATACTGTCAGTGGCCGGCTGCGTATGTGGTGTTTCCATAACCATCAATATGTCACCCGAACACTACAAGATATTAGTCTACATTGTGCTTTGTACTACAAGATAGTGTTTTGTAAACGCTCCAGCAGTGAACTTTCACAAGAAGAGGTTTACATCTTGGATGGAGGACAATTGGTGTAGCGTCTATAGGGTCACTCACTCATAGGGTGACGTTTCATACAAAACAGACATTGCATGGCCTCCAAATGCATAGTAGAAAAATAAAACTGGTGAAGTTACAAAAGAAAGTGTACTGAGGGCTTTTTGTTGTTGTTGTTTTTGTTGTTTTGAGTGGGTAAATTGGTGTGACATTATGAAACAATATATAATTGTACAAAATATGTTATTTATTTTTTATTTTATTTTATAATTTTTATAATATAGAGCGCTTTTCCAGCTCAAGAGCTGCTCAAGGCGCGGGCAACACAGGATCTAATTCAAGCCGCCCGAGGCGCGCACTTGCAGCCTTTCGGAGCAGTAATCTGACGCCCAGACAACTGGTTAAGGATTCAAGATAATTGAAGATGAAATCCATAAAAAAAACTCGGCCGGTTACAATTAAACGACACTATGCAAAGACATATGGAGCATTGGTTTTGTTTAAATTGTAGCGTCGCGTTGACATGTAATCGAAATAGCAAATAACAATGAAAGTCATACAAAATGTTGTAGTCGATACAAGAAGCGGCGTAGAACAAATTTGACAAATTGATTTCATAATACCTGTTTAACTTTAAGATGGCCCATATTTACTTATACTTATCCACGATGAACGAAGTGATCGAATGCACGATAGCTCATTACATATTACTTGCGTCACAGTCTTGAAACCGGCTGCGTTTGTAACATTTGTGCCAGACTTCTTGTTGAAAGGGTGTTGTCCTTTCCTCTATTCGTCTATCAGTCGTTGCGTCTGTACAGTATTATTTCAAAATACAGAAGAAAAAAAAAGAAGAAGAAGAAGAACAACAACAACAAAGAAGAAGAAAAATAACAACAAAGAAGAAGAAATTATCTCCGAACATCTCGTAAAATCCTGCAAAGATCATGCGATGAGTGAACGCATTTACGTCTGCTAATATTGTTGTACTATGTAATATTGAGGAATAAGCTTTACTCCCATCTCTAATCATATTTCAGAGCCACCGCAGTAAGAAAATGAACCCAAAGTGATATTATTATTTTTATGTGAAATGTCAAAGTAGCACTGATTTCCTTTCGAAATTGGCGTTTGTGAATGTCGGCAACAAAAATGCTATTATTTTCCTTCCACTGATATACTCGATAAAATATACATACCTTATTGGCAAACTGTTCGTTGCTGAAGATGATGCATCCTCCAGAAGCCACAGTACATGTGTATCCAAGACCTTCAATCATCAAAACAGGCTGATGAAGACAAATGATAAATGTCAGTTGCTCATCTTCCAATCATTCAATCATTGCCGCGCTGTCAAAATGTCAAAACTGTAAGATCCAAATGCAGGCGTGCATGCGACAACACTGTATTGTTAACAGACAAACAAACAAACAAAATTAAAATCCAAAATTGCGATTGAAAGAATAACACTGTTTTGTCACTAATACGAATGATAGTAGAAATACAGTTTTTTTAAATTCCCCACACGCTGTGTTGCCTAAATCCCAAATCGAAAGAACGTAGGCTACGAACAAGGTTTCAATGATGCAGCTGTTGAATGTAAAACTCTATAAAATCAATAAAAATAATCCAATGTCCCACAGCACTGGTCGATATATGTCCACTGAAATTTGACCTATAGTCAGTAACAGGGGACCTCAGAGGATAGGATAGGATAGGAGGATAGGTCAGTAACAGCTCGGTCAACAATCATCAGTCGATGGTCAACAGCGACTTAAAATGATGCTACATTGAGGGAACGGCTGATTTGATGTTTGAACAGTAATTTTATTTAGAAACTGTTATTTTATTCTTAATATGACTTTTTGTCCCATGAGTCTCAATTTAAAAAAAAAAGTCTTGGCATCGAAACTGAAAACGTTTGCTTCAAAACTGTATATTTTTTTCCATTTCGAAATCAATGTTTCGCATCAAGGCTGCAAATCCTTGAAACCCACGTTCAGATCACATGAAAGTCTTCCAGTTTCTAGTATTAAAACACACTTTTTTCAGCGAACAGTCTCATTCCACAAGATATGCTTTGATGGTAGGTAAGCTGGTATATTTTAGTCCTCCACCAGAAAAATTCTGGACACAAATATATTCACTCCCTTCCAACAAGAGTGTCCCTTATTATTAATATTCCATGAACAATGACAATATGTTTCACTCCTCCAATCATAGACAGTGACAATATGTTTCACACCTCCAATAGTAGACAGTCTATTATTATTCCACCTTAGACCTTTTTTCTTTAATACTATTCCAACCAGCTCGTCTCATGCATGCAAAAATCGGCCTCCTACTGAAGAGTTACCTTGAACTGAATACAACTTATAATACTACTATTACTACTATCATACGGTGTAAAGCATTGGGCGACAAGGACACGGAACTAATACGGTACAGCACCGTCGTGAAGTGTCGCGGTCCGTAACACTACAAAGCGGATTGTACGGCGATGCGCTGCTGTAGTGAGCGCTCTCTTCAATGTCCTCAGCCCTCTCTCTTACTGTAGTCTGTTGAGTCCGTGTCCTTCCCCCTCCTCCCTCCCTCCCTCTTCCCCTTTCCCTCCCCCTTTCAGATCCTCCTTTATCCACGTCCACACTTCGTCGCGCCGGCGTGTGATGAGCTATTTCAAACGGAGAATATCTAAGCTTATGAGTGACAGAGTCTATCCTTTGTGTAAAAGATAAAAAGTATAACAGATAAAAGATCTGCTGAAACAATCCTAATGGTAGGCTAACACTGAAAGCGCTCCACCAGCCAGTCACTTTATATTAAAACAACCCTAATGGTAACACCGAAGGCGCTCCTCCAGCCAGTCACTTTATAGTAAAGGCATTCCATGCAGAGAACGCTGAGGCTGTACTCTATTTTATCCAACCCCTGTTTACAAAAAAACAAAATAGAATATAAACATCATTATAAAATACATACATATAAAATGCCTACATTAGTAAATTATAATACCATAAAAAGACCTAGTAACCATTTGGCAGAAAGCGTCCAATATCCCCAAGCTGAACCAACAGAACCAACAGATCTTATACACAAATGAGGAGTTTTGGGAAAGTTTTCAAGAAAAAAAAGATAGATGACTGGTCCAGCGAAGGAGATAGTAGATTGATAGGATTGATTAGGAACGAGAAAGAACAAACGAGAATGACAGAAACAGGTAATTTAAAACACTAAATTCTACAAAGGGGGTATACTATTTAGAGAGAGAGAGAGACAGACAGGCAAACAAAGAGACAGAGACAGAGAGATTTGCGGGCTCGATAATGTGTTGGGAGGGAGGGTGGAGAGAGGGGGGGGACTTCAGAGACACAACCTTCGATTGGGATAAAACATTTTACCTTCTAATAGTAGTACACAAAGCAAAGGGTTTCAATTTACTAACCCCATCACTTAAATGTTGTTCTATTTTGTCCTATAAATTAATCCAGTAAGGCTCATCTAGTGAATGTATTCTACAATATATTCTATAGAGACAAGACTGTGGAAAACACACACACAAACAAGTTTTTTTTTGTTAAAACAATATAAAAAAGATTATAATAACTGTCAAGCTATACGTATTCTTAATTAATAAAACTGCAGAAATAGTAACAATTCATTCATTTAAAACAAACACGTAAAAATGGAACGTAAAAAAAACCCGTTAAAATTAAGAAAGTGTATTTAATTTAATTTAAACAATACAATCTAATAGAAAGGTCACCATAGGCAAATTTTACTACTAGTAGTACCAAAGAGCTTAAGCTTAAGCTCTTTGGTAGTACTACTGCTGCTGTTGTGACTGATACCGCTACTACAACTAGTTCTACTACAATTATATTATTAATATTAATATTATTATTATGATTATAATAATAATAATAATAATAATAATAATAATAATAATAATAATAATAATTATTATTATTATTATTATTATTATTATTATTATTATTATTATTATTACTATTATTATTATTATTATTATATTATTACTATTATTATTATTATTATTATTATTATTATTATTATTATTATTATTATTATTATTATTATTATTATTATTATCTAAGCTTCCACTGGGCTCAAAAAACGTTTGCAAAAAGGTTGATACGGGTTTTTACGACACAGCTGTAGCAGCAGTGAAAGAGGCCCCCGTTTCACCACCAAACCTTGGTGCCTCTCTCTGTCTCTTTCTCTCTCTGTCTCTCTCTCTCTCCTTGATCCGTTTGGCTCCTCCCAGTGCGGTTTGATCGAGCGCGTGCCAACCCGCGCGGTTTGTTTACGAGTGGGGAAGCAAAGGGTTTGGTTGCAAACTGCGCAGCTGAGTCTTTTTGCAGTGTCGACGACGCAGTGTGGTTTGGTTGCGCATAATTAAAAGATGTTCTTTTTAACTCGTAAAAGGAGCACTTTTCACACATTTCTTCTGTGTATTACTTGTACTTTTAACTATTTTAAAATAAATTGAGTCAGCGTAGTTTAAGGAGGTAGTGTTCCGCCATTCTGTGTGTGTATGTGTGTTTGTGTTTGTATGTGTGCGTGTGTTTATATGTGTGTATGTGTGTGTGTGTGTATGTGTGTATGTGCATGTGTGTCCGCACATTTGCTCAGATGTATTATGAATATAAAATGTTAGTAACTGTACAAGAAAGAGCAGCAAACGTGTTTTTATATTGACAGTAGACTATGATGAATACTGATGATACTTTCACAAGACACAAGCAACACGAAGCATTATCTGGTGCAAAATAAAATTGTACAGTTTGTATGCTACTGAAACAAAACAGCTCTGTCTGTCTTTCTGTCTCTGTCTCTCTCTCTCACTCATCACAATCACTCTCTCTCTTCCAATCTTTTTTTGTTTTTCTTCATCGATGGGCAATGTTCCTTCAAACAGAACTTGGACAACATCTGCCGTACTCATCTCCGAGGCGAGATGTTTCAATCCGTTGAACACAATCCCATTACATCTTGGAGGTTTTGGGCTGAAGAACTCTCCCTTCCCTTTCCTTCTCTTTTCCCACACCATCAGCTTGCACACTCCGAATATCTCCTTTCTGCCCAACCACCTAGCATTTCTTTGCTTTCTTACCGTTTATACACTGACCACAACTGCACACTGATTCAGCCAATTTAGGTTGCTTTCTTCGTCCTTTACTGGTTTAGCGTGCTCTATTATAGTCTAGCTAGTAACAAACAGATAGGTATCTCCACGTAGGACTAACGAGAAGTAGAACCCAACCAGCCCTGCACTCTTGCTGCAAGCTTGCGCGAGACTGTCACGTTGTTCCAAACCTTGCCACCAATGCCGTAGACTGACAGTTATTAGGCTGATCCACCCTTACCCGAGCAACCCAAGAACAATTCTCCTGAACTTTTCCCCTCTTGCCAAGGGCAAAACTAAATCGATCACCATCTGAGGCCGAGAGAAACTGTTTGCCAAATCTGACACAATTGTTTTCAGCGTCAATTAGTTTGGCTCGAGGCGTCTCTCATTTCAATTAGCCCAACAGATGCCAATGACGACGGGGTCGATGGTAAGAAAAAACCGGGTTATATATAACAAAAGATTATAATTAAACTCAGATTTCAAATGAAACAGATTTTACAATCTTCGAAACAAACAAGTTGCAAGCAATTCAAATGTGCTTACAGACACTCACACGTAGACACACAGTCGAAACATCCCCTTTTCAAAAATGTTATTTTTCTTGGCGGTGTGAGTCGGCTTTATTTTATAATAAATATGCATGCAAGCAAACATTTTCAAAATAGGTTCCTATCCTATCCTAACCCGAAACTCAAAGGTCGTTGGGGCACCGCAGATGATCGTTTAACCAGCGTACTCCATCTTTCTCTGTTCTCAGCAACCCTCATGGCTTCGTTCAGTGCCAAGCCAGTCCATTCTCTAATGTTGTCCTCCCACCTCTTTTTCTGTCTCCCTCTTCTTCTGCCTCCTTGCACCGTCCCTTGCAGGATGGTTTTTGCACGGCCTGATGCTATGGTGACGTGGTTATACCATCAGAGTTTCCCTTTCTTCACCACTGTGAGCAGGTCATCATGTTGTCCAATGGCTTGTGTGATGGTCTGTCGGACATCGTTGTTGGTGATGTGCTGGGTATAGGAAATACCCAGAAGTCTTCTGTAGCACCTCATCTCCATGCTTTGTATTCTTCATTGTAGATCTCCTGTGAGGGTCGATGTTTCGCAAGCGTATAGGAAGATGATGAAGATGACAAAAGAGCGCACCTCAAAATCGGTTCAGCGAATTATTTAGATACAGCGCAAATCGTGTTTAGAAAGTGGTTAAACACAATATCCATAACCTTTGAGGAAGTACAAATACAAATAATATAAAATGTTTAGCAGTAGTTAAAGTATCCGCAAAATATAAATTATGAATTTCGATTCCCATACCTTGAGATAAGGCAAAAAAAGTGTGTTTTGAACACACAAACCAAAATTGAAATTCTGAGCGACGGACCGACCGACTCGCCCACAACCAGACTGCTACTGGAAGGATGGCCCAAGATTTGAAGTATATGCATATCAAAACTTTAAAAAAATATCACTTCAGCCGTTTTTGAGATATAGAGCAAAGCGTGTTTAGCGACCTTGATCTTTGCTGTAGAGAAAATATGATGGCACGGGAAGCAGGCCACTAACGTAATAATTTTCCTACGCAGTTTGGTCAATGCCCTTCAACTGGATCTTGAGAAATAACCCAACAGACCGACGGACAGACCGATATTTGACTCGTTTTGATTCCCCCTTGCTCGACTACCTCAAAATATTTTCAGATAAGTCTAGAAATACACACAAAAAAAGCAAATTAATTCAGACTTCTTTTCAGTTTGAATGTATTTAATACAAATTGAGTAGACAAAAAAAATAGAGTAAAAAGGTAAAACATTATTATTAGGGATTAAACTTTAGGTTTAACCGTTTTAATCATCTATGATATTTTGTTCTCCGCGAAAATTGATTTCATTTGGGTTCTGGAATCTGGTGATTTCAGCTATAGATAGCAGTGACTGAGAGATGTCATGTTGAAATATGTTTAAGAATCAAGTCAAAAAATCTGTATTCACACACACACAAATACAGGAAAAAACACGCAAGGACATTCACACACGGAATACACATACACACAAGTGCAGTGACAAATACATACGACATAGAGCATAATTATCATACACGTACTAAAATACACGTTTCCATTTACAAAAAAGACTTGAAATTTATTATTTTTATTTATTTTAAATTTATTGAATTTATTGTCTCTTTTTCATAGGAAAATTCTGGCCGGCTCTACTGGGGAAAGCGTAGTCGCACCCTGTGAAAACCACCTGAGAGGTTGCCCGAGTCGAAAGTTAATAATATTCGCAGAAACATAACGCCCAGATGCTGGATCGATCCCACACCTGTCAGGCGCCATTGGTTTCTGGCCTGTGGACAGGCAAGTTAGTCCCGCATTAGCCTACTTGGCCACAACGCCCATTTTAAGAGCTGAACTTCGCGCGTTGCGCAATGTGCGAATATTGAACTCTCAACAGTGTGAGAAAGCGTTGGCAAGAACCTACCAGACATTTTCATAGCCTGCTATCAACTAAGGGTAATGATTACTTCCACGGTCATAATCTCCAGTGTCCCGGCGGTTTATAATTAAATAATACTTTCACCCTGCACCAAGATACGAACCTTAAACCTCTAGTAAAATAGTGAGGTTTCCCTCTGTTCGCCTTGGGGATTTTGGGGTGTCACTAGGGTGTAAATACCCCCCATAGAATAACATGTCTCAGTAGGCGGAATCACATTGTCCGGGTACAGTTTAATAGGGTCTTAAGTTTTGCCTGGACGACTGTCCCTTTTCGCTATGGATGCATTGGAAAATTGACCTAAATCCGCATGGACAGAGGAATTGACGATGTCTAGGCGCTTTGGAGTGTACCGTATAGAATTGCACAGGAGCTTACAGCGACCCGCAGTATTATTTACTATGCACCGTACTTATTTTTTCAGTTTGGAGAGCTGCTCAAGGAACTAGACAGTGTCTCAGCATTTTTGGAATGTACCGTATAGAATTTCGTTTTGGAGATTTCATGAGTGACTGTCACAATAGGCTATTTAGACCCTGCACAACGGCTTTACGCCTTAAATAGTTCAGCCTGCTGTAGCCTGTGTAACGTAAAGTAGCTGCCTAGAAGACGACACAAGTCAGTTGTGTGCTAAGCATAGGTAGGCAGTGACCTCATCCTGCCGACGTATAGCCACCCCCGCTAGAGTGCGCCACAGGTATCGCACGAGAGTTTCGTGGGCTTTGGCTGAACACAAGGCTAGGGAGTCATGCTTTGTCTGAACCTCACACGAGAAGGAGCTACGCTCTGAAAGATCTCTCTAACTGAAGACTAGCAGGGGACGGGTGAAGTTCATTCATCACAGTATAGCCACAGCCTGACATTGCCAAGAAGGTAAATGATCAATCTTTTGTTTCATCGTGATTTATTGATATTATTGTTGGATTATGCTTGTGAAGTCTTGCCATGTTTTATGATTGTAAATATTAGTAAAACTTTGCTTGACCACGTGGCTGACACACGCCACCGGTTTCGGCACCACGAGGTAGCCTCTACTGTCCAACTGTTCTTTCTCGTATGTGTATTATTGCAGACCAGTGGCTGTACCGGAGAATGTGTATATTGTTAATTACTTCTCCCTGTGTTTAGTTTAGCCACGATGTATGTATAATTATGTATAGGAATTATGTTGGAGATTCCAGTGGACCACGAACTTAGAAGAATGTTCGTCCCTTGTTTGTATAAGTGGAGCAATCATTGAGGGCTATTTCTGCCATCAGTGGGACGCTCTGCACACCCTTAGTATACAAGGCGTTGCAGAAATCGTCTTATGTTTTGCAGACGAGCAGGCTTGTTGGTACGATGCAGGAAATAGACCACTAACAGTCAACCCTGACATTCGGCCTGCAGGGGAACATCGAGCACTGAGCTCCGATCGCCCAATAGTCAACACCAAAGGAGGAGACACCATCACGACACCTCAAATATTCAGTTACATGACACTAAAGACGTGCACAAACACTGCCCTAGAAGGACTGTGCAGTAGTCCACTCTCCAGAAACAAGAACATTAGGCCAACCAGAACAAATAGCCCAATGATGAGACAGTAGCAAATATCAAGAACAGTAGCAGCATAGACCCATCAAGGAACGAACTATGAGAAGTGAATCTGGACATTTAAGTTAATAGAGTGTTTATAGAATTATGTATATATAGTAGAGGAAATGAATGTGTTATATTTACTGTTAACAAGTGGCTGGACTACCTATGTTTCATAGCCGTGCGAGAGCTAGTGTGCCAGTGAATCTTTTACCATTTTCGCCCTATCTCTATAACCCTATCCGCACACAGACCGAGCTAAACATATAAATGTATTAAGATTAGTCACAGGGTAATTATACTAGCCGATCCCCGCAGACAAAATCGAGTGGGTAATAGCATTCCATTGTGCAGAGCCCAGTAACAATAGACCCACCGTCACAGTGACGTGCAGTTTTATGAATGCCTGTGTACGGACATAGCGCACGATCCAGCAATAAAGTACAGCTCAAGGCTCTATCTGTTCAGAGAACTTGAAGATTTCCTTTGCATTTTTCAGTGTACAGTGGAACCTCTCTACAACGACCTTGAAAATGTTGACAAAAATCGGTCTTTATAGAGAGGGGTCTTTACAGAGAGCATAATGGCCTTTTCTTGAATCAATTTGCCAGTGATCGGAATATTCTTTCTTCTAGCATCCAGAAACCAATCCCAAACTTTCTCATTTACTTCCGAGTATGTTGTCTTCCTCCGTTTTGATCGCGTACGATCGGCATTATCACCACTTTCCCACCTTTTCACATTGTCATCTTTGTCTCGGATAATTCCTTGAATTTGTGTTTTTCCAACTTTAAGACTCTTTGCGATCGCAATGGCAGTCTCTTATTTTTGTGTCTGTTTACAACATTAACTCGATCTTCCAGAGATAAAAATTTTATTTTCTTTGTAGACTCCATCATCCCATCACGCTTTCTTTGCTTCTTCTCAGTGCCGCGCTCGTGATGTGAATAAAGTGAAATGCAAACCCCAAACGAGTAGAATCTAGAATGTGACGTTACAAGATGACGTCAAACTTATAGAAGATTACTTTATCGGCTGGCGTGTCACATATAGGTACCTGTCTGCCTGTGCTGAACAAGATCGTAGACAGTTTTTATTGTGCAGTCATGCCGAGAAAGTCGCTATACGGTCTGCAAAGATCGGTCGTTATAGCGAAAGAGTCGCTATACTGATGACAGCAATATAAGGAAATGCATCCGTTAAAATAAAATGGGTCGTTGTAGCGGGGGAGTCGTTATAGAGGGGGGGGGGGGCTCGTTGTGAGAGGTTCCACTGTACCATATATAGATTGCATGGATCCTTATCTATGCAATCTATGGTACACTGAAAAATGCAAAGGAAATCTTGCGATATACGGAATTTACGCAAATGTAGATCATACTAATTTGTTTAAAGTTTTAATTTCTATTATAATGTTCTCTGCTTGTGTAAATTCCTTGTTTGAGGTTTTAAAAATGTGTTGCAGTGTATTGTATTATATTGTGTTGCATTGTATTGTGTTGTATTGTATTGTATTGTATTGTATTGTATTGTATTGTATGTAATTTAGAAACCCGACTTTTTGGAATACATGCACATTATTGTACTTGTGTTTGGATTGTGTATAAATAGTATTGTTTTTTGTTGAACCATGCAGTGAAGTAATGTTTTGTATTTTGCTGTATTATACCGTTCTGTTGTAGCGTACTTCTCTCGTCTGAAAGAGCTTATTAAGATTCTGGCAACAGTTGTTTAGTACCCCACAGTAATAATAACTGTTTCCTTAGCGCCACGAATAGAAAATATTATCTTATGGGCCAGGAATTGTGCGATACATCCAAATGAACTCTGGATTCGATTGGAACTCTAACATGGTTTTGAACTCAAACTGGCCACGTTGCACAATAGCTTCAACTTGTTTTCCACACTCTACAGTGATTCTTTAACACCCCTTTTTCAACAACGCTAGGCACTGGTTTGGTGTCCAAGCGAATTTTGATCTATCTTCGCAGGTTGCCAGACAATACAGCTCAGCCTGTCGTCGTAAATCAGAAGACGCCAAATGTTACAGATTTGGCAGTGAGAATGCAAACCATAAATCTTCCTTAAAGGTAGATTTCATCCGTGCAAACGGACTTAAATATAAGAGCACTATAATTAAATGCATGCATACATTTACTCGAAGTCCATCGGTACCCAGGAATACCAAAATTAATATAAATCTACCCAAAATAGTCACCCCCACATGAAGAAGCTAACTATAGGAGTCTAAAATTGCGCACAAAAAAGCCCATTAGCAATTATACAGCTACCTTAAGTACGTCTGTGCACATACATCTTAAATATAACTATACTCAACGGAATAAAACATAGAACTGCTAGCAATCAAATTTTCCACATTGTCTTGTGCTTTTTCGCGTTCTTGTTTTATAGAAATCACAAGTTCCCAATCAGATTATTACTACTTATATGCGGCGACATTGAACCAAACCCTGTACACTAACAGCGAAATAAAAATAATTCATTTAAATGCCAGAAGCATCCCCTTTCATAGAACCCTAATTGAAGCGGAAAGCAATGAATACGACATAATTACCTGTTCTGAAACCTTTTTTTAATGCAACGCACACAAGTAACGAGACAGATTTGTAAAATTTTCATCCCCGTTAGACTAGATAGAACCGATCAAAGTGGTGGTGGATCTACATGTGTGTCAAGAGTTACCTACTCTGCAGAAACAGACCAGATCTTCATGTACCCAACCTATAGGCGATATGGATTGAAACTCAAGTTAATAAGAACACACTATTACAGTATTAGTAGGATCCTATTACCGCCCCAATTGCTCCTAATCTATATTAATGATATTGTGGATAACATTGAATCAGTTATAAAACTTTTTGCAGACGATACTAGCATGTCACTAACTCTAAACTACCCAGAAATACAGAATTCTGATCTTCAAAAGATAAACGACTGGGCTAACACCTGGAACGTAAGATTTAATGAAGACAAAACAGAACTATTAACTTTCAAACGTGACGCAGTACCTAACAACCCATTAAGCTTCGGACGCGTAGTTTTATCTGACAACGGATACCATAAACACTTAGGACTCACACTGCAAAATAACTGTAAATGGGATTTCCATATAAGTAACGTCATAAAGAAGCTAACCATCCTCCTATCATGTTTAAGAACGTATAAATATAAGCTATTCAGAAATGCCATAGAAAATGTGTACAAATCCTTTGTCCTACCTCACTTTGACTATGGCGATGTAATATGGGATAATTGTACAGACATTGAAGCTGGTTTATTGAAAAAACTCCATTTAGAAGGTATTAGAATTATTGTTGGGGCGGTGAAGGGGACCAGCCGTTAGTTATTGTATAGAGAGTCTGGACAATACAGTTAAAATAGAGAATGAAAAGACATAAACTACTTACTTTTATTAAGATGATAAACAAGTGCTGTCTTGAGTACTTGTCTAACTTGGCCGCGCAACTAGTATCAGCAGTTATACGTTAATCCATATCACCGCAGAAGACCTCTAGAACGTAGAGTATCCACATACAAAGCTGAACTTTAAAAGAACTATTGTCTTCCTTCATGGTATCTGTAACAAGCAGACCCGTTTACCCCGCGCTATTTGAGCTTTTGCTTGTTTAGCAGTAGTAAAACTTAGAAGGTTACTGTAGTCTAGAGCAGACGATTAAGGTATAACTGATGTGTACACACACACTGCGAGCTAACGCGAGCTGTTTAGTGACATCATCGAGGCCTATGATCGAGTTTTGAACTTTATATGCACTTAGATTATTTCATCCAATCGGGACACAGGTAGAGTGGTTAGATCCAGTTCTGGCTGATTCAGTCAAAGCCAAGTATAGAGTCAGTTGTGTGGAAAGCTCTGAGCAGTACACAGTTACACTCGAGCAGAGAAATATCTCCACTGATAGAACAGGGAAGCAGTGCTTGTTGAATATTTGAATTCAATCAAGTAGCCACGGGCCTGACATTGTCGAACAGGTAAATGAACATACTTCTGTTTCATCGTGATGTATTTATATTATTGTTGAAATTATGTTTGGGGAATTTGCTATGCATGGATTTGAATTGTTAGTCCGATTTTGCCTTACCACGTGGAGAAGCCGAACACGTGTCAAACACGACCGGTTTTGACGCCATGTTGTATACATGACAGAACCACTGTTGTTTAACCTATATGTATGCTTGTAGACCAGTGGCTGTACCAGTGAATGTTTATAATATTATTAATTCTTTATGTGTATAGTTAGCCACGATTTATATTTATGTATGTATAGGAAATTAAAGTGGAGATTCCAGTGGACCACCGACTTAGCAGAATGTTCGTCGCTTATGTATAGAGATGTGGAGCTATCACTGAGGGCTACTTTGGCTTTCAGTGAGACGCTCTGCACAGATCTATTATTCAGGGTTGTGCAGAATTTCGTCTCTTATGTTACAGACGAGCAGGCAGGATATCGTGAGCCCAACTCACAACAGAATAGAACCTAATCTACGATTCGAGTTGGCTGCCGAGGCATCTACAGCATCGTGCGCAGATAGCCCCAAACGTCAAACCAAAAGTCAAAGACTACACGACGACCCCGCGTGTACCAGAAGTTACCTCAACGCAGCGCTTCACCCACGCATCCATTCAGTTAAGTGCCCAGGAAACAGTGCATTAGAACTGTATCAAAAGGACCACAGTAGTCCACTCTTCATGAACGCTAGTAGCCAGAGCCCTATGAAGAAAAAATAGCTGCCTAGATTATCAGAGAGCGAACCATTCGCATTGACAATTGAACTTTTAAGTTAGATTCGTACTTCGAAGATCGTGTATAGAGTAGAAGAAATAAATGCGTGATTTTGACTGTTATCAAGTGGCTGGACTACATATGATTCATAGCCGTGTGAAAGCTAGTGTGACAGTGATCTTTTACCATTTTTCTATCTATCTCTGTACCCCAGCCTTAACACAGACCGAGCTAAACAAATAAATGTATTAAAGTAATTCACCGGGTGACTCACTAGCGGTTCCCATAGAATAAGACGTGAGGGTTACAGCATTCCATTGTGCAGAGCCCAGTAACAATAAAAACCCACGTTACAGTATCGTGGAATGATCTCCCCGAGGAAATTCAAGAAATCCCATCCTTTAGCTTATTAAAAAGATACCTTTCCAAAGATAATCCACTTGTTCCATTGTACTATTACCATGGGACACGACAGCGTCGGGTTTTACATGCCCGACTTCCACTTGGGCGTAAGTAACCTCAATTATGACATGTTGCGCCGTCACTTGTTAGAAGACCCACTCACCCAGTCTGAATATTTCCTCCTTTTTTTGTCCTATATTCGACACTGTACGTAGGCAAACAATTAACCAATCAGACCGTACTTTTCGAAACATCAACACCTTAGTCTTTGGCAACGAATATCTCTCCCCACAAGAATACGCCAAAATCTTTTCAAAAGTTCACACATTTCTCACATCTAGTGACCGCTTCGTTTAGAAAATAGCCCAGTTATGCAAGATCACCCCTGATTGGTCACCCTGATACCAGTTAAACCAATCCCTGTTTGTTTCCTTCTCCCTAGTAGTTACACCCCTCCACTTCCCCTCCCCCCCTTCGCACCACAAGTTTACTA
This sequence comes from Oncomelania hupensis, assembly GCA_036898135.1. Taxonomy (NCBI): domain Eukaryota; kingdom Metazoa; phylum Mollusca; class Gastropoda; order Littorinimorpha; family Pomatiopsidae; genus Oncomelania; species Oncomelania hupensis. The sequence goes on from CM072518.1 coordinate 22,836,857, forward strand.
ATAGCGTTCAGAGTGAAACTGACTAGATAATTGTCTCTTTGAAACTAAATAGACGAGTTCATCACTATTTTAATTATCTGTTCACGTGCAAACGCGCAGTCTCGAACTATTTCTCTCTCTTTCTCTACCTCTGTGTGTGTGTGTGTGTGTGTGTGTGTGGGTGGGTGGGTGGGTGTGTGTGTGTGTGTGCGTGTGTGTGTGAGTTGCATTTGTTTTACTTTTTTTTAAACTTGCAAGTGACTTTTTTTTTTTTTAAATCAATTTCCTCCAAACTGATTTTTTTGGTCATTGTTTTAGATTGCTCCAGGCATGTATTTACCTTTTTAATCGACAGCTACTATATTATTGTGTAAAGTTTACTCTTGGGTGCATGTATCCTTTTCTCGTTAGTTCATTCATTTATTTTTATTTATTACTTTTTTTTCTTGTCGATGTTATTGTATTTCTTGTTTCGTATATTATAGTTATATGTTCGTTTTCTTTTTATTGTTAAGGAGATTAATTATTATACTTATGTTTTTCTTACTTTGTAGGCCTACTTGTTCCTGTTCGCCAGACATTTCATTGTTATCAATTGTCAAAGGATAGCACTTATTTAAGTTTTGCTTTTGTGTGCCATTTATGTTCTCCATGCTTCGTTTGCATGTCTCGTGAATAATAAAATTCTGTTAAACCAATCAAATTTTACAATAACTAGAAACAAATTTGTACATAGACAAAAAGAATACTAATTTGGATGGACAGAAATAAGACTTGCACAAGACTTGTTCTTGTTCAAAATTAGCATTCCTTTAGATTATGTATCCGTTTGTTTTCTCATTTTTATAACTATAGACTATTCAAATGTCGATCTGAAACAAACCTCTAGACTTCCTCATCGACTTTAACTGCACATATAAAAATGCACTACAGAAAGAAAATAAAAAAGAAAAAAACCATCCACATGTATAATTATATACAAAGGTAATTGAGACTGCTCGGCAGATTTTCGCTTTTTTAACAATTTATGTAGTCCTTAAAAGGGTAAAAGGATTATGAATTTACGGGCTTAAAACAAAATCCTTCTTTTACAGAAACTCTTAGACTGCGTGGCTTCTTTACTTGGATACCGGAAAATATACATGTTACTTCGAACACATATTAAAACGGATTCACTGCAAAAGCATGCACAGCCACACTCCTTGCTAATGCATTTCCCTGTACTGAGACCAAAAGTTGCTGAAAAGGTTTAATCCAACAAAAGATAATAACAGCTGAAACTCTGCACAATTGTCTTCTTTGCGAATTGGAAACCAGGAGGTTTGAAGTATTTGTTAATACAACTTCCTGTTTAAAAAAACAACCCACCCACTTCCTGCCCTCCTACCGCCCCCCCCCCCTTCCCAAATTGCTACGCAATAAAAAAATAATTTTTATCTTCATAAATAACATAAACTTGGACACACACTTTAACTCATTTAATGTGTTTTAAATACTGAATTATTGCCTCACTTGGATGCACAGCTATTGAAGTTTTTCTTCAAACGCAAATATAATTTGTTAACACTCCTATATAAACTTCTTCAGACCATGACCTCCATCCATCTGTCTGCAACACAGAACATCTTATATATTATTTCAAATTTTTAATTCACGCTTTTCCTCTCTCTGGGATACAGAGCTATGATGGAAGCCTCCCCCGACTACAAATTTATAATACTTGCAGGTCATGACCTCTCAGGTATACTACTTTAAGCTGTAAAAACAAAGGCCTTTCATCTTCCCTTCTCTAGCTCTCTCTCCACACTGCGTAACTCAGACTCGCCGATGGCTTTGTGGAGATGCGGGCGTACGAGGAAAGTCTCCATTATACAGTGTGTTCTCTCTCGTCCCAGAGTCACTCGGAGTTTTACGCTCCTCGCCTTTCAATTCTCTCGCGTCTACCTAGGTTTGTGTAGACACACATCATCCAAACGCAGTTTTCACAGTCCCTTAAAAAACCCTACGACGATCTTGTTTGGTAAGCATACTCTTTATCAAAATTTTTTTTTTCGTCGTTCGTCTTAAATTAACGCACAAGTTGACCATCAAAAGTTGTCTATTTTTCTATAAAGTAGCAAATATAGCAAACCTTATTCAATAAACATTCAATATGACGAATGAAGAAACAGTTTTAGGTTAGATTAATTTCAAATGATCCCATCTCAGAATCTATAAACCTTTACATTAAAGGCCAGAAAAAAAAATAAAACGCATAAAACAAAGGTGAAATTTTTTTAAAGAGCTGTTTCCTGAGAGACAAAGTCGACGCCAATTGTGCTTAATATTTCAAAGTCCCTTTTTGTACGATCCCATGCAGACAAAAAATAGGCGCATGCCCATCATTAATAAATAATACAAAGTTTCCTATGTCGCCTTCAAGACAACACAACGTCAAGATGCGCATAACTAATAGAGGAAAAGCGACGTTGCAGTGTCCTCCCTAACTACAGGAATGTGACCACCGTCTCCCAAATGCTGAATATAAAAGATGAGCAAAAGTAACCCTACCCCCACTCCCTCCTCTCCTTCTCCAATCGGCCCTCTTTGGCCAATGATAATCATTACGCTGTTGCTCATGCAGGAAATGATTCATTGCCAGGAAACGGAAACTGGGCCAGATGGGTTATAGGTATCTTTCAGTTCGCTTCCTGTCACCCTCAGAGAGTTCGGATCTAAAGGTCCACAACATTTTCTATTCCCCTTGTCATCAGGAAAGGTTTGGAAGAATACAGAAGAGTTGTGCTAGTTTGTTTGCTTGTTTTGTTTGTTTGTTTGTTTGTTAATTGAGGAGGATTATTTACTGCCGTGTTTGTTTTCCATTAAAACGCTAGTTTTGCGAGAGAGGTGTGAATGTGGCAGGAGGAAAAGAAGCCGTCACAAAGAGGAGAGGAGGAGGAGGAGGAGGGCGAAGAGGGAGCGGGAAGGAGAGTGGGGTAAAAGGGGACAGAGGGAGAGGGGGAAGGAGAAAGAGGGTGATGATGGAGGAGGAAAGAGGGAGGAAGGGAGATGGGGAGAGGGAGAGGGATTCACGCAATATTGTCTCCACGTAAAACTTGAGCTCTCTCTGGGATGTCTGCGCAACCCCTCCCCCTAGCTGTTGCATAATCATACCTTGCGGGGCGAAAGTGAAATAAAACAATGACTTCCCTTAACTGCTGTGACACTCGCTAGGCAATGTCTCCATCCGTGGCCAACGGCGGTTGAGGCTGCTATCCATCACCATCAACGGAGATTAACAGTTAGATAAACCACAGCAGTCAAATTCGAATTAACTACCCCACTCACCCAGTACAGTCATCAGTGTCATACCGATTATTGGCGACATTTTAGATCAGAATCAAAAATCAGGATCACTAAGCAGAAAGAAAACAAATTCATATTGCACCGCGCTTTACCAGAAGAAGAGTTTAAAGCCGATTGAAATAATACACCCGTAAAGCACGCTATCTATATATATAAATTGCTTAGCCGGAAGTCCTTCTTCGCCACTACTATAAAGTTTGTCCGGTATGGACGCTGATCTGGGCAGGTGCTGGGGGCTACGGATCGGCCTTCTGTGTGCTCAAAACCAGTGAAATCGTTATAGCCGACATTTCCTTACCGAACGTTTAACCGTTTCTGAGATAAATAAATAAACAAAATGTCAACAAACTGCAATAGCCTCATTCCGCGCGCTTCCATTATAAATCAAATTGAGGTTTCAGCATGTTTTCCCATATAGACCAAAAAATTGATTCTTTTTGTACGAAGCATTGATAGCTCAGTTGGTAACACTTTCGCCTCCCGTTTAGGAGGACCCAAGTTCGAATCCGACGCGGGCCATATTTTTTTTTAATTTTTTTCCCCACTACAATATGGCTATTTTTCTTTTTCTTTTTATTATTATTATTATTATTATTATTATTATTATTATTATTATTATTATTATTATTATTATTATTATTATTATTATTATTGTATTATTCTATATTCAATATTATTATTATTATTATTATTATTATTATTATTATTATTATTATTATTATTATTATTATTACCAAGGATCGGGATGGGGTGGTACGTTGTTATTATTATTATTATTATTATTATTATTATTATTATTATTATTATTATTATTATTATTATTATTATTATTATTATTATTATTATTTATAAACTAATAATACTTATTATTATTATTATAATTATAATATCTTATATCAAATTTTATTTTAAAACCTTGGTGTTTTTATGATTTCTATTTGTATTATTCATTATTATTATTATTTTTATTATTATTATTATTATTATTATTATTATTATTATTATTATTATTATTATTATTATTATTATCAAGGATCGGAATGGGGTGGTACGTGTAGGTAAAAGGGGGCTACGGGTAGGTTTAAAGGGGCATGGGTAGGCATAACGGGGATACGGGTATATATAAGGGGGTATGTTGGATCTCATTTTTGATATGATGATGATGGTCGTTGTTGTCAGGGTGGCGACGTGGTGATCGTCCTTAACGCTCATGCAATAGGACGTTAAGCATCGTGTTCCGTTCCGATTCCTTTCATCCATACCTGCGAAACGATCAACGGGGAAGTATCAAGGAGGGTACAGGTAGGTTACAAGGGGGGTACGAAAGGTATCAAGGGGTTATGGGGAGGTATCAAGTGGGTTCGGGGAGGTATCAAGGGGGTATGATGAGGCATCATGGAGGGGGGGGACGGAGAGATATCAGAGGGGGGGGGGTATGGTGAGGTATCAAGGGGGATATGGGGAGGTATCATCGTCCAAATGAAACTCGCAGACAACAGTTGTCTCTCTGTCTACATTTTAAACAGCAACCTGTGTACCCTGGCTTGCCAGGGTACAAAAACCACTAGTAAAGTAATAATTGCATACTACCTCTCAGTTATACTAACATTTATAGTAAAACACGCGGACACAGTGCAAATCAAAGAAAACGAAATTAATTTCAACACCGAAACGTGAACATCGCACACATGTCCACTACCAAATGACTTTAACCACGCACTCTCGACATAGCCTTTTGACATTCACTGTGAGTGCTGCCCCACTGAAGAAATAAGCTTACAACAAAAAAATAACTCTTTTGAAAGTATAGCTATTTTGCAATTAATAAATTCGTAGATTGTGTGCCTATAAATAGCAACAGCTGTTGCCTATAGCCAGCCAACATTCGAGAGCTTAAAAAAAAAAAAAAAAAAAAAGCATATGTCAAAGCCGCAAGAGACAGAACCAATACAAATAATTGCTCAGCTTTTCGTTTTAGGTTCATAAAACAGACCTTCAGGCCTTAACAGACCCCAGAAACCGAAAGCACACTCTTCACCTTGGTTGGTCACTCAGAAATAGGGTCAAAGGTCACAATGTTATTCGATGTACCGTTAATCAGAGGAAATCACTCCCTGTCTAAACAGAAACGGAAAATTCCAACTTTAGCGTTTGGTTTGAGCAAGGCAATCCCACTTTATCAATGTGTAAGGTGATAACACTTCGAATTTGGGGGTAAACCCTTTGCCGCCGATAGTAAAGAAAGCCTTCGAATTGGGGCTTTTTAACAATGTAATTCAACTGTACTGACCACAGGAGAAAAAGAAAGCCAAAGTCTTTCACATGCACAGAGACACACTGGCACATTGCATTAGCACAAACAGTCTTTGTATACTTACAGTTGCCAATGAATGATTGAACATTGGAGTTTAACGTCCACACCCATCATCGGTGACGCGGCAGACGGGGATAACCATCCCATAAAAGAGGGGTGGGGAAATGGGGGTAAGGACCTAAATCCACACTGAACCACTGCAGCAATCACATACTGCTCATATAAACAGGGAACAAATCCCCACTTTTATCTTCCTCCCACCACGGGAATCAAACCTCTGTCATTGGTGTGCCAGGCGAAGGCTCTACCTCTGGGTAACAGCGGTAGGTAAAAGGACTGTACTTTACTGCATAAGTACGTACGTAAGAACATAAGCCGTAGTGCTCTGATACTCCAGCGTATCCAACCACAATGCATAACGGGCAGCTAGTCTGTAAATAGAAATTTTAATTTGCTTCCATCTACCTCAAGGTCACTGCCAAATGCATCTACCCCACCTTTAGGCTAACTTTCAGCGGACCATAACGTTAAGCCGCTTTAGTAACCGTTACGGGTCCAGTCACACCGACGTGTCACGCTTCTTCCACGCCCCCCCACATTCCCTCCCCGTAACCCCACCCCACTCTTACCCTCACCAACACGTCACATCACCTCCGGTATAACGATCCGTCTGAAATGAAAAACGCAGAACGACAACAGTCAATCTACACATGGTGGAAGATTTAGGAGAATGATTCGATCGAGTAGTTGATAAAATGGTTTTGGGTGCTGTACCGTTTCTACATATTATTATAGTAACAAATACGTCTGGGGCGGCTGAAGTTCGATCGGCCAGCGCCTTGAGCACGTTCTTGAGCCGGAAAAGCGCTATCTAAGAACGATTAAATAAACTACATTTTCTAGGTAGGGTTGACAACCACAATGGTCGGCTTAGCTGCAGGTATCCCACAAAGTGGAGCTCGCTACATAAGCTCCAACTGTCACAGGAATATCTCCCGTCCACAAATGCTGCTCCATACTGGTTGACGGCTGCAGTTATGTCCCTTAATTCGCCCTTGTTTTACATCCCAAACAGTGGCGCTAGCTACATTAAGTGCCCAACGTTTAAAAATGATTATCTCCCGTCCAAATGCCGCTCATTCGAGTGATCACTGTGAAGATAAGAATTATAACTATAGCTGCCAACCATGTAAACATTTTATATTCGGCAATAGATACTTTGAAGACCACTATTTAGGATCCTCTTGTAATTTACATAATTATATTTTAATCAATCTGATGATGATGATGATGATGATGATGATGATGATGATGATGATGATGATGATGATGATGATGATGATGAGGATGATGACGATGATGATGATGATGATGATGATGAGGATGATGATAATACTTTAAGCTAGATTCTGTAATGAACATGCATTAGATAAAGTAATTAGTTTGAAACTTTTTGTTAATAGCTTGCTATATTTTTCATGTCTTGGTAAATATAAAAGAGTGCATTGCGCCAATGTTATGTTTTGAAGCCTAAGATGAAGTAAAAGATTTGTTGGTTCTTGATTTTTGGAAGCAGCTAGATCAAGACGGTGATTTGTTAATGTTTTATGTGTTTTCTACCCTATAAAGAGGTAAGAATATAGCATAAACTAAGATAAAATATGAAGGTTCAACGGGAATTAAGAAAATGGATTAAGTTAGTAAGACTATGTTTTACGAGACAACCGAAATTATGAAGGTTGCGAGTTCAGAAAGAGGACGTGCTCAATTCCCTTGACTCAACTGATGGTATGATATTAATAGTGAATTAGCGTTGTTAATAATATATTATTATGGGAATTGAGTGTTCTGTCACATTGTCTGTTATAAGGTTTTTATGATATCTTAATTTTGGATACATGAAGCGAGTTGACGAAGTATGCCTCAAGAATGTGTTTGCGAATTGATCATCTCATCACCTTAGACTACGACATCAACAACTTCATCTGCATGAATCCCGGACTGCACCATCAACTCTTCATCTTAGTCATTGAAATCTTGTATCGTTTTGTAATTTTTTATTGTATGTTGAGTCCGTGAGAATGCGTATGTTAAATGTATAATTGAGATGCGAGTGACAGTAACTAATTAAACACATATTTTAAATAAAAGAAACAGATATTTTAGTGTCATTATTGTATATTTTTTCCAAGCCTATCATTCCAATTATATAACGAACCCCGGATGTTAGCCTACATACACGCTTTTCTCCAAATCACCCATCATCAGGCTCAAAGCTCGGCGACCTATACCAACACAAGCTTACATGTTTAACACACTCTCACGTAAACAGCAAACACAATCTACCACTCAAACATGCGGCGTGATGTAAAGGCAGGGAGATCGCTATTATAAAAGGATATATCTACACAAGGGAACGACACATCCTGGACATGATCGTTATTGGATGCTGTCCACCACCACTTCCCCATGCCGCGAAAGTAGTGTCATAAAAGTTTTCAATTCTTTACAAGCTCCCAACACCCACCCCAAGTCGTCCATCCCTCAATCACTATTACATTTTCATGTTTCTGTTGCAAAAGTAGCATCCTACAGTTCCATGTTAGTTCAGTTTAATAAAGTTTCAAAGTTTTGAAAAGTGCCTTGCCCTGCCTTGTCCTTCTCGCCTCTAACCCAACGCTTCCACGTTCATTCATCCCCTCCCTACGGCTACCGCAAAAGTAGCATCATAAAATTTCAAAGTTTTCAAGACAATGCCCTCGCAAAGCCGTCTTGCCGCCTTGACAGCGGGTCGAGGGAGTCTTAGGGCCATCAGGTGGACAGGCGGACCATCAACCCCGCCATAAACCCTATCCCCTGAAGAAACAATGGCGCGTCGGCTAGAGGAAGGAATCCATCCTTCGCCCAAGGCGATAAACGACCCTCGTGTCCTGCTCACCTGCTTGCTGACAGCCTGGTTTGGGCTGATCTGTGTAAACACTAGAATACGGTAACAATAGAAACTATTAACTGTTTCCGACTGGAGGTCATCTGTTTAAATACTATAGAGGTGGTCTTTACAATAAGATAACATTAGAACTGTCCTACCGCTCCACTGCTTTATAACATCGGAGATCATGGCGACAATGGAAACGGCTACTGTTTCTTAGTAAAGTTCATCTGTTTAAATACTAGAGATGGTCCTTACGGAAATACCGTAAGCTAACACAACAATGAATTTCATTGAGATAGTCTTTACAAAATACGGTAAGCTAACACAACAAAATGTTTCCGGGATATGCGCATTGAGAAGATGATGTCGATATACAGCAACATTAGAGGTTACTACTTTTTTTTAGAATTGAGATGACGGTCTTGCAAATTGGAGTGACAGAACAAATATTACTTTAAATGATAATTTAATAATTACACTTACAATAAACATTTGTTTGTTTCGAAAATATACTTTAATTTTAAAAGGATCATTCTTATATACCGCATTTACAGGTTCAGAGAGCTTCTCAAGGCGCTGGCCACCAATATCCAGCATGCGCACAATAGTTTGCCGAAGTCAGGATTCGAACCCATTTTTCCCAAGACGCACGTACACATGGCTTTGGCGTAGAACCACTCGGCAATCCCTGCCGCCTAATTTTATTGCTATAGTTTGGGAGCTAGCTATTCGGTTTCGCCCTCATCTTAAATAATACCTCCTTCCTCCCTCTAGGTCTAGTAGTCGATATCTTCAAAAACACCCACCTCTACCACCACCACAATCACCACCCAGGCACCCTCCCACCACATTTACACCAACCACATACCCCGCTTCATTCTTTCCTCCAACTGCGCCTCTCTTTTACTATAACAATATTGAACAATTAACCAAACTATTTCTCCCCTCTTCTCCAAGATCCTCCCCCTTTCCCTTGCAGCAAGATGTTCGCGTCAGCATGCACGACTAATTGCTCAGCGTCTTGTCACAGAGAGTCTATCTTCCGCCGACAGTTTCAAAAACTCATTTTGTGTTCAAAATCGTCCGTTGTTCATGCAACTGCCTACAGGGGACACTCCAAATCTCTGTGGCACGTTGATGATGTTGTGGAGTTGACGTTGTGGATGTGATCGGCGAGCATATTACAAGGGTCAGGTGGAGTGCAGCGATAGTTTAAATGGCGGTTAAGCTAGGCTGCGGCGTACCTTTTAAAGGGATCGTTGAAGGTAGTGTGGTCAATCAAAGCTGTTGCAAAAATTGTCTCCGTGTAGACGGAGAGTATTCACGAAGAATGAATGTGGTGAGATGCATGTATAGCATTAGTTAGTAGCTGTAATGCCTTAGAGAGACGAATGGAGAGTAGAGGACGGAAAGTGTAAAGGGATGTTATTTTTTGCCGCGATGTTTTAAGGTCTGACGATAATACTACTACTACTACTACTACTACTACTACTACTACTACTACTACTACTACTACTAATAATAATAATAATAATAAAATAATGGAGGCTATACATACCATTTTTCTCAAATCACCAATCAGGCTAAAAACACAGTGATCTGTACCAACCTAAACCGCTCTATCAGTGTCTGTGCGCGTATTGTACAGTATCTTGTGTGTATGTGTTTGAGTGTGCGGAGCGCGTTCGTGCGTTTATTGATTCGACCTCATTTCTTTTCACTACCCTTACCTCTAATTTCCCTTTCCCCCGCCACTGACATCCCCCATCCTCCCCAATCTTCCTCCTAAAAACTGTTAACAAAAGTGGACCACTCTTTCCCAGAACATCATAGTCTTTAATTCGAACGCCCTTTCTCTTCTTCCTCTTCCATTCCTCTTATCCTCCTCCATCATCTTCTCTTTCGTCTTTATTCTTTTTAAAAAGCTGTTCAAACAAACCCCCAAAAATCTTTCCCTTCACATTTTTCTCCCTTTTTGAAGAAGAAAGCGTTTTACTTCCTTTTTGAAGAAGAGCACGCATCAGGGGACATAATAATGGCACGCAGCTCTTCACCGGCATTTGCGTTCAAGAGTTCTTGGGTTATTGCCTCCGGTAGGGGGATGTTTGGGGCTTGTTTGCCCCTCTCTTCACCAAGTTAAAGTGGAGAGGGACAAACTCATAACGTAGAGTCCCAGCCTTGAGAGCTAATGAGTTTAGAAAGGGAAGGGTGAAGCAAGTTTAAGCATTGATCTTAACGGATGGATTAGAAGGAAAAGGGAGGCTGAGGAAGGCTAGGCACTGACTACACTGGGACAAAATGGGAGCGTGCTTTTGTGCTTTGAATCTCCAATAAAGAGTGGTGGACTGGGATCAGGGCAGTTGGTGAAGGGGGTGGGAAGTGGGAGGATAAAGGAGGGGAGGGGTAAAGTTTTAAGCTGCCGAAAGAGGAAGGCGGAACTAGTATTAAAAGGAAGGAACGAGGACGGAGAATAATAAATAATTTGAGGCTGGAACGGAAGGGAAGAGACGCAGTTTAAGAACTATGTTAGCTATGGAAATGTGAAGCAAATTTAGCTCATTAGACAACAGCAATCAATGTAAGCGCTAAAGCATAAGAACGGAGTAGACAAGCATGAAAGCATGTACTAACAGTTCTACATCTCTATATGTAGAATATCCGTGTTCGGAGGCCTACCACTAAACGAAAGAATGCGGGCCCGACGCCTTACCAAAATACAAACTTAGGGAACATGACTGTCACTCCACAGATGACAAATTGTCTTAGATACAGTAGCTTATCAGGTCATGCGACCTTGGCTGCCACGCAAACGGGCCCGGATGTTGCGCCACTGAGTGACTTTCCCGCCTCCACCAAACTATGGAAACAGAATCGCGTGAGTGTCGGCCCAAATTTCTCAAACATTTTCCTATTCACTGATTCGTTTGGGTTGTCATATAGTCTTTGCCCTGCCCTAATAAGGAATTTTTGAGATTTTCGTTTCTGTTTCCATTTCCCTCAAACTTTGCTTAGATTGTAAATAGTTATCACAGAACTAAAATCTGTGGTCGGCTTCCCCACCACAAAAGCCCCGTTGCGACGCCACTCTCATATAGTTTTGCATCGGCTGCACGGCCTCTTCCAAATTCTATGGCAACACTATTTGAGCTGAACATGACTAAATATGCAGCGGCATTATTTTTACATATTCACACGTTCTACTCTTAATACGCACCTCATGATATAGAGGATTTGTGCAGGTTTGTTGATCTGAAAATGTTGGTTTCCAACCACACTGTTTGCTACATTACATTACATTACATTATTATTGCTTTAGGTCCAGCGGACTCTTCCGAGCCAAATCAGGACCGGTCAACCCCTGATCTGTATAAAAGATCTGCTGAAACAACCCTACTGGTGAAACTGAAAGCTCTCCACCAGCCAGTCACTTTACAATAAAGACATCCCACGCAGGAGACGATGAGGCTGAACTCTAATTTATCGAACCCCCGTTTACAAAAACAAAATAGAATACAAACATCATTATAAATTATCAACAAAACACATACATATAAAATGCCTACATTGCTAAATAATAACATCATAGGAAGCCCTAGCTACCACCTGGCAGAAAGCAGCCAATATTCCCAAGCTGATCCAACAGACCTCTTACACAAATAAGGAGTCTTGTCCCGGAAGAATTTTCAAGAAAAAAGGTAGGTGACTGGTCTAGCGAAGAAGAAGATAGCATAGCAGATTGATATAACAGAGCAGGACTGAGAAAGAGCAAATGAGAAAAACAGTGACAGTGGGAATTTAAAGCACTAAATTTCCAGAAAGTGGGGATACTATTTATACTGAAACCCCAGGCACCCCAACGGGGGAGCACTGTTTGCTAAGGAACGTCTTGCCTTTGTCTGGAGTACTGGTTACTATTGGCGTAGGTGGTGCATCATCCCTTGCTGGTTCTGTCTCGTTGTAGGAAGTCTCAACCTCAACTTCAGAATGAAAGGAAACACCAGTTCCATCTGTCATTCCCGACAGATCCATCTTCAATTCCTAAAAACCCGATCAGGAATATGTAAAAATAATGTCGTTGCACATTCAGCCATGTTTAGTTGAAACATTGTTACCATAGATTTCGGAAGAGGCCGCGCAGCCGAAGCAACAAATTTATGAGAGTGGCGTCGCAACCGGGGTTTTTGGTGGCGTGGCAGCCGACCACAGATTTTAGTTTTGTGACAACTATTTGCAATCTAAGCAAAGATTGGGCAAAATGGAAACAAAAACGAGAAGCCCAAAAACGCTTTAGTAGGACAAGTACCATATGACGACTCAGACGAATCAATGAACAAGACATTTTTTGAGATTTTTGGGGAGACACTCACCGCGATTCTGTTTCGATAGTTGAGTGGAGGCGGGAAAAGTACTCAGTGACGCAACATCCGGACCCGTTGCATGGCAGCCAAGCTCGCCGGCCTGAGTATAGTCACATGCTTGTTAAAAGTTCTAATTCTCTATGACACAGCGTAGCTGAACCTAGCCGAAGCCCACAAGTGGAGGGGCAAGCATAAAATTCGGTCAGTCTAAGCTACGCAATGTTCTTCTGTAGTTAAAGTCCCTGCCCGTGTACTAGAAAATGAAAGAATTATAGGGGAAGGAGAGAACGAGAGGAGGTAAGAGAGGGAGGGGGAGAGAGAGAGAGAGAGAGATGGGGCTCAGTTTACCTATACATTCATTTTCTTGTTTCAGTTATGTCTTTATGTTTAGAATGTTTGTTTTAGCAAAACGAAAGAAGTAATAATTAACTGTCACCTGAGCTCTGTTTAATTTTTATGAACGGTATAAGAAAATAAGTTGTAAGAAGAAAATAAAAGATGGAGTACGCTGGTTAAACGATCATCTGTGGTGCCCCTACAACCTCTGAGTTACGGGATAGGATATGATACTTGATAGGATAGGATAAGAAAATAATAGAAGAGGTACCTATATAACTATACAATGTAAGTATCCTTTTTGTTTCATATACCCCTGCTCATAAAACTGCCCCATGCTTGTTAAAGGTCTGCGTCTGTGACAAGCGGGCGATACACCTCTGAGTCTGAGATTGACCAGTCACCCCTCCAATGTTGATAGTCGTCATCGGCTTCTGTGGCGCACCCGCCAATTAACACCAACAGGCGGGATATCCAGATCCAGATCCAGAATGTTGGCTGGCTCAGCCGACCAAGCCGATTAAGCCCCGCCCCTCGGGAATCTCCCTTAAAACCTCTGCCTAACCCAGTCTCACTGTCAGACGCGAGCCTCTAATCTTCGAATACGCAACTGCCTGCCCGGACACGTCCCATCACCCGGTGACCGCTGAGCTGCGGCAGTACTCTTGTGATTCGACCCGTCTTAGTCAAGGTAAGAGAGGAGACTTACTTTATGTCATTTAGCATACCCATCACCCGTCGATCGCCCAACATGTTCGTATGTCCTGTTGATATGTACGTTCGTGTTTGTGGTTTTGTCTTGATGTGTTGCCGTGATATGTATTTATTCCTTGTATATATTATCTGCCTTGTTTATGACACATGCCATGTTTGAATTTATACTTGTATGCTCCCTGTTAGCCCCATGTATAAATATCCCTTACCATGCTGTCCCACCACATAGATTAAAGTCCCCCAGTACAGCCCCTTGCCTACCACCCCCATTGTCCTGTACTTACCCCATTTGCTTCTCCCATGTTCCCACTGTATAAATATCTGCCCCTGTTGTCCGCCACCCCATCTTAAGGCGCCGGAGTTATTATATATTAGCGGCTGCCGGTAAACTCCACAATAGCCCCATAGCCATGGTTGCAATTGTTGGACTGTTGGTACGAACCGGGCAACTCTTGACCGGTCCGACCAAGTTTGAAAATCTGATGGGCACGCGCGCAAACAGGCGCTGCACCCAGGATATATGTACATAGCTGATTTGGAGACTGTACTACTTTACAGACGGGCTCCGGTCAGGGCGACTTTACCGGCCCTGTACCAGCTATAAGACGCCAGACCCGCTGCAGGCGACCCTGACAACCCAGGGCGTCAATGTGAAGCGTACCTCCCAAGTTTCGTCAATCAGCCAGCCAGCCACATAGGCTGAAAACCAACCCTGTAACGCCACCAGAAGTTGCACCATCAAGCCTATTATTCAAGAAAGTGACCTACTGCCCTGCATTAGGCCACAAGCAGACCACGAGAACTCTTTGATCCGCCGACCGTCCAGAATATCCTGGACCAACCACCGCCCTTCGCAAACCGGAGCTAAGTTACCATCCCACGAGCACCACAATTCGATGATACTCTGGCCAAGCACCCTGAACAATCCAGATATCCTCCGGCTCTGTGACGAAATCAGTCCTCAATAGCCCTAGCATTCCTGAAGCCGCCCACCCAGAATATCTCCAAGATACTCCGAACTATTATTGACAATACTCAGTGACTCACCCTTAGATTATCCAACCCAGACGACCTAATTCTATTTAATAAAATTGACTATTTAGAAACTGTATCACCTGGACTTGCCCTTGTTTGAATTCCTTCATAGCTTAGCCTACCTTCTGCTCGTCTGCCCTTTTGACTGTCTCTCATTCTTTAGTAACTCCCAGCCTTAATCCCTCGAATGTCATCGCAACGTCGGCCTAAACAAGGGAGGCGACACAGTGCGAGGGATTAAGTGCTTATCCTCATCCCCCCAACCCCTTTCTTTGTGACAGCGTCTCTGTGTTTAGAATATGTGCCCGTGCAAGAAAACGATAGTATACGGGCATGACGCCCCTAGCAAAAACAAAGCAGAAGAACTTGGTCACTCCTTAGGGGACAAATTGTCTTATAGCTACATACAGTCCCTGGCTTGTCCTTGACTCGCTTCGTCCTGTCGTTGGAGCGCCAAGAACGTGAAACGTTCATCTTCAGCTGTTTTCCCTTTAACTTAAAAGTACATCATATCTATTCGAAATAATACACTCTCGCACCCGGGAGCGCACCTGCGTGCTCTACACACAAACACATATGCACACACGTACGCACACAAATACTCTCCCTCCCACACATACACACGATGTGCATACACGCTTTTGTCAGATGCACATTCTATAATTAAGACAACTGTCGTTTAAGCTCAAACTAATTTGAGAAAAAGTGTACATTCTCTTTTTTTTCTGACTGTCAAATTGATTGGAATTATTAAAAAAAAAAAAAAAAAAAAAAAAAAACAATAAACAGGAACAACAAAAACAACAACCTCTTAATATCCGACCTGCCAGGCATGCTCTCACGAAATCCATGAAAACGAAATGGTAATAATGTTTTATGACACTGTCATTTCTATTGCATTGTCATCCTCAATAAGAATTCGTAAGCCAATTCAGGCTGACCTCTTTCTGTCTCGGTCTCCTTCGTAAACAACGGCAGCTAATTAGATTTTAGTGATCTGGTACCCTTGGAGAACAATGTTGCTCATGACACTGGCGACTCATTCTGTACATAAACTCACTCATGACCACTCCCGGGCTTGAAATTGAAAAGACGCAGCCGACGCTGACCAGTCAAATTGTTAATTAAGGCAGTGTTGGCGGCGTCTTGAGCGATTTTTTGAAGCCCAGAGTGCACTATACAAGCGCCTTTATACAAATAATTCATAACTTGGTTAAAACAAACAACAGCAGTCGACTGAAACGAATATAACTGCTGGTTGATTTTAATACCAGTCAATCTGACATTATCTGACATTTTAATTCCAACATTCGTTCGCGTTGGTGTTCCGGAACGAAGGCTTCCCTCACCATGATAGTGTATAGTTACATTCAAACGCCTTTCATACTCGTTTAAAAAACAACTCGTCTTTTACTTTTTTAGCCATCAGATTTACAGTTCACACAGTTATAAGGACATGCTCACATTTTTGGAAAACAGTTAACTTCTGTGAAGGGATGAGAGAACATATACATCTACATGAATTACTAAGAACTCAGACCATTATTTTATTCATAAGTTGGAGAGACACGATTAGAATTTAAAAAAACCCACAACAACAACAAAAAAAACATCTTAGGAGGTATTACCAAAGGAAGATTAATCTAAACCATCAACCGGTCTAGTTCGATAGAATTATAAATTCCTTTCTCCAGATTCTGCAATATTTCCGTCCACACAAAACACCCATGCCCCGACCCACGTGAGAGAAGAATAATTTGGGTGCGAACACGGAGATCTCATTTGGCCTGCCCATAAAGACTGTGTCTGGCGATGACAGAATGAACGATGACCTTTGGCTAGCCCCCGGCCAGAAAAGTGACCAATACTCAGTGGAACAGAGGACGCTTGGACAACTAGCCTAGACGATTAGATTGTCGTCCAGAGACTTTATTAGTAGCAGCACCTCTTGGCGTTGAGTCCCGAAACAGAAAGCCAGATGACCGACCACTGCTGGTGCGATATGCACTCGAGTTCCCAGACTAGCACACACAACCCAAGTACATCTATGTTCATTCTACTGCACGGCTATGGATACTCAGCGTGATGATGAAGCTTGGCAAAAGCAGCAGAGAGGTGTGTAAAATGAAAACTCGAGGACAGAGACAGACTGATCGAATGAATGACTGATCAGTTGGTTTCACTGTTTTTGGACGAAATTAGCCCGTTCACGATTAGGGAGGCACTGTGGTCTAATGGTAGTGCTTCGGCTTGCGGATCTGAAGATCCCGGGTTCGAGCCCTGGCCGGGCCATTGTGTTGTGTCCCTGGGAAAGACACTTTACTCCTGTTTTCCTACTCCTTCGGATGAGAGTATAAACCGAGGTCTAGTCTGTGTCGCATACATTCCATCATAACGGACTTTAAAGATCCTGACGCTCATGTCCTAGACGGGTGAGTGCCGGTGACAAGAAAACACCCAGCATGCACCTAGGTCCTTCTCCCCCATCCCTGGCTGCCCAGGATTGTGCTCAGTTGTCCGGGCGTCAGACCATGCGCCCAAAGGCTGCGGGTGGGCGTCTCGGGCGCCTTGAGTTAGATCCTGTATCGGCCAGCGCCTTGAGCAGCTCTTGAGCTGGAAAAGCGCTATATAAGAACAATTAAATAAATAAATAAATAAATACTATAAATGATAATTAGAAACGTTCAAAAATACAGGCTCACTCCCACACTCCCTCATTCACTCCCTCTCTCTCACCCCCACCCTCATCCCAACATCTGTTTATGATTACAATACCATATTAATATTTTTGTGTGCTAAAAGACTACAGAAAAAAGAAATAAGAGATTCTATTCCATTTTACTCCTTTCCGCCGCTTCCCTCCCTCCCTATTTCCTTCCTTCCTTCACTCTCTTCCTCTGTCCTCCATCTCGCTGCTCCCACCATTTCATCTCATCATCATCAGTGGTTTTTAGGCGTTAGCTAAAAGACCAAGAGGAGGGAGCGGGTGTATCAACTTCGTATTAGTTCGGGCCAGAGGATGAATAGGATGACCGGGAATGCCCGTGGTCAGTAGGGTCCCAGGAGATATCGCCGAAGTGGACACTGCCACAGTATTATCCAGAGCGTCGGAACATCTCGCACATTTATTATAAGGAGTATGTAGCTCTGAGTCTCTGACTTATTATTCGAAGATGTATTAGAACCCGTCCAGTCAAACATCTATAATGCTGCCCGGAATGTCTGTGAAAAAAAAGCAGGAAACTTCACTCTTTATGTAGACCTGTATGAAATTCCATATACACGTTAACATTGACATCATAACCATCACACTGATTGACGCAGCTAGCTATATTTAACCTTTCGCGCGACCAGACACCAAATGAGCAGCTGCCTCAATGCTAACATTATCAAGGCAATGCAGCAGCTCATCTCTTGCCTTCGCCGCTATTATCTTTCGATCCCCTGTTTTCAAGAGACTCATTTTTCTTCTTGAAAACGTTTATTTAAATTTAAAAAAATATTACATAACGTAATTTTGCATCAGAAAGTACAGTTTTCGCACACATGTAGTCTCGGCAAAAATTGTTTCAAACATTGGAAGAAATATAACTAACACTGAAAATAAGAGATACAACATTGGATTGAGTATACAAAAACATATGCAAACAGTTATAAAGCATAATCAACATATTTTCTTCAGTTAAATTGTAAACTTGATTCATGTTCCACTGTCTTTTTCTTCTATAGGTTGTAAGCTGCTCATTTGTGTGTGAACTTGTCATATTTCATGTTAATCTACCTATTTATAGCTGGGTGGGCTGGAGTGTCTAGTGCAACATTTGATTGTCACCCACCCAAGTCGGTCTACTAACCGGTCTGGTTTCAGTTAAACATCGATGAAGCAGAGTGCTTGCCCGGACGCGAACCATGACACTGTTAAGTTATAGACAAGAGGAGGATAAATAATCAAGGAATCAATCTATTCCGTTCATACCTAGATTGGAATACAAGGTTCACCCAACCCAACCAAGCAATCCAGACCCACAGATCCACCGCCCAGTGGTAGAGCGTTCGCCTGGCACACCGATGACCCAGGTTCGAATCCCGTGGTAGGCAAGAAAAAAGTGGCCATTTTTCATTGTCTGTCTTAGCAGTATGATTTGCTCTGGTGGTTCAGTGTTGAGTTAGGTCCCTATCCCTCTTCATTGGGATGGTTATCCCTGTCTGCCTGCCATCTCGTCAATGGTGAGTTTAAACGTTACATTTCAATGTTCATTCATTCCAGACCCCTACCAAATGAGCTATGTCAGTGCTGCTGTACATAGCCACTATCCCTTGTCCAGTTTGCTCTCGGACTGCAAACCCTCCCTTGCAATCTGTCAATGTCTAGCACCACCCCAGCGTCCGGAGTGGACCTCAACCCTTGGGGAAACTTTGACCACTCTCTCTTGCCGGACACATGAGGCCCTTCTGCTGGACTGAAATATGAGACAGGGCTAGCCTGCGACGATTATGTGACGAAATATGTGTGATTTTGAACGACGTATGTAGAAGGTAGTGTTCATTTACTATTCTTTCTCCCCCAACCTTTCACCACTCCCCTCGCACTAATTCTAAGTTTCTGTGTAAGTGTCCTTGTGTGAGAGGATGAGGTACGCGAAAAAAGGGACAGAGGAAGAGCAACAACAACAACAACAAAACAACTACAACTACTACTACTATAATTTGATAGCTATCAGTTATTCTTGTCTACTTCTACTACTACAAATACAAATATTGCTGCTGCTGTTGCTGATGTTGCTACTACTACTACTACGACGCTATCAGTTATTCTTGTCGAATATAGCCCACCAAGCAGTTCCTGGAAAGTAATAATAACAACAACAACAACAACAATAATAATAATAATAATAATAATAATAATAATAATAATAATAATAATAATAATAATAATAATAATAATAATAATAATAATAATAATAATAAACACTAGCAGCACTGTATTATGTAACAGGGAAAATTTTACTGTGGTTGCAGATACACAAAAAAACAACTCGCATAATATTATAAAACTATAAATAGCATTATACTTTCACGAGCAGGTTGAGTTTAAGATTCAAGATTTAGTCCCTTTGCTTGCCCCTTTTGTGATGTGGAGGATAAACAACACAATTCAAATAACTCACTCACTCGTCGTCATCATTATCATTATCATCATTATCATTATTATCATCATCACCACCATCATCATCATCATCCTCATTCATTATCATCATCGTCGTCGTCGTTGTTGTCGCCATACAATCGTTGTATGTATTGTCATTGTCGGCATATTATTATTTTTGTTTTCCTTGGCCGGAAACAACTTTTCCAATATGAACTCTTGGACGAATACATTTCTTATGTCTTATACCATACCATACCATACCATACCATATCATATCATACCATACCATACCATACCATATCATACCATACCATACCATATCATACCATACCATACCATACCATATCATACCATACCATATCATACCATACCATACCATATCATACCATACCATACCATATCATACCATACCATACCATACCATACCATACCATACCATATCATACCATACCATACCATACCATACCATACCATATCATATCATACCATACCATACCATATCATACCATACCATACCATATCATACCATACCATACCATATCATACCATACCATACCAAACCATACCATACCATATCATACCATATCATAACATATACCATACCATACCATATACCATTATACCATATCATACCATACCATATCATACCATATCATACCATGCCATATCATATCATACCATACCATACAATACCAACAATACTTGGTTTCATTATTGTTTAAGGCTAACCCTACATCGGAATATGGTAGTGTTCGGGGAAATTAGGGGCTTTTAGGTAGAAGGGTTCGAATGAGACTGTCACTCACAAAAAAGCACTCGTCTTCTAATAATCATTTATCACGAGACTGTATTTGCATGTCCAAGGCTTTTGTTTCCACTTTCCTTTGTTTTAGTGTTGATTTGATGGAGTGTGATAGTACTATGAGTAACTAATTAATTAGTAAAAAGACTGGCACTCTATGAGTCTTCTTCGCTTCTTACTTTCTTCATTCTTTCATTTCTTTCTTTCGTTCTTTCTTTCTATAGACCTACTTGATTTACGTTATTTTGTCTTTCTTTATTTTTCATTCTTTATCTATCTTTCTTTCCTTCTCGCTTTGTTTTTTTCTGTCTTTCATTCTTTCTTTCTCCGTTCATTCCTTCCTTTTATTCATTCATACTTTCTTTTTTTCGTTCGTTCTGTCTTTCTTCCCTTTTATTCTTTCTTTTCTTTCTTTACATAATATCTCTGGTCCCCATTCTGTATCTTCCTATCAATCTGTATATCGTTCTTTCCTTCTCGACATCTTTCTCCCCGACTTCTCTCTCTCTCTGCACAGACAAGAACAAAAATAAGAAGGCTACACAACAACAACAAAACCAACAACAGCAACATACCATCAAATTCGTAGTGTCCTCATTAAAATTTAAGAGAGGATGTTAAGAAGAAAAAGAGAAGAGAGAACAACTATTTCTCCCAATGACCCAACTTCAAACAAAAACAAGGTCGTCCTCCTAATACGACATCTGCTTGGTGTCTTGTCCATACCGAGTGTCGTAAACCAGGGCCAAGGGGACATAACTACTTCCCCCTCCGATACTCATTGCTAACATTCAACTCCTGTCCATCTATCTAGACTGATCAACAGTACGTGTCGGTTTGACCAAAGGAACACGATGTTCGCCTGTGATGCGTTTTTCAGGACACCGAGGGGTATTTTCCGAGTACTCCGGTTTCTTCCCTCCCTTCAATAATGAAGTTGGATCCAGTTTATCTAACATTTTGAAATTCGATTGATTTTCGTGTCTTCTAATAGCGACATGCCCTTTACATCACATGTTTATTTTTGTGGTGTATGTAGGGTTGTGTGTAACATGTGAGCGTGTACGTTGGTTACAGATCGCGCCCTCGGATTCTGATTTTGGAATCAAAGCGCATAAAGCATCCACTCAGTGCTATATGCAATGCTTGCGTATTGGATTTTGTTCCTCTGTTGGCTTGTAACTCCTGACGAAGCTTTTTAGCGAAATACATGTATAAAGAACTTTAGCCTCAGCAGCGCGATAAAAAAAAACTGTCCGCTAGTACAGGCAGCAGGTTAAAAAAAAAAAACAACAACAACAACAGTTTTTACAGTAGAGAAGTGTAGCAAGTGTATACGTCTTGGGTTAGATCTTAATTTCGGCCGCGCCAGCGACGTGCGCTGTTCTTTACGCTAGAATGTATTGTTTAACATTCACTAACATAAACGGATTTTTGTTTTTCTTCTTTTTTGCAGGACCCTTTTGTGACAGAAGCCGAAACTGTGAGGGGAAAATCTATGTATGCTTACAGCATTGCAATACTAACCGGCAGAAGATAGGAATTTTCCTAACACAGTCGCTACTTTGGGGAATGATTTACAGTTACATTTTTTTAAGCACCTAACATAAATTATTTTAAAAACCCGTTGGATGAATTACCAAACTTTAAAGAGATTTTCTGGTTTGTAAGAAAAATTAAACTGGTATGTCAAAGAAAGCAAAATCGCAGACTTCACAGCCTATTTTGTCCTCACACTACTACTACTATTATTAGGATTACTACTACTAATACAAAAAGTAATTACATATTAGAATATATTGTAAAATCAAACGGCACTCTTCCTTATATATCACCTAAAAAAAGAAACTAACTTAGCTTTTCTACATGATTCCCCAGTGTTCAGAGACTGTGTCATCGGACCCAAATACAGTACCTATAATACCTCTATGAGACAATACCCCATTCCCAGAAAAAGACCGTACAAAATTTTCTCTGGTTTTCAGGAACTTCAATTTTTAGGCCACATTGTTGGTCGTGGTACTTCGAAAACTTAAGAGTTCAAAGTTGCGAAAGATGTTGGAAATAACTATACCCAAAGCAAGCGTCAAGTTCGTTCGATTCTCGGACACATCAGCTATTACAGACACTATGTGCCTAGAGGCGGAGGGGAAGAGAACGAGCAGGAGAGACGGAGACTGGGGAGAGGCGGACGAGGAGGAGAAAGAAGAGGAGGAGAGACGGAGACTGGGGAGAGGCGGACGAGGAGGAGAAAGAAGAGGAGGAGAGACGGAGACTGGGGAGAGGCGGACGAGGAGGAGAAAGAAGAGGAGGAGAGACGGAGACTGGGGAGAGGCGGACGAGGAGGAGAAAGAAGAGGAGGAGAGACGGAGACTGGGGAGAGGCGGACGAGGAGGAGAAAGAAGAGGAGGAGAGACGGAGACTGGGGAGAGGCGGACGAGGAGGAGAAAGAAGAGGAGGAGAGACGGAGACTGGGGAGAGGCGGACGAGGAGGAGAAAGAAGAGGAGGAGAGACGGAGACTGGGGAGAGGCGGACCAGGCATGCTACTCTGAAAATTTTGTTTTCCAGGAAAATTTTGGAAGGATTAGCAGAGTCCCGAGAGCGAGCCTGCAAAGCAGGCGAGCCCCCTAGGGGGGTCCGGGGGCATGCCCCCCCGGAATTTTTTTTTTTTACAGTTAAAATCTGTGCAATCTGGCACATTCTGAGCACTTTTTGAGAGACGAAAAATCAATCAACAAAGATGAAAAAACCCAAACATTTTAGTTTAAACTATATATAAGAAATGACACTGGTAGGCCTACATGTCTGTTAACATTATTGTATTATAGACTGTCATTTAGAAATAACATCAGTCCTCAGAAGAGTGAACAAAATAAACTAACCTTGAGTTTAAAAGTGTTCTTTTTACAAAGTCATGTTTTGTTCGATTGCTTTTTGTAAAATGTCAAATGTGCTTTTTTGGCCTCATTTTTCAGCGTGTCTATGGCTTTCCTTTTGCAGATAACTCTGGCATGTTGCCTTTAAAATAAGGCAAGTTTCTTTTTCCTTTCTTCTTTTCTCTTAGCGAGGACACTGTGATACGACTCTCGAGCAGTCGAAATATTGTTAATCAATCTTTTGTTGACAGGATCCCTCATCACATTCTCCCTGTGAAAGAAAGCTGTAGCACTTTTTCCTGAGGCAGCCAGAGCATATCGCGTGGTGTGGTAAGCGTTAAATGTGGCCATATCCATTCGGCCACTTCTTTCATCAATCACATCACCCATTATGTTGAAGGAACTTTCTACCATTGGGCCATGGAAAATTGACAAAACTGCCTTCACCACTTGAGATAGATGTTTCAGAGAATACTTGCTGATCATGTTGGCCCACCAGACATCTATCCTCTGACCTTCATCCAATGCAGGAATATCTTCCTCTCCAAAAAAATTCCGCACTTCACTGCTGTAGGCAGCTTGTAGGAACTCTATCTGCTCTCCTTCACTGGTCACCTCAACAGCATCACCAGAAATTGATTGACCTTTCAACACTTCGCCAGGCAGGAATGATGGCAGTATTAAGACCTTCTCCAATGCTTCTGAGCATTTCTTTTTTGGATTCAATCCCCCGGCTGCCTGTAGAAAACCATTCCTGAGTGGCATTTTCTCCAGGAGGACTTTGCCACAAGCAATATATCCTTGTAGAACTGTCTGTCTGAAATTGTGCTGGACATCCACAGGAAGATTTCTCAGAGGCACCTCAGCTTTTCCCAGGAAAACTGCATCCAGTGACAGGTGGACATTTGATACTATGCTACTATTAGTAGTACACAAAAACGCTTCCATACGTTATGAAACTTACAAAAAAAGAGAATCGTGGTGAAGACTGTCAAAAATCAAACGGAAACAACTGGCTATAACACAGAGCGAATCACGTAAGAGAGAAGCAATCTGATTGGTGAGATACATTTAGCTAGCCAATCACAACGCCGCTTTGATATGATCGTTAAATTGACTGTCATGGCGGTCTAGCAGACGAATCCCTCTGATATCGCCTACTGTGATAAAAACGCTTGCATTTTTTTTTTTGACACAGATTTTTATAATTTTCCAGGAAATTTTTCAATCACCAGGAAAGCCAAAGGTCGATCTCCAGGAATTCCTGGAATTCCAGGAAAAGTAGCATGCCTGCGGACGAGGAGGAGAAAGAAGAGGAGGAGAGACGGAGACTGGGGAGAGGCGGACGAGGAGGAGAAAGAAGAGGAGGAGAGACGGAGACTGGGGAGAGGCGGACGAGGAGGAGAAAGAAGAGGAGGAGAGACGGAGACTGGGGAGAGGCGGACGAGGAGGAGAAAGAAGAGGAGGAGAGACGGAGACTGGGGAGAGGCGGACGAGGAGGAGAAAGAAGAGGAGGAGAGACGGAGACTGAGAGACGCGGACGAGGAGGAGAAAGAAGAGGAAGAGAGACGGAGAAGGGAGTGGGAGTGAGAGTGAGGAGCAGAGGAAAAAGACAAAGTAAACGGATAAAAAGATTATACAGAACGAGTTAACGCCGTGTCAAAAAATAAGCGGTCGAATGGGGGACCTAACTGCGGTGTGACTATACATTTATATATAACTATAGTTACTTTCCTCTGGTGACGGTGATTACTTGTGTGTTATTTGTGAGTTATTTATATATATATTCTTTCAACGGATTTACTCTTCGACATGACATGAGTAGTAGCAATTAATTGTATTTAGTCCATTTGATTCTTGCAAATTTGGTATTTGTGCTATTGTGTTGATTTAAGTTTATTGTTTAATAGAGGGTGTGACAACTTAGTTTATTGTTAAGAGTTAGAGAAGTTGTGAGGCGGGAGAACACGCAGATTGAGGCATACACGCACGAAAATTATTGAAATACCCCTTTTCGTTACAGAGACGAAAACCTTTTCAACAACTAATTCCAACAACACGTCCAATTCGTCGCAAGCGAACTAGAAATGTAGTAACACAATTGGCTGGGAGAAGCAGAGTTTGTTGATGACACAAGTTAAGGTGGTTCGCTTTCTCTTTCACAAGGATCTATTGTTTTCCACACATCATGACGCATTACTCTTCACCGTCTTGACACCAGCGTTTTAAGCACGTTTGAGTCTAGACAAACACTATATAGAATGTGTTTACTGTTAGTCACCAACGAGTGTGTAATCGCAAAATTAGCTCGATATCTACGCTGTATTTGATTTAAAACAAAGGTTTTGATATACGAAAACATAATAAGACAAACAATGTTGAACAGGATAGGCAATAAGCGAGTTTATTTATTACATAAGCCGACTCTGTATTTCTTTAACTATGACCGTGTCTCTAACAATGATGATGATGATGATGATGATGATGATGATGATGATGATGATGATGATGATGATGATGATGATGATGAGCAGGAGGAGGAGGATTTATATAGCACCATATTATATTGGTCATGCATCCAAAGCTTGAAAAATAAGCAAATTCAATTAAAATTGAGGAAGAAGAAAAACACCACGTTGTTACTACTTTGCACCCAGGTATTTCCAGCTGATTTTGATGTTGCGTTTATCAGTACAAAGTATGTTAATCTGATGAATAAAACTTGATGCAACAACAACAACAAAGTTGCGTTTAACAAGGCAATAAACTGTTTTCTTTTAATACATTTATACTACTATACTTTTACCTCTGAAAGAGTTCAAGTTAAACAAAAAAAAATTTAAGATGCTGCTGACATTGTTTATCAAATTTGTTGCATCATGCTCGTGCAACCGTTCTCAAACACACAGCATTGTTCAATGAATTTTGCAAAGCCCTTCTTGTTTTCAGCTCTCGTTTTTCCCAGCCTGGGAGAAAACTGCCACTTGCAATACGCCAGAAAAAGAACATCTTTGTTCGAAAACTACCATCTTGGAGGAATATTCGAAGGGTCTAAAACCTCGAACCCCAACTTCTGCATTCTCCCGACAAGCGCCAAACATACCTTGACCGTGCATGGACACAAGAACACACAGAATGGGCCATAGCGACAGTCAACCTGGTCGAGGAGACCGGTAGAGGCCAGATTTTTTTAAATTTCTTTTCTTGATAGCCCGTTCGTTGTTTGTTAAAAAAACACACACCTGAAAATGCTTTACACTTGTTTTCTTTTAATAAAATTATGTTTACACCAAAAATTGAAAATTAATATAACTGTTTTCGATATTCACCTCGTCCATTATTCTCTGTTCAATATGCTGAACAGACAACAAAGACAATGCACAACAATCAACTTAGTCTAACTAGATATGATTTGGGGTGGGGGTGGGAAGGTGGCGGTATCTTTGTTCATTAGAACTTCACAACAAGCAAAACAACGAGAACATAATATTATGGTCACTGCATGTCCGCTCCCCCTCCTCTCTCCCCCTCCTTCTCTCTCCCTCCTTCTCTCTCTCTCTCTCTCTCTCTCTCTCTCTCTCTCTCTCTCTCTCTCACGCGCTTTAAAAGTTACAAGTGACCTTTGTTAAATTGGTGCCGGTTAGCTGTAAACAATTTCGACATTTAAATCAAAATAATAATTATTGGGTTTTTTATTTTGTTGTTTTTTTTTAAATACCAAAATTATTTTAATTTTTAAATTGTGAAATGAAGGCTCTACGATTAAGCTGATCCCAAGGAACCAGGGATGCACAATTGGGTCCTCTGCTTTAGACTCCTCGGTCTGTGGCCTCTCAACACACCGCCCTTGTTTACCGATGGTGCGCAGTTCGAATCCCGCGGTTTAACAGGTCATTGTGACTGTGGCAAACACGGCATAGTCAGCGTTATCACAGTTTGGAGTTTAGCCCTGGCGGGTGCGGTTCAAATCTCACTCTTCTTCATCCATCGCATCACCCAGCCTCTGGCTGTCCCTCTTTGTCTATCTGTCTGTCTCTCTCTGTGTCTGTGTGCGTATGTATGTCTCTCTCTCTCTCTCTCTCTCTCTCTCTCTCTCTCTCTCTCTCTCTCTCTCTCTCTCTTTCTCTCTCTCTCTCTCTGCGATTCGGATTCAACATGGACGGAGGTTTCAAAGAATCCAAAAGATGTCAACCCGATTTCAAGTCAAACAAACCAAAAAAAAAAAACCCAAGCTTTACTCCACCATATTAGTGACACCTTGCTTGCAATATGGGTCCTCCCGTACTACACCGTTCACCAACAGTAGCAATGATAACCTAACTATAGTAATAGAGAAACAGCTTCAGCGTTAAAAAAAAGAAGAGTCGTCGTGGAAAGAAACACTTAAAATTCATGGTGCGACGCAGCAACAGATGACTTCAAGTTCGCGTAAGGTTGAGAATGGACCGCTAAAACGATACTAGAGTAGCTCTGAAAGTCGGCGTAACGCTGTGAATCTGACAAAGTCTGTAATATAGCGGTGAATCATACAGGCTTAGATCCTCTGTGCAATCGGCTGAAAGCGTCAATCCGTTTGACCAGTCCTTGCAACACAGCTGATGAGAAGCACGTTTTGACACACACACTCGCTCACAGTACTAACGACCTTAAGGCTGGTTTTGTATTCTTAAGGCACGCAGACACGGAGTAAGTTAAGTAGAACAGAGTGATAAAGACGATGACGACGACGAGGATGGTGGTGATGATGATGATGATTATAACGTTGATGGTGATGCTGCTGCTTCTGATGATGATGCTGATGATTAGATTACATTATCAATGGTTTATAGGATCCAGCGGACTGCTATGAGCCGATGATGATGATGACGTTGATGGGGCCGGGTAGCTCAGTTGGTAAGAGCGTCTTGCTAGTAACCGAAAGGTCGCTGGTTCGAATCCCGGATTGGTCAACGTATGATCATATTATTTTCCCCTTTACCAACAACTGGCCCGCTGGTGTCAGTATAAATCGGTCCAGTAGTCACCTATATGCGAAAGTGTCGTGTGACTATAATCTACAAACAACAACGTTGATGGTTATGAAAAGAAGAAGAAGAAGAAGAAGAAGAAGAAGAAGAAGAAGAAGAAGAAGAAGAAGAAGAAGAACAACAACAACAACAACAACAACAACAAGATGACGATGATGATGATGATAATGATGATGATGACGACGACGACGACGATGATGATGATGATGATGATGATGATGATGATGATGATGATGATGATGATGATGATGATGATGATGATGATGATGATGATAATGGGGATGACGAAATAAGCTTACTGTTAATAGTTCAAGAGTTTTTCTCGCTCTGTTTTATAGTTAAAGTTGTTCTGTATCATGTAAGCGCCTAAAGCTAAGTCTAGATTACATTACATGGTTATTGCTTTAGGTCCAGCGGATTCTTCCGAGCCAAATCAGGACCAAAGTGTGTAAATACGCCAGCATGGATGTGTGCGCACTCGCGTTCATACACTTAATTTTATTTCCAATTTTAACGAGTTGTATTATTGTCTATACCGTGTCTCGTGTATATGGTTTTGTGAACACATGTGTGTGTGTGTGTGTGTGTGTGTGTGTTTGTATGTTTGTCTGTCTGTTTGTGTGTTTGTGTGCCTTTATGTATGTGTTTGTGCGTATGTGCTTGAGGTTATGTCCGTGTTTATGGGTGTTTCTGCGCATGATATTGCAACCTTGATCCGTTCTTGTGTTCATTTTGTGTTGAAATTCGTATTGCTTATTGTTTTTTGTAATGTTTTAATGTTAATTGCTTGTAGCAAAAAACAATAAACTTTGAGTCTATGAGTTTGAATCAGGACCAAAGTCTAGATTAGGCGCATAATAATAATAATAATAACAACAACAACAACAACAACAACAACAACAACAATAATAATAATAATAATAATAATAATAATAATAATAATAATAATAATAATAATAATAATAATAATAATAATAAAGTATCATCGTTTGTTCTGCATACTGAAAAACAAAAACTTGCGGTAAGATGTCGAACGAAACACTTTCTTTCAGGTTATTTGAGACATCGAATGTAACACTTTTTTTAAAAAATGTTATTTGACACAGTTGAAGTGAGCTTAACACCGAAGGTTTGCTCGAAGGCTTGGATACACTTGCTTTCTTGACTTTCGCGCGGCTTTTAGCGGATAAAGTCTTGCTAGCAAACTGCTAAAAAAAAAAAAATACTGAAAAAAAACCTAGTCCTTCGGATCAGCGGATCACCATGCAAACAGGTCCTGAGTCGTTAACGAGCGAACAGGACATGTAACCACCAGATTCTTACATTTTGAGCTATAATAAAATGCTTGCTACTGTTTGACTACTACTACTACTACTACTACTACTATTAATGCTACTACAATTACATTACATGGTTATTGCTTTAGGTCCAGCGGACTCTTCCGAGCCAAATCAGGACCAATGCTACTACAATAGTAATAATAATAATAATAATAATAATAATAATAATAATAATAATAATAATAATAATAATAATAATAATAATAATAATAATAATAAGAGGCTGTGGATAGCGTGATTCCCCACAGATCAAGCTCGAAACGCTCAAATCGCACTATAAAAGAGAGGAGCAACAATGGATTAAAAAAAAATTCTTCTGAGACACTAAAACAAAACTACATCTCTGTTCTCAAATATAATAATATATTCTACGCTCTCATTCGGATGAGAGTATAAACCGAGGTCTAGTCTGTACACGAGTGCATACCATCGATCGGACTTTAAAGATCCTGGCTCTCGTGTGTCACGAGTGAGTGCCATTTATGTAAAAGTGTGTGGGTGTGGTGGTAGAGAAAGAGAGAGAGAGTCATTCGCACATACACAAGTGGGTTACATCTGTCGACGAAGACTATGTCAGTCCATTCAAGTTGAATTTATTCCAAACTCAACAATAATGTAAAGAGAAGAAGACGAGGCGAGACTACCCTGAAAATAAATAATGGCTCTCATAAATATATATGTCCATAATCTTTACATGTTTGTAAAAGAATGTATCAAAATATTTAACAATGTCATAAAATGTAAACAATATATCAGAACTATAAACAAACATGATGTTTATATAATATAATCAACACATCCGGTAAGTCACTTCCGGGTTCATTTCCATTGACTCACAATTTCGAGGTCACAATCCTAAATTTACAAATTTCACAAAAAGGAAATATTAAATGGTTTTAAACTTTCGAACGTTATAATAAAAACACAATTCATTAATAAGCTCATCATCATAATCATAATCATAATCATCATTATCATCATCATCATCATCATCATCATCATCGTCATCATCATCATCATCATCAATATCATCATCATCATTATCATCATCATCGAGAAATAAAAATTAATTATGAATAATAAATATCAAACTATCAAGATAATGCAAAGTTCATACAAACATCGAACATGATAACTTTTCTTCTTATATAAAAAGAATTAATCAAATAATTAATTACATTTTAGAAATTGATGATGACTTATTAACAATATTTTTCCTTCAAATCAATTCATCAAAACTCCGAAAATGTATTTCTAAGTAAGCTAAGTCGAGTTCACCAAAAATATTATAGGAATATATTTTCAAGAGTTATTTATATAAATATAAAAACAGAAATAAATGCATAGTTCATAATAAATCATCAAATGCAAAATTCAAAACAAGAAAATATTCAACGTGCCGATTCAATGTGAAACAGGTACAACAATACACAAGTACAAACTTTCCAAACAAGAAAAAATAGATCACAATACATTAAATCAAAACTATCACACCCTATAATACGCACTGACAAACTGAATGACTGACAACTGCATCTACAACATAAATAATGTTACTCGCAGGAAAATAAAAAGAGAGAGAGTGGCGTCTTCCTCTCTGATAATATCCAAAATCAGAATAATGTTCATGAAAAATAATCTCTATTATACAATTCTAAAAAAAAAAAGAAAACTTAATATATTATTATAAATTAAATAAGTCAATAGAATTTTCCATATCCTACTAGCTCATCCAATAAAAAAATAACAATAATATTTTAAATCACGTATTTTTCGTATTTAATAATGAAAACAAATCACTAATGTTAGTTAGTTATTCATTGCTTACAGGGTCCAGCGGACTGCAAAGAGCCGAATCAGGACCACAAGATCAAAACAACTTGGCTGAAAGAGGACTCACCTCGGATCCGCAATAAAAATCTGCCGAAACAACCCTGGTGGTAACACTGAAGGCACTTCACCAGCCAGTCACTTTACAATAAAAACATTCCTCGCAGGGGACGCTGAGGCTATACTCTAATTTATGGAACCCCCGTTTACAAAAACAAAATAGAATAAAACCTCATTATAAAATATCAACATAACACATACATATAAAATGCCTACATTGCTAACTAATAACATCAGAAGAAGCCCCAGTGACCATTTGGCAGAAAGCGCCCAATATTTCCAAGCTGATACAACAGACCTCACACACAAATGAGGAGTTTTGTCCCGGATGAGCTTTCAAGAAAAAGGTAGGTGACTGGTCTAGCGAAGAAGAAGATAATATAGTAGATTGATAGAACAGAGTAGGAATGAGAAAGAACAAAGGAGAAAGACAGCGACAGTGGGAATTTAAACCACTAAATTACCCGAAAGTGGGGATACTATTTATACTGAATCCCCCGGCATCCCTACGGTTTCGTCCCCTATACGCTTATGTGTCCGGGGACGTAAATCTATTTTAACTAACTAACTAATCCCTACGGGGGAAACTAAAATAATTATACAGAAAAAGTAATTATAAACATGTCAGATAAAAAAAGGGATAAAGAAATGAAATATAAAAGGTAACGTATACAATAATTTTTAATATGTTTAATAATTTTAGAAACAACGAAATGTACAATAAACAGTCACTCTATTACATTTACATTAAAAACAAAAACAAAAAACGTGAAAAGAGGTAGGTTACAATGTCCCTGGGTCGTCCAGAATTGCTCAAATGTCTGGGGGCCTTAGCCAAAAAACAGTAGTTTAACTGTAGAAAGAGATCGTTTCCCAACACTGGATGATCGATCATCCCTCTGTCTTATACTTTGAAGGTAAAATGAAAGTCTTTAATACTTTAAATGAATATAGAGTGGAGGAAAGTATTGCACAAAGACTTTCGCATCATCTTCAAAGTATAGGGCAGTGTGAT
This sequence comes from Oncomelania hupensis, assembly GCA_036898135.1. NCBI lineage: Eukaryota > Metazoa > Mollusca > Gastropoda > Littorinimorpha > Pomatiopsidae > Oncomelania > Oncomelania hupensis. The sequence continues at coordinate 22,869,970 of CM072518.1, forward strand.
TCTGTCAACTTTGACGGAAATGTTCGTTGTGAACACTGAACTATTAATAGTTCCTTTCTGCTGTTGTTGTACACTCTCATGGTTGCCACACAAAGCTGCATGCCAGACTCGGTCAAATGCTTTCTTGAAGTCTACAAACACATAATACTGTATAGATGTTGTTGGTGGTGTACGTATTTCTCTCAGATTATTCTGAGGTTGTAAATCTCTTCAGTGGTACTTCGCCCCGCGCTGACTCCTGCTTGTTCTCAGCTTTGATTTGTTCAGCTTGGGGTTTCAACCTGTTGAGTATTATTTTCAGGAGGACTTTTCTGAGATGGCTGATGAGGCTGACGGTGCGGTAATTTTCACACTCATGAAGATTACCCTTATTGGTAGAGTGATGACAAGTGGGTGGGTCCAGGGTGTAGGCCACTCCCCACTCTGCCAGATCTTGTTACAGATAATGGTGAGGGCATCAGTCATCGCTTCTCCTCGTGCTTGAAGCAATTCTGCGGGTATGTTGTTCACTCCCGCTGACTTCCTCTTCTTCAGCGATTGCACTGCTGCCTCATCTTCTTCTCGGAGAATTGGGAGGATTTCTTTTTCTTCTCGTTTCTGGGGACATGCTAGAACTGATGGGTCTTCGTTTGGTGTATGGTTGTAATGGACAGACAAGTACTCTGTCCATCTGTCCAAGACTTCTTGTTCTTCTGTAAGGCATATGCCAGACTTGCTTTGGATCGTAGAGACTTTGGGCTGTTTAACACTTGTCTGCCGCTTCACAGTCTGGTAGGCCTTGTTGCTGTCGTTCTTGTACAGATTGTTCTCTATTTCCTGGCATTTATCTTCTATTCAGTTCTCCTTTGCTGTGCGCATGCCTTCTCGGATGTCATTGTTGATTTTTCGGTAGGCATCAGCTCCCTGTGAAGTATTCTTTTTATTTTTTAAACTCTTTTCGTTTATTACACAGGCCCAAAAGTTCAGGTGTTATCCACGGTTTTTTCTTTGGGTGGTGCCAGTGATCCAGCTCGTGGGCCAGTTCTTCTCATTTTCCTTCCGCAGTTAGGGTCCTGACATTCCAGGTTCCTATGACGATGTTGTCTCCCGTGCGGAACTTGCTAAGTTGTCCATCAGTAGCACATTTTTCACCGTCCTGGTAGCCAACGGAAGGCGCGGTCCTTGGTGACCCGGGCGACGACCGATCCGGTATGGATCTCAGTGGATCTGAGGGAGTGGTCCTTTTCATCATACAGTGTGTCTTGAGCAAGAAAGACCTGGCAGGGCCCAATCCTCTCCAGGCTGTTGGCCACAGCCGAAATCCACGAGTACAGTGTAGCTCGCCCTGGCCCCGAGCACGTGGTCGTTGAACCTAAAATAACGTGAGGTTCCTCCGTCCTGGCCGGTGACTTCTGTGTATAAGACTTTCGCCCAGTGATGCTGTGCTGACATCACCCCTGTTATTCGCCTCTTACGAATCGCCAGGGAATGCTGTCCAGAATTTCCCGATAAAAAGGGAAAATAAAATGCCAAAATATCTAAACAAATGGTATCGTTGTATCCAGAAGCACACAAAACCAGGCTGATCTTTGGGGTTTTGTTACGGGTAACCCTACTGTGATAAGTCAGGCTTCCTTACAGGCTTTTTAAATCGTTCAGCAATGCCCTCTATTTGAGTTTATGTTTGAGTATAGCGTGCACTAGCCACCCATTACAAAAAAGACATAGAGGATCGCTTTCTCCGATAAAGCATGACAACCGCAGTTCAGTGTCAAACCAGGACAGGTGAAAAACCACGATATAGGTCTACATTAATAGGTCTTGTCAATTTTGAAACTATAACTGATCTTACCCTCTCTCCATCGAAGGAGCAAAGTAAGGCGGCCAGAAACAAAGAATTAACAAAATAACAATAAAGAAGGTATAGAAGAAATTAAAGAACTACAGAATAAATAAAGCACAAATCAGCATTAAGAAGCAGGACAAAATAAAGAAAGAACTCCGAAAAAACAAGGAAAAGTGAATCAACTCAGGGTTCAGTCTCTTGTCGGCGGCCATTCAGCCGTGATTCATAGCATAATATTCTCAAATTCACTTTTTCCATCTCACCTCATATTTCTCCATTCTTGTCCCCTGTCCCTCCCGCCATACTGAACTTGTCAAGTGCGACAACTCCACATAAAGAGCGACAACTCCGCCTAATGAAAAGGGGAGATGATCCACAATGGCGCAAGGGGCGGACAACCGGGATGGAAGTATTTACTCACTAGAATTACCTTCCTTTGTGTGCGCCACTCGACGGAACACAAAGATCAGTTCTGAGCGAACGAAAGTATGAGATGTTGCGGGAGAAAAAAAGAGTAAAAGAGAGAAGGGAGGTAGATGCGGCTAGCGACTGCATAATGAATAAAAAGGGGGAAAGGTGTCGACTTTGTCAGTTATTTGTCAATCTCGCGACAGGATTTTTCTATTATCGCGTTTGTAACAGCGATTTTGTTAGTTTCAACAAAAGCTCAGCTCTCCACACGTTGAATTTCTACAAGATATTCCAAAATAGTCTATAAGCCATTTCGTTCAAAGGATAAAAGGCAAAAAAAAGAGATGAACAATAAATGAGGTTTCTAACAAAGAAATGGTATTAGGTTTTTGAAAGATGAATTTTTATCGTATAAGTTTAATCAGTAAGAAGAAGAAGAAAAAGAAGAAGAAGAAGAAGAAGAAGAAGAAGAAGAAGAAGAAGAAGAAGAAGAAGAAGAAGAAGAAGAAGAAGAAGAAGAAAGAAAGAAAGAAAAGAAGAAAGAAAGAAAGAAAGAAAGAAAGAAAGAAACACAAAGAGACGAACGCAGTAAATGTTTCATATCAAATTAAATTAAAAATTTTCGCCCATTAGCAAATGTTATTATTTTAACCTCAGAAGGTAGATTCCGGGTTGATTTTTTTTTCTTTCTAGAAAGCGTAGCAGACACAGACAGTGCAGTGCCCCCCAGTGACACACAAGACTAAGCTAAAATACTTAACCCATGTCGCAAAGACGTAGACTACATTGCGTTGATACAGTATAGAAACACATCGTTGTAGCCTATGTTTAATGAAGTCTCAACTACTCTGGTTCAAATCAAATGTTTCTTTACGGGTAGGACGACATCCAGAAGAGTGGTGAGGTTTGTTTGCGCCTCTTTGTTCCAACCCTTCCGCTACAAAACACAAACTATCCTAAATGTCTCCATAGGTGGACAACATAATAACCCCAGAGCCAAGAGGGAGAGAGAGAGAGAGAGGGAGAAAGAAAGAGGGAGAGGGAGGAAAGACAGACAAACAGACAGACAGACAGAAAGAGATGAGATGAGATTAAGCTATACAAACCCGCACAGATATGAATGAACATTTGAAGTGTTAACGCCTACGCCTACCATTGGCGATATGGCAGACGAGAACCTGAGCCAACACTGAATCACCAGAGCAATCATACTGTTAAGATGGACAGAGGAAAAATCAGTGCTTTCATCTTTCTTGTCCCACCATGGGACTCGAACTCTGCAGGTTTGTCAGTATGCCAGGCGAACGCTCTAGACTATCACTGAGCCACGCCACAGGATATAGAGGGGAGCGGGAAAAGGGATATGAAAAAGAAACACATCTTTCCATTGTATCAGTAAGAAAATAATTTTTGTTGCCTTGTTCAAACAGGCGAAGAATATGCTACGAGAGGCCTACAGGCTTGACGAACTTTGTGATGCTGCACTTTGAAATGTGAATGGCTCCCAGTTCACGAATACTGTTAAATGTATAGCTTGAACATCATACTTTCTTCTTTCATCTCTCTTTCCCCCCTCCCTCCCCCTTGCCTTTACCCTCTCTCATTTTCACAACTATATTCTTAAATAGTGCTTCCCCCCACTGTTAACAAAACGATTGAAGCTTACGACTAGACAACTCAACTACGTACCCAAATCTCCTTTGTTCCATTTAAACATTCTCAATAAGAAAATGTTTTGGCAAGCAAAATTGTTATTCGCAAGTATCTGTATGAACTACTACCAAGGGCCCGTATAACTATGTTGGAAAGATCTCTTCTACAAATTATCATGCTTTAGTACAACTTTATAAATGTGCTTATTCAAGTTAGTGCCAATTCAAAACCTACTAAAAGGAACAATCACCTAAACAAACTACTTGTATCTTATTGAACTAAGTCGTGAAGGAAACTGCAAAAGTGACGATAGAAAAGCTAGAAACTGTATGAACAACACGTACTTATTTCTTCTTGAATTAAACTCTGAAAAGAACTAATCTGAGATGGTATCAAAGGGTGGTACACGGAGAAGTAGACGCAATTATCTAAGTAAACTACTTGACCGTTTATTCAGACAATACATGTACATGTAGTAGGTTGGACGAAATACAGGTAGATGTTTTTGTTGAGTGCTAGATTTCATTTTTATTTCTGTTTTGCTCAGTGGTATTATTAAGACCAGTTGAATTGTGCACTGCGTGTACAACGATGATGACTACGACGATGACAATGATAATGATGATAATCAAAGAAAAAAACAACTATATCTACTACTACGACTACTATGATGGATGATGATGATGATGATGATGATGATGATGATGATGATGATGATGATGATGATGATGATGATGATGATGATGATGACGACGACGATGACGACGACGACGATGATGGTGATACAGTCTCCACACCTCATACATCTATTAAACATGCATTACTATCCTGCCTACACTCTACCCCCACCTCACACACCACTCCAAAACCCAAGCCGCCCTCCCCCCCCCCCCCTCTCCCAAACATCTTTTATTCAAAATAGAGAGAGCTAGCATCTTCAAACAAGCCAAGCTAAAGACAACGACCTAATTAATATTTAATGTTATTCTTCTCTCTATCCTCTTTTCTCTGCTCGCGTTCTTCGTTCACTCGTAGATCAGGCTCACACAATCTCGTTAGCTGCAAAAGACGGGGATTAGGCCAACTCCTCCAAACACAACATGACACCGTGTTAAGACCTTTTTTTTCAGTGAGGTTGAGCGAACCCCACAAGAGAAAAATTATTCGACACAAAAGACCAAGAGTCCAACCCAGCTGTGACTGAAAGGGTACACACTGTTAAGAACCGCAGGAGATTAAGCAACGATAGGAGATTGCACAAGTGCATTCCTTATACAGCTGGACCTAAGAAAAGGGGAGTTCTTTAAGGTCCATCTCTTTAGCCACTGAAAGATATTAAAAAAAATTGTCACTTTTTATACATTTATTAACTGCAAGGATATAATTATGGAGATGGCGATACAAGCAGATTGTATTTTAAGACAAGATAGTAATGACGAAATTATAATTGTATGACTGAAACAACCAGCAACACTGACAAATATGTATTGTGAAAGACATAGACAGGAATACTAGAGAAATGGTAACCCTAACTAAACGCGTCTTTGTTTTGGGCTCTTCTTTGTCGTCCATCGGCGCAAACCACACCTCACTAAATAAAACATCGATCCAGTCATAGCTCCCTCCATGTCGACCTCATTCCCTCTGTGCCAGTTCCGTTTTCAGCAGCGGCAGAAAAACCTTTTCCCTTGCCGAGACCTGCAGGGCATAACCCTTGAAAACCACATCACTAGCATCAACCCCTGCCAGCACCCGAACCCTCCCAAACGGAACGCTTCTTTCAGAAACACAAGCCTCCTAAAGAAGGACGATTAAAACATGGGGAAAGCGCACGAGGAAGTCGGAGCAGAAACACAAGAAAACTATCTGCAAAAAGCAGCAGAGCAAGTGCGGACATAACGGAGTGTATACAATCATCAATTACATTGCACATAACATCTAAAATACGTTTAATTATTCACGTAAAACATATATTCCTGCAAACATGGTGTATTCACTAAATGAATATATATTTCTACAAAGAGGAAACTCGCAGAATCAAACAATTGCAGTGGGAGCCGCGGACGGTTTGCCTCACATCCTGTATCGGCCACTGCCTTCAGCAGCCCTTGAGCTGGAAAAGCGCTATATAAGAACGATTAAATAAATAAATAAATAAATAGCATAATTCATATGCTCCTTTATAGCAGCTTTATAACATTTATATTTAATAGCCAATAGCTATCAAGAAATGTGTATGTGCCTATTTATTATGCATGGACACCATCCAATAATATAATACAGCAAGCATGTACTCAGTTACCCACTCCAAGGAAATCTGGTCCCCAGTTTCATGACGCGCCGTCCATTGCGTCTGACACTCCCTTCAGACACAAGCACTTAGCATTATGCCCGAGGCCACGCCCCATTATGTAATGAGGTATTTTGCGGCTTGATTCGCAGTGTAGAGAGCGTAAGAGAGAATCGATATTGGATGGAAGCAAAGCAGGGCCAAATGTTTTCATGGCATGCCAGTTTCGCTGCTGTCCTTCATTCATCAGTTGTTTCATTGTCAGTTTCGTCCATGTCGATCATCATTCGTCTACTATGGTGGTCGACGCCAAGTGTTAAAGAATGTTGGCATTGTATTTTAAGCATTAGTTATTGATCAGAGAGAATATAATTTATATGTCTGCTATACCGCCGTCATACACGCAATGTATATTTTCTAGAGCCGAAAATGGCAAAGATGGGATACAATCTGACAGAAGAAACAAAACGAAAAAGAAAGAAAATCTGGTCCTAACATATATTAATATAAGAACTAACTCTTTCTTATGATCGTCTTTGGTGATAGATTCAGTAAAATAATCCGGGTACTATTTTTCAAAAAAATGATAAACAGACCTAATAGATACTCGCATATTTCGATAAAGATAAACAACTACTAAAATGAACACTTCCAAAATGTCATTTAAAGGATGACAAACAAGTGTTGTCAGATATTGCAATTTGTGTCTCAAAAGAACCAAACGTTTTGCTGTTCGCCTTTTGTAGGCATGCATAGTTTATATAAGTCTGGATCGAACCCAGTTCGCCCAGAATTGATGCCCTGAATTACCGCGAAACCAGAAATCTTTAACGGTCACATTGTAACTATAAATAAATAAACCAAATACATATAGTACATAAATTAATTAATAATCACTAAATTATAAATAAACGAGTCTGCTCAACACCCTTGCGTCAGCTGTCTCTATCGCCTCAACAACATCCAAGAAGGGTATTCAAACATTGGGGAATACTTTTTTTTAAATTGGACTAGACGAGATTTTGATCTAACATATTAGCAATTTTGAAGACCATTACGGAAAACTGCCAAAGGCGTTTGCAATGCTCGGAGGAAGAGAGGAAGGGAAAGGAAAAAGCTCGTGAACATGCATTAGTGTTTTTTAAGCCCCTCGTTTCCGTGTAATGGAATTCGTGAAGGAAACATTATGGAGGAAGGAAACCGAAAGAAAGAGATGCTGAGACAGAGAATGCCAAAGGGCACACACAAACACACACACACACACACACACACGCACCCACACACAACCACACACACACAATTGACCGGAACAAAAATATAGGGAAAAAAATGCGATTAAAGAGTAAAGGTGATATAATGGCTCATACACAATTATGAACACTATTTAGTCATGTGATATGCAGTCATGGAAAGTACTTGGGTAAAATGCATAATGACGTGCACGCGTAAGTACGCTCTGGTACGGCTTTGCAAAGGTGGTGATGGATGGGGGTGGAGTGGAGAGGTGGATGGATGGATGAATGTATATTTATGTGTCTGTATGTGTGTTTATGTGTGTGTGTGAAGGTTTTGCTCTTAGTTTTGGCGTTCTTCGAGAGAGAGAAAACAATTATTTGCACGTTCATGTATGCATGGGCGACTGTGTAACAGAGAAAAAGACACACAGACAGAGCAGACAGATTGGCCGGAAGGTAAAGGGCAAATTAACTCTTCCTATGTGGTAATTTCAACTACATCGATCGTAGAAAACTAATAATTTTGTGTCGTTTGTGTTTCCTTTTTGAGTGCATCCTTTGCTTGAGGCAACACACGACGATTTCCTATGAGGGTGGGGTGAGAGGCTGAGGGATATGTGTGCTAAAAGAGAGAGAGTGAGAGAGAGAGAGAGAGGTCAGAGAGAGAGGCAAGAGAGAGAGATAGAACGAGGGAAGGAAGGAAAGAGAGAAACAGATAGAGAGAGAGTGAGAAAGAGAGAGATGATGAGAGACCAAAATTTAACAGAGAGAACGACAGAGAGGTGTATATATAGAGAGAAAGAGAGAGAAAGAAAGAAAGAAACAGAGAGAGAGAGAGAGAGAGAGAGAGAGAGAGAGAGAGAGAGAGAGAGGGGGAGAGAGAGAGAGAGAGAGAGAGAGAGAGAGAGAGAGAGAGAGAGAGAGAGAGAGAGAGAGAGAGAGAGAGAGAGAGAATTAAGAAATCTGTAAATTTTGAGCCTGCTGGTGTTATATCATCCTGCAGTGCAGAATCGTTGCATGTCCGTGGGGAGCGCAGGCGCACACACAAACACTCACACAAACACATAAAAAGTAAATAAAACACAACATGTTTGCAATAGAGAGAAAGAGAATGAAACGAACTGATCCTAGCGAAGATTTACATGTGTCCGTCTTCCTTCGATCCCAAACCCATCTTAGTTCAAAAGACGTTCGTGGTACTGAAAATCAAAGTTGCCCGAAGTGCTTGTGCTTATGGCCTATTATCAATCAATGCAAGTTTATGAGCACACTTAAACTGCTTTTGTTTTACCTCTTTTTTTTGTTATGCCTGCTGCCTCGGGGAATGATGACGCAAACTCAATGCTCAACGAGCAAACACGTAAAAGTTACATTTTCAGTTTCCTTAAATCAATATGTATGTGTACAGAAGGTTTGCTTCTGTTACGATTGAGATGCGCACGATAGATCCGATCTTTTTTTTTTTTTGGCAAACCATGCAACAACAGCGTGTATTTACCTTTGATTTGATTTTACGTTGTTGACAGAAAAAGTTAATTATTCATTGCTTACAGGTCCAGTGGACTGCAAAGAGCCGAATCAGGACCACAAAATCAAGATCACAATTTAGCTGAAAGAGGACTCACCTCTGACCCGCATAAAAGATCTGCTCAATCAACTCCATTGGTAACAATGAAGACACTACACCAGCCGGTCACTATACAATAAAGGCATCCCACACAGGAGACACTGAGGCTATACTCTAATTTATCGAACCCCCGTTTACAAAAACAAAATAGAATACAAACCTCATTATAAAATATCAACAAAACACATACATATAAAATGCCTACATTGCTAAATAATAAGATCATAGGAAGCCCTAGTGGCAGAAAGCGTCCAATATTCCCAAGCTGATACAACACACCTCACACACAAATGAGGAGTTTTGTCCCGGAAGAGTTTTCAAGAAAAAAGGCAGGTGACTGGTTAGCGAAGAAGAAGATAGTATAGTTCATTGATATAACAGAGTAGGAATGAAAAATAACAAATGAGAAAGACAGTGACAGTGGGATTTAAAGCACTAAATTTCCAGAAAGTGGGGATACTATTTATACAGAAACACCCGGCACCTCCACGGGGGGTGCTAGAAGAAGCTTTGTTTAATGTTGATAATTTTTGTCGGTCGATATTGTTGAGAATTTTCTGGAATTACTTGTTTGTTATCGATCGAAGCTTTTAGACCATACGGGTAAAAGCTGGTCGAATCTAAACATTATATGACGTAAGGCAGTGCATAGTTCCAGTGACGAGTTTTATTTTGATTGGATGTTATTGCGTCATGCTGGAATGTTCGAATTTGTTCTCGATTGCAGAGAAGCTATATAAGTAATGCACTGGTCTGCTTGTGGGATGATCTTTGTAGTGATTTTCGGAAAGTGATCTTGTATGCAGTTGTTGATGTTTGCTGAATAAAGTTGGAAAACTCTAAACGACGACTCCTGCATTGTTGCTGAGTAAACAGGCTGCGTGGAGAAACGAATTCGAGTTACACTTATCAAGATTCCAGCATCGGGGCTGAATCAAGAATTGATAAATACCGTGTAATATCTTCCCATTCTCACGCCCGTACCCCATCCCCGCCTCACCTTCTCCTTCCTCCCTCTCCCTCGAGTCACGGCAAATTTGAAAAAGCGCTATAAAAGATTGATTAAATAAAATAAAATAAAATAAAATATGGTCGTATCCCTATAAGCACAACAATAACGGACATCAGCAGCAGCAGCAGCAGCAGCAGCAGCAGCAGCATAGGAAAGGCCAACTTACTTTCGTTTTTTTAATCTTCCTCCTTCTCCTCTTCCTCATCATCATTAGCAATATCCTTCTCCTCAACCCCCTTCTCCTCCACATCATCCTTATGATATCACCTGACATCATCATCATCATCATCATCATCATCATCATCATCATCATCATCATCATCATCATCACGTACAATGATGATAACGCAACGCAAACTCATACCAGTAATGAGAGAAAGCATCGCAACGACGAGAAAACTGACCCTGGTGAACAACAGGCTTGCACTTAATGCGTTTGTAACGCGGATACCAGTGCTAGCGGTGTTCAGTGGAACTCGAAACCTTGAAGCCTGAGCTAAATCTTGCTCTAAATCTTGCTGGAACTTGCGCTTAAAATCGATGTAATGGGGCTCATTAAAACAGGCCTTGTCGCTCTGTGAGGTGGGGTAAGAGGAGCATGACAATACTTTCTTTTTTTAAATGAAGGAAAAAGGAGAGGGTGATTAAGGGTCGGGTTGAGGATTTGGAAAGAAAGGAGTGCTAGAAAGAATGAATTTATGGCGACAAGTAAGGACCTGCTTTTCTATACCGTGCTAACGACTGAAACCCAGACGAAAGAAATCACCGTTTAAGTAGCCTTGTGCACCGTCATCGTCATCATCATCATCATTATCATAGTCGTCGTCGTTGTCGTTATTAGCATTGTCTTCGTTGTAATATCTTTCCCTTGTAATCATGGACATGTGTTTTTCAAATTAAAATCTGAGCTGTCTCTGTCTCTCTCACAGCCCCACACTCTCTCACCCGTCCACACCTCTTTCAAACTGTTCACAGCCAGTTTGATGTTTGGATCCACCTGAATCGAGCCCGTTGCCAGTTTTATGTTTGGATCCACCTACATCGATCCCGTTGCCCGTTTGATGTTTGATCCATCTGAATCGAACCCCGTACCTCTGGACCACGAACCGAGCTCCCTACCGTCGGAGATATTTTTAACAGCCCATAAAATACCTGAAAGCTTTACACAAGCCTTTTTTTTGGGGGGGGGGGGGGGGAGGGGGAGACATATTTTTCTACTTCAAGTGTGCTACAAAATAATGAGTCTTGGACAAATACCAGCGTATAATTGTTGTTAATGGCCTAGTTGCTTATGCATACTAAGGAACAGAGGGGAAGGGAGGTAATTCCTTCACCAAACTCTCAAACAATGGTATTTTGGTATTTTCTCAAAATACAACAAATTCAAAATAGAAATTCAAACCACGCTCACGCCAGAGAGAGAGAGAGAGAGAGAGAGAGAGAGAGAGAGAGAGAGAGAGAGAGAGAGAGAGAGAGAGAGAGAGAGAGAGAGAGAGAGAGAGAGAGAGATTATTTAGTCATTGTTTATAAGCGAAGAGTGAGAGTGAGAGAGAGAACGAGAGTGAGAGAGAGAGAGAGAGAAAGGGGGGGGGGGAAGAGAATATCGAAATAAAACCTTCGAAGAGGAGGATCTAAGAAACTGGGAATTACATTATGAGCGGTAGAGCGTAAAAGAAGGGAAGGGCAGTGGCGAAGTCGCGGGCTATTCTGCTGAACTGTGATCACTAATGAGGTTTGGGCAAATAAAAGCCATTGATCCTGCAGTCCCTTGTGGCCCCCAGGCGACAAATACCTCTCCTCGCAGCTGGAACTCTCTACACCCTTCTATAGTGGACTATATCGCCTCCACCCTATCCACCTTTCGCTTTTCTTCATTCTCAACCTCTCCTGCATCCACAAACTTTTAAAAAGGGTCTCTGTAGATCCGTGGTCCCCGTCCGACTGTTGGTCCGCAAACATGCTTGCCCCAGCCTCCCCAATCTGTATATGTCGACACTTTTAGTCTACAATTAATCAAAAGAGTTACATAAATTCTATATGATTTTGCCAGAAAGCCCAGACTTCCTTCTGTGTAGTCTTTCGTTCTATTTCCGCTTGTCCGTTGTTGCAAACAAATGTCGCAAACTGGTCGCTTTCCGGCCTCACGCCTACAACCCCCCACCCTAGCTGTCACAAAGATGCAGAAAATAATTAGAAAGAAGAACAAGAATTGGTCGAGTTGGGTCCCCCAGAAAGGCGCATCTTGTTCTGTGTCTCAGTTATAAAAAAATCCTTTATGAATCGAGTGGCTCGAACTCCAATGGGTGCCGTACCACATCAGAATGCGGTGAAAAGGTGCGGTTCAGTGTGTCTTTTGTAAAGATATCAAGACCCGGGCAGTTCAGGTGGAAAATTAGCCCAGGACTGTGTAATGAGGAGGCGGACGCTGGGAGGTCGACCGGAAAATTCGGAAACCGTTTTGCTACAAACAATTGACACTCACATGGAGGACGGAGCGAGGCAAGAGGAATGGCCAGAGGATCTAAAGAAGGTTCAAATGGAACTGAATTTAGTTGCAGTTGGTAATCATGGGCCGTAACTTTGGCAACTCTTACAAATATCGATTAGGGGTTGTTGTAACTTACACTCCCTTGACCCGGGTAGTCGCAGCAGATAGCCTTTCCTAAATGTTCTTCAAAGTTTCTTCTATATTTTCAGTTTCATTAGTAGCCCAGTTTACACCAAGAGGTTATGAGCATTATGGTGAAAAATATATATTCACTAGTGGACATGGAAAGCGCTTAAAGAGAAGAAGGACAAGAAGAAGGAAGGAGGAGAGAAAGAAGAAGTGTTATGCTGAAAACGTAATGGTTTTGATAAAAGAGAAGTTTCTAGGATCAGGGGAAAGTGTTTTTCCATCATCATTACGAAAAAAGATTGAAAAAACTCAGGTTAGATTGAAAGATAATCCATTCTAGCAGTATTAATTCGTGCCAGTAACTGAAAATGAAAGACTATCTGGTTACTAAATAAATAAAGAAAGGTAAGAGTATTTGGAGATTAAAAGCAGTGACTTCACGTGAGAGAGAGAGAGAGAGAGAGAGAGAGAGAGAGAGAGAGAGAGAGAGAGAGAGAGAGAGAGAAAGAGAGAGAGATAGACACAGAGAGACACATGGAGAGAGAGAGAGGGAGAGACAGAGACACAGAGAGAGACGGAGAGGGAGAGGAGGCGAGGGTGGGTGGGGTGGGGAGCAATTCGATGTTGGACAGGCGAGGATGTGAATAATAGGAAGAAGTTAGAGGGGATGAGATAGAATGGGGTGGGGGTTAGGAGGGAGTTAAGTGGCCAGAGGAAAGAGCCTTCTTCGTCACCCTATAAATTTCACATGTTTTCCAATTACTCCGGACTTATTAGATTTGAGAGAGAGAGCGGACGGCACTCGCTCATTAAATCTTTTTGCCATAAATTTCAATGCTACGACCTTATTGGATCCCAGAGGACAGGAAAACTATCCATGTGCTTCTTTCCACCAGGCAAAGAAAAAAAAAGATATAAAATAGTGGGGGGAAAGATGGAAAAATGATAAATAAGAGATTTGCATAGCGCCTGTATACCCTAAAAATGGTAATGCGCATGGAGCATGCATATATATGTAATAGTGTTGTTTTTAGCTTAAAAGCTTGAAAATGTGAGTTTCGGACATTTTAACTTTGTAGACAACGTCTAAAGTTTATCTTGTTATAATATAGATCAATGAGTTAGATAGAACTTATTTTAATGCTGGAGTGAACGTTTAAAATGGTAAAAGCTAGTGAAAAAGAAAAAAGAGAGCTAAAAGAGATAGAGATGCAGTGGGCAAGTAAGCAAATTGAAAACAAAAAAAGAACAGACATTCTGGACCAATCATTATGTAGGCAAATAAACAGATAAACGGATTAATTCATTTGAGCGTGTAAGTCGGATGCAATATGCGGGCAAGGCATAGACAAATAAACAGACGAACGGGTTAATTCATCTGAGTGGGTCATGCGGGCAGAGGGGTGGTTGTGTGGGTTGAAAGGGTGGGTGGGGGAAGCAGTTGTGGTGGGTGGGAAGGTGGGGAAGAAAAATGTTTTCCTCACTAGCTCCATCAATTCCTGCGGCTTTAATTGGCCAAATTTTCGCTAACCAAATTGAATTAGCACCATCCATAACAATGTCCGACAAACCATTTTTGAGGGGCAGGAATGGGGCGTAATGGGGGCCGTAACGATTGGACGGTAAAACAAGGATGACGCAAGCCAATACTTCGTTGTTGTTTTTGTTGTATTTGTTCTTCTTCTATCAATAATCGCTTCAACAATTTTCTTCGTTTTGTATTCAAATAAACTGAACACACTTATGTCTATTATCCTGTTCAAACAAACCAGAGGAAAATCTTGTAGCTGGCTCTGTACTGTCTTCTCTTTTTCCTTCTTCCTCCTCCTCCTCCTCCTTCCATTTCTCTTTAACTCTCGCGTACAGTACTGTATTCCATAGTTTGGTTTTCATACAAGGAGTCAATTCATACAAAAATCAACACAGCCCATTTTATAATGTACCTCACATACAAACTCAACACAATAAATACAATTTTATAATATAACCCACATACAAATTCAAAAACAGCCTCATTATATGCTGCCCACATCAGCTAAACCCAGACTCGTCAACTAGCACGGTCTTGTGAATAGTTACACACTCATTTAAGGTGCTTCACCCATGCCTACACAAGGTACACACCACTAGCTCTCCACTATCCAGGAAACAGGAAGTTTTCTTGTTTTCTCTGGCTTTCGGTGCCGGAGAGCCAGGCGCCTAGGTTGACGCCGGGATTGAATTACGTAACAGCACAGTGTGACATACCTATTCAGACTGACACACTGAGTATCTCGGAGTCCACTCGCAGACAGTAAAGTGTAGTACTGAAAACGCAAAACGCTATGGACTTTGGAAATAAGACTTGAACAGTGTTTCTAGATTCTACCGCAGTCAAAGGCACGAACCCCACCCCACCCCACCCCACCTCACCCAACTCTTAGTATTGCAAAGAAGACATTTATACAAACAAGGTTTTAATGTTTAAAGAAGGAATAAAAGAAACAACCCAATCCTTAGAAAGAATGTGAGATTACAACTTAACTTCGCGAATAAACAAGAATGAAAGAAAACGATTAGGCAGCGAAACAGCCACACCCAAAAAATAGCAAAGACAAATTTTAATTAATTTTTTATTATTTACAATGAAATTACATTCAGTTACAGTAAAGATTTAAATTAAATCAGGACTTGAGAAAGAAACAGGAAGGAAGAAAAGAGTGGAAATGAGTTAGTCTCCGACTTCAAAAAAGATCTGAACACTGAAAAAAACCCAGTGAAGACAGAAAGCAAAAAAAAAATTACATAACAATTATTTTCCAAAGAAAGGGGATTAAACAGCTTTAAAACACACACACACACGCGCACACACACAAAGAGAGAGAGAGAGAAAGAGAGAGAGAAGGAGAGAATTAAATAAGTGAAATGAAAAAAAAAGGAATGAATAAAATTAAACAAGAAAAAGAAAAAAAACTAGAAACTCTGAGATACATGTAACGTCAATAAATGAATAAAAACCAATCAAAGTGGGTTGTACAATAAAGAAAAAGAAAAGTCAAAAACCACAAGATTGGAAGAATTTGCATTGATGAACTGTGTTTTACTCTTGACGCGTTCCATGGTCTAATCGTGGTTAGCATACTCCTCTTACACAAAAGTTCACACTGCGGCTTCATGGAAAACATTTTAAAATTAAACGCGTGGCATTACCTGGGACTGCGCTACACTAGGCCACCCGGAGTGGCACGCCGTTAGTCCGGGAGCGGAGCGATGTGTTATCGTTTTTGTGCGATGTTTGCAACATTGGCGCTCGCCTTGTTTTGTTTTCCTGCGAAACTCGCAACCTGAACGTCATTAATAAGAGTGAAAGAAACACAAAAGAATAAAAAAATAAAAACTAAAACGCAATGAAACAGTCTCGGCAGTCTCCTTATGTGGACTGACTGGTCTAATGTCAACTTCGTTAGATGTCTCTCGCACAGAACAAAACAAGCGCCAACCATAATTATTGCTGGGTGGTTCAGCGGTCCGTGGTGTTGCACAGTGCAGCAATAGACAGCTTGGGCTACGGGAGTTCAATTCTGTAATCAGCAAGATGTTTTGTGCGTGTTGAATTTTGGACCTTGGCAAATCGTTTGTTGTTGTTTTTGTTGTGTGTGTGTGGTGGTGGTGATGTTGTTTCTCCGTGCTACGCGTTCTGTGTATAACTGTAAACAGTCCCTTAGTCTGCCTTCAAGTGTTAATTCCTCTATTTTTACATAGAAAATTGCCTTATACTGAGTACAATATCAAAACCCGAAGGCTTAACCCCTGAACGTTTCAGGACTTTGATTAAAGGCGAAAACCTATTGAACCTAAAATTCTAAATGCAAGTTGTACACTGTTTTGTTAAGGGCAAGCTAAGTCTTCTCTTGTTTGTTTCTTTGTTTATTCGTTCCTTTCTTTCTTCCTTCTTTTCTTTCCTATTCTTCTTCTTCTTCTTTTCATTCTCCTCCTCCTCTCAAGGTATTCCGTCCAATTTTAGATACCACATCACACTTGTTCCTACATTACTGATCCTTTAAAATAATGAGATATTATGCTTACTAACATTGTAATAACGACAACACAAAGTACGAGTCCAATTATTTGCGAATAAACATTCTTTCTCTACTGCTGTGATTGTGCCGGAACGCAATCCTTAAACGCAGTGAATGTGATTTCTTAAGAAAACATTCAATATTAGGAGTAAATATCATACTGTGTTAAAACCTCTTCAACCTATTGTACGTAACTGTGTATTTTATCTACGGTTGAATAATTCATAATCCACATGTACCGTACTTGGGAGCGTGTGTTGGCTCTCTTTCTGTGAAAGTGTTATGTTTAAGCTTACATTTACAACAGGGAATGCAGAGATTGTAGAATTGTTAGCACTAGTCTGAGGTGGGGCGGAGGGTCTGGTGCACTAGGACGTAATAACTACCTAGTACAGCACCAAATGAATCAACGTATTGATTGTGGCTGCTCAACCCAAGAAGAAGACGTAACTGTTCATGCAAAGCGCACAAACCGACCTAAGAAACTGCTTAAGACGGTGATGGGTAGGTACGCACAGTACGGCGAAGCCGAGACTCGCCGGCTGAGTACTTCTCCTCACAAGTGAGGCAAACTTTCGTCCCCGACTATAGTCTCAGCAACGCAAGTATGAAGTCGGATTGAAACCGAAACCGCCCCAAAGGTGCACATTTGCTGCTGCAAGCACTCGCACACAGCAACACACTGACCCCAACTTTATAATAATAATATTTTTATATAGCGGGTACTCCAGCCTATGACCACTCACCAATTACATATAATACATGCACATATAAATACATGCACTAAAACATCACTTTTGCTGCAATACACCATAAAGAACATAGTAAAAAGGAACAAAACAAAAAGACTATAAATATTAAAACAGACTATAGAAAAATGTACATAATCTATACAAAGTGCTTCAAACAGATCATATGACGAAAAACAACTTATATTTTTTTTCTTATTGAACAAGTTCATCTCGTTCTTTTGTTTTATGACTGGGTAGAATGTTTATTTTTGATGCTTTGTGCTCCATAGAGCGTCATCGGCCTGAAATAACTTTCATTTAGGGGACATTTCGCGGAGAAATTTCGAATAATTATGAGTAATCCTTCTTTTTCTTTAATAGGTGAAGAATATGTCGAGTTTGGTATTGTTGGGTTTGATTTATATTCATATTGAGTTTCTGGTGGGAATATGGTTTTGGGGGGGGGATTTTTATTGTGGAGCTTTTATGGTTTGGGGGTTGTGTTTTAGGGTTGTTGGGTTTTGGGTTGGCGAAAGGGCTATATGGGGAAGAGGGGGGGGTATTTATTTTTGTTTGGGGTGATGGGGTGTTAGAGGGAAGTTAATGTGGGTTTTTGGGTTTGTGCGTGGTGGGGAGTGAGGGGTGGAGTGTTTGGGATAATGCTGGGGAGTTGGGGGGTGGGTTTTGTGGGGGTTTTGTTTTGGGGGTATTTAGTGGGGGGGAGGGGGGGTGAGGTGTGATTGGGGAGGATTTGTTTTGTTATGTGTGGGGTGTGATAGGGGGTGGTTTTGCGTGTGGGGAGATATGTAAGAGTTAGTGGATAAAGGGGTGGAGGAGAGAGAGTGTGAAGAGTTTGTGAGTGGGTGGGATGTGTTGTTGGGGAATGGAGTTAGTGAGCGATGTGTGGTGGAGAGTGGTGTGAGACAGGTAGTTTGTATTGTTGTGAGAGCGAGGGTGATAGTCCGTGAGGGACAGAGCGTCAAGAGTAGTTTTGTTTGAGAGTGAGAATGGCGAGGGATGAGTTTGTGTGTGTTATGAGCGATAATCTGAGTTGAGTGTTGTGTTTTGTATGTTGGTGAGTATGGTTGTGTTGTGTGGTTTCATGTAGGATGTTGAATGACAAACAGGTGAGTGAGAGGGGGTGGGTGAAGAGTGATATAAGTTAGCGTATAGTTGTATGTATATTTATAAAGAGTTGAAGTGTTTTTAGTTATTAGCGAGTAAGGCGATATATTGTATTGAAAATATATAAATGAATTATTTAGAAAAGTTTGGTCCCTTATGTAAAATGTTAAAAAAAATATTTAAAATTCGTTTTTATCGTCATTAAGCTTAAGCTTGTTGATGTATCCGACTTAATCTGTGATGCATTCTCCTAAGTCTGAACAAATAATGAGAGAGGGCGGTGGATTTATACAGTTGTGTGTTTATAAGTTTTTTATGTATGCTTGTGAACATTCGGTACAGAACGACTGAGTCTTTTAACGTGCTGCTGAGGCGATATTGTAGCGAGTGGAACACAATATAAAGAATTATTATAAAGAAAGCCGAAAACTTATGTAAAATAAAATTAAAAAAAATATTTTAAAACAAACTTCAGCCGCTTGCAAGGATCGAACTCGTGTCCATACATTCAGATAAAATAAAGGGGACGATCGGTAAAATCTCTCGAAATTTTTTTTTTACGTTTGTTCAGTGAATACTATGGTCTAGTGCTAACAAATATAAATGACTGCTCGTAATTTTAAGAACCATCCATTACTTTTTCACACCAAACGCACGTTGGGGAACAACTATTGAAATAAAATCCCGCAGTCCGTCTTTTCATTTATTTGCCGTTATGTTAAAACAATGCATTTCTTGCTAATCCCCATAAAATTAATAACAATATGTTATACAATTACGGAATAAGCGCACTTAGCGCCTAAATTAATATAACATTGGCAAGCCGCTTTTCGTTTCCTTTTCTTCTTCTCGTTCTTCTTCTTCTGTTCATGCTGCTGCTGTTGTGGCTGTAAGCTATGAATCCTACCACCACCGTTGCCCTGTCGTGCAAATAATGCAACATTCTTTTATAAACTCCGTATAAAAAAAAAAAAAAAACTCCGTATATATATGAAATAGCCTTGAAATGAATGTACAGAATTAGAAGACAAACACTCTCTTTTCTTTGTCCTCCTTTGTCTACTGCCTGCTAGTACCGTTAATGATTTTCATAAATACGTTTCTTCGGGGTAAATTGTTGAATTCAACAGTCATCTGCATAAACCTTTACAAAAATAATTACATTTACCAGCATCTCTTTACTGTTAAAATTCGAACAGTGCGGATGATATCTGAAATAACAAAATTGTCATGGTTGTAGCCTACTGTTACAAAATTGTATTGACTCACGCACACCTCTCTGTTATTATTGCTGAAATGGACGCCCTCAAATATTATCGCAAAAACGCATTACCTCCATCAAAATGTTGATACAACACAAATATTCATTGATATCGGTGGAATCGCTAAAAAAAATTTTTTTATAAAAATACTCGCAAGTTCTAACATTAATATAGAAGGCGAACTATGGTGACCTTCAAATATTATTTTTAAAAGATATAATGAACTCCAGCTTGGTGTTATCCAAATATCTTCTCATGCGTTATAAAACCTAAATTGTTTTAACGGATAACAGATTGTATCTCTCCAAATGACATTTATATATATATATATATATATATATATATATATATATATATATATATATATATATATATATATATATATATATATATATATATATATATATATATATATATATATATATATATATATATATATATATGCAGAGATTGTGGAACGTATCCTGACAAATGGAAAAGGTTAAGGTGTCCCAGTAACCTTGCGGTCTCTAGTCGCTTGAGGGCGGCACCTATCTTCTCCTTTGCTTCGCTGCTTTACCTTCCCTGGTTCGAAACAGATTCAGGAACCCATTCACAGTTGGGTGAACATGGGTGTATCGTGCGCTTGTTTCTATATTTTGTGTGTGTCGTAATGTGGTTGCCTTCCAAGCATGGTCACCCATCCCAGTACTGCACGACGTTGCTTAACATGAAACATTGCTAACGTGGTGCCCAAACCCCTACACTATATCTACACTACACTACTACTACACTATCGTAACGTAGATATTAGCGTGATATAATATATAAGACCTCGATCTTTCCAATCCAATCCAATCTAATGTCTACATACACAGAATACAGTTCCATGTCGTAGAGCACAGCTCCATGTTTTCATAGTGCTGAGGAATCATTGATTTATCCGCGTCGATTACTTTACGGCATTTCATTACAAAACTATACCAATCGTCCCGTATATCGTTACACAGCCATGGCTTATCATGAACCTGACTTACAGTTTAAAGCACATTATTTTTTATTGCACAAGTCAATGGCTTTTTATTCTGACTTCTCTCCCCCACCCCTCTCTTTCCCCCTCCTCCCTTTCCCACACGCACACATTTGGTTTGGGTTTGAGTTTACCGCGCGAAGCTTGAGAATGTAAATACGGATGAAAAATAACGGCTGAGGTAAAGCCTGTATATTTAATACCATCCAGTCAGTCAGTCAATCAGGTTATGTGCAGTGGCGACTGAGGTCAAAGAAATAACACATTACATTACATTACATGGTTTTTGCTTTAGGTCCAGCGGACTCTTCCGAGCCAAATCAGGACCAGTATAGCCTAATCAGGACCACACAATCAAGACCAAGAAATAACACTGATTCCCATAAGAGATTTCGGAGATATTTAAACCTGCTTACCGGAGTCAGTGACAGTTTTGAAACCATATTCAGGATGAAGATCACATCAATGCACGTAACTGCATCAGCGACTTCGAAGAAACCAGATTACCATAGTTTATGAGTAAGCAGATTACGCCATTCATATTATGAGTCATAATCTATAATCAGTCAATAGATCGGTGATGATCGCAGTGAGCGACATTTTGAACGGGAAATAGCCCTGTGAAAGTTTCACACTAATGTAGCCATCGCCACTGTGTGGGAGAGAGAAAAGACGACGAAGGAACATAACTGCCACCAAGTCGATTATTATTGGACGAGGAGATTATCCTATGAAAGCATCCCACTAATGTAGCAAGCGTCAGGGTATGGGATAACTGCAGCAAATCGACTCTTTTTGGTGTCATAAAATGCAGAGACCATTTTGAAGTCAACCCCCCCCCCCCCTTTGCTGCGTGCTTTTTTATATAAATTTTTTTATATGTATGTATCATTTATTTTGGGAGTGGAAGAGGGCAGGCGTATGCATAATTATGCACTTATTGTATGTAGACTGACAAATGAACGTCTGCTTTCCTAAAATCTTTGGTGTTCAGTGTGATTCTTCGGATAATCAGTTCAGGGATCATGATTCAACATTCAGACTGTCTGGAAAAGTTTGGCGACACGTCACAACGTCAACTAGTGCAGTTTTGATTCCGCACATTAAACAATTTTTTTTATAAATACAGTACATAAAAGGAAATCAGATAAAGCCAGCGCCTTGAGAAGCTCCCTGAGCTTGTAAGTGCGCTATATAAGATAAATCTCTTTCTTTCTTTGTTTAGACTAGACTGCAGCGAAAAGGTGGTATCGTACATTTCAATGTCAATCAGTACAAGCCTGATTTCAACAAAAAAAAGAAAAAAAAAGAGTAAATTAACAAATTAAATGATTGTGAAACTCGCTTGTCGCCTATTCTGTAAAACATTGTGTTTTCGTTGAACAAAAGATTTGTCTAAACCAAAGTATATGATTATTACTGATGTGTACGTTTATCTCAGAATCAAATTGTTTGATGTCACTGTTGATTTTTTTTTACATATTAACAGAACTGGCATATTAACAGAACGGCACATTACAATTTACTATACAAGGAATGTATCAATTAATTTGAAGTTTGTTTTGTATCTGAGCGCATGTAGGCATGTTTGGGATGGGAGGATTGAGTGCTGGAGTTAGAAATCTGTATCCAGAAGACAAAGAAAAATGTTCTGAAGAAGATAAAACATACAATACTAAAAGGTTCTATAATCTTCATGGATTTCGCTTAAACGCTTCGACAGGAGTCACTAGCCAAATCTGTATTCCAGTATCAAACAGAAGACAGGAAAGTGTGTGTGGGGGGGTGGGGGGTGGTAGGTGAGGTAGGGTGGACTAATTGACTGAAGAAAACATATACGCAAATCACAACCTATATAGCTAAAATTAATCGTGAACCAAAACCGTACCGAGAAAGCACTGAATGACAAAAATATAATCTGCGCGTATCTTAAACGTAATTTTTTTTTTTGTGTGTGTGTCTTTTTTTATCGGGAAATTTTGGGCACTCTCTGGGGAAGGCGCAGTCGCATCCTTTGCCACCAAAACCCAACCTTCCTAATATTAGTTGTGTTTTTTACATTTGGGGGAGAGGGGAAGGGGGAGTGTCAAATCGGAATACCCGGAGACAACACCCGAGACGTTGCCCGAATCGAAGGTAAATAATATTCGGAGAAACATTAATGCCCAGAGGTGGGATCGATCCCACACCTGTAAGGCGCCATTGGTTTCTGGCCAGTGGACAAGGAAAGTTAGTCCAGCCTTAGACCACTTGGCCACAACTCTCGTAGTGTGGGCACGAGCATCTCTTTAAGTGCAGTATGATTATTATCTACAGAAGAGAATGGCATGTCGAGACATATATTTCATAAGGGCATCTTCCTTTCTACACGACCGTTTGTTCGTTTGTTTTTCACAACACCTATACAATAGTATTAGATAATAAAGATTCATCTTAAACTTTACGTCGTAAGCAATGAGCTTTTGAGAGTACTCTTTTCTCAGGGTCAGCTTTGTAGGGTCATAATCATTTCTCCATTTGCTACTTTCACTTTCCCTGATAGCCTACTTATGAAAAGCCAGGTCTCCAAATGTCATGTGTCAAGTTGCCTCGGTCTGCATTCATAATCATCTTGCTTAACCTTCCGAAACTCGTGCTTGTGCACGTGCCTTACCCATTCTGTGGCAGCAATACAAAGAGTATGTGTTCAACAAAACCATTATGCAAAAGTACCTATGCAAACTAGCCAAATTGTGTAGATGCGCAATGCCGAAGCAAATACTTTTTCAACTTTTTTATTTCTCTTTATCTACCGGCGTAACTATTTAAAATGAATATTCCCTTCGGTGTTAAGAGTATTGCACAATACGGACTGCGCCTCTTCAAAACTTTTGATTATGTGAATGGTTTCTTGTAATAAGAATGTGCTTCTTTCCATACACACACTACCTACCCATCCATGCCCCTTCCCCATTCCCGCACACTGAATAAGGAGGGGTATCCCTACGTTAACGTCTCTGTCGTAATCCTCAGCCCACCCCATTCAGTATTCGCAAGTCATACACCTCTTCATCCATTCAACAACAACAACAAAATCTCAAATAGGTGCACCATGCCTCCCAAAGCAGAGTCATGCTCCGGTTCATCTGAATGAAAACAGCACCCGTTCATCTCTCTAATTGCGGTGTAATTACTACTCCGAGTGTTTAATGCCTGACATGTCGAATAAGATAACGGAACACCGACTTACGTATTGAACCTTAGTTTTTTCTTCTTCTCTTTTTTAAAATTACATTCAATTTAAATAAGACATAATTTTGAATCCAATCAAATATAATAATTTGAACTCGAAGAAAAAAAAATTGCACGGACTTACCTTTCATAAGTGATGCTGATAAATATTGACACTTCTTCCACCAGCCCCCTTCTCCCCCTCACCGCCCACCGCCCCCACCCTCTCTCTCTTAAGCCTTCCCTATCCTTGCCACCTGTTAATAAACGAAGAAGCGTGCTCCCAAACACGAACATCGAACTTGCCAAAATGTAGTGCTAAATTGTACGAAACACATTTCAACAATCCCCACACGTCAAACCTTAAACTGCAAACAAACACAACTGACCTAAAATATTATCGGAAATTAAAAAAATTATTAAATAAACAGTTAACACAGCACCATTAGATTTATGACTCTCTAAAATAAAGTTAGCGACATCAAATCAAAAGCATTGTGATTCCACAAAAGAAAACTTCGTCTGGTTTATTCTTGTCACATTGTATTGAGTGACATTGTATTTTTCTACGTTCCGACACCACAAACCATTCTAGTTCTGGCTGTATGACACTTCTGACTCGATGTTACAATAATGATGAAGAAGTAGGGGAACAGCTCTTTAACATCCAACCTCGAGTATCGGAGTCTTCTACTACACAAAGTTGCGCCACGTTTCGCCTACTCGCGTTTTGCCTACTCGCGTTTTGCCTACTCGCATTTTGCCTCCACAACAATACAATTTTAACAGACATTTATGTTGGCGTTTGTTAACTGTTACGCTGCGCCAGTGATATATTTTAAAACGGCGCTCAAAACTTCAAAAATGGGGAATAGAGTTTCAAACCAGTCCGTGGAACGTTCCAAATTACTCCGGCCGCCATGAACGCCTATGACTTCATTGCTCTTATTCAGCAACCAAGCTGTAGAGGTCAAGGAGATGGTCAAGGTTCTGCCCCTCGATATTTTGCATGTACAAAATAGGGAGTTGAAATCGGAATTGAACCTAAGACATCAAACACGTAAGCCTTGTACCATGTAAAACCATTAAACCACTTGGCCAACCTGACATGTATGCGCCTTATTTGAACCTGTCACCTCTTCTTTCAAAGAAATACCCGTTGAAACAATTCGACACGATGTAATAAGACCATCAACACCAACACCAGCACCAACAACATCTATATTGTGTGTTTATAGACTTCAAAAAAGCGTTTGACGGAGGCTGCAGCTGGCAAGCAGCTCTTTGGACAACCACGAGAGTGTACAAAATCAGCCATAAAATTATTGAAATCATCAAAAGCCTGTATGACAAGGCTGAGCTGCCAGTGTAGTCCTCCACAACAGCGCCATCGGAAACTGGTTCAGAACAACAATCAGTGTGCGTCAAGGAGGCATACTCTCTCCAACACTCTTCAACATCTTCATAGAGCGCATCATGTCAAATGCCCTTGAAGATCACGAAGGCACAGTCAGCATAGGAGGTAGTGCAATCTCCAACCTCCGTTTTGCGGATGACATTGATGGAATGGCTGGAGGGGAACAAGAAATTGAATAGCTGGTACAGAGGCTTGACACCACCTCCAGAGCCTGTGGAATGGAAATAAGTGCAGATAAGGCCAAAATGATGACCAGCAACACCAATGGCGCCAACACAAACATCAAAGTCCAAGGCCACTCCCTTAACACAGTGCATAGCTTCAAATATCTAGAGCCGTTGTATGAGACAGGAAGTCCTCTCTAGGACCGCACAAACAACTGCTGCCCTGACAAGGTTGAAGCCCATTTGTAAAGATTGGACCATCAGTCTACATTCCAAGGTAAGGCTGCTGCGCTCCCTGTTGCGGACAACATGATGATATACTCATGATAAAGAAACGTTTTGCGGATGACATTGATGTATTGGCTGGAGAGGAACAAGAACTTGAACAGCTGGTACAGAGGCTTGACAACACCTCCAGAGCTTATGGAATGAAATAAGCGCAGAGAAGACCAAAATGATGACCAACAACACCAATGGCATCAACACGGACATCAAAGTCCAAGGCCAATCCCTCAACACAGTGCATAGCTTCAAATATTTAGGAGCCATTGTATCAGACAATGGGTCCCGGACAGGAAGTCCTCTCCAGGATCGCACAAACAACTGCTGCCCTAACAAGGTTGAAGCCCATTTGGAAAGACAGGACAATCAGTCTACATTCCACAGTAAGACTGCTGCGCTCCCTTGTCATCTCCACCTTCCTATATACTTGCGAAGCATGGACCCTCACAGCAGATCTCCAACGAAGAATACAAAGCATGGAAGAAGAAAGAAGACTTCTGGGCATTTCCTATACCCAACACATCACCAACGACGATGTCCGACAGACCATCACACAAGCCATTGGACAACACGATGACCTGCTCACAGTGGTGAAGAAACGGAAACTCCGATGGTATGGTCACGTCACCAGATCATCAGGCCGTGCAAAGACTATTCTGCAAGGCACAGTGCAAGAAGGTAGAAGAAGAGGGAGACCGAAAAAGAGGTGGGAGGACAACATTCGTGAATGGACTGGTTTGACACTGCGAAGCCATCAGGGTTGCTGAGGACAGAGAAAGATGGAGTATGCTGGTTAAATATGTGGTGCCCCTACGACCTCCGGGTTACGGGACAGAATAAGATAAGATAGGAAAGAAACGGAAACTCCGATGGTATGGCGAGGAAACAAAGAAGAGGGAGAAAGAAAAAGAGGTGGGAGGACAACATTCGAGGATGGACTGGCTTGACTCTGAGCGAACGACCTTCGAGTTACGGTATAAGATAGGATATCATAGGATTGGAAAGAGTCAATTCATAAAGTCGTACATCGTAAATGTGAGGACAAAAAAATCGTGAAACTCGCGGGAAATGAACCCGAATCATTTGCACTGAAGGCTCGCGACGTAGCCCCTTAGCCGAAGCTTGCTCTCATTATCTCTCTAAATTTTTGGGAAGGACACATGACCTGATGTTACGGGGGTCCCTCTTTAAATACAGACCTATTACCTCTGTCACCGCTGTAATTATCTTTGTAACGGCGAATGGGGTGAAAGGCTCAACTTTACGAGTGTGAACACGCAATGCCTTACACACACACACACACACACGCGCGCGCGCACACACCCACGCATACGCACACACAGACACACAAGCACACACACCCACACCCACAAACACACACCACAGAAGACCACATATATTCGTGCTGTACCGTAATACAAGACGTTAGAATTTTAATAGGCTTGCATGCGTGGGTTTCTTCTTGCGTGACCTAGTTGACTTTAGGTACACCGAAAAATAGGTGAGAGAGACGGAAGACGGAAGAAGGAAGAGAGAGAGAGAGAGAGAGAGAGAGAGAGAGAGAGAGAGAGAGAGAGAGAGAGAGAGAGAGAGAGAGAGAGAGAGAGAGAGAGAGAAAGGCAGCGAAAAAGGGTAGTGGATAAGGAGAAATGGTAAGGAAAGTGGGTGTGTGTAGGGAGAGCGAAAGAGAGAGAGAGAGAGAGAGAGAGAGAGAGAGAGGAGATTTGGGGAATGGGGGAGGGAGAGACGGAGGGTGTTTGGGGTGGTAACAGAAAACCATTGCTTGCACTGGTGTTTTGTGTTTGTTTGTTTGTTGTTTTTAAATAAGACAAACAAAAATGGAGAAAAAAAAAGAAGAAGACACTTACTTTTACCTAACGCTTAACAACAGGAATAAAAGCAAACAAGTCTTAATCTCAAACGGGAACAACGGCAAATCTCAGAGTAAACATTGAGAGCGTGCTCCAGTGAACAGTGTGAAACTCTTTCCCCCAAACGCCTAAATCTGAAAGTAGCAGCTTAGCACCAAACCTACATCATAAGAAAAAAAAGTTAATATTTATTTAACGAACGTTTAAAGGAACTGTGCAGAAAACTAGTTTTAAAAACTTACTATACCTAACTAAACCAAAGAAAGAAACAAAAGTTGCTAAAGTTAAGGTAGTTTAATTTTTTTAAAAATCAAAATAGATCAAATAGGCAAAGTTTGATTCCTTTGCGATTTTTTGTCAAGAGAAAGTTAAAGCATTATCCTATTTGACACTATGGACCATGTGTATGTTGATGGGTGAGTGTGCGTGTGTTGGTGTGTGCGTGTGTTGGTGTGTGTGTGTGTGTTTGATCGGTGTTTTTGTATAATGTTCTTTGTTGCATGTTTTGCTGCCTGTACACCTCTTTCTAATGTTTGATTTGGTTGGCATCGTTTGCTTTTTTAAATAGTTTTTAGTTAAATATGTATGGATTTTGAATATTGATTTTACTACTGACATAGTTATGCTATTTTGTGTCACTATGTAGTACATTTTACACTTAACTATTTTTTTAGCATTGCTTCATTATGTAATCTTAATGTTCGTGTGTGTGTGTGTATGTGTGTGTGCGCGCGCGCTTCTCTTTTTAATTGCCATTTTATGCTTAGATGTGTTTATCTTTTGTTTTCCTTAAAAAAAACATGTTTTATCTTATAATGTAGTATCATATTGTGAAATATTTATCCCTGCGAGTGTGTGTGTATGTGTGTGTGAGTGCGTGGAGCGCTAAGACCACGCTTAAAGTTTTGTGTTACGCTTTAGAAAATAAATTCTTATATTAACTTACTATTACTAAATCTATGCCCGCTCAAAAAAAAAAAAAAAAAAAAAAAACCAACAAAAAACGCACGCACACACACATTACATTTAGGATGTACAAGTACCTCATAATGGGAGAAAACAGTCATTTCAAAGCTGAATTTAGTTCATAAAGCTGAATATAAAAAAGTATCTTTCTTCCCTTAAATGCCTTGAACTCAGCTGGAAAGATGCAAAACACACACAAAAACGATACTTTCTTACATTTTCTGCTCTTGGATCTTAAGTACTTTGGTTTCAGTCTAATACCATTCTGCTTACGTGTGATCTATTGTATACTTTGAAAGGATTTAAACCCAGTAGAAGGGAATACACAAATGTACGTGCTTCCATATCTTTGCTTGGGGAGCATCAGTTGGTTTCTCTACTGTCTAAATCTACCGTCATCCTTTCTGTGTTGGCCGTGTCGTAAGCAGTACATTCCCTTTTAAATAAGAAGATAAGTGTGTGTTTCAAGTGGCGCACCTTCACTTTCTCAAAAGAAAAGCTTTAAACTAAAGACGTGCTATGGCCTTGTTGAATTTGTCTTTGATTTTGGACAGTACAGTTTTTGGGTTGAAACTCTATATCCATAGACAGGTTGAAGGGTGGGGGTGGGATGGTTGGGTGGGTGGAGGACGAGGATAAGGAATGAAGAGTTAAGTGGAGGGGCGAGAGGAGGGAGAGAGAGAGAGATGGAGAGAGAAGGATAGAGAGAGCAGAGAGAGAGAGAGAGAGAGAGAGAGAGAGCTCTACTCCACTTTTCGCGTCCACTTTTTGTCGCCTGCTGTAGTTCGAACTGCAACAAAAAACACGCTCTCACAACCAACCATTGTTGCGATGTTGCTGCAATGTTTGTTTCACCACGGGCGCAAAACTCTCATTCGATCGTCAATTACTTTGAACATCTCTTTTTGGAATAGATGTATTGATACGAAACAAACATTATTTCTGCGCTCCTGGCCTATGAATGAATACCAGATTGTCACAAAATGTGTCATTTGATTGTTTTGACCTCTAGTCTGTAAAGATGTTTTCGAATAAAATAAACGCTGTTGTTCTTTTCTCCCCGGAGTTCTTGGCCTCTGAATTCCTGATTGGCGCCTGTCATTTGTTTAAAGTGTCAAATTCACTACACCTTACGTGTCAATTTCAGTACTCCGCCTATTTTGTTCAAATCTTCTTTTCGTTTAAATGCCAGGACAGCGAAGAGAGAAAAAAAGATTCATTGACATTGCGAAGAAAGAGGATGTGAGAAGAACAAAAGAATCATTTGTGCTTTGGTTGTGAGCAATTAAATTGAATTTAACTTGAAAGTACACTGTACTCCTCCCTTCAGCTACAGCCCAGCGCTGTCGCTGTCTGTCTTTTTGTCTGTCTCTTTTTATCTCCCCTTCTCTCTCCCTCTCTCCCCCCTCTCTCTCTGTCTCTCTCTCTCCCCCACGCATACACACACACACTCACATACACAACGTAGGTGTATGCATGCTCCTCTGCAGATGCGCGCATTCTTTCTGTTCCCAAGACACGCACTAAGACATACGGTGAACGATCTTTCTCTTTCTGCGCTCCCAAGCAATGGAATTCTATCCCACCACACATCTGCAACATACCGACCACCCAGGCCTTCAAAAACGCACTCAAGACCCATCTCTTCAAACTGTATTATCCTGATTGACTCTTACCCTCCGACTGATGACGAATGCCGGTGGGTTGCCGTCCATGGCTTGACATGTAAAGTCTTTATATTTAGATCTATCTAATTAATTTTATATAATTATTTTTGCATTAGTTTCTACATTATGTTATTGATACTATTTTATTTCTGCAATAGTGATGAGGCGGGTCTTGTCTTTTTATCCGATCATTGTATTAATTAACCATTGTTAGATGTAACAATTTTTTTGTTATATTTTAAATCTGAATGGTGAATCTTATTATTATTTAATATGCCATTGTATTAATATTTTTTGTTTGTTTGTTTCATTATGCATGTGTAGTGTATTGCATGTTGTTGTTCCCTTGTATACCTTTGTGAGTACGGTTGGTGTGAATGCTTGCATACCCTGTTTTATTGTTTATGTTTGTTCTAAAGGTATATCCAAATGTTAAGAGCGGTGAGCCCAGCCCTGAGCTGGGGTATCGCGCTATATAAGCCTACTTTATTATTATTGTTATTATTATTATTATTATTATTATTATTATTATTATTATTATTATTATTATTATTATTATTATTATTATTATTAAAGGAAGTGCAGCGACGAACTTCATGTATCTAAAGGTTTTAGAAGTAGTAATGACTAATGTCTTATGATAGACAGACCTACGTTAAGAATACGACAGACTCGGAAATCGGGGAAAGACTACACTGGTTTTAAAGCGAAACAACATATTCGCTGCATTTCAACTTGAATGTAAGAGGTCATGGCAATGTTGTTGCAAGATCTGAAGAAACAACATAGTTCCATTATATACCTGTTGCAGTGTCACGACTGTGGTAATGATACATGTTCGCCAACAACAACAAAAAAAGCATTCAATTGTGAAGAAAGGGGTTAGTGTTTCACATCCTAGTCTCGTCATTTACGTGTTAGCTGAATTTTTGTTTTTCCCCATCTAAGCTTTAATTCTAATTCAGCAGGAAAATACCAGCATGGAAAAACCTGTTCGCAGGTAACACGGCAAAACTGGATTGAAAACGGTTGTTGATGGTGACAATGACTAAGGAATATGCCGCTGTTGCGTTTGTAAATCTACCCTTTTTTGTTTTGTCCGCCGGTAAAGTCTTTCATAGGAAGATAACAACGCTGAATTATGATGTCAGAGGAAGGGATTAAAAAAAAAAGGAGAGATTAAGGGGAGAAGTTGTTACAAAAGTCAAGAACTTGATGATATAATAATGCTGTGATGCTGATGCTGATGATGATAATGACGACGGTGGCGACGACGATAATGATGTTGATGATGAGGAGATGATACTGAAGATGATGATTTCTTATTTTTAAATACCGCTCTTTTTCTTTTCTTTTTTTTCATTTTTTTTTCTTTTAAAGTTCAAGGTCTTCTTTATTTTTGTATGTTATTATTTTTTTTCTTTTAACAACACATTATAGCTTTCTCAACATCATTTGCTTTCCAAAATTAATCAAAGGTGAAAACAAATATTTGTTGTTGTTTTTTTTAACAATATGCTAATACACATTTTTGCTATTAGTATAATATGATGATGACGAGGAGGAGGAGGAGGATTAGGAGACAAAGAAGAAGTAGGAGGAGAAAACGGAAGATGACATAAACATTATTAAGAAGAGTTCTAATTCACCAACCACAAACTCATTTTGCTTTAATGATATGATAATTTGTCCGAAAACTACAACAGCTACGTCAATCCGACGACTACAACGACGACAGCGACACCAAACGACGACACAATTCGATCTGTGATTTAAACAAGACACTACGTGAGTATAAACAATAATAATAGAAGCTTGAAGTAACACTTTGTCCAAACAAAGTCCTTAGGTTTTCATTAACCCGTTTTTTTCTTTTATACATGCGTGACGACGGTATTGAGTAGTTTGGGTACTGGGATTACTTTACGGTAAAAAAAAACAAAACACTCAACACGCACGCACGTACCCACAAATGCTACCCTTCACACCATTCTCCCCACGTCCTCCACCCATTCCCACACATACGCACTCACACACGCCCACCCAAATCACCGCCACCACACATCCGGCCACCAATAAAAATGTACCTGTGTCGTACACATTTGTTTTTGTTTTTTTAAGCGCTAACGCGGAACGTCTCCACTTGCCAGTGTCTAACCAAAGAAAACCCTCTGGGGACGATACCCCAGTGCGCTATTCATTGCGAAACACAATCGTGAAAAGCACATTATTTTGACGTTGACTAAGTTGTCATATAAATTAGTTAATGGATTGGCATTAGTGTAATGATACTTTGCCTTTTATACAATTCTTGACGTGCTGTCAAGTAATGTAGTCAACATGTTAAAGAGACCCACATTGATCACGCTTTTTTTTCCCCTCGACAGATCCTTGTAACATTCATAGTGAAAAATTCAGCTCATATCCGAACAAAACAACACTCTTTCGAAAGTATAGTTATTTTGTTAATCAATAAATTCCGTAGTTTTTGCCTATAAATAGCAACCGCTAGCAGACACTCTGGAGCTAAAAATAGCATCTATAAAAAAACAAACCGGCAAGAGGCAGAACCAATTAAAAGAAACGTTGCTTGTGACGGTTTTTCGTTGTAGGTTGGTACAATAGATCTTACCCTACCCTACACCAGACACCAAAGACGCACTCTTGAAGCCGTGTGGTTCGTTCAGAAATATGGTCAAAGGTCACACGGTTTGGGGTATTGGTATTGGTTAAAAAAGGGAAAATCACTTTTCGCCAGAACAAAAAATGGAAAATGCAAACGTCTTAGCGGTTGGTTTGAGCAAGGAAAGTCTCCTTTAGCACTGTTTAGTGGCATAACAATGCCAATATTATGGTAAACCCGTTTTCGCCAAAAGTAAACAAAGCCTTCGAATTGGGGCCCTTTAAGAGAGAGAGAGAGAGAGAGAGAGAGAGAGAGAGAGAGAGAGAGAGAGAGAGAGAGAGAGAGAGAGAACTGGGTGAAGGGTGGTTCTGGGTGGGAGGGAAGGAGAAGCACGAGCACGCAATCTGAAGCCAACATTCAATAAAGCAAATACCCCCAAGAATTCTTTTCTGTAATTTTTCCTATATACCCCGGTTTTTTTCCGTTATTCATTCGTAAATAATGCACTACCTGGCAATCTTACAGCGCACGTGTATGCACAGGATAACGAAGACACATTATTGCCTTTGTGTAATTTGTTTTATGTGTAAAGCCTGTTAGAGGAGGTCAATTTATTATTTAAACAAACACACACACACACACACACACACACACACACACACACACACACACACACGCACAAACTTGCCATCATCATCATGAAGTTAGAACTCGAATTGCTCTCTAAAGCCCATGCCACACGAGCGTCAAATCTACTGGACCTGACGCGAATCGGAGCAATTTTCGACTTCTCGAAGTCGGAATTTCATTTTGACTTGAATCGCGCAGTGCCACACGAAAGTCGCACATCGAGTCAAACTTGAGGGTTATTGGTCTTGAAGTTTTGCTGTACGTGTGTTGTGATCACGTGATTCGTATTCTGCTTTTCATTGGCCAAAAGGTCCGAATCACACAATCGAGACTCGCGGAATTAGAACATGTTGAAAGTCGGCAATCGGAGCCAATTCAAAGAATCTGGATTCGCGATGCACAGGGTGCCACACGACAATCAAGGGATTTTGTCGTGATTTCATGAATTGGATTCAAGATTTGACGCTCGTGTGGCATGAGCATAAGCTATGCAGTCACAATGCAGTACAGCGCCACAGTATTGCAGAATATGTCCCGCCACCTAGTATATCTCCACCTTATGTTGAATCTATATCTATCCTCCTCTTTTTCCCTAACACTCACACCCCCTCCCTCCCCCTGCCCCTTCACACACCCCACTCCCAGCCACTTTGCATTGAAATAGCAGCCAGCGATTGATTGAAGCAGTAAGATGGTCAATGATTACTTCCAGTACTTGTCGGTTTTAGAATAAATGTATTCAAAATAGATCAGACTAATTTATATAACAAAGTCAAATAATGTTAGTGCACAAAAAAGCAAAGCTAAAATCCGAGTGTAAGTTTGTTACCACAGTACCGTTACTAGTTGTTCTTTTTTTCCGGAACAACTAGCATTTTCTGAAACGCTAAGTCAATGCTCTACCGACCGAGGACTTATTGTGTTTTGTTTGTATTCTAAATTCCTTTAAGGACATAAATTTACGGTAAAAAGAACTCCCCCACACCACCCCCTTTCCAGCTTAATTAAAATTCTGTTACATCGAAGATACATGAAAAATACCACGAATAACTTCACGACAACGATATACAATTGAATTTGAATGAATTAACGCAAATGCAGTTTAAAGGTACAACATCTTCCTCTTCGCCCCTAACGCTTTCATAAGTAGTCCAAAAAAACATGGAGATGATAGAATACTTAGACGTAAACATTTTGAAGTTGACATGTCATTGCGGCATTGCCTTAAATTGGTGACTCCTCTACTGAAAAGAAAAGATCCTTTCAGCATGACGCCAGGAGACGGATTTATATATTTGCGCCATGCTAAGCGTACCCCATAATTAGAACGTCATTTTCATCGTTGAATTCATATAGCCCAGCAGGCAGGCAGAAATAATTATAACAGCGCATATACAAACAACGTCTTTGACAACTTCCATTAAAAAAAACCAGTTATGTGTCTATTAAATATTGAGTGTGGAGGAGACGCGTGCACAATCATACACAGACATAGTGACACACACACACACACACAAACGTACGCGCTCACACGCATGTACACCACACACACACACACACACACACACACACACACACACACGCAGACAGACAGACATAAACATTTCTGAATGACGCAAAATAAAACGGTAGATTAGCAGAAGACACTCCCCAACCCTTTACTTTAACACACATCGTCGCTGTCAGACGAAAACCTCGTATCTCATTTTTTGCTGTTTTGAGAAAATCGATAAAAACTGTTTCAACCAGTCGGGTAACGCCAAACCAATGACTTTTTTTACTTCAAAGGAACTATGAAAAGTCTAGAAATTTGGCAGTATGGGATAAAAAGTCGAAGAAGTGTTTTCCGTTGAGAACTGGAAGCAAATCAAGAGTTACGAGGTTTTCGACTTACAACTTTGTAAAAAAAAGTTTGAGTTACGAGGTTTTTGAATAAAACAACAGACCCTGGTACAACATAAAATCAGAGGAAAACGTTGTCAAATATCGCAGGAAAGCCATATTTATAGGTGTCACAAACTGTCAAAACGTCAAACACAGAAATACCATATCTTCCGGCATTTCCTATCCTGTCCCGTAACTCGGAGGTCGTAGGGGCACCACAGATGATCGTTTAACCAGCATACTCCATCTTTCTCTGTCCTCAGCAGCCCTGATGGCTTCGCTCAGTGTCAAACCAGTCCACTCTCGAATGTTGTCCTCCCACCTCTTTGTCGGTCTCCCTCTTCTTCTACCTCCTTGAACTGTGGCTTGCAGAATGGTCTTTGCAAGGCCTGATGCTCTGGTGACGTGGCCATACCATCGGAGTTTCCGTTTCTTCACCACTGTGAGCAGGTCATAGTGTTGTCCAATGGCTTGTGTGATGGTCTGTCGGACTTCGTCGTTGGTGATGTATTGGGTATAGGAAATGCCCAGAAGTCTTCTGTAGCACCTCATCTCCATGTTTTGTATTCATCGTTGTAGATCTGCTGTGAGGGTTCATGCTTCGCAAGCATATAGGAAGATGGAGATGACAAGGGAGCGCAGCAGTCTTACTTTGGAATGTAGACTGATGGTCCTGTCTTTCCAAATGAGCTTCAACTTTGTCAGGGCAGCAGTTGTTTGTGCGATCCTGGAGAGGACTTCCTGTCGGGACCCATTGTCTGATACAATGGCTCCTAAATGTTTTAAGCTATGCACTGTGTTGAGGGATTGGCCTTGGACTTTGATGTCCGTGTTGATGCCATTGGTGTTGTTGGTCATCATTTTGGTCTTCTCTGCACTTATTTCCATTCCATAGGCTCTGGAAGTGGTGTCAAGCCTCTGTACCATCTGTGCAAATTCTTGTTCCTCTCTAGCCAATCCATCAATTATTCTGAGGTTGAAAATCTGTTCAGTGGTAATTCGCCCTGCCCTGAATCCTGCTTGTTCTTCAGCTATGATTTGTTCAGCTTGGGGTTTCAACCTGTTGAGTATTATTTTCAGGAGGACCTGTCTGGGATGGCTGATGGTGCGGTAATTTTCACACTCCTAAAGGCCACTCCCCGCTCTGCCAGATCTTGTTACAGATAATGGTGAAGGCATCAATCATCGCTTCTCCTCCTGCTTGTAGCAGTTCCGCTGGTATGTTGTCCACTCCAGCTGACTTCCCTTTCTTCAGCGATTGCACTGCTGCCTCAACTTCTTCCCGGAGAATTGGGAGGATTTCTTCTTCTTCTCTGTTCTCGGGACATGCTAGAACTGATGAGTATCCATTTGGTGTAAAGGTCGGAGAAGTACTCTGTCCATCTGTCCAAGACTTCTTGTTCTTCAGTAAGGCATATGCCAGACTTGATTGGGATCGTGGAGACTTTGGGCTGTTTAACACTTGTCAGGCGCTTCACAGTCTGGTAGGCCTTCCTGCTGTTGTTCTTGTTCAGACTGTTCTCTATTTCCTGGCATTGATCTTCTATCCAGTTCTCCTTTGCTGTGCGCATGCCTTTTCGGATGTCATTGTTGATTTTTCGGTAGACATGAGCTCCCTGTGAGGTGTTATTTTTCTTTTTAATCTCTCTTCGTTTATCACACAGATCCAAAAGTTCAGGTGTGATCCACGGCTTCTTCTTTGGTCGGTGCTTGCCAAGGATCTCAGTGGCGGCATCTGTCACAGCTGAGTTTAACGTGGTGGTCATGGTGTTGACATCTACTTCACCAGCCCCCAAAATGAGCAGTGGTGCAAATTTCCTTCTAATTGTGGCCTGAAATAGTTCTGCCACCTCTGGGTCTTGCAGTTTGTCCAGGTCGAACTTCAGTCTGGTGCACTTTGCTGTATTTACTCTCTTCAAGTGGAGCCGGAAAGACATCATCACGAGATCGTGGTCACTTCCGATGTCTGCTCCTGGAAAAGTGCGTGTCCTGCCAATTTTGATGCTTGATCTGAAGCGTTTCTTGACCATGATGTAGTCGATCTAATTGTGATGCTCCCCGCCGGGACTGTGCCATGTCCATCGTCTGGAGTTTTTGTGGAGACCAAGCGTGTTTGCCAGTATCAGATTGTTGTATCTGGCAAACTCCAAGAGTCTCAGACCCCTGTCATTTGTCTCGTTGTTGCAGTGGGGTCCACATGTGTCTCCCCAGTTGTGGTGCGCATCTTGGCCAACCTTGGCATTTCAGTCGCCTTGCACTATGACTATGTCGTTCTTCGGCACTTGGTCAAGGACCGCCTGTAGATTTTCATAAAAATCCCCCACTTCGCTGTCGTCATAGTCTGATGCTGGGGCATAGGCCTGGATGATGGTGATGTTGAAAGGGGCTGCTCTCAGACGGATGGTAATGAGTCTACTGGATACTGGGCGGCAACCCATGACAGTGGCTAGAATGTTCTTGTGGACCAAGAATCCAACGCCGTGTTCGTGCCTGTTCTCTCTACCGCTGAAATAGAGCTTGTGGCCTTTGTCGGTCGTTGTTTTACCTAGGCCTTTCCAGCGCACTTCGCCGATACATAAAACGTTCCATCGATAGTGGTCCAGCTTGTGGGCCAGTTCTTCTAATTTTCCTTCCGCAGTTAGGGTCCTGACATTCCAGGTTCCTATGACGATGTTGTTTCTCGTGCGGCAGGTTGCACTTTCCGCAGAGGGTCCCAGACGACAGATTTCCGTTATCAGACATCGACGTAGATTCTGAAATTAATTAACATAAACAATCTCAAGTGTTTTATTCCGATTTAAATAAATGAATGTATGCTGTACGCCCCTCTCACAAACAAGCGATATGGAGATCTACTCAATCTAAGCCTACATACTAGATCTAACATCCGTCCAACAGATCCAGTGACCTCCACGTACACCCTCCCCACACTAGATCTATTCTCTTCACCTCCAGAACTGTCCCTTTCTCTTCAACAACACACAGAGTGAGAGAGAGAGAGAGAGAGAGAGAGAGAGAGAGAGAGAGAGAGAGAGAGAGAGAGATCAGTCTTTCACCACTGAAAACCACTGAAAACTCAAGACTACATGATTCAATGCCTTTCCATACATTCATTGTCTAATTGTGAAGGAAAACAAACGACTCAAAGTGTTATGTGTGCTCTGTACTTACAATTTTCGTCCAAACTTTTGCGACAAAGAAAACCTCGTATGTTGCGTCATTGTCACTTCCTACCGCGAAAACGTTCGGTAAAAACCTCGTATCTAAACATACGAGGTTTGGTCCGCCAGTAGAGAGATACAAGGTTTGGTTTCATGGATTTTTATTAACTTTCTATTCGAGACGCAATTTTGAGCTTAGCACAGAACATGGGCAAGAGACCAAGGGTCACAACTATGAAGTTATCTCCAAACCGCCATTTTGGGACTTACGAGGTTTTCGTCTGACAGCGACGACATGACACTCACGATTCTTCTGATTTTAAAGCGAAATATAACAGAAGCATGGTTCTGAATGAACTAAGCCGCAGTACTGTGTGCGTAGGGTATCGAGTGACGCGTAATGGCTGTATCAAAGACTCTCGAGGTGAATGGACCGAACATCTTGTTACGCTGCGTACAGGTGTAGCCGAATGGAGTATTTGACTCGGCCACCACCTTGAGAACACGGCCCAACCCGAACTGTATTTTCATTTATTCTTCGTAAGAGAGACATAAACATTGTTGCCTTGCAAAGCGGGGAAGCGTGTTGGTAATACGCATAAAATGCCGGTCGACAATGTACTCCTGGCTCACCACCAACAGTAGAAGACGAATGGTCAGGCGGGGAGAACATATGTCGTGTCGCTTTGTCCGGCATAACCCGATGCCCACACCAAAAAGGATTCTGCACAACAGGAGCCACCCAAGGCTAGACAACCAACAAATTGTAGGGAAACCATCCCATTCCGCTACACAGGCTTATTTGTGAGCTTTCACCTCAATATTAGCGAATAATTAACTCTTCTAATTCTAAGATCATACTATCTAATAAAAAAAAGAAAAAAAAGATAGAGGTAGTCCCATAGCCTTGTAGCCGTAGGGGAGCGTGATGTTGGAGATCACACTTATCTTGGGCCAGCGTAATGAGGGTGATGCCCATCTCTCTCCCTCGCTGCTTTACCTTCCCCACCCTTAAACGAGTAGGTACTCAGTCACAGTTGAGTCAACTGGGGGCGTTGTTATTTGTCGCTTCACGTTTTGCGGTCACCCATCCAAGTGCTAACCGCACTGGACGATGCTTAACTTGCGACACAGTAGCGAGTGCTCCACTGCGCTATCTGACACCCCACTATCTAGTGTACAATTTTAAAAACAAAATTGACCTCAGAATACTTCAAAATATAAAAGCAGTACTCGACTGTGCTGGAATATCTTTCCTACAACGAAATTGCCCACCATTGCAATCGAGTTTAGTATAGGTAAGATAAAATGAAACTGCTTAATGCTTTTCCTTATATAATTTCTGGACCACGCTTGATTTACCTATAGCAAAATCAGTCACCATTGGCTGAGAGGTTATGGTAGATGTGTGTTGCTAAATGTTTTTATATCGTGCAGAAAACCCTTGAGCTCTATAGCTCGATGGATGAGTATTGCAATGTTATGGGTATCCACCTTAGGGAGAGACGGCGATTCTGCACAAATGGAAGGCTTTTTTATGTCGAGTGACATGACGCTTGATTTCCATATTGCACAAGTTTGTAAATCAGCATATGCTGCCTTGCGTCAGATCAGCTCCATTCGCTGCTACTTAACCCTTCAAGCAACCATCACCTTAGTCTGTGCTTTAGTCTTGTCTAGGCTAGACTATTGTAATGCCCTACTGGCTTCCTGCCCGAGTCATCTCATAGACAAACTTCAAAAAGTCCAGAATTGTGCTGCTAGGCTAGTCTTTAGGGCAAAAAAGCGCGATCACATCACTCCACTACTCCGTAAGCTTCATTGGCTACCCATAGAGACCCGCATTAAATACAAACTGTCCGTACTGTGCCACAATTTCTTCTCTGGAACCTGCCCTTCATATCTGTCAGATCTGCTGTCAGTCTATGTCCCTTCTCGCACTCTTCGCTCTTCTTCTGACTCTCGCACACTCTGCATTCAAAAAACCAACACCAAAATGTACGGAGAACGGGCATTCACCTATTGTGCACCCAGACAATGGAACACTCTTCCAGCCAACATCAGACACAAGCAGACCACACCCTCATTCAAGAAAGCTCTAAAATCTCACCTCTTCAAACTCTACTATCCTGACTAAATCCTTCATTCTATAGACCCTAACCGCAGCTCATATTTGTTCTGCTTTTGGCTATGCTTGTGGATTTGCTGTGATTGTGATGACTTGTTTGCAGAAAGTTAACTTTATGTATTTTGTTTGATTTTGTGTGTTTGGTTTTATTTTATTTTATTTTTTTCTCATTGTATAATTTCTAATGCAATATTGTAAGTTGTTTCATGTTTGTTTCTTTCCTTTCATGTAAAGCGCTATGCGCTTGTCTAAAAAAAACAAGTAATAGCGCTATATAAATGTCCATTATTATTATTATTATTATTATATTAAGTCAAGCGATCAGATTGTTTTCCCAGATAATTAGCATTGTTTGCATAAGAAAAAGGTATGCTAGTCATTTCTTTGCATTCTTCGTTGTAAATCTGCTGTGAGGGTCCATGTTTCGCAAGCGTATAGGAAGATGGAGATAACAAGGGAGCGCAGCAATCTTACCTTAGAATGTAGACTGATGGTCCTGTCTTTCCAAATGGGATTCAACCTTGCCAGGGCTGCAGTTGTTTGTGCGATCCTGAAGAGGACTTCTTGTCGGGACCCATTGTCTGATACAATGGCTCCTAAATATTTGAAGCTATGCACTGTGTTGAGGGATTGGCCTTGGACTTTGATGTCCGTGTTGATGCCATTGGTGTTCATGTTGTTGGTCATCAATTTGGTATTCTCTGCATTTATTTCCATTCCACAGGCTCTGGAGGTGGTGTCAAGCCTCTGTGCTAGCTGTTTAAATTCTTGTTCCTCTCCAGCCAATCCATCAATGTCATCCGCAAAACGAAGGTTGTAGATTGCTCTACCCCCTATGCTGATTGTGCCTTCGTGATCTGCAAGGGCATTTGACATGATGCGCTCTAGGAAGATGTTGAAGAGTGTTCGAGAGAGTAGGCATCCTTGACGCACACCAATTGTTGTTCTGAACCAGTTTCCGATGGCGCTGTTGTGGAGGACTGCACTGGTAGCCTTGTCACACAAGCTTTTGATGAATTCAATAATTTTAGGGCTGATGTTGTACACTCTCATGGTTGCCCACAGAGCTGCATGCCAGACTCGGTCAAACGCCTTCTTGAAGTCTACGAACACATGATATAGATGTTGTTGGTGCTGTAGGTACTACAGAAGACTTCTGGGCATTTCCTATACCCAGCACATCACCAACGACGAAGTCCGACAGACCATCACACAAGCCATTGGACAACATGATGACCTGCTCACAGTGGTGAAGAAACGGAAACTCCGATGGTACTTCACCAGATCATCAGGCCTTGTAAAGACCATACTGCAAGGCACGGTGCAAGGAGGTAGAAGAAGAGTGAGACCGAAAAAGAGGTGGGATGACAACATTCGAGACTTGACTGGTTTGACACTGAACGAGGCAATGAGGGTTGCTGAGGACATGGAAAGATGGAGTGCGCTGGTTAAACGATCATCTGTGGTGCCCCTACGACCTCCGAGTTACGGGATAGGATAGGATAGGATAGTCATTTCTTATTTCCGCACCATATTTCACGCTAGATAATAACGATCTCGAAAATTATTTGTACTCTGCATGAAACACTTATACTCACTATACCTACTTCACCTCTCTACTTCGCTCTTCCTCTCGGTTTGTCTTTGTGTCTGTCTGTTTGTCTCTCTTCTCTCTCTCTAACCCACACACCACATAACTCCATTAGAGCAAAATGGCAATACACTCTCTTCTTAATAACACATCATCCACACAGAAAACGATGAGATGATCAAAACGCCTAAAAACTGCAAGTGGGCGTCTGGGGCGACTTGAGTTAGACCTCGGCGAGCTCTGGCTACATGAGAATGATTAAAACTCAACTATAGCCTATACCGCGAGGGAGGCAGTAGAGATACGGCTGCTGCTGCTGTTTCTGTTGCTTATTTAATAACATCAACAACAAAAAGGTCGGTCTATGCAAATCAAATCTACAAATTTGTTCTCTCTTGTTTCCTTCAGTAACTATTATCCAATTAATCTTCCTCGCAAACACACAGGGAACTAGTGGAAACCATGACTGGTCATTTAATCTTGGGGATTTTCTACGGCCACTGCAGCTCGAGAGTACTTAACTGGAGGGTTTAACTTGATTAGTCTCAGATATACCACAGAACCATAAGGGCAAGAATACAAACTACAACAAATCCTCTGAAGAGTCTTTCAGTTGTCCCCCTTGCTTGTTAAGATGTTTGGATGGATAGTGGGCGACTCGGGCGTCTTGAGTTAGATCCCTTATCGACACGCGCCTTGAGGAACTCTTGGGCTGGAAATGCGCTATATAAAAACGATTATATAAATAAATTATTTAATTGAAATGGCCTCTGTATTGATCCGCGGGTGGGAATTATGAATAGGATAAGAAATTTAAGTAAGTAAATAACTTGTCCATTTAATTTGTTTCTTTCTTTTAGGCATGGCAGTCCACTGCACAGCAAAAAAACTAATAATTATTGTTTAGTAAATTGCTCTTTCCTTTCTTACTTTCCCGGTGTTTCAAAATGCGCAGCTCTGCTTTTTCTCAGAAGATGACCAGACTGCTATATCACGTTTGATCATATAGTATACACGCAACCTTAAAACTTTAACATCCAGGCTGCTATTTCCAATTCCGACGGCGCTGTAGTGCGTTGGGGGTTTTGGCAGGGTTGTGGTGCGTTGTAAGCATGTTGCCTCTTTCCGAAGCACATTACTTCTAGGGTTGAGCCCAATGAAGACGGCTTCATGTAAGCACTCTCAGATATTCTGTTAGGTATTATAACATTATTTCTGCTCATTTAACTCCAAGTTAGAGGACCACTTGAAAATCCGTCATAGAAGCCTTTCGCGTGACGAACATGCGGCGCATTCAAGCTAAAGGATTTTTGCTTCTTCCACGAAGAATATTCGTTCATTTGTGGGTCTTGGGTCTCTCTCTCACTCTCTCCCTCCCTTCCTCTCTCACTCTCTCTTTATTTCGCTCAAGCCCCACCCCTCCCTACACAAACATGGATGAGCACATACACACGCACGGGCCGCACGCGTACAAAATACACTCACTCAATAATTATACATAAATGGCTAAAATAATTTCGAAAATATATATAGGTGCAAATAATTAAAGGAAACAAAGGAACAAAGGAAAAAAAAAGGCGAGCGTTGTGGCCAAGTGGGCTAAGGCGGGACTAACTTGCCTTGTCCACAAGCCAGAAACCAATGGCGCCTGACAGGTGTGGGTTCGAGCCAGCATCAGGGCGTTATGTTTCTCCGAATATTATTTACTTTCCACTCGGGCAACGTCACGGGGGTTTTCTCCGGGTACTCCGGTTTGCTCCCCAAGCAAAAATTTCAAAAATTCACAAATAATGTTAGGTAGGTAGGGTTTGGGCGCGCCACTGGCTGCGACTACGCCTTCCCCGGGGGAGGCGGCTCGGAGTTTCCCGATAGAAAGGGATAATAATAAACTGGAGCAAGATAAAGAGGGTGTGTGGGAGGGGGAAGTGGGGAAAAAAGGTGGGATTGGGGGAAGAGAGGGAGGGGGAGACGGGGTTTAAAAGATTACAGGAATATAGACATTAATATGAAATTATCAGTTATACATTTATTACGATCTTCGAACACTCAAATTTCGTTGCCAGAAGAAATACTTTGGAGAAAATATCCAAACAGCTAGAAAACCCTTTCTTAATTTTCTTTTCCTTCTTTATCATACCGACACTCTTTCCCTCTCTCTTGTCCCTCCTGTTCTCTTTCTCCATTTATTCTTTTTCTTACAATGGTGAATTTAATAGCTTCTGGAACATAGTACTATTTTCTGACTAACTGTTTGCAACATTCTCACCAAGCATGTGAAAACATCTCCAGGGACTAATGTCATATGATGGAGACAAAGATGATGATGATGATGATGATGATGGAGACAAAGATGATGATGATG
This sequence comes from Oncomelania hupensis, assembly GCA_036898135.1. Lineage (NCBI taxonomy): Eukaryota > Metazoa > Mollusca > Gastropoda > Littorinimorpha > Pomatiopsidae > Oncomelania > Oncomelania hupensis. Next base: position 22,914,781 of record CM072518.1, read on the forward strand.
ATGATGATGATGATGATGATGATGATGATGATGATGATGATGATGATGATGATGATAATGATGATGATGATGATGATGATGATGATGATGATGATGATGATGATGATGATGATGATTTTTTATTACCAGCACAACTGCACGCTGGCAGCATGCTCAAGGCGCAAAACAAAAGCGTCCTAAAGCACGACTAAAGACAATTTCCAGTTTTGTTGTAATAGGTCTTGACTTTTTACTGGTTCATACATGTAAATACTATTTTCATACACAAACTGTTGGGTGACATAATACGAGAGAAAACGGCAAAACGTTCTTAAGCTCTACTTGGGGTGGAGTTGGTGGGGGGGGGGGGGGTGAGTGGGAGTCCCGTTACTCAGTACTAATGCCTACTTCATTATAGACCCACACAATACAGTTCTTATTACTGTAGGTTAGACTTCTGTTCTAGACCTAATACCAGGTCCGCAATGCAGACCCACAAAACATCACCGTAATCATTTTACATGCGTGTGGCACCTGCTTCCATATTCGACAACTCGCTACAAAAATAATATGATCTTGGATTGCCAGCTAACGTTCAAAATGCAAATGGGATCATACAAATCCTCAGTCAAAACGAAACCCCTTGTATCACTCACGCTTGAAGAAGAACAGCCAAAACACAGGAAAAGACAGCGTTCTTAAAGCTGTCCGTATTGTTAGAATGCACAGAAGCAGAAGAAGAAGAAGAAGAAGAAGTGGGGGCGCAGTAGGAGTAGAAGGAAGTTTTTCTCCGATTTACCTAGTTTTACAGAACACATTTTGCATAATAGTGGCCAACTCATACATAAAAAAGAAGGAAGAAAGTAGCAATTAAACGAAAACAACAAATAAACAAGGACGGGAAGCGAGCGAACAAGACTAGCTCAGGTCTAACATGACGGAAAACGAACAAACAAAACTGTAAGTAGTGAAATCACCACCATCACTCACGACAGCTGCTCAAGAACGATGCGCTAACCAAGATCCCCCGCTGTTTTGAACCCAAGGCGTTCTAGAAGCATACTTGCTATACCAACCTGCAAACGGACACAAAATGCATTGTTAGTCTCTCTCTCTCTCTCTCTCTCTCTCTCTCTCTCTCTCTCTCTCTCTCTCTCTCTCTCTCTCTCTCTCTCTCTCTCTCTTTATGTTAATTATTTTGTTTGTTTTTGCATTGGTTATTAAGGACTAGCTGTAAGACAGGTCCAAAGGACCTAATGCTATTATCCTATTCAGGGGCGTCGCACGGTCCAAAATATTGGGGGGGGCAACCCTGTCGACGGGGAGGTGGGGGGGGGGGGGCTGACAAGCGGGACGCACCCTGTAATATATCCTCGTACCTTCATCCAACTGAAAGACTGAGAGTAAAAACATTTAATTATTTATGTTCTTCTTTACTGAAAATACAAGATTCATTTCCAGAAACTACAAATACATGATTAGCGATATGTGATAATGATTAAAACCAGGAAACACGAACATTAATTACCTGCCGCAAGATCATCTAGGTTGAAATTGTGTCTTCTCTATAAATCACAACTCGTTTTGCATATTGCATACATATAATGACCAAACACTTCCACTACCAGTTTCAGAAAATCAGTCAATTGATCAATTTGTTTTACTAGGGCGTATATTACTCGCAGTTTCTCTAAAGCAAAATACTGTCTGTCTGAGTGCCTTTTGTCTTGGTGATCACACCCAGCTTGCAGTTGTCCAGGACGCTGAAAGTTCCAAACACTTCTCTGCGGTGCTGAGAAGATGCAAAAGTATTGGCAAGCTTAACCAAATCCAAGGAATCCGTCCTTTGTTTGTGGACGTGGAGCAGCATCAAGTGGTTCAGACGCTCTTCTGTTGAGCTTGACCTGAGGTAGTTCTTGACCCTCCTCATGGCACTGAAAGTTCTTTCGCTCACGGCATTGGTGGCAGGCATGACCAAAATGAGCTTCAGTAAAAGCCCAACCTCAGACATGAGAGCTAGCTTTGAGACAGACAGTGACTTGAAATGCTTCTTCTTCTTCTTCTTTTCTTCTTTCTCTCTCTCTTTCTTTTTTTTTTTTTTGGCCAAATTATTGGGGGGGGGGGGGGCAGGTGCCCCCTCTGCCCCCCCGTGTGCGACGCCCCTGCTATTAAAGGTTTCGACTTCTCTCTCTCTCTCTCTCTCTCTCTCTCTCTCTCTCTATCTCACTCTATATATATATATATATATATATATATATATATATATATATATATATATATATATATATATATATATATATATATATATATATATATATATATATATATATATATATATATATATATATATATATATATATATATATATATATATATATCTTTAATAGTTCTCAAAAGAACTAAAAAAAAAAACCAAATAAATTACCAACTAATTTTAAAATAAATAAATAAATACGTAAATGTATCATTCTATTTGCTACTTCATATTTTTTCACGCTGACTATTGTGCACTGTAGGTCGCTAGCGCATTGCTCAGTAGATTACAAGCCCTGTGGTCATTCGAACGCTTTAAGAGGTATGCATAGCCACACACTTGCGTGTGAGAGTAAAAGGGGAAAGGATCGCCTCTCCATGAAAAAGTGAGAATCTTGAGCTTGTAACAAACAAAGCCAATGAAAAGACGGACAACGCCTTCACCGGAATAAGTGGGGGAGGAATGTTACAAAAAAAAGAAGAGTGGAGAAAATGGTAGGGGAGGGTGATGGAGGTGGGGAGATGGGAGAAAAATGTTACCGGTGTATTTTTTTTGTTTTCCTGTTTAGCATTGTGGGCAGCTTATTTGACCTTTGACACTCAGCTGTTTGTCTCTCGATGTGCGTATGTACATGTATGTACATGTATGTATAGGTATGTATGTACGTATGTGTGTATGTATATATCTATATCCCCCTCACTCTCTCTCTCTCTCTCACATACACACACGTAAGTTTGTACAAACACAGGCACTCGCGCACACACACACACACAGAAAGATGGAGAGAGAGGGATAGAGAGAGAGAGAGAGTGCAGGGCAGAAAACAAAATGAACTGTCTCATATTCTTTTTAATCATACAGAATTTCAATTCACCATCATTGTTTTTGCGCCGTTCCCTCTCTTCGCTTAAACCCGAAAAAGTAATTTATAAAACACATCTTGGTATACAATAGCACTAGCATTATTATTTAGATTGAAAGATAAAAATCAATCAGCTTTCTAATTATCAGAAAAATATTTTCCGAAATAATAGTTTGCGAACTAAGCTTTACCATGACCCAGATTTAGTTAAACAAATGATTACATTCGTTTTTTTGAATTAAGGTAATAGACTATCATTTTTACATACAATCCCAAATTATTTTCACTCGTTCTTTTCTCTTTATTGTTGGTAGATGTTTACAATTATATCTCAAAACAATTGTTATGAACGGGCAAGACTGTGATAACACATTGTATTAACTTCACAATAGGGAAGAAAACTTTGAACGGACTTGACAAGGACCCATTATCAAGGGTGGCGCAGTTGTGCTGTGGTTTGGGCACACGCTATCAATGTTTCATGTTAAGCAACGACTGAAGAGTTAGTACTTGGATGGGTGACCGTGCCTGGAAGGCAACCATCAAATGACGCAAAAAGATAGAAAACAAGCGCATGACACTCTCCAGTCCACCCACAGCGTATGTTAAGAACCGGGAAAGGCACAGCAGCGATGGAGAAGAGATAGGCGCCGCCCTCATTAAGCTGGCCTAGAGAAAATAAAGGTCCCAACGCTACTCTTCCGCAAACCCACAAAGAAGAACGGTTACGGGGACACTTTCGAAATTAAAAGGTTGCATTTATTTTCTGTTGCAATTTATGCAAAAATACTATTACAGTCGTAGACCTATAACTTCTTAGTATTTTAATTGTCAGCAATAGAAACGGGCAGCCGTGCTTATATAGTACAGCCAAATTGATAAAACGCTTGGATATAGATTTATCCCAAAGCTTTCTAATGTGAAAAAAAGCGTTTGACAGTCGACTGACATGTGAAGTTAGAGTTCATTTCCATGCAATGGAATAAAGCAGAAACGTTGTTAGCAACCAGATTAACGTGACTTGAAACATTGCGCGAATACGAATGTAGGCCTACATAGTTAAACCTTATATATAACCTTATCTGAAACATTGCCCACATAAAAATATAAAGGAATGCTACTAATATTTTTAATCCTTCATTTTCGTGCTCCCGAGATTATTTGTCATGTCTCCTACTCGGAACGAACCTGGCAACTTCCGACCTTAATGTCTCTATCGTGTTACCCCGTGTCATGAGAATCCCGCCATAATCGTTGGAGCAATATTGTTGCCAGCCCTAAGACCAAATCGATGATGTAATTCATTTTTACTTCTTCCACTCTTCTCTCCCTCCCTCTTTCTCTCTCCCTCCCTCTTTCTCTCTCCCTCCTTCCATCTCATTCTCTCTCTCCTTCTCTTTTCTCTCAATGGCACACAATGTCGTGTTCCCTCTCCCGCCCCTTTCTATATCCGCCAAACGGATCGCCTCTAAAGAACCGGATTAAGATGAAATCTTCCGATACCCTCTAGGTCTTGTTTCCCGGAAGTCAAACTTGTTCGCACTAGCCCGCGGGTCGTGTGACATCCCCAGCGCGCGCTACTTAATATGCGCATGTCATTATGCGGATGCACGTGCGGTTAAAATTGATTTTGATTGAAAAGAGGGGGATGAGGTATGCTCCGGCATGTTCGCAGCGGTTTCTCGATCTGCTGACCATCTGTGTGAAGTTACTAGTGTCAGAACTAGTTCGGAGGTATATGTCGACGTTTCTGTGAATACTCTTGGTTGTGGCTTCCTGCGGTGGTAGTTTCAGTTGATTAAATTATAGAATTAAACAGCAGTGGTGCAGGGTGGTATCGAGCATTCCTAACAGACTGTTAACATGCAGAATCACACATTCCTATTGATTTATAACCTTCAGTTCATATTTATCACTTGAAACCAAAACCACAGCCGAGAGGCAGACAAACGGGATTAATATGTTCTCAGTCACTGATACACACGAACTCAGAAATAAGGCAGCCAAAAATTACAGACACAATATTATTACCCAAGATAGCAATAAAACTTTCGCAAGCAGCTTACCATGAACCCCGATCTAAGGCATCGTCGTAGCGTCGTCTTCTTCTTCATCAAAATAAACAGCATATTCAACAGCATGTTCTATCCTGAAAGAAATCAGTGTTAGATATAATGACAGCTGTGATGAACCCCATCTTATAATACAGAATACACTCTTTCCCATGAAACAATTAACAAACATGCAAGGCAAATTAATGACAAATATATATTTCTATAACCACGGTGCATAGCTTCAATATTTAGGAGCCACTGTATCAGACAATAGGTCCCGACAAGAAGTCCTCTCCAGGATAGCACAAACAACTGCTGCCCGACAAGGTTGAAGCCCATTTGGAAAAACTAGACTCTACACTACAGTATACACTCTAAGGTACGGCTGCTGCGCTCCCTTGTCATCTCCATCTTCCTATACCCTTGCGAAACATGGACCCTCACAGCAGACCTACAAAGAATACGAAGCAAGGAGATGAGGTGCTACAGAAGATTTCTGGGTATTTCCTATACCCAGCACATCACCAACGACGAAGTCCGACAGACCATCAAACAAGCCATAAGACAACACGATGAAATGCTCACAGTGAAGAAACGGAACTACGATGGTATGGCCACGTCACCAGAGCATTAGGCCTTGCAAAGACCATCTTGAGCGAACTCATGAGGGTTGCTGAAGATTTTTCGAGTTACGGGATAGGATAGGATAACATTCTTATTTTAAAACAGAAATGTGCCTGTTTTTTGTTACATACAACTCTCCCAAAGGGGTTTGTCTCTAAATCCCTCTGAGAGTTACCGGATCGGAAAAAGAAAGAAAAGAAGTAACGAATGTCCGAAGGCAACTGGCGGAAGTTTGAACGTGAATGCCAGGCAAAAATAATTTAAAAATGAGATGCTGACCCCTAGTGGACATTACGGAGTGGTCTTTGAAACTAAATAAATTAAATCGAAGTTCCTGGGAATTAGCCTAGGACCGAACCACGCGTGAAGGGTCAGCATCCTCCTTTCTAAAAGGACTGCAAGATTCGCCAATAACGACTCGGATAGAATCTTCTTTGTCTTGCTTTTTTTCTGTGTATTTGTACACGTACATCATCTTTCCTGAGATAATTCCTAGTCAATAATGATGACACGACCGAACCTGTCTGGTTTGATTTTGCAATGACTGCTGTTTTTCTCTGCGTCTCCTCTTCGTCGTCGTTGTTTGAGTAAATATATTTGCTTATTCTTCTTCTTCTTGCTTTTCTCTTATTCCTTTTTTTATCATCATCATTACATTACATTACATGGTTATTGCTTTAGGTCCAGCGGACTCTTCCGAGCCAAATCAGGACCAGAGAAGTGAAAGAGGACTCACCCCCGATCCACATAAAAGATCTCCCGAAACAACCCTAGTGGTAACACTGAAGGCAATCTACCAGCCGGTCACTTTACAATAAAGACATCTCACGATGATGACGACGACGACGATGATGATGATGATGATGATGATGATGATGATGATGATGATGATGATGATGATGATGATGATGAAGATGATGATGATGATGCCAGTGGACAACATGATAATATGCTTACAGTGATGAAGAAACGGAAACTCCGATTGTATGGCTACGTCACCAGATCATCAGGCCTTGGAAAGACCACCCTGCAAGGAGGCAGAAGAAGAGGGATCAGAGAAAAAATGGTGGGAGGGCAACATTCGAGAATGGACTGGCTTGACACTGAGCAAAGCCATGAGGGTTGCTGAGGACAGAGAAAGATGGAGTACGCTGGTTAAACGATTATCTTTGGTGCCCCAACGACCTTCGAGTTACGGGATAGGATAGGAGAGGGGTTAAGGCAAGGCATATACCAGTCCTGCTCCTGCATTGCGATGCCCCTGTGCACTCACAAGTCCAAACTGACCAAAGAATGGTCAATACAGAGCATAACGCTCTATGTTATAAAGATGAGGGTGCGTGAAAAGAGGTTTTAATATAGATCTCTGTACGCACGTTTAGCAATCATAACTGAGATAGAAGCAGGGCCGGACCTGGGAGAAGTCGAAGGGGGGGGTTACGGATTTAGCGAAGGCGCGAAGCGCCGAGCCTTCTAGGGGGGTCCGGGGGCATGCCCCCCCGGGAAAATGTTTTATTTCAAGGATGCAAAACGGTGCAATCTGGTGCAATCTGAACCTTGAAAAAGCCATTTGTGATGGTCTGGGACTTTGAGCTTTTTTAACAATTGAAATGACAAACTGTAGGGTACAAAAATAATCCTCTGCCCCTCCCTTAAAAAAACAACAACAAACACACAAACATTTATTTATCAGCAGAGGTTTTGTATACTATTATTATTCACTACTTTTTGTCGATCGGTAACGGTATAAAGCTTTACCTTGTAGTTTATGAACATCACCGCCCTGCTTTCATGTTCAGTCTTGCTGCACTATAGGTTCCTCGGCATTAGTACCATTTGTGAATTGTATCTTCCTGCAAAACAGTTCACTGCCTCTTTGAAGTCAATATCAACATCCCTGTGCACTTTCAGTAAAGCAAGTCCATTGAGCCTCTGTTGCCCCATTGTGGAGCGCAGGTAGTTTTTCAGGTTGCGCAACTGACTGTTTGAACGCTCACACTCGGCAGTAGTGACAGGCAGGGTGCAAAGGTACTTTAGCATGATGAACAGGTTGGGATAAAAATCCCTGTCACAATGTTTCAGTGCTTCTGATGCCGTGGATGGGATGATAGCTGTCGCATTCTCAGCAGCACTTCGCCATTTGCAAACCCACCGTTGGTATTCTGCATCAAGGGTAGCGTTGTTTGGTAGGCCAGACTCCCACAACATTGCTAGTGTCTTCACCCCTTCTGGAACCTGCATGAAACCACCCTGGTTGTCTATTAAAGTGCTTGGCACCAGACAGAGACCATCAACTGCTAGGTCAGCATTTTTGAACTTCGAGTCCAATTCGGTTGACAGGTGTTCCAAGAAAGGAATGGCAATGCTAATCTTGAAATATTCTTCTGGAGTGGCCGCAGGTTGGTTGTCACGGAGAGTCTGTCTGGATGCTTGACGAGGAACAATAACATCAGTTGTCAAAGCATTTGCCATTTTGCTAACTTCACCAAACCAGGCAACGAACGCTGTGTTCATAATTATCAACTTAGCATCTTAATTAATATTTCTAAAATGTCGTTTTTGGGGGATTAGGGCAGTATCAAGGTGAAGGTGCTGGAAGAGGCTTGCGGCCAGAACAGGAAAATATGGCTGCATTTACTAATTTAGGCTTAGGGGTTGGGTTATTTGGTCGTTTCAACGGGAAAACGATTTGGACGTTTCAACGGATCCCTTGAAATGGATTTCCGTTGAAGTGTCTATAAATAACTCTTTGTACCTTGGACCAAAAGTGACTAAAAACTGCAATGTTTTTAAAACATTTTTTTAATTGAAACTCTTTGCATTAAACAAAATCTTTTTTTTTTTTTAAATTTTGGAGTGGGGGTTCCGGAACCCAGGTAACCCCCCCCCCCCCCCCCCCTGGATCCGGCCCTGCTGAAGGATGGCATTCTTCCCACTTCCTCTCTCTCTCTTTTTCTCTCTCTCTCTCTCTCTCTCTCTTTCTCTCTCTCTCTCTCTCGCACTCCTCTCGTGAAACACAACAAATTCATGTTGCAGTCTGTCGGTTCATTATTCACAAAACAGCAGAAAATGAAAAATGCAACAAAATAACACAATATGAAAATACAATATCATCCGCACTAACTTTACGTGTGAGCACCCTAGCAATTAAGACTAAAGATTAAGCCTTTATGCATCTCTGATGCTAGTACGTTGGCACATTGTGGTGCGGTGGCACAATAATGTAGTACGGTGGCACAACAATGTAGTACGGCGGCACCACAATGTTGTACAGTGGCACAATAATGTCCATGTTTTCTGTCCAATAAAAAAAGTAAACTTAGTAATTCATACTCACAGCACAATATTGCAACAAAGGCAATACTTTGCAGTCGCATTGCACCTGACTGTGGTAAACCGGGTCCCATGGAACAATTGGTACATTGAACCGAAATAATAACACACCACGAAGCCATCCGAAAGCTCACCGCTGTGATGCAGTCCTCAACCTTAGACTTAGAGGAAGAATAGAAGTAAAGCCCCAACAGGTCAGTCGCCTGTACTCCGGCGGAGACCTGAGAATTAATATCAATGATTATAAATATAAACAGCGACTCATAGTTCTCACTGACTTTTTTCTCTTTTCCTTTTTAGTGGTTCCTTACTCTCCTCACTAACTATTCCTATTTATGTGCTCGTAGAAATATATAAATTAATACTGTGCTCGCCAATGTATCTTTATAATTATTAATATGAAAACAACCATACAAATACACCTTTTAACATTTACTTACAACAGATAAATGTTTGTCAATCAGTACAATAACATAAGCAAAGCCTAAAGGACAACAAACAGCAACAACAAAAAAGGCTACGTCAGATTTTTTTCTCTTTACTTCTTAATACATTATTTTGATTTTCCAAAACTAATTCAAAATGATATAACATACAATACTTTCCGAGAAGCAGTAAAGAATACAATTACCCAACAGTAACTAATATTTTACACAAAAGTAAAAGCTTAGGCCTACAAAATAGTGCCTAAACTTAGGTGTTCACTCAATCCAAACACCAACGCACAGATCTCGCTAAAAATTCCTCAATGCAATGGCCAAAACAAGGCATATCACACCTTCGTAGTTAGCAATCCTACGAGAGGGCTCCATGCACATTCAAGATACTTAGACCTTGGCTTTGACCAGCGACCATCAATCTTCTAGGAGATTGCAAAGCATAATCGAACTCTCCGCTTTGAAAAAAGGAGGAAATAACCCGCACGTACCTGCGCAGAAAGATTTACATTGTCTTTAGCTAAACTATGCGCAGCACATGTCAACAAGGCGCAAAGATCGCACTAATGACTATTATGAGTTCGTAGTTATTATAATTATAACATGCACAGACTATAACTGTCAAATAACTGCCTCACATGAAATCCACATTCATATGAACATATATATTTATGACAAAAATTGCTTATGTGAAATTATGAGACAATGTCTTCGTGAAACTCTAAATAATACTGCATTTGTTTCACTACTGTTATGTATAACAGTATGAGATGTTTTATAATCAAAAGCTGATTGAAGCAGATTTTAAAATGTGATTCTTACCTATCAATTAATAAAAATTAAACCATTGGCTTGTAAGTGTGTGGGTGTGTGGGGGGGGGGGGGAGGGGGGTGTCTGTGAGCGTGCGTGATTTTTAAATGTGATTCTTACCTGTCAATTATTGAAAATTAAACCATTGGCTTTTAAATGTGTTTGTGTGTGTGTGTCTATATGTATGTGTATATGGGAGGGAGGGAGGGAGAGAGAGAGTAACTTATGTGGCTTGAGTTGGGGATGAAAGGAGTGAGGGGAGGAGAAACCAGGGGAGATTGGTGGATGTCGAGTTAACAATAGCCCGAAAATAGACACCTTGCATCCCTGGGGGCTAGAGGGTATAGTTTGGGGGTCGAAAGGTAGTGTGGAGGGAGGGGAGGGGGAGAGAAGTGGGAAGAAAAGTAGTGGATGCTGTCATGATGTATGAGAGTGGTGTCATGTTACTGTAACATCAAAGTCTGTTTCAGGGCTTAGTACCTGTCAGTCGCGACCTGTGCCTGCCGCACACCTTCGCGTCATAATCCTCTGCCAGCTCAAAGAGGAGGAAGAGGGGAGGAGAAGGAGAAAGAGGTCAAAAGACAATGAGAGAAAGAGAGAAGGAGAAGGAGAAGAGAGAGAGAATTGCCCTATTTTATACTGCAGAGAAAATAATAATAATAATAATAATAATAATAATAATAATAATAATAATAATAATAATAATAATAATAATTTTTGTAACGTTTAATTGTCCCTTTTTATCGGAAAATTCTGGGTTGCCTCCCCTGGGGAAGGCGTAGTCGCAGCCGGTGGCGCGCCCAAACCCAATCTACCTAATATTAGTTGTGTTTTTGAAATTTTGCTGGGGGAGTAAACCGGAGTACCCGGAAAAAAACAACACCGAAACGTTGCCCGAGTCGAAAGGAAATAATATTCGGAGAAACATTACGCCCAGATGCTGGATCGATCCCACACCTGTCACGCGCCATTTGTTTCTGGCCTGTGGACAAGGCAAATTAGTCCCGCCTTAACGGTGGTCTGAATCAGAAAAGAAGGAATGATGAAAAGAGAAGATAGACAACAAAAAATAAATGAAATAAAATAAGAAAAACAAAATATAATAATAATAATAATAATAATAATAATAATAATAATAATAATAATAATAATAATAATAATAATAATAATAATAATAATAATAATAATAATAATAATAATAATAATAAATAAATAAATAAATAAGGAAATAAGGAAATAAATAAATAAATAAATAATGCACTAGTCTTTCCCCAAATTACCAATCAGATTCAGAGTGCGGCTATCTGTACCAATCACAGTGACATTCTTTTTACCATTGAGACGCGCGCGATATTTGGAACAGTTTTGTTTTGCCAAGCGTGCGACGATAACCTTTGATTGGTTCTGTGCTGTTGCTAAAAAAAGATTGACATAGTGTTTTTGTTTGTTTTCGTCGGTGAATATGGTTGTAACAACGTTGAGAACTTTTTAGAATTAGGCTAACTTGTTTATCATCGATCGATGATTCGAGATAGATGGATAAATCGAGTCTTGTAAGTTGCTAGAACAATCTATGACGTAAGACGTTTCATACTTCCGGACAGGAGTTTTATTTTGATACAATTTTTTTTTTCTCGTCATTCTGGAACCTTCCGTACTTTTCGACATTGTTGATAGACTATATATAATTGTAAGAAGCGCTGTTCGTGTATGGAGGGTGTCTGGAGAGATTTTGCATGCAATTATTGATGTTGTTTGAGACTTCTGCTGTTTAAATGTGGCGGAATGGAGGCGACTGCTCACGCTTGAGAGACATTGTCTACCTTCCATTTGTTGGTTAGTCTAGCCTTGGGTGACTTCTGCTGTGCAGAATCCTTTGGTGTGGGCATTGGGTTATGCAGAACAAGGCGACACTGCATATGTTCTTCCCGCCTGACCGTTCGTCTTATGCTTTTGGTGTTGAGCCAGGAATACATTGTCGACAGGCATTTTATGCAGGTTAATGGCAGTGACCTGCAGAGAGTGTCGTGGCACAAGTAGCAGGCAATCCGGTTTACTATCAACACGCTTCCCCGCCTTGCAAGGCAACAATTTTTATGCATCTCTTTGGAGGGATAAATAAAAATAACAGTTCGGGTCGGGCCGTGTTCTCAATGGCGTGGCCTAGAGGCGGGATTCAAATACTCCGCTCGGCTACAAAAGTTGGACAACTTTATAACGACGCCTCCTGCCTTTTTATTGAGTGAACGGGCTGCGTGAATAACGAATTCGAGTTAGACAAGATTCAAGCACTGGGGCTGAATCGACAATTGCCGTGTAACAGTGCCACTGTTTCGGAGTCCACAATAACTTCTGTTGAACAAGCACAAAAATTACCTGCTAAAACAAAAGTCTCAGAAGTCTCTTTAAACTTAAGTGACAGCCCATGTCCCAGTAGCCTAACGTGGACCATTGGATCCTATCTATGTTCCCACAGCCCGCAAGTGGACTTTATGCTGGATATTGCGGTGCACATAAGAAAAACATTGTACCGAAAGGCCAAAGTCTTACGTTCTGTCGTATTTCACATCATCTTGATAGAACACACATTGTCTATTGTTTGTTCAAAAAGTTGGTTGATAGACTACTTGCATTTCATTAGTATGAACGTCGAGCAAATCTAGTACGTCAAATGTTTGTCTAGTCTAAGACGTCGTTAGTACAAGCAGGCAATTGCATTTGAAGGCAATAAACATGTTTATAAGCTACTCTTGCATTAAGGATTATTTCACTGGACCACGCGAACTGTTATCGATTATTTCTTAAAGGCAATGCACAACCTTTCGTAATAAATGAAAATGTCGAGATTTATTGACCAAAGCATATATTAATTTTTAGCTTATTTGGGTATCAGATTGAAAGGTCAGTTGAGTCTTCTCTTTAAAATACGAACACAAAGAAACGATTATTTTGTGTATACTGCGTCTGAAGGCTTAGTTTCTAAGCATGAGTCATAACTGCAGTATGCTGGCCCCGATCCTGAACAAACACACACACACAAACAAGTCCACCCACCCACCCACCCTCTCATACTCTCTCTGTCTTTCCTCCCCTCTTCTGTCTATTGCATCTGAACGTATTATTCTTGCGGTCTTTCCTCAGATCTGACAGTAATATTGGTAATGTTGGTTCATACTCCTGAGAAAACAGGCCAGTTTTCATATCAACTGTGTGCACAAATATACAGAAGAGTATTTTGTCTGTCTGTCTGTCTCTGTCTCTCTCTCTTTCTCTTCTCCCTCCGGGACGTTCTGTTTTCCTCAGAACTGACAGTTAGGTTCAAACTTCAGAGAAACAAAAGTCAGAAAGTATCAGGAAGTTTTCACATGAACGCTCCTCCTACATCATGATCCAGACATCCCGCTTTTGATCATGCATAACGGGGGGGGGGGGGGGGGAGGGGGGGGAAAGAGAGAGAGTGAGAGAGTTATTCATTGCTTACAGAGTCCAGCGGACTGCAAATAGCCGAATCAGGACCACAAAATCAAAACCACAACTTGGCTGAAAGAGGACCCACCCCTGATCCGCATAAAAGATCTGCTGAAACAACCTCAGTGATAACACTGAGGCACTCCACCAGCCGGTCATTGTACAATAAAGGCATCCCACGCAGGGGACGCTGAGGCTATACTCTAATTTATCGAACCCCTGTTTACAAAAACAAAATAGAATACAAACATCTTTATAAAATATCAACAAAACACAAATATATAAAATGCCTTCATTGCTAAATAATAATATCATAGGAAACCCTAGTGACCATTTGGCTCAAGGGTCCAATATTCCCAACAGACCTCACAGAGAGAGAGAGAGAGAGAGAGAGAGAGAGAGAGAGAGAGAGAGAGAGAAGGGAGAGGGGGGAGGGAGAGAGGTAGGGAGCGATAGAGAGACTTTGCGTGTGCGTGTGCGCGCATAATCATAACGTTTTAGGCATTATATATATTTATGCAGTGTTTACCTTGAAGTGCATTATTTGCTGTAGAAACTTGCCGGTGAAATTATCATCGTCTTCTTATCTACTGCTCGCGAACACAGTCTAGCGCCATCCGCGATTAAAAGAGTAAAATCCTCCTCTGTTCTTCCTCCCCCCCCTTTCACTCCCCTCTAACCTTGCACTCCCCACCTCACCCCTTCTCTTACCTACCGCGCCTTAGTTTGATGTGTCCCAGAGAGTCAACACTGGTGTCTCTTTGACGTGAAGTTCTTGTAGCGGTGATTTTGCAGCGCCATCCGTGCTAAAGTGGACTATGATTGACCAATCTCTTTGCTCAGTTGAAAGAATCCGGTGTCTCAATCAGTTAGCATTTTATGTTGGTGTCCATTTTGACGTTCATTACTTTCGGTGTAGTGATTCTTCATTTTGTCTTTGCTTTGATATTGGTGACGCATTTGACATGATCGTCTTCATTTTTGGAGTTTGGGAATAAAAAATCAAACGAACAAACGACATTGGCCTTTCAAGATCGTAGCTTAATAATTATGTCAAACGTCTTTGACAGTTATAATTAGGAACTAGAGGGTTTTTTTCTTTTCTTGCCCCATCCTCACTCTTTTCTGTCTGGCTCAGTACCCCACCGCAACCCTTCATCCCTCTCACCCTAACCCCACTGCGTTTATCATCATCGTCGTCGTCGTAAAAGTCGCCATGGTGGTCGTCACTGTAGTCATCGTCACCAATACTATCCTCCTCATGCATCTCTTTGTCCTCCTCCTACTCCTCTTTTTTTCTCATCTTCCTTCTTTTCCACATCATCATCATCATCATCATCATCATCATCATCATCATCATCATCATCATCATCATCATCATCATCATCATCATCATCGTCATCATCATCATCGTCATCACTGGAAATTGTTAACATCATCATCAACAGTGACGTCCGGTTAAAAAAAAACCGCATTTGACAGTGATAAAGACTACGCCAACAACAACTACCACCACCTTCATCATCATCATCATCATCATCATCATCATCATCATCATCATCATCATCATCATCATCATCATCATCATCATCATCATCATCACAATCATCATCGTCGTCATCATCATCATCATCATCATCATCATCATCATCATCATCAACAACAACAATAACAACAACATCTCCGCGGTTATTGTTGTCTTCACCATTGCCGCCGTTTTCAACATTTTCATCAACGACGGCGAAAGGGTGAACAAGCATCGTTTGGAAGGGGAAAAACCCTCCACCACCACTACCACCATCGTCATCGTCTTCGTCATCTTCGTCGTCGCCGACGCAAACGCTTCGATCCGTCATGGACGAAATCATCTACGACCTCTGAACGAGTGATAAGTGACCTCATCCTTGTCCGGAATTGATAAAGCCTCGTTCGGAAGTGATAGAACCTCCTTTTAAAGTGACCTCCCAAAAAGGAGGAAATCTCCGGATGACGCCTAGACAGGGGTTACGACCCCTGTCGGAAGTCGTGTGAAGGAAGTGTGGGGATTATGGCAGCAAAACAATTTATTTTGGCGGTATGATGGGAAATGAAGGCAATGCGATATTGTCAATGTTGTCAAACGTTGATGGCAATACCTGAGTGGAACTCTGAGGTATCAATCAGTAGGCCTGGAATATTCTTTGTATAAGAAGAAAGAGTCGGTTTTGTAATGTGAGAGAATCTCGAAGAGTTTTAGTGTAATAGTAGTATAATGTTCTGTCTAAGCCTATGTTCACTGGTATATGCCAAAACGACATGCTCAGCTTTGTAAGTTTCTAATATTGATAAAAAAATGAAAACCAGTTCTAAGGGTGGCGTACACAGGTTCCAAGCTCTTTGTGAACACTCCAAACTTTCCGCAGGAATGTGTCAACTGTCACACTATCTATGACAGTGTATGTCGTTAATAACAGCGTATAGTTCTCTTCAATTCAGCTTCGTACAAAAAATATAAGTTCTGCGTGGAGAAATCATCTCGAACGGGGTCAGAAGGATCGTTCTCAACGAAAACAATGAGTAGGCTATCAGAGACAAGACGGAAACCGCAAACCTCTATGTATCTAGAACTTTTACCATAGCACAGCCGGCCGCATTGAACAATGTATCTCTATTTAACTATTACATTTAGTGTACTAGTCTAGCATACAATAGAAATGCACTTTTATAAGGCTTAACGTCTTGCAACACAACAACAATAACAACAACAACAACAACAACAAAAAGAGCGAAGGGTATGAGTAAAGTCTCGAATACTCCGACTGAAGCGGAGATTGTGTTCTATGAGACATGATGAGGTGTCTGTTGCGTTTGATCCCATGTTGAGACGTCACTCAGCATTAATTCCACTGCGCCGATCCCAGGAAATTGGCCTCCACTCGTCATACACCGTTCAGAGTGTTGAGGCAGGTTCATCACACACCGTCACCGTCGAGTGCACGTGAACAACGAATACCAAGACGATGGTATAGTGTGTTCTTTTGCTGCTCCGAACGTCATAACAAATTCACAGTCATAGTATTGGTGGCAGATATAGCCCTTGCCGTCACTAATGAAAAATAAATCTTAATTTGGTCCAGTTCATCTTGTTGTTTTAAAGTTCTAGTTGAGTACATTGATTTACGTCTTTATAACAGTTGTGTAGGGGTTATATTCCTTAATGGATGACTGATTGGTGTGGTCCAATTATGACCGCTGAAGGTTCACTGGACCCATTAAACCAGAAATCAAATAAATCAAATCAAGTTCTGCGAAGTCCCCTATCTTTGTCACCACACGCCTTTATCCCAGGTTTAAGATATTGTCTTGAAGAACAAAATAAGACAATCATAAATAACATTCTGTGAAGCAACGCAAAAACAAATGTCTTGTCCAATACTATCCTATCCTATCCTATCCCGTAATTCGGAGGTCGTTGGGGCACCACAGATGATCGTTTAACCAGCGTACTCCATCTTTCTCTGTCCTCAGCAACCCTCATGGCCTCGCTCGATGTCAAGCCAGTCCATACTCGAATGTTGTCCTCCCACATCTTTTTCGGTCTCCCTCTTCTTTTGCCTCCTTGTACTGTGCCTTGCAGGATGGTCTTTGCAAGGTCTGATGATCTGGTGACGTGGTCATACCATCGGAGTTTCCGTTTTTTCACCACTGTAAGCAGGTCATCGTGTTGTCCAATGGCTTGTGTGATGGTCTGTTGGACTTCGTCGTTAACGTTGGTGATGTGCTGGGTATAGGATATGCCCAGAAGTCTTCTGTAGCACCTCATCTCCATGCTTTGTATTCTTCGTTGTAGATTTGCTGATGGTCCATGATTCGCAAGCGTATAGGAAGATGTCCAATAGAACAATAATTTTTTTTGTAAAACAACAACAACGTTGTCCTTAGATTGGAGTAGCATGGACCAATCATTTTTTGTGAAATAAATAAATTTTTTAATAAATAATTCGATTTCAAACTAATTATTTTTGAAGCTCAAATAGCATATTAATTGAAATCAGCGAGCGAGCGTCGTGGCCGCGTGGTCTAAGGCGGGACTAACTGGCCAGAAACCAATGGCGCCTGACTGTGACAGGTGGTGGATCGATCCCGCTTCTGGGCGTCACGTTGATCCGAATATTATTTTCTTTCGAATCGAGCAACGTCTCCAGGGTTTTCTCCGGGTCATCAGGTTTCCTCCCGATCCCCCAGCAAAATTTGAAACACATAAATAATATTAGGTAGGTTGGATTTGGGCGACCCAAAGGCTGCCACCACGCCTTCCCCAGGGGAGGTGGTCCAGAATTGTTATGATAAAAAGGGACAATTAAGTGTCAACAACAAAAAACAACAATGATCGCCAAATGGATGGTTTAGCACTCGGCGTTCTTTATACGAAACAGATGCTTATTTATTCTCTTGCATAGATGCTGGGGGAAAATCCGCTCGCTATGATGATGATGATGACGACGACGCTGACGATGATGATGATAATGATGATGATGATGATGATGATGATGATGATGATGATGATGATGATGATGATGATGATGATGATGATGTAATCAGACAATGCCCAGAGGACACGCACAACTAATGATAGAACCATGTTGTGGCAAGTTTGGCAAGCACTGTCAACAACTCCATGAACAACGTATGCTGCATGGGCATATTCAAACTCCAGTCGTCATTGCCTACACAATCACACTTTTGTGGTAGGTCACATATACTTTTATCTGCGCCGTAAGGAAGAACGTTTATCGAGAAATCGAGGCATTCTAAAATCAACAATGGTTTGCAAATGCTGTCTCTGTCTGTCTCTTTGTCTGTCTGTCTCTGTGTCTTTCTCTGTCTCTCTTTCTCTCTTGACTCTCCTTCTCAACATCCTGCTTCACTGTATCTACGTTGTTCGTCATATAAACCTCTCTAATCGTCTTTTGCTGCGTTGCCGCCGTACTGCATTCGCTACGCCAGTTGCAGCAAGGTAAGCCCTGTGATCTGTCAGTCATGTTGCTATTAACAACGCTCGCATTTTACCATTCCCTTTGATATCCTATTCTTTTTTAGTAGTGCACGCTTCCAAATCTTAGCCTAATCCTGTTACCCAATGCCCTATGATCAAAAGAACCACATTTTAGCAGTACGTTTAGCTTATTCGTCAAAAGGATCGCACACACACACACACACACACACCCACACACCAATA
This sequence comes from Oncomelania hupensis, assembly GCA_036898135.1. Lineage (NCBI taxonomy): Eukaryota > Metazoa > Mollusca > Gastropoda > Littorinimorpha > Pomatiopsidae > Oncomelania > Oncomelania hupensis. Next base: position 22,933,821 of record CM072518.1, read on the forward strand.
CACACACACACACACACACTTTTGACATATAAAAGTAACAAGGGTAATACTGTGTGCAGTCGAACTGAGCAATACTGTAACTGTTCAAGAATTTTGTTAACTACAAAAATAGTATTGTTTAAACGTTCCTCTCCACCTCCTCCCCCTTCCCAAACCCCTTAAAGGGATTAATCTTCCATTACGAATGACACCTCCCGACACAAACCTCATGCCTCGAATCCGCCAACTCCCATCTATCGTTTTTGCTTGGCATGTCTTTTGTACTGTACACTTAATCTGGCATCATGTAACGCCCTGTGAAAAGATGACAAAACTGTAGTAGTTTGCACCTCAAGATTCGCGTAAGCCTACAGTCCCTTTTGAAAACAGGCGAGTTGTATGGATAATTGCTCAGAGAGCAAGAATCATGGATTTGAACGGTCCACTAGACCCCAATCAATCAGTTACAACGATCACTGTGCCTCAGAGATTGGCCCTGAGGAGGTTCAATTGTAACGTAGAAGTACTGTATCAAAATCGTTCTAGACAGAAAGGTATTACTGTTTGTAGCAACAAAGGCAGCGTTCTTTCCATCTGCCTCACCGTACCAAATATAATCAATCTTCCTTGATCAATAATTGTCTTCCTCTCCCACCCTCCCCACCTCCTTTCCTCGCACTCCAGTCCTACCCCACACCCCACACCCCTCCTTCAGAGAAAGAGAGAAAGGGGGAGAGAGAGAGAGAGAGAGAGAGAGAGAGAGAGAGAGGTAGAAGGTGTGTGCTTGAGCTCAGAGACATTACTCAAGTTGGGCACCTGTAGCGGACACCCGAAAAGATAGTGGTAGGTAGAATAAGCCTTATGTATAATATACCCACCTCCTTTCCTCGCACTCCAGTCCTACCCCACACCCCACACCCCTCCTTCAGAGAAAGAGAGAAAGGGGGGAGAGAGAGAGAGAGAGAGAGAGAGAGAGAGAGAGAGAGAGAGAGGTAGAAGGTGTGTGCTTGAGCGAGGTTTGAAGGACAGAGAGGAAGATGGGGGTGGAGAGGAAGGGGGAGGGAGATAAATAGACAGACAGACAGGCAGAGAGACAGGCAGAGAGATAAAAGTGTGTGTGAGTGCGCGGGAGTGTGTGTGCGTGCGCGCGTATTTTGTGCGTTTGTGTGTAAGTGTGTGTGCGTGCGTAGAAAAAAATGACAGACACAGAGGAAGAGAGAGAGAGAGAGAGAGAGAGAGAGAGAGAGATGAACTAACTGTGCATGTGGGTGTGTTTGTGCATGTGTGTAGTGCGCGCGCGCGTGTGTGTGTGTGTGTGTATGCGTGTGTAGAAAAAAGGCAAGAGACAGAGGAAGACGGAGAGCGAAAGAGTGAAAGAAGGAAGAACTGCTTGTGAGTGCATGTGAGTGTGTTTTAATGTGTATGTGTGTGTGTGTGTGTGTGTGTGTGCGTGTGGACGCGCGCGCGCTTGTGTGTATAGAAAGCAGGAAAAGGAGCTGGGATGGCACATGGGTTAAAAGTCTGCTGTCAACACGCGCAATGAGCATAACCAACCTTCCTTTCTTCCCCGGGCCTGTTCCTAGGATTGCTTTCCTCCTCCGCACCTAGACATCCCGTGCGCCAGGCAGCTCTGCCGACCTTTCCTCTCTTTCACATCGCCACTGCTAGTTAAAGTTGTAAAGCTGCATTATGCGCCTTAAGCAAGAACAGAAAAGATACCTACAGAAATCATCATTAGCACGCATTTAAGTGTAAGGGAATTAATTAATTAATGTATTTATTTATCTATTATTTATTTATTTACTTAATCATTCTTATCTATTTCTTTATTTATTATAACCGTGTCACCTTTCCATCAGAAAACAGCAGCAGCAAGAGACACATATTAATATAATAGACTGCTGGACGGGAGGGGGGTAGGGAGGGGAGAATTGATGTTGTCTTATTATGTGCATTCCTATTTTTTCTTATACTTCATTAAATTCAATGTTCTTTTGAGTGCTATTTTGTAGTCACTTTTCCTCAGAACAGAGCAGCAGAAAGACTCATATTTGTCTTATTCAAGCAAGTAACCTCCCTTTGTGGGTAAGCTATTCTGGTCTGGAATGCGTTACAACACAACCTTTATGACATCGTCCACGACAGTAAAGGGGACAATAGTTAAGGTACCTCTTTCAGTGGTAAAAAATGATTTTTTAAGACCAATGGATACCTTACTTTTTAAGACATTTCTTTGACGTATTAGCTGTATTGGTCATACCACTTTCAACTCCGCCCCATCGCCACTATACGCAAGTACCTCACCACAGACGCTACAGCCAAAGTTGTCACTTCTACCATTGTCTCTCGTCTTGACCATTGTAACTCCCTTCTTGCTGGACTTCCAGCTTATTCTATCTACCGTCTTCAACGCATCCAAACCGCTCTGCCCGTCTTTTTTTTTTTTTTTTAAAGAAAAAGAAAGACCACATCACTCCTCTATTGCAACATCTCCACTGGCTACCCGTCTCACATAGGATAAAAATACAAGCTCAACATTCTCACATACAAATGCCTCAACAAGTTTCTCCTACCCATCTCTCTGATTCCCTCTCACCCTGTCAACCTTCCAGACCACCCCTCTCCTCAAACGACAACCTCAAACTCAACATACTTCATACAAAACTTAAAACCGCAGGCCAACGCGCCTTTTCTTTTCAAGCCCCCACCAACTGGAACTCCCAACCTCTCCCAATCACTCAACAACAGTCTTTAAAAGCAAGACTTTTCTTTCCCCTAAATAATCATCAGACTACAGGGCCCTGGTACACCACTTCCCCCTTCTCCCCCCAACCCACATCACTCGCAAGCCTAAATCAGAGCATTTGTAAATGACCATGTACTAATAATTATTTGAAATTTTCTCATCCTTATTTTTAGTTGTTGTTGTTGTTGAATCATCAAGTTTTATTAATCAGATTAACATAAGTTGTACTGATATTGTTTAGTGTCATATCTCTGTTTGTATTGATACCTTGTCATCTTCATGTAATTTATGTGCAAGTGTGTATTAGTGTGATAGAATCGTTAATGCAAAAGAATGTGTATGTGTGCGCCTTGAGTCGCCTTGTGGTCAGATATTTGCGCGTTATAAGTTCTATTATTATTATTATTATTATTATTATTATTATTATTATTATTATTATCATTATTATTATTATTATTATTATTATCATCATCATCATCATCTTTCCTTTACCAGCGAACTTCATTTAAACAAATTCAGGAAAATAACAGTACAATTATATGGGGGGTGGGTGGGTGGGTTGGGGGGTTCGGTGATAATTCACCTACATCATTCTTACTTTTCCTACCCCAAACCCACCCTCCCAATCCCCAGGCCGTCTTCCTCTCTTACCCTCACTAACCTCTCTCGCTTTACGTTTTCCTTTAGACAAAAACGTTTCGTTGAAGTCATCGACAAGTCGCTAACTTTAAACAAAGAGTCGTTTGGCGTCCGTCGAGCTTGCGAACGAGTATTTTTAACATCTTTAACATCCTTCGTAATCTGGCGTTGAGAGAGGTTCAGCTTAGCAAATGCGTACGAACATCTGGAGAAGAAAGAGGAAATGAAAGGCACATTGAAAAAAGAAGCAGCATGCAGAACTAAGACGAAGAAGAAGAAGAAAGAGGAAGAGAAGGAGAGAGAGAGAGAGAGAGAGAGAGAGAGAGAGAGTGGGGGGGAGGGGGAGGTAGGGCAGAGAGAAGAAAGAAAAGACACTGAGGCAGAAAACAAAGAAGAGTAAATACCAAAAGAATGAAAGAAAGTCTGCAACAACAAAAATAAAGCGTGTTTAAAGATAACAAAAAGACAGAAAACATCATCGACGACGATGTTGATGATGGTGATAATGATAATGATGATGATATCGACGACGACAACAATGATATTGACGACGACGACGACGATGACGATGATGATCATGATGATCATGATGATGAAGATGATGATGTAATATAGAATTATATGTCCATGCTTTGACTCTGTTCTGTTATCTCACGTTTTATCCCTGGTTGTGCGAGCGCGCGCTTAAGAGAGAGAAATATATATATATATATATATATATATATATATATATATATATATATATATATATATATATATATATATATATATATATATATATATATATGTATATAGATAGATAGATAGATAGATAGATAGATAGATAGATAGATAGATAGATAGATAGATAGATAGATAGATAGATAGATAGATAGATAGAGAGAAAGAGACAGAGAGACAGAGAGAGAGAGAGGGAGACAGAGATGATGAGAGATGGAGATAGACAGACAGAAGAAGAAGAAGAAGAAGAAGAAGAAGAAGAAGAAGAAGAAGAAGAAGAAGAAGAAGAAGAAGAAGAAGAAGAAGAAGAAGAAGAAGAAGAAGAAGAAGAATGAGCACAAGTGTTGGTGTGCACGTTCTGCCTGCGAATTTGTGGGCGCATGCACGCGCGCGTGTATGTGTGTGTGTGAGGTTCATAACCAGCATTCATCACTAAGTGCCGTACGCGGTATTTCTTTCTTCCGACATCTCTTTTCCAAACGTAAACGGTCCTGCCATTCCATCACTAGCTCGTTAATACCCTCGGCGTCTGCAAGAGAGGAAATTATGACGTTCCAACATGAATATTTGTTTGTAAGGGCTTTTCTCCCGCAAGCTTTCCTTTTAAGCAAACCGCCTTAAATGAAACAGTAACCGGTAACCGTTTCCTACAGCCTGATTCTTTACGGTTTCAAACTTTGTTAGCTGCACCAAGCAGATAATCAACTTTGGCCAAACGCTGGCACTCCGTGGGAATGTGCAACGCATCTTGTTATTGCCTGTGTGGACGAGAAACTTAAATTCCGGATTGAGACTTTCTAGACAGATGTTATAGATAAAATCTTGGTTTAGAACAGCTGCGGTAAGGGAGAGAATGGGACTATTCTGTTCAAAGTGACAGAAAAAAACATTGGCTTTAGGTGAACATCTGTTAAAGGAAGATTAACTGTTTTAAAAGATTAGTGCTACCAGATTTGAGAGAAAGGGTAAAGTGAGGAAGAGATGGAAGAGAAAAAGACTCTCTCCCTTTTTCTCTCTCCCCACTCCCTCTCTTTCTATTTCTTCTTCTTATGAAGAATAAAACTGTTAACAAAACGGTGGATTGATTGATTGATTGATTGATTGATTGTTGCTTTAGGTCCAGCGGACTCCCCCGAGCCAAATCAGGACCGGACAACCCCCGATCCGCATAAAAGATCTGATGAAACAACCCTAGTGGGAAAATTGAACGCCCTCCACCGGCCAGTCACTTTACAATAAAGACATCCCACGCAGAGGACGGCTGAGGCTTTACCCCAACTACTCGAACCCCCGGTTACAAAACCAAAAACGGTGGATTAAAGTTTAAAGCGGAAGGAAATAAAAATGTTTGTAATCATTGTTTATGTCGGTTTCAAACGTTACTGTGCATTATGTTTCATAGCGCAACAAGAATTAACAAGAAGAAGAAGAAGAAAAAGAAGAAGAAGAAGAAGAAGAAGAAGAAGAAGAAGAAGAAGAAGAAGAAGAAGAAGAAGAAGAAGAAGAAGAAGAACAACATCAACAACAACAACAACAACAACAACAACAACAACAACAACACGAAAAAGGCACACCAGAGCACCAAAGATAAGCAACGTTAAACTGGAGCGGGCGGTCGATACTCTAGTACAGAGCGAATGCAGGTTATACTATCATCTCCTGCCAGACTTGTTGTTTTAGTTGGAAGACAACTCTTCTTGCTTTGCAAACTGCCTCCTGTCACTGTTTTGAGGGGCTGCTAATTTGCTGTGAGCATGGGGTTTGGTGGGGATGTGAAGGGGAAGAAAAGAGAGGTGCCTCCTTCCGTCTATGTCTTCTCTTACTCTAATAATCTTCTTTCTTTCTTTCTTTCTTTCTTTCTTTCTTTCTTTCTTTCTTTCTTTCTTTCTTTCTTTCTTTCTTTCTTTCTTTCTTTCTTCCTTCCTTTTTTTCTTTCTTTCTTTCTTTCTTTCTTTCTTTCTTTCTTTCTTTCTTTCTTTCTTTCTTTCTTTCGTTGTTCTTGATCTGGTTCTTCTACAAGAACATGGCAAACTATACCCAATTTGGGTGTGCTGCCTTATTCTAGTTCATAGCCATCAAAGATCATGAATTTATTTATTTACCTTTTTTAGTCGTTCTTATATAGCGCTTTTCCAACTCAAGAGCTGCTTAAGGCGCTGGCCGATACGTGATCTAACTCAAGCAGCCTTCGGTGGGCGCGTCTTCTGAGGCCCAGACAGCTTACTGAGCACAATCCTGAGCGGCCGTACATGGGGGGAAATGGATCTAGTGCATGTTGGGTGTAGTCTATTTGTGTAGCCGACACTCATCCGTCCAGGACATGAGCATCAGGATCTTTACAGTCTGTGCGATGGACCATCCACACCTTAACTAACCAAAGAGGGTTTGATCAATTTCTGCCTGGAACAAAGAAATGAGGGATCTAACCACTATGCCATTGCCTCACAGCCATGTTTGAATCTTTACTATTATTTTGACTGCGATAACACACAAAGACACAATGTCAAAACTGATTTATCCAAATAAACATATGGAGCCACTCTGTCTGCCACTTCTTGCAGTTCCTCTGTTTCTTTCCATCCAAAGATCCGAGAGACCCATGCAGTCTCGCCTCGTTCTTGTCACTCGTTGATAAACGAAGACGCGTACACCGGTGCTCGCAAATGAAATCCAATTAAAGGGTTATATTTTACAGCATTTAAACAACATTGACAAAGTCCACCGAGATGTATCTAAGGAACGCTGGTAAGATTATTATAAAAGAGCTGAAACGCAAGCTTCATTGCACGGAAGCAAATGACTAGTATTCCATTTTTCCAGCAACGCGTTTCAACAAAGTTAACTACAGTTCAAAGTGATCTCCGATACATTCCGCCGTTGAAAAACAAAAAACAAACAAACAAGCAAACAAACAAACAAACAAACACACACACACACTCACAATTAAAACTAAAACAACGATCAGCTCACCGCATGAGATGGCAAAACGTCTGGAAGATGCTTAAACCCAATTTCGAGTAGTGAAGTGCTGCCTCTTCACCCTAATCCTTCTGTCTATCATTACTCGGAGAGAAAGAAAAACAAACGAAAACGTTTTCTTTGGTGTCACTCATTTGTCTTCGTTTCTTCTATTTCTAGACACTCGTGTTATTTCTTAGTCCGATTTCGCAAACAGGCTTCACGTTCAAAGTTCAAGTCTTCGCCCCCACACACCCCACCCAACCCCTACCTCCCCCCATAAAAACAGTATTCCTTTAGTAAGGTGAAAACGCAATGTCCAATTGGTTCAAAAGACATAAATAATCATGTTCTTGTTGTCAGTCATAAGTTTGCATTTCTTGTTTACTTTGCAACATCCACGGCATTGATGGGTCTGATTGTGCTTCCACATCCTGAGGATTCTGTGGTACAACAAGGCAAAATAATGTATAAGTTGCAGTGCTGTACCAAACTATATTTATTGAATCTGCACCTAACACTCACAGGTGCTCTCTGGCAGCTCGACAGAAATCGGTAGTGTGCATTATACAAGGACTCGCCATTATCCAAACGTCAGATTAAACCGAGCTCGATCGACTAATTGAAATCAAGCAAGTTTGTGGTCTTTAGTACTAGTAATTAACGATCACTGAAAACTGATCGCGCCCGTAAGTTAAGCCCACTTCAATAACCCTGAATTCAAAACTTCAGAATCCAAGAACAGAAACAGGAATTGTCTGCGACTCTGTGCAACATCAGCTCTATAATAATCCTACAAGAATAAATTAAATTACCATTACGTCAGACAACTGTGTCTACTATTTACGTTCGCAAAAAGCGGAGCATTGAATATTGCGAAACGACAAATTCTATTCTTCACGGACAATAAAACGGAGTTTGCAGCTTTTTATTAGTACTATGCTGGAGCGCTGGGAATTGTTCGGTTGCATGCGCTAAAGTTTTGTGCTAATCTCTTTAGAGACTGTGCTGTTGTTCTCTTGAGAGACAGACACCAGGCTTTATAGCTACAGCTTCCTTGTTATAAATGTTGGGCACGCAGCGATAATTACTGATAATTGGTGGAGGATTTGCAGCAACTGAACAGTACCGCTAATGAGTGTGCTAATTACATTCCAAGTGCACATACGTGATTTACAATAAAATCACACTACAAGGGACTGCAGCCAACACCTGCATTACAGGAGCATTTCGATAATTATACACCACAAGAAAGTGAAACAGCAAAACCTCAGGACATTGAGATTAAAAGTTTTTGTTAATACAAATTTTGATTATATAAAAATGCAGACACTAGTGATTTACTGCTACCATTTGGGAGATAAAATTGTGTTTAGTTACCACAAACCAAAAGTGTTTTTTTCGCCTCCATAATTCCTTTTAAGGTTAAAAAAAATATGTGTTGTGTTGTGTTGTTTTGTATTGGTTTGTATTGTATTGTAGTGCATTTATTATATTGTATTGTAATTTGAAGCCGATTCTTTTAACGAGACTTTTAAAGTGCATGAAACACTTGTGCTATAGAATTGATGCAAAATGAATAGTAAAGTCGTGGCGTTTTGTTTTTTTCCTCCCGCCTAGCGTACGTATGCCTACATGGGATTTGTGTCTCTCTTTCCGCCTCTTGCTCTTCTTTTTTTTAGTTAATTTTTTTCTTATTCTTTCTCTTCCACTTCTCCTTTAGTGTCTGTTCCCTACGTGTGTGCGAGTGTTTGGAAATACATTTGAATGGTTTGCCGTCTTGTTTTAATCGTTCTCCGGCAGTAATTTTGTTGTTGTTAATGTAGCCAACAAAACTTTTACACAGAGCTCATACGAATGACCAACAAACAATTAAATGAACAATCATTATCATAATTCATTTTACCTATATCTTTACTCGTCTTTTTGAATGTAGAACCAACCTACATGAGCACCCGATGATGGTATTAATATAATAAAACCGGATATTCTTATGGGCAGAACTTCAAAGAGCTACCTGAACTATAATAATATTATAGGTGTGAGAATTCCTATAATCACAATGCATGGTGCTATCACGTACCAAACCGAAATATCAAGTTAATCGTCAGTTTAGTGTGTTCACTAAGGTCAGTTTATATAATTCTGGTCATTTTTGTAGGTCCGTCCTTTCCCCCCGTTGGGGTGCCGGGTGTTTCTGTATAAATAGTATCCCAATTTCTGGAAATTTAGTGCTTTAAAATCCCACTGTCGCTGTCTTTCTTATTTGTTCTTTCTCATTCCTGCTCTGTTCTATCAATCTGCTATACTATCTTCTTCTTCGCTAGACCAGTCACCTTCCTTTTTCTTGAAAACTCTTCCGGGACAAGACTCCTTATTTGTGTGTGAGGTCTGTTGGATCAGCTCGGGAATATTGGACGCTTCCTGCCAGGTGGTCACTAGGGCTTCCTATGATGTTATTATTTAACAATGTAGGCATTTTATATGTATGTGTTTTGTTGATAATTTATAATGATGCTTGCATTCTATTTTGTTTTTCGTAAACTGGGGTTCGATAAATTAGAGTACAGCCTCAGCGTCCCCTGCGTGGGATGTCTTTATTGTAAAGTGACTGGCTGGTGGAGAGCCTTCAGGTTTACCACTAGGGTTGTTTCAACAGATCTTTTATGCGGATCAGGGGTTGTCCGGTCCTGATTTGGCTCGGAAGAGTCCGCTGGACCTAAAGCAATAATCATGAAGTGTAATGTAATGTCCGTCCTTTCATTGTTAGTGTTTAACGTTAGTGCTCGTTTTGTTTTGTTTTGTTTGTTGTTGAACATTGATTAGTTTTCATTATTGTCAAAATGTATGTTATTGTTTGTTTGTTTGTTGTTATTGTTGCTGTTGTTGTTGTTGTTGTTGTCGTTGTTGTAAGTACAGTTCGTCTTTTTTGTTCAAGTAGCGGGGGGGGGGGGGGGGGGGTGGACGGAATTGTTTGCAGCTGCTGGCACAGGCGAACCACAAACAAACGTAGCGGAACGTGACCAGATAACCCCAGGGCGTTGCTTTGGGTTGCCCACGGGAAACAATGCTGTGCCTGTGGTCTGAAGTGACGCTCAATTACTGCATTAAAAGACTGCTTGCGATATCCGTTACGTTATCAGGGACCTCAATTACTTTTTAACTGCTTACATGCCCATCGGAGAGCTAATACATATTAATAAACTCTTCTATGAACGTACTATCTAGTGTCAACGTTTGACAGAATGACCTCTCTGACTCGCCTTACAGAAACTCATAATGCATCTCCGAACTTTATCCGCTCCTGTTTTTCTCCTTAATTTTCTTCTTTTTCCTTGACGTCGTCCTCCCACTACGTAGCTGTTTTCACCCATATCTTCTTCCATCTATTCTACCTTTTTTTTTTCCTCCACCCTTTTCTTCTCCTCCATCTTCTTCTTCTTCTTGGTCTTATCAAGGGGTAACGATGTTTGACAAAAGAGCTCTATGGCAAGATATAGGACACCATGGAGAACTGTTCGGTGGTGTGTAAATAATTGAATATACAAAATCCGCCATTGTGCTTTTATTGTTCAGTTGACCGTGTCAGACTGAGCGCGGACTGTAGCTAATGAGGCAAGCCGTACTTTAAAAATTAAAGATACCTCCAAGTGGGCTAGCGTGAGAGGCGATGTTGACGACATTGGTTTAGGGACATTTAAAGGTTATTTCGCGGCGTGGCAATAGGGCTCGGTACATACGGTATGAACAAACCTGTCTTTTTATTATGAACTTTTAAAAGCATTATTTCCACATAACCTTTGCGAGAATGAGAATGATTATCCAGAGGTCCAGTAAGAATGTAAAGTATCAACTGTGTAAATGTGCAAACGTGTTACGATTGTTTTACATTGATGGATGCTTTTGTTTTACTGCCTGCAAAGCATTCTCAAAAGGGTTTCAACATTTTTTGCCAGTGCTGTGACTCGGTTTAATCCTAACGAAGCGCAAGACAAGCAAGAAATGACAGCCACAGTCTGAACTATCTGCAAGCACAACATTAATCAAAATCGGCTTAGCCATTTTTAAGATACAGCGCTAAACGTCTTTAGAAAATGGTGAAGCACAATGACCTTGACCTTTAAAAAATGACATACGGGTGACCTAACATGTTTAGCAGTAGTTAAAGTATCCGCAAAGTAAACATGTTGAGTTCCAGTTCAGCTACTCTAGAGATAAGGCAAAAAGTGTGTTTTGAACACTCACAAAAATGAAATTCCGATCAGACTGACCGACACCCGGACTGCTGCTGAAGTGGTTTGAAGTACCTGTACACCAAAACTCAACTCTACTTTTGCGGTAGAGCAAATGATAGCACGGGGGGCAGGCCACCAACCTATATATTGTTCCCAGGACGTTTGGACAAAATCTGTACTTTGGTTCTTGAGATATTGCTTCCAACGGACCGACCGACTGCAGAATCAAATCATCTAACCACAGTTGTAGTGATCAATATGTATACGCAGCTGTCGCGTTGGGACACCGTAATTGAGTGGACAGTTGCTGAACAAGTCAGTTATCTTAGCTTGGACCATGCCAACAGTAAAACCCGGACCACACATCCCACAAAATTACCAAAACAGTCGATAACAGTATGTACTAAATTCAATTGTTTGTTGTAGTTTTTGTTTGTTTGTTTCATTTTTCTGAGAGGGACAGAGAAAGGGAGAAGGGGACGAAGTATGCAGTTAGAAGAGAGTGTGATGATATCCTGGAGAAGATACACATATCTTACAAGGGGAATAAGACTTGAAGATAGATGGGGCATTAAGCTACCTCTATCAGACGTTCTTTTACCAAAATTCCAAAGCGATGTGATAAACTAATCACGGTGTTGGTCACATAAAATTTGTATTTGTTCTCGGGTTTTAAAGTATCGTTGGCTCACTTTAAGAAATGCTTTTTACTAATCAAATGACTAGTTTACTTGGTCCCAAGAGAAGAAGAGCTAGTGGACACACAACAATACAAATAGAATGACACCAGTCGTATATGTATGTGATTTCAACTTTTATATGTTCAACTCAAATTCTAACATGAGGTTAATTAAATGTAAATTAATAACTATTAATGTTCAATGTGCTGGGCTATTTCTTTAGCAGTTCTTCTTCATCATTTGCTAAGCAGGTATATGTTTTGATGGTCTAAGATTGTTCTGGTGGTCTAATATTGTTCCGGTGGTCTAATAGTGTTCCCAGTAGTTCTACGTCAGTTGCAGTTGAGAGGGACTTGGCTGCTCTGTGTCTGCGAGTGCTTGAGTCTGGTAGTCACCATCAGGGAGTCTGGTCGCTCTCAGGCTGATCGAGCGAGTCGGGTAGCTACGGGGCCGGACGTGGCGAGGTAGAATCTAGATGATCTCCTTTTTTACACGGGAGCAAGCTTCATGCGTTGACTCCACAAACCGTCCCAGAGCTGAACTGTAAAATCCAGAACTCTGGCTACAATATTCTATTCAGATATTGACAAATGGTGCCCTCTGCAAGGAGTCTATAGCATCAGACACCTGCTGAGTTTCCCATATGCACACTGCTATATCCGAATCTTAAGGCTAAGATATATCAAGAAACATGCACAACGTGTCAGAAACAATAATCGGTTTCTGTTTATACATATAACATGAACATACTAATACATGGCAATCAATATAATATATAAACATACACGTACTAGAAACTACTGGTGTTAACTTACTTCTAGTCTCTGGGAATCGTGAAACCGTCTCTAGTCTATTACTTTCTTGGTGATGGCCGAGGATAATCGTTCACTTCAGTTTGCTCCTTGTTGACCCTCATGGCTCCACACTTCGTATTCGACTGTGTGTGTGTTGTGTGTTATGTTTATCAGTTTATAGTCCCCTCTCTTCCCGTAAGGATTTTCAGAGAGGAGACTCTGATAGTAGTATTGTATTCGACTGACTGGCTAACATGCCTTATAAAGGGGGCCTTATGCAGGGGTCTCTACCTCATCTCCGACCAATCATTTAATTCTCGTGGTTCTCGCCTCACTCTCGAGACTACATGAATCTTCTTTTGGAAATTCTGCTCTCCTGTCCAGGTTTTGAACCCCTATCAGTTACGTCTCAACCACGAGTGTCAGGGACGGAACGTAGAGTAGATCCAAAAGAGATATGAGTCACATGGCTACTTATCTGTCAAGAGACCCTAGTCAGATGGTTGAGTAAGCTAACTAACATTCCGGTTTAGCGAGGTCTGCTTGGTTGTCTCGGGAGTGAACGTCTCAAGGAGGATAATAATATATGCAAACTTTCCTTTAGAGGGCAGGTAACTTAACGTAAGGTTTTATTCAATACTATCTGTTTATCTCTAAGTTGAGTTACCACATCTTTGTCGTCAACATTTCTGATGTTACAGAGAGTGCGAACGATAGATAGATAGATAGATAGATAGATAGATAGATAGATAGATAGATAGATAGATAGATAGATAGATAGATAGATAGATAGATAGATAGATAGATAGATAGATAGATAGATAGATAGATAGATAGATAGATAGATAGATAGATAGATAGATAGATAGATAGATAGATAGATAGATAGATAGATAGATAGATAGATAGATAGATAGATAGATAGATAGATAGATAGATAGATAGATAGATAGATAGATAGATAGATAGATAGATAGATAGATAGATAGATAGATAGATAGATAGATAGATAGATAGATAGATAGATAGATAGATAGATAGATAGATAGATAGATAGATAGATAGATAGATAGATAGATAGATAGATAGATAGATAGATAGATAGATAGATAGATAGATAGATAGATAGATAGATAGATAGATAGATAGATAGATAGATAGATAGATAGATAGATAGATAGATAGATAGATAGATAGATAGATAGATAGATAGATAGATAGATAGATAGATAGATAGATAGATAGATAGATAGATAGATAGATAGATAGATAGATAGATAGATAGATAGATAGATAGATAGATAGATAGATAGATAGATAGATAGATAGATAGATAGATTACACTACATTACATGGTTATTGCTTTAGGTCCAGCGGCCTCTTCCGAGCCAAATCAGGACCAGAGAAGTGAAAGAGGACTCACCCATGATCCGCATAAAAGATCCGCCGAAACAACCCTAGCGGTAACACTAAAGGCAATCTACCAGCCGGTCACTTTACAATAAAGATATCCCACGCAGGGGACGCTGAGGCTAGACTCTAATTTATCGAACCCCCGTTTAAAAAACCAAATAGAATACAAACATCATTATACAATATCAACAAAACACATACATATAAAATGCCTACATTGCTAAATAATACCATCATAGGAAGCCCCAGTGACCATTTGGCAGAAAGCGTCCAATATTCCCAAGCTGATCCAACAGACCTCATACACAAATGAAGAGTATTGTCCCGGAAGAGTTTTCCAGAAAAAAGGTAGGTGACTGGTCTAGCGAAGGAGAAGATAGTATAGTAGATTGACAGAACAGAGTAGGAATGAGAAAGAACAGAGGACAAAGACAGCAACAGTGGGAATTTAAAGCACTACATTTCCAGAAAGTGGGGATACTATTTATACTGAAACCCCCGGCATCTTCACGGGGGGTAGATAGATATAGATAGATAGATAGATAGATAGATAGATAGATAGATAGATAGATAGATAGATAGATAGATAGATAGATAGATAGATAGATAGATAGATAGATAGATAGATAGATAGATAGATAGATAGATAGATAGATAAGATGAGATAAGATGAGATAAAGAGATAAGATGAGATAAGATAACAATTTTATTTTCCAAGACAGAGAGGAGGAGAGAGAGGGGAGAGAGAGAGAGAAAGAAAGAGAGATCGTTGAGGAAGAAGATATAAGGACGGACGCAGCGCAGAGTGAGAGAGGATTAAATGGAAGAGAGATATAAATATACAAATAGATGGAGAGAATGAGAGATAGAGGGGTCATTCCTCGAAAGTCAACTTTTGCAGGTACAGGGCACATAAAAGTCAACAACAACAAAAACAAACTGACCGGAACCATAGGAAATGAGCAGAGGTTCCAGGCAGTGAGTGGCGTGATAGGAAATGAGACTCCGCTTTCTCTGGACATCAGATTCTGCTCGTTACTGCTGCGGTCTGCGGTCGTCCTTGCCAGACACTGGAAACCTCAGAGCTCAAGGGCGGGAAGCATGACTATGTTCCAGCAGGTCTCTATATCTAGATTTTAAGGGAACGAATAGCTTCGGATGCAGTACACCTTCGTAACTGCCGGTATAGTTTTGTTGGTTCATCATTGGCTGAATTCGGGTCCCTGCGCCTAGGGAAAAGAGAAATAGGCCAGTGAAAAAAACAAACAAGCTATCTGACGCTATCTGAATGTAAGAGATCTCGGAGGTTAGGTGGTAATGCTACGGTCCCAATCCCAACTTCAACTTCCTGTGAGACGCAAAATGACATTATAAGTACTGCGTTCTTCGTAGGTGAAGTTGAAGGTTTAATTTATTTTTTTTATTTATTTTGTTTTGTGTGGTTTTTTAAATATATTTTTTAATGTAAACAAATTGTTACAAGGGCATGTGTGTTGTTAAAAATGTATATTGTTAAAAGTGTTTTGGTGTGTAAGTAGTGTGATGAATTATATGGTTAGTTAATTAATTAATTTGGAAAATATCTAAGATGTACGCATGGTAGATTTCAGGGAATTGCTTAGGTTACATCAGTACAACCTATGTTAATCTGATGACTACAAATGTATACAACAACAACTATGCCTGCAAGAACAAGCTCAGGGTTTAGTAACTCGATGTCATGTATGCTATTTATGATACCTCAATCTTTTCTGACACGGTGAAAATAGCAACAGCAGCAGCATGGACAGAGTCTGCAGAGGGATATGAAGTACTCATTGATGGCAGCAGCAGGAACCGCAGCAGGAGCAGCGAGGGAAATGAAAATTGGTCACTGCAACATCATCGAGGGACATTCTTTTTCACGCCTGGCTGTGCTGGCTGGACAGGAACAAATCAGCAGGGACTGACCACTTCACCATTGCCCATCATCCTCTTCAGGGAAGGTCAAGAGCGCATGCGCGTGTGCGCCTGTCACGTGTCTAACGACCCGGATGATCCGCCATGACAGCCTAGTCGTTCACGCGGTCTCCCCCGCGAAGCTAAATCAACGGTT
Source organism: Oncomelania hupensis (assembly GCA_036898135.1). NCBI lineage: Eukaryota > Metazoa > Mollusca > Gastropoda > Littorinimorpha > Pomatiopsidae > Oncomelania > Oncomelania hupensis. The sequence goes on from CM072518.1 coordinate 22,950,080, forward strand.
GGTTACTTTTGATTGGAATTGAATGCGATCTGAGTGGAATTTTATGCAATTTGTTTTAGAATTTCATGCTGATTTGATTGGGAATGATGCAAGTTGACTGAAATTAGATAGAATTTATAGGAATATGCAATTTCAAGGGCTGAGTTGTTATACTGCGTGACAGAACCAACGGCACGAAGTAAGCGGCTGGTGGTTTGTATAATTGTGATTATGGAAATAAGATTTTATTAATTTATTTCATTAATCATCTGGTCATACTGTTACTTAGATAATAGAAATTTAACTCAAAACTTGGATGATAAACATTTATGGATTTTAATTTAATGCACTTTTAAAGTAAAGGTCTTGTTTAGCATGCAAAATAAGGTAGGTTGAATGAGGTTGTGAGGAACTTTAACTGCAATTATTTTCAATAACACTATTTGTCTGTCTCTGCCAGTCTCTGTCCGTCAATCTGTCTATCTGTCTGTCTCTATCTTTTTTCAAATTAAAATCTTAGTTCTGATCTCTCTCTCTCTCTCTCTCTCTCTCTCTCTCTCTCTCTCTCTCTCGCTCTCTCTCTCTCTCTCTCTCTCTCTCTCTCCCTGTGTGTTTGTGTGTGAGCGTGTGTGTAGAATTTTATGTATGAAGCGAATTAAGAAGTATGTAAAAGAGCAAGATTGAAAGCCTAAAGCAGGCGTAAGGGAGAGGGAGGTAAGGAGGGAGATACATTATATATTACGATGATGATGATTTATTAACACACAAGAAAAACTAAATGCCGCTCCATTGTGGCTATTTAACAAATATAACCTATATATAACAAACCATTATAATATTATAGAAAGATAACTTGAACCTCAAAAGAAAGTATGAGAGTGAGGAATATCTAAGATTCCTACAGCTTTACAAAAAAAAAGTACTTTTAAAATAAGAAAGGAGTACAGGATGGAGAGAAGGTGGCAGAGAGAAAGAGAGAGAGAGAGAGAGAGAGAGAGAGAGAGAGAGGAGGGGGGGGGGAGGGGGAGATAATTAAAAAACTTCCACAGAATAATCCATTGAGATACCCCTACAAAATAAACAGCTCGCGAAATTGCAACAAATTCTCTAAACATAACCGAAAAAAACCCGAACACCCGCATCCCTTAAAGTTCTTCATTCTACGAGCAATTCTTTTGGCATCCTTCACGGCACATTACCCACATATCCAGGGCTCCGATATGCAGTAAAAACATCCGCGACTTGCGACGCACGCGGGCAAGAACAGTCATGGAGGCTATGCCGAGAGGTTTGAAAGTTTTTGATAACCAGCACTGTGGTTGAAAAAGAAATGAATCCTTATTGGCGGAAGATACAATTTCCGACAATTCCTTCTACCCAAATCACCCCTACATCACCCATTCAACTATACCCGACATCCCCTAACCCCACCTCCACTCCAACCCTCCATCCCATCCTCGTCGCCCTCACCCTCTCCCCATTTTTCCCCTCAGTGCACCCTCAGCGTGCTGCCAGCATGGCTAAGCTGAGCCTCACTACATTAGTGGACATCGTGTATGTGTGTGTGTGGGAAGGGGGGGGGATAGAGAGAGAGAGAGTTGAAATATTGTTTATGATGAGTGTGATGTGGAAGAAAGTGGATTGGCGTGTATGTCTATGAATTTAAAATGTGATACTGCGCATTCAGTATTCCTTTAGGGGGTAATAAAGATGTGTTGTGTTGTATTGTATTGTACTGCATTGTATTGCATTGTATTGAATATAAGCAATACGCCATCTTGCATAAATTCTCTACAGTAGCAATACCCTTGGCGACGAAAACTCGATCATGATTTCTGAACCTATATATTTGATGAATTCACCATTGTTTACAGGTGAACATGTGAAGGATGCTTCTGTTCTTCGAAGACATCATTACGTCAACACCACAGTTTATTTACGCCTTAATATATAACTTAAGTGTGGACTTCAGTGAGTTGTGTCTGGCAAGAAGCGTGAGACAGCGCAATACGTGGTTGCATCAATGTTGTCTACTGAGAAGATGGATGTGACTCCCTCAAAGTCTGAGTATAAGAGATCATTTGCTACGTCCTACTGCTGAGTGAAAACTACCCGTACAGACTGATTCTCGTGATACGTTAATCCTCTCTACCAATGACTGATTCCATGGTACCAAATTGGTCGGCATACCATAGGTGAAGAATAGTATCCAAATCAGAATCCAAGAGACTGTTCGGTCAAGCGCCAACAGTACAGCAACTGAATAACAGGATAGTAATGACGTTTTAATCGCTAACTGATGTTTTTCAGCGTCACCGTCATCATCATATCATCTTTTATGCTTCTCATGCACCACATAATATACCCACATTGTCTGATCTGACGGTCTTTAGCGTTCTTCGCTTAAGCATAACGCACCCATCATCTGCACAAAAC
>CM072518.1:22957494-22969994 GCA_036898135.1 Oncomelania hupensis
GAGCAAGCCACACAAATACACCCAGCACGCACTAGGTCCCTTCTCCTCATCTACCAGCCGCCCAGGATTACGCTCAGCCGTCTGGGTGTCAGACTATGCACCCAAGGATTGCAGGTGGGCACCTCGGGCGGGTTGAGCTAGATCCTGTATCGATCAGTAGTACTTTTGGCAGCTTTTGAGCTGAAAAAGAGCTGTATATTAAAATTCATGAAATAAAATCAAAATACTTTATTTCACTTTCCTATTTTTCATGTTAAAACTCAAATATCGCTTTTATTTTTACCTTCGCCATATATTGCTTCCGGGGGAGGAGGTTGGTATAGGAGGATAAGAGCAATGTTGACACTTACATTTTGGTAAGCCTACATGTATAGCTCTTACTAGATCTATAGCTTTTAACATTGTATCAGGAAAATTCCAAATTTTGTGTTTAGATTAAAAAAAACATAAGTTTGGTATAACAAAAACGACTGACGTAGACCTACGGTACGACGAAGGTTGACTTTCAAATATTTTTGCTGTCCTTACTGATCACAACGTGCGTACTAATAATGTCATAGCCTGGAGCGAACGGAAATATAATTATCATTATGGTCAACAACAACAACAACAACTGAACGACAATAAATAAACCTGCCAGTTATCATGGCTGTTATACTGCGTTATTTTTGGAGAGAAAAAAAATATCGGACAATATTCAAAGAACGTTTAGATTATATGTCTTAAGGTTTTTGAAATTATTCGTTCTGAAGTCTATTATGCGCCTAAAGAGTGGACTATTTTAGTCTAGATTTGGAGGGATATAAATGTTCGCATTATTATTATTAGGGGTGTCGGATAGCGCTGTGGTTGGAGCACTCGCTACTGTGTCGCAAGTTAAGCACCGTCCAGTGCGGTTAGCACTTGGATGGGTGACCGCAAAACGTGAAGCGACAAATAACAACGCCCCCAGTTGACTCAACTGTGACTGAGTACCTACTCTTTTAAGGGTGGGGAAGGTAAAGCAGCGAGGGAGAGAGATGGGCATCACCCTCATTACGCTGGCCCAAGATAAGTGTGATCTCCAACGTCACGCTCCCCTACGGCCACAAGGCTATGGAACTACCTTTACCTTATTATTATTATTATTATTATTATTATTATTATTATTATTATTATTATTATTATTATTATTATTATTATTATTATTATTATTATTATTTATTAATTTATTTATATATTTATCTATTTATTTAAATGTTTTTATGATTGGAGTTATTTCATGCTCAGATCAGCTCTTCATCGAATAAAAATTGGAGAAAAGCAACAAACAGGAACAATTACCTATAACAAAACAAGCAAGCCAATAATAAAATTAAATAATGCAGTACGAAAACGGACCAAAAGAGAGGGTAGGTTTTTTTTTTTTTTTTTTTGCTGTTGTCTTTTTTGTTATTTTTATTTAAAATGAGAAATGATGTTCGTGATAGGTCTAGTAAGAGGCTAATTTACTGAATAATCTTTATTAAAAACCCAACAACGCGTTGTTCTCCTGAGCCAGGAACAACAACATCAGTTTACTGTCCGCAATTCGAACAGCCGTGTATTCCGTTTTCTAAAAGAAAACAGAAAGGAAGTCACCGCCTCATCGACAAGGGAGCTTAATGGAGCGATCTCGTTCCGGAGTTAAAGAGTCGTCTGCCCTTGTCAGTATCACTTACATCGCCATATTCTTCTTTGTTTTCTCCCATCCTTCTAAGATTTGTTGATTGTTTCCCTCCCCCCCACCCCTCCCCTCCTTGCCCTTCCCCCCCCCCCCCCCCCCCCCCCCTAGATTTTACCATCCACCACTCTATTCAGAGTTTCATGTAAGCTTACTTCTCTTTTTTTTCCCACTGATTTCTCGCCATTGTCCATTGTTTCATTTTTCAATCAACCACATCTAATGTTTTCTTCATTTGAAGACTATAGAAGGCTGAGTGGTGGTTACAGTAAAGTCATATTAACAATTATTAAAATTGGGCAAGTTATCCTTGAGATAAATGTTGTTTGGGTCTTTTTTTTTATATTTTAATATATTTAAATGATGAAAGAAAGTGACAGTTGGAGCGCCGAATCGACCAGCCGAACGATTGAGCAACTATGGGACTGCCATTGGATGATTGCCCACAGTTGAAGTACCTGGATACCAAACACCAAACATAGGTTCATACATATTTGAGATATTGAGCAAAACGTGTTTAGCCACCAAGTGATTCCAGCGGCCTAGAACTTTCAAGAAGAGCAACTATGGTAGCAGGGCAGGCTTGCAGCTAACCTCGTAGGTGATGTTCCTATGAAATTTGGTCAAAATACGTTCAGTGGTTCTTCAGATATGGCGGGCAACGGATTCACGTACAGGCAGACAGAACGACATTTCGTTCGTTCTGATCCCAGACTGTTTCAAAAACAAAACTGAAATACCTATACTAATACTATTGTTTATCTGTTCACCTTGGCAGGACGCTTTGAGCATGATTCCATGGAAAAGTGCTCAATACAGATTAATATAACAATAGGCTATTCATCATCGTCCTTCTCCACCCTTTTTTCATCATTCATTCGTTCAATCTGAGATCGTTTAACACCAGAAATGCCCAAATTATATTTTAGTATTCATCCAATGCCCCTACCACTCCCCTCCCATTCTCCTCATCACCCACCCTATAAAGTACAAGACTAAACCTTATCATTTTTCGAATCAAAAGTCTCCTCTCTGAAAATCCTTAACGGGAAGAGAGGGGACTATAAACTGATTTTTAAAAAAAATATATCATTTTTCGACCACCCAATGCCTAAATCTGCCTCAACAATTTCTTCCAACCTAACCCTCTTCGAGCAATTACTCTACTCAAAAACGCATTGCCAAACCTTTTCGAACTCTTTTTGACGAATTTTCTGTGTGTCGGGAGGTAAGCGCCGTTTGGGTGGCTGTTGATTTCTGCCTTATCTGAATGTGAACTTCGGCGAGTCTCAGTGACGCTATGTGCATCCAATGCCATCTTCACAATCATCCCCACTCAACTGCTCCCAGCCCCTCAATCCCCTTCTTCCCCCCCTCAACCCCCAACCCATTACAAGTGCCACTCCTACCCTACTCAATCATCCAATGCCAAACCTGTTCTGTTCTTAATTCTTTGACGAGTGTCTGTTTTCTTTGTTTTTCTTCTTCTTTCTCTTCCTATTGTGGTTGAATGGAAACTGTAGTGGTGATGAGGCATAAAACAGCTTTGATGAATGAGCTTGAGTGTTTTTCGTGTGGCTGTACTCTTTTCTCACATGCAGTCTAGCTAGCCCCGCCGAAGACAGAACGAAATAGTAACTAAACCTGTAATAAATGTTTAAATCGCTGGGAATGTGGGACGTAATATTAACCCCTAGCTTAACTGGGCGAGACAAACCGAACCTTGTCTCGGCGAACCAAAGGTCAAAATTGCGGTTTTATTCTTAATTGGGTCTTCCCGAGACCAGCCGAGACGAGACAGGAGATCGGGCGTCACGGCGAGCTCTTTCGTTTCTGAACTGGGTCTATTTTTAGCTGCGTCGAAACTGACAAACCGTGACAAAGTTACGTTAAGGCGGCCTTCGATCGTGAATTGAAAACTGCAGAAGATTTTGGCGTTGTTCTAGCGCTGTATGTCATAAGCGAGAACGAAGGGGCAGCAGAAAGAGAAAGAAAGCAAAAGGCAATAATGCCCTATGTGTTGCAAAGGCACCAGCAAGGTGCATTTCATGCACTGGTGCAAGAGTTGGCTGAACAGGTCAATGGCTATTCAATGATTTATAATTTTTACTGATTCAGTATTTTCACTGTTCTCTAGTCTAAATTAAGTTTGGATTTGGTGCACCTACTTCTTTTAAGTGTTGTAGTATTTCTTTAGATCAGTTGTCATTGACATTGAAAGATTTTTCAGCAAATCAAAATAGTGTCTCGGGCAGGTTTGCTGCGCACGAACGGCAAGACAAAAGGCCGGCCCGCGACACGGCGAGACACGTCTCGATGTTCTCGCCGATCCCGTCTCGGATTGCTCGCCGAGCCTAGTTAAGGGCAAGGATGGTTCGGGTGTCTCGCCGAGACTGTCTCGGGTGTCTCGCCGAGACAAGGTTCGGGTTTGTCTCGGCCAGTTAAAAGAAGTCCTCGGGACCAAAGTGGAACTTTACATATTATTATTGGCATTCTAACGCAAACGGAAGTTTAAATACATAACAAAGTATCATTGCAAAATAGAAATTCGTAGACACCGTTCCACAGGGTCAGCTTTACCTTGGGCCTCTCTCTCTCTCTTTCTCTCTGATATACTTTCTCCCGGTTTTAAAGCGAGAGCCAGATGTAATAAATCAATGAAATCACAGCTAGGTGAACTTGGACGTTCGCTCCGCGCATGGCAGAACTGTACAATACCAGAATCCAAGAACAAACACATGCACACAGACAGACAAACACACACACACACTCATTATTCACACACACGCACTTACAGATTTATGGGTCTATGGTTAGGAAGTTTGTTGTGTGTACGTTGTTTTTATGCTTTTTTTTCAAAGAAAATGTACTAATACATCCAAAGACATGTTTGTTTGTCTCCGACTCTTGTTATTAGTATTTTTCCTTTTTACAACATGTTACTTTCACGATCGCCCTTTTCACTCTTTCTTGTTGGTTGGATTTTATTGGTAAAACTGATGTTAGTGATTTGATTGAAGAAAGAGAACGTATTTTTAATACATCAGATTTAAAGAAGATTTTTCGAAAGGTTGCGTGTGAAAGTTTGTTTCAATATTTAAGAGTAACAGGCTCGTTTTTAAAGATTTCAATCATTTTATAATATTTTAAGATAACGTCTCTCTGGTCCTGATTTGGTTCGGAAGAGTCCGCTGGACCTAAAGCAACAACCATGTAATGTAATGTTTTATCTCTTTCGTGTTCTTCGTTGTTGTTAGTCGATTCTTGGGCACGATTGTCCGCCGGCTTTTACTCTACGCAGCAACCAGACTATTTTTCTTTTTTTGGTTGTTCGTACAACGGTGGTGTAGGCCTATTGCTAAGAATACGCCGCACGAGCTTCGCCATACTTTTCAGAATCAGAATGTTTATTAAAAAGTAGTTGTAAAATAAAGGTATTTGTGACCAGTAGAGAGAAAGGCAATGCTGTTAAGTAAGACTTCCATAAAGACACAAGCTATGTTCATGACAAATTTAGTGACGATGTGAGCCAGACTTTGGATTCCTATTTAGGACACACACACACACGCGCGCGCACACACACACACACACACAAATTGTTCATTGCTGAGTTTACGCAGCGCCTTAAAGACTGTTTTTATCAGGACTGGCATGCTGCGCTTCAGTCCCACACGTTTTAGAGTGTTTATTCGTCTTTTTGTTCTTCACTATCACTCCGTCTTTACTTCAGTTATGTTCAGTTCATTCACGCACGCAAAATCTTTTACCAGATTTAGAATTTGTATGCTACCACAACGTAATCATTTTCTCCAGTATGAGAGTGTACGTAAGGATCCAAATATTTTGTGTTCGTTTTGTGAGGGTGTGCCTTAGAGTGAAATACATTTCTTGCTTGTTTGCCCTAAGTACTCGGATCTACGTACGCAGTACATACCAAAAAAAGAAAATACTTAAGACAACCCTGTTTGTTTAAAATGTATTTACTTCTCGGAAGGTAATCAGTCAACTATGTACTTTTGTATACAAAGCACACAATGATAGAGCTGCAGCTCTTGCAAATCTGAGATGAAAATTCTGCATAGAACAGTGCTTGCAGCGTATGTGTGTGTGTTTGTGTGTGTGTGTGTGTGAATGTGTGTGCGTGTACGTGCTTAAATAAAATATATATGGGCGGTGGCTACTGTTGCTTTTGTTGTTGTGACTGTTTTGCTGTAACTCTCTGTTTTCTGGGATTTAAAAATTTATGTTTGCCATTGTAGCTGCTACTGCTTTGTAGTTACCTTTGCTTTATTTATTTATTTTTTTTAATGGACTGTAGTTTTGCTGCTTTTGGCCGTTTTCAAATATGTTTTCTTTACTATCGTTTGGAACTCAGCCCTGAGTAACATATTCATTACTTATTGTTGTGAAATTTTGCTATTGCTTTGCTTTGCATATGCTTTGAATGTATAACGTTTGTGACGTCAGCTTTGTAACTGTGAACTTACTTTGTTGTGGGTCTTGTAGCCTGACAAATATCATTAAATTGTCTTATTAGTCTCTCTCTCTCTCTCTCTCTCTCTCTCTCTCTCTCTCTCTCTCTCTCTCTCTCTCTCTCTCTCTCTCTCTCTCTCACACACACACACACACACACACACAAGCTTTCGATTTGTATTTTATATCTATAATATAGATCTGTATTGTGCTTCTTAAAAAAGCATGTAAAAATAAGTAATGTAAACGTCACAAAAAAAAAAAATCAAGGTTATGACAGTCAAAATCACACATCCAGAAACTTGTCAGTACTGCTGTGACACGTGTAAAGGTCTGCAAACTTCAAAATACCCCTGATATTGTGCCAACTATCTGATTGCACTCTGGACAGTTGTGTTGAATGTTCTTGAACTCCGACAAGACAAAAGGCAGGATAGAACATGGGAGCAAACTGAAAAAAAAGAAAAACAAGAAGAAAGAAACAACGTAGTTAATATGCTGTTACATAAGTCGGTAACTGAGAATAGACCCCGAAATAACATGCGTTAGGCATTTTTTAGGAAAAACCATTGCTGTGCTGTTGCTGTTTGTTTTATTTTATTTTTTTTATCTATATGATTTTGGGCGCTGAATTCAAATCTGTCGTATGCTAAGCTGTAGAAGTCACTGTTTCTGCACAAATCACAAAAACAAAATGGCGACTAAAACTCTTCTTCCCTATTTATTTACAAATAAACAACGCTATAAACAAGCAACAAAATAAGTGGGACAGTTTAACTGCCTGCTTAATTTAAGCAAAAATATACGTTACCACGTTCTTCAGGCATTTCAGTACTAAAACTACATATAAATGTGCGCTATGCAAAGTACACAGTAAAGTAAGTATTGTGTTTACCCCAAGGCCAGAGCAACAAAGAAATAGAAATTAAAATATCATCTATTACCGATTTTCCCGCATTTGAAGCCATAACAGATGTTTTGGCACCTGTTTTTATTGCAAACTGCAAGACGAATATCTTTTAAACTTATCAATGGATTTACTCGAAAATTTGTTTGCGAATTGCTTGCACTGTGTAGTGTCCAGTACATTTAACATTTTTATTTGGGGTCGAACACTTGGGAAATTGTTTAAAATTCTCATTGTTGACCAACATTGTTGACCCTGTGACCTTGACCTTGACCCTGAAGCGATAACTTTCGAGCTTTCATGACTACACACCATCCTACAGTACCAAGTTTCGTTGCGATAGATAAAATATGTTTCGAGTATTTATTAACATTAACATTTTGCATGTCAGAAGGACGGACGGACAGATTTTGGGGTGGGGGAAGGGGAGGGATACCTTCTTTGGAATAGGACTATTATTCTCGCGCAGATTTGCGAAAATCTGGAAAATTTTGATTTGGGAGGGGGGGGGGGGGGGGGGGGGGGCGAGGACATAGACTTACATTCCTATGCAAAAAGTAATAATTGGCATTGTTGTTGTTGCTGTCAGTGTTTTTTGTAGTGGCGGCTGTGGTAATGATGGTGATGTTGATGATGGCAGTGGTGTTGATGATGATGGTGATAATAGTGATGGTCATGGTGTTTATCTTGCTCACCAAAACATGCATAACAAAGCTGCCCCAGCACATTGGTCGATCCCGATGACACGAGAAACCGTGGTGGTGACGGGATGACCACAGTACTGGCAGACGATATGTGCGGGATGCCTATCATAGAGATAGGTGTGTCCAGGGCTGTGAAATAATGCCCTCGGCTGTTCCATCAAAGGGGCGTATTGGTACTCAAGCGATTTAGAGGATTGGTTTTGTGGAGGTCTAAGTAAATTGCATGGAGGAGGTGATTCAATTTGCTGGTCTTTTCGCGATCCCGACGGTTGTCCCGTTGAAGACTCAAACGGTTGGCCAAGAGGGGATTCAAAAGGCTGGCCCTGTGAAGATCCCAGCTGCTGGCCTTGTGATGATCCCGATTGCTGGCCCGCCGAAGATTGCTGGCCATGTGCCGCTTCCAAATGGTGACTCTTAAAAGATCCCGACTGGTGGCCCAGAGAAGATTCCGTCTGGTTGGCCGATGAAGACTTCAACTGCTTGCGCGGTGAAGATCTAAACTGCCGGACTGGTAAGGATCCTAAAGGTTCTTTAGGGTGGCTTGGTAGAGATCCCAAATGAGTTTCAATGGATTGGCTTGGGAGAGATTCAGACTGCTGGCCTTTTGGAGGCCGATCCGGTGGAGACTCTAAATGTTGTCCAAATGGAGGTTCGGTAGGCTGGCTTGGTGGAGACACCAACTGCTGGTCCGGTGGAGGTTCAACAGGTTGGCTTACTGGTGGATCAGATTGTTGTCCCGAGGGTGGACCATCCGGGGGGCTTGGTGGCGATCCCAATTGCTCATGTGATAATGGAAGTCCAGACTGTTGGTCAATAGAAGCTTTGTGATCAGGGGGCAGCAGGATCACTACTGATTCTGGAAAACAAAGTAGCTATGGCTGAAGAAAGAAGATGAAAGAGAATGGGAAGTAGGAGAAAAGGAAGAGGCACAATATGGACACACAATAAACCGGACGACTTTTGCTGGTTGTTGTTTATTTCCACTCCATCCCCCAACCCACCCACCTCACCACCCTCCTCTCCCGGAAGATTCTTTCGAACTGAAACCTAAATATGTTCCATCGTCCTCTTATTCCTAGATCCCTGGAGTTTCCACACCTAGATGAGTAAGTATGCTTACTTCTGCCCATGGTAAATTATTGTGACTGTGCTGTAGGACCCGAAGATCCATGCGAGAAGCTGGGTGCATCTTGCACAGCCAGTCTGTGTGCTTTACTTCCGACGGCCAGATGGTCATACCTCAGCTGAAAATGAAAGATTTCAAACACGTCCAGATATATATGAAAAGGACGGTAACAATATTGTCGATAGTGTTGACGACGATGATGACTGAATGAACGAATAAACAAAATAATTGAATGAATGAATGAATTAGTGAATCAAAAAGAGCGTAACAACCGCCCAGACGAAGGGTATTACGATGCGGTGCACGATGATGACAATAATGATGATGATGATGACAGTCATGATAATCACTGAAATAGCGATGACACCTATTCTATGCAATCTAGGTAAATATTGAATAAATAAATAAAATTTACCATGCAGAAATTTATTTTTTAATTACCTTTGTTTTAGTCATAGTCATATCAGATTTTTTCACGCATAGATCTTGCACATGAAACTTCAACATTTTAGATCTCAATCGTCTTCTGTCTGTGCTGATTTTATTGATAGGTTCTGTTGCCTCATTTTAGAAAAACGAAAGTGGAACCCATCATAGCTAACGAGATCTAACATCACAATGGACATAATAGATGAATATCATGTACCAAAACCAGACTCTTTTGTGAAAGAGGAAGTGACGCAAGAAAGCATTATGACGTAAACATTATAATAGGTTTCGGTAAGTCGAGCACTGAATCGAACACGTGAATTATGAAAACCATCCAGTGTCAAACATACAAGATTTGTGTTAGTCTAATAATTTATTTTATAATAATTCACTCTATAAAATCGAATATAAAACCTCTGTAACGAAAAGTCAAAGTCAGTTTTGTGCGGGAGTGTTCACTGTTTTGAGTATCTTCCTCAGAAGAAAACAAGTATGCTTTCTTTCTGCATTTATTTTACACGAAACTGTGTGGAGAGTTTCTTTCCGTTTGTTCTTTTAGCTTGAATTATATTTTAATTTCAAATGGAAAGTTTCAGTTCATTCGAAACTACCAGGGATTTGCATGTCGGACTGACAAAAAACATGGCGGAATTACTCTGAAGCAACCTCCTTGCTCTGAAGGCAATCCCGCAATGCAGAAATAATGATGTATCCCTCTCTTCCGGCGCCATTTTCGTTGCAGTTTCGTATATTAATACTGTTGCGAACAGATAAAATATAGACTGAAATAAAGCAGTTGCCTCATTTTAAATCGCAAAACAGCGCAAAATCACGAGTTTGCCATTTTCTTTATCACTATCCCACAAACAGTAATACGACATGTTTCTGCTAATCCCTTAAATAATAAAAATTGCAGTCCCTAAAAATGAATTTTTTTACGTAAATAATGCATTATTTAACAACATCATCTAAATAATACATTATTTAACAAATTATGCTAAATAATGCATTATATAGGTAAACAAACAATTATTTATAAACATTTCTAAATAATATATTTTTTTAAACCCAATCTGCTAAATAATAAACGTTATCGGCATGTTGGCGTGGAATAATTATGAGATATTTTCAATCAATGTTTCGGCTCATATTTCACGCCAACATACTGATAACATTAATATCGATTTGATTGATTCAAAATATAAAAAGGGAAATTTGCCAAAGCTGTTCCTAGGCCTGTGTCAAAGACCTCGTCACACAACACATTCCAAAGAATGCACCGTAATAAAGTCATTCACGCATTGGACATGTTTGCAGAACATTTTAATTGGAAACAAACTTTCGAGTTTAACGCCTTCGCATTATAGAAACGCTGAAATATTATTGGCAGATGCAATCAATTAGACGAAAAGCGGCATTACATGTCACGTTGATAGTATATGGCCTATATATAGTGTCATACTGATTGGAAATTGACGACGTTGCCTACGTGGCCACAAAAAAAAAAAAAAAAAAAAAATAAATAAATAAATAAATAAATAAATAAATAAATAAAAAAAAAAAATTAATAAATAACCAAAAATATAAAAAATAACAAATAAAATAAAGGAGGTAACACTTATGGAGAATGTTTTTGTTAGCATCCAGCACAGAAGTAAGAATTTTGACATTCCGTCGGCTTTATTGTTATGTTCGGAGTAAATAGCAGCAATAAGGCAGTTCTGACCTCTGCACTATAGATTTATTACCTGAATCCAAGTTCATGACATGCGGTTCAAACTATGTGGTCGGGCACTTTTGCTTTCGTTCGACGACGAAACAGATAATTATGTTACATTTGTATGTGCTGTGCAAGTACTATTATTAGCGCCTTCTAATAATCCTTGTCGGTAATTAAAAATGCCTCTTCATCAATGATTTTATCGACCTTGTAGTGTAGAGTCTATAAGCTCGTCTTCAATCCATAGAGGATCAACCTTTTTTTTCTTCTCTTTACGTGGACAACAGTCGTAAGTAGTCCGTGTAAGTATTCTTACGACTTTCATATTCCAAGCTTTGCTATAAACATTGCCATCTGTGACTAATCAATTACCATGCGATATCAGTTTTAGGCACACTCTACTAGGCCAAAATAAATATATGACACTTGTGGAAATCGATACATTGCATTAGATAGGTAAATAATTCCTTATTTAAAAACAATGCCTGATTTACCTATATCATGATTTATTTACTTAAACAATATATTCTTTAGGTAATAAATAAGTTATTTACGGAGATAATATATTATTTAGAGAAATCTTACATCGTAAACAAATGATTATTTAGAAAATATTATCCTAAATAAAGATTATTTAGCTGAAAATGGTGAAAATAAATATATTACAAAGGGAATTCCATACTTCTTCATTTAGTCAGACGGTAAATCGGGCCTTGCCACCCAGGCAATGATCAATAAATATGTATTTAGCCTACCTTTTATCTATGTGTCTGCTTCAAAGTGTCTGTGTACACCGTGAGATTGGTATAAGCGATAGGAAGATCTACAGGCATTTCATCTGAACTGAATACACACTCATTTTTTTCAGTGGCCACACAAAAGAACAACATCAGTATTTAGTAGTACTAACTTCACGTTACGTTGATCTATTACCACCTAGAGTTCATCTTTTACTCTTATGAATGTGTAGCAATGTATTTCCCTTGCAGTACCATTTCAGTTGTGGACACGTACCACTTGTCTACGTCTACCAAAGCCGGTTGACGGCTCGTACCAAATTAATTTGCCTTGTTTCTGTATTTATCTTAAAAGACTTATTATATTGTAATACAAACGTTAGTGGATCGACGCTCTTAAAAGCCTTGAGGCTGAGTCACGTGTGGATAGTAAGTTTGAAAAGGAACCGTAGGCTGAACGTTATGAGTTGGCATCCCTGGTGGCGCTAGAGAACAGAAAACAGAGGAGGTTACCTGAAGTGAGGGTGGACAAATAAAAAAGAGAAGAGAAGGAATAGTAGAACTAAAGAAGAGAGTAATAAAGAATGCAAAGGAGCATCAAGAGAAAGAAGGCAGAAGAAAACAAAGAGGTCAGAGGGAGAGAAGACGAAGAACAGAAGAAGAAGAAGACAACGACGACGACGTTGATGATGATGATGATGA
>CM072518.1:22974994-23034994 GCA_036898135.1 Oncomelania hupensis
TACACTTTTGGAACAAATATTTAGCGAACAATTCATCTGAACTCTGTGTCCGAACGTCCAAATAGTCGTCTGCTATTTCTTCCTTAGAATAGAGGCACTGGCACCCAACAGATTATGCAGCGGTGCGTGACGAACATGCTTCGTGGCGTTGTTGTGAATTACCCAAGAGTATGTCGGTCTACTAGCTGTTGTTGTTGTTTGTAGATTATAGTCACACGACACTTTCGCGTATAGGTGACTACTGGACCGATTTATACTGACACCAGCGGGCCAGTTGTTGGTAAAGGGGAAAATAATATGATCACACGTTGACCAATCCGGGATTCGAACCAGCGACCTTTCGGTTACTAGCAAGACGCTCTTACCAACTGAGCTACCCGGCCCCCAAGGTCTACTAGCGCCAAAACCGGGAGTTATCAGTATCACGAGCGTGATAATTGAAATAAACGGGTGTTCTGTTTAATTTACAGAGATACCGGTAATCCACAGTGTTAATTAATAATTATCAGTATTTGCCACGCCTTCCAAGCGCTAAAACCTGATAGTACAAATATTATGAAATAATTATAAATATCATGGGATAATTACAATTATCATTGAAAAATAACAAATATCTTCGTGTGATCATATTTAATTTTTAGTTTTGGCACTAGCAATTCGTCTGAAAATGCGCCAAACCCGAAAATTGTAATTTTTACGTGTTAATTGTAAATATGTCGTTGGTAATTGTAATCATCCCATGTTATTTGTAATAATCAGGTTTTGGCGCAAGTAGGCCGTCATATATCTGAATAACACAGAACACGTGTTCATTACCATTATCACTGATACCTGTAAATGCAAGTTTAGACCTAATAAGCCGTCTTAGTCAGACTTAAGCATGATCACGTAACAAATTTAATTATCAAGCAAACATTGTACTTATAATGTGATAATTATAATTTTCGGTTTTGGCGTATTTCCAGGCGGATTGCTAGAGCCAGAACTGAAAATTAAACAGGATCACGCGAAGATATTTGTGTGTTTTCAATGATAATTGTAATTATCCCTTGATAATTGTAATTATCCCTTGATAATTGTAATTATCCCTTGATAATTGTAATAATCCCATGATATTTGTAATTAATTCATAATATTTGTAATTATCAGGTTTTGACGCTAGTAGGCACAGCTTCAAATATTTAGGAGCCATTGTGTCAGACAATGGGTCTCGGCAGGAAGTCCTCTCCAGGATCGCACAAACAACTGCTGCCCTGACAAGGTTGAAGCCCATTTGGAAAGACAGAACCATCAGTCTACATTCCAAAGTAAGACTGCTGCGCTCTCTGGTCATCTCCATCTTCCTATATGCTTGCGAAGCATGGACCCTCACAGCAGATCTCCAACGAAGAATACAAAGCATGGAGATGAGGTGCTACAGAAGACTTCTGTGCATTTCCTATACCCAACACATCACCAACGACGAAGTCCGACAGACCATCACACAAGCCATTGGACAACACGATGACCTGCTCACAGTGGTGAAGAAACGGAAACTCCGATGGTATGGCCACGTCACCAGATCATCAGGCCTTGCAAAGACCATTCTGCAAGGCACAGTGCTAGGAGGTAGAAGAAGGGGGAGACCGAAAAAGAGGTGGGAGGACAACATTCGAGAATGGACTGGTTTGACACTAAGCGAAGCCATGAGGGCTGCTGAGGACAGAGAAAGATGGAGTGTGCTGGTTAAACGATCATCTGTGGTGCCCCTACGACCTTCGGGTTATGGGACAGGATAGGATAGGGATAGGCTATCATACAAGAGCACACGTGTTAAATTCAAGGGCCAAGGGCCAAATCAGGCTCGGCGTACAATTATAACCTGCCCGAGAGAGAATTTTGCGCAAAATATTTTTCAATGGCCCTGCGATATAAAGTGCAAATCAAATTCCCTAATTAGCAGCCTTGCCGAACGATAGGAGACCTCAGTGCGTTCTTGCTTCGATCAGAATAATTGAAAATAAAAGTTGTGTAGTGAATGGATGTTCGCCATTATAGTAACCCATGAACGTTAAGTTATAATTATTTTATTTTTAGTGAATGTTGCTTATTGATTGTTTATCCTGTTCGGCCCTCAACCTTAGATCTATGTGTGATTCGAGTTTTGGCCCGCTGAGCGATCGCGTTTGACACCCCTGCCCAAGAGAGAGTATAGCGTACCTGTGGTACTAAATTACGGCTGCATGAAGGAGCTGTTTGCTAGAATGTCTTCTTCTTCTTTTTAGAATATAATTATGACCTCGGACTTATGCTACTTTAAAAACACGAAATGTAATAGTTTCTGTATCCATCATAAAGTCCATCGACCTCTTACAGGATATGTCTGAGTCTGCTATATTGACCCTTTCAACACACACGGTTAAGATTTGGCCAATAGTCTTGCCTATAAATTATTGCCTAATACTGGATCTTACTTTACAGGCGGTCGAGTTTGGTTGTTAAAGGGGTTATGACCTCGCTGGATTGTGGATGGATTAGCGAGAAGGGATCGTGGACAAAGACTACGGGCGATGCATGAAAGGACAAGGTGTTGGATACCAAAGACCACGCCGTGTCCACGATTACTTCTGAATGTTGTTCTACTGCTGCTGCTGAGCTTTATTATTATTATTTTGTAGCTTTGGCCACGGCCGCTGAAATCCAAAGTGGCGCGCTCTAGCCTCAAACGTATGCGCGACCACTGGACGGCGGAAAAACTTAAACAGCGGACAACACTCTTCCCCAACCACCCCCACCTCCACCCAGCTCATACAGCGTACATGTAGCTGACATTCTTCAAATATTACCTTTGCCTCTCATTTGTGGGAGGTTCTCAGCTGTGACTAAGCAGTGAAGATAAGGCAACGGGGGGAGAAGAAAATGGCAATTCCCTGAATGATACTACTACTACTACTACTACTACTACTACTACTACTACTACTACTACTACTAGATCTACTACTACTACTGCTACTACTACTACTACTACTACTACTACTACTACTACTACTACTACTATACTATACCACACTATACTATAAAGTTTGAACTAAAACGTTTGAAAACGCCCAAGCGTCGGCTTAAAACAATTGGAGAGCGGTCTTTTAGTTTTCAAGCACCCAAAGTTTGGAATGCGCTGCCGGCCGGTTTAAGACATTACTACTTTTATTATTATTACTACTAATGATAATAATAATAATGGATTTTTTTCCCAATTTGCCAATCAGGCTAAAATGGTGGCGATCTGTACCAACATACACGTTGACATGTTTCACACACAAACACACACTCACACACACACACACACCAAAAACAAATCCATAATTCACACATGTGATGTGAAGGCAGAGAGATCGCTAGTAGAAGACGGAAAGTAACGTAAACTTTTATTTTTGAAATGTTAGATTTACTGTATCTAATACGAACGTACCATTTCTGAAAGGAAAGAAGAAACCGAAGTATCTGGAGAAAACCCCAGATGACCTGAACAGTCGCGTACCTAAGTCACATAAGTTCGCCCCTTGGGGTAATCGACCCCGCGATCTTCATCATAGGAAACCCGCGACTAACCAACTGCTTCTCCAAGGCACCTTTCAACGAACAACAGTTTTATATATTGTGTAACATTCTTTAATCTTCTGGACAAATAACAAATAACAATCCTCTATAGTGTGCATTCAATCCTTTGAATGTATAAACAATCTTTTGAATGTATGGTAACCTTTTTGGGAGTCCTTTGTAACTAACCGATCCCGTTAGCTCGCGACATTTAAAATCAATCAGTGATGGTAATGGTGCTCAGTCGGCATTAAATGTCTAGACACATTACCAACTAAACTCAAAGACAGCTAGCTACTCGTTTGCGAACGTTCCGTTCGTGTTATTGATTCTTCATTCATGTAGGCACAATGGTTTGGGGTTAGGTTCCAAATAACAAACAAACTGGACAATCCACAAACAAAAGACGGCGAACACGAAACGATTTTATAGCGACACGAAACGAGTTTACAGCTTTCAATGTCAATGAGAGAGAGAGAGAGAGAGAGAGAGAGAGAGAGAGAGAGAGAGAGAGAGAATGATGATGATGATGATGATGATGATGATGATGATGATGATGATGATGATGATGATGATGATGATGATGATGATGTTGATGTTAATGTTGGACTATTCTCCCATTGAGGAAATGTAATAATTTTTTTTAAAGAAAGAAAGAAAAGAAATTAAAAAAAGACCAAAAAAAGAAAGAAAGAAAGACCAAAAAAAAAAAGAAATAAAGAAAAAGGAAACCAGAAAGTGGGGTGGGGTAGGGAGAGGAACCTCCCTCTTTGCAAGGGCTATCTGCTCAGCACAAGCGTTTTGTGAGCATTTGTAGCTGCACTTGAGGTGTTTTCAGAGAAAGGCTTCTATTGTCGCACGTGCCCATTAGCAACTCTTGCCCTGGTCCCAACGTTGCCGCTCCGCTGGCTCGCAGAGGGATGTTCTCATGCTCAGTCAACCGTTTCATTAACCGTCTAAACACCACTAAACGGATCGGTGGGTAGTAACGGGGTAAGAGCACACCCAGAAGGAAAGAGGGAACAGAAGTGGAGAAAGAGACGATACGGAGAAAACGACCGACAGAAGTAGAGGAAGAGACTAACCCGAGAAAAGGACGGGGGTAGAAGTAGAGGAAGAGACTAAACCGAGAAAAGGACGGGGGTAGAAGTAGAGGAAGAGACTAACCCGAGAAAAGGACGGGGGTAGAAGTAGAGGAAGAGACTAACCCGAGAAAAGGACGGGGGTAGAAGTAGAGGAAGACTCGAAACAGGAAGAGACGAAACAAATGAAAGAACGGACTGGAGTAATTGAAGATTGATTGATTGATTGTTGCTTTAGGTCCAGCGGACTCTTCCGAGCCAAATCAGGACCGGACAACCCCCAATCCGCATAAAAGATCTGCCGAAACAACCCTAGTGGGAAAATTGAATGCCCTCCACCGGCCAGTCACTTTACAATAAAGACATCCCACGCATGGGACGGCTGAGGCTTTACCCCAACTACTCGAACCCCCGGTTACAAAAACAAAATAGAATACAAACATCATTATAAATCATCAACAAAACACATACATATAAAATGCCTATAGTGCTAAATAATACAATCATAGGAAGCCCTAGTGACCACCCGGCAGAAAGCGTCCAACACTCCCAAGCTGATCCAACAGACCTCATACACAAACAAGGAGTCTTGTCCAGGAAGAGTTTTCAAGAAAAAAGGTAGGTCATTGATCTAGCGAAGAAGAAGATAGTATAGCAAAGTGATAGGACAGATCAGGAATGGGAAAGAGCAAATGAGGAAGACAGCGACAGTGGGAATTTAAAGCACTAAATTTCCAGTAATTGAAGAGAGGAAACAGAAGAAATGACGGGCATAAGCAGAGGAAGAGTCGAAACAGTAAAAACTGAGGACGAGCAGAAGTAGAGAAAGAGACGGAACGGAGGGATACACAATACAGAATACAGAATGTGTTCAGCCAAATGACAACATACACTGCTTATGGAATTTGCTCCGATTTTGGTAGACCGTCATACTCACATACACACTCCTCACAACACCTTTTAAGACTTCAATGAAAACATCTTGCATACAGTTGCGACATTAATCGCAATCACAATGGACATCTCAAGTATCAAAAATGGACATGTGAATATATTATATCACAGACAAGCTTTATTCACGAAATCTAATGCAGAAAGGGAGAGAGAGAGAGAGAGAGAGAGAGAGAGAGAGGTGGGGGGTGGAGGGGGAATCGATGCATATTTAAATTACACTGTTACATTGCGCTGGAAAGGCCTAGGTGAAACAACTACCGACAAAGGTCACAAGCTTTATTTCAGCGCGAGAGATGACAAGCACGAGCACTGCATTGGATTCTTGGTCCACAAAGACATTCTGGTCACTGTCATGGGTTGTCGCTCAGTCTCCAATAGACTCGTTATCATCCGTCTGAGAGCAGCCCCTTTCAACATCACCATCAACCATGCCTACGCCCCAACATCAGATTATGACGACAGTGAAGTCGATGACTTCTATGAACATCTGCAGGCTGTACTTGACCAAGCTCCGAGGAAACACATAGTCATAGTGCAAGGCGACTGAAAGGCCAAGATTGGCCAAGATGCGTATCACAACTGGGGACATACATGTGGACCCCATTGCAACAACGAGGCAAATGACAGAGGTCTGAGACTCCTGGAGTATGCCAGATACAACAATCTAAAACTGTCAAATACGCTTGGTGCCCACAAAAAATCCAAGCGATGATACTGGCACAGTCCCAAAAGGGAGCATCATAACCAGATCGACTACATCATGGTCAAGAAACGCTTCAGATCAAGCGTCAACATTGGCGAGAGCAGACATCGGAAATGACCACGACCTCGTGATGATGTCTTTTCGGCTCCACTTGAAGAAAGCGAACAAAGCAAAGTTCGCCAGGTTGAAGTTCGACCTGGACAAACTGCAAGATCCGGAGGTGGCAGAAATATTCCAAGCCCAATGGGAGGGAAATTTGCACCACTGTTTATTTTGGGAGCTGGTGAAGTAGATGTCAACACCATGACCACCACCTTCAACTCAGCAGTGACCGTGAAAGAAGCCGCCACTGAGATCCTTGGCAAGCATCACCCAAAGAAGAAACCGTTGAGCACGCATGAACTTTTGGACCTTTGTGACAAACGAAGAGAGATGAAAAAGAAAAAGAACACCTCACAGGGAACTGATGCCTACCAAAAAATCAACAGTGACATCCGAAAAGGCATGCGCACAGCAAAGCAGAACTGGATAGAAGATCAATGCCTGAAAATAGAGAACAGTCTGGACAAGAACAGCAGCATGAAGGCATACCAGACTGTTAAGCAGCTGACAAATGTTAAACAGAGCAAGGTCTCCACGATCCAAAGCAATTCTGGCTTGTGCCTTATAGAAGAACAATAAATCTAGGACCTTTAAAATTAAACCCCAATTGGAGATCCATCAGTTCTAGCATGTCCCCAGAACAGAGAAGAAGAATAAATCCTCCAAATTTTCCGAGAAGAAGTTGAGGTGGCCGTGCAGCAATTCAGCGGGAGTGGACAACATACCCTCGGAATTCCTTCAAGCAGGAGTAGAAGCGATGATTGCCGCCTTCACCATTATCTGTACCAAGATCTGGCAGAGTGGGGAATGGCCTACACCATGGACCCAGTCGCTTGTCATCACTCTTCCCCAAAAGGTAACCTTCAGGAGTATCAAAACTACCGCACTATCAGCCTCATCAGCCATCCCAGCAATGTCCTCCTGAAATAATACTCAACAGATTGAAACCCCAGGCTGAATAAATCATAGCTGAAGAACAAGCAGGATTCAGGGCAGAGAGAAGTACCACTGAGCAGATTTTCAACCTCAGAATAATTTGTGAGAAATACTTACAGCACCAACAACATCTATATTACGTGTGTGCAGACTTCAAGAAATCGTTTGACCGAGTCTTGCTTGCAGCTCTTTGGGCAAACATGAGAGTGTACAACATCAGCTCCAACATTATTAAAGTCATCAAAAGCCTGTTTGTCAAGGCTACTAGTGCAGTCCTCCACAACAGCGCCATCGGGAACTGGTTCAGAACAACCATCGGCGTGTGTCAAGGATGCATACTCTCTCCAACACTATTCAACACCTTTCTAGAGCACATCATGTCGGATGCCCTTGCAGATCATGAAGACACAGTCAGCATAGGAGGTAGAGCAATCTCCAACTTCCGTTTTGATGATGACATCGTTGGATTGGCTAAAGAGGACCAATAACTTGAACAGCTGGTACAGGGATTTGACACCAAATCCAGAGCCTATGGAATGGAAATAAGCGCAGAGAAGACCAAAATGAAGACCAGCAACACCAGTGGCATCAACACGGACATCAAAGTCCAAGGCCAATCCCTCAACACGGTGCATAACTTCAAATATTTAGGAGCAATTTTATCAGACAGTGGATCCCGACAGGAAGTCCTCTCCAGAATAGCACAAACAACTACTGCGCTGCCCTGACAAGATTGAAGCCCATTTAGAAAGACCGGACCATCAGTCAACACTCCAAGGTAAGATAGCTGCTCTCCTTTGTCATCTCCATCTTTCTATACACTTGCGAAACGTGGACCCTCACAGCAGACCTACAACGAAGAATACAAAGCATGTAGATAAGGTGTTACAGAAGATTTCTGGGCATTTTCTATACGCAGCACATCACCAATGACGAAGTTTGATTGATTGATTGATTGATTGTTGCTTTAGGTCCAGCGGACTCTTCCGAGCCAAATCAGGACCGGTATGACGAAGTCTGACAGACCATCACACAAGCCAGTGGATAACACGATGCTCACATTGGTGAAGAAACGGAAACTCCGATGGTATGGTCACATCACCAGTGCCTTAGGCCTTGCAAAGACCATCCTGCAAGGCACGGTGCAAAGAGGCAGAAGAAAAGGGTGACAGATAAAGAGGTGGGAAGACAACATTCGAGAATGGACTGGCTTGACACTGAGTGAAGCTATGAGGACTGCTGAGGACAAAGAAAGATGGAGTACGCTGGTTAAACGATCATCTGTGATGCCCCAACGATTTTCGAGGTACGGGATTGGACAGGATAGTATAATATAGTATAGGATAGGATAGGATAGTTACATTAAAAATACTATGGAAAAAATAAGAAACATGCGTATCAATAAAAGTGACGGACGTTGACTTTATTAACATCTCTCTTTTTCTCTTTCTTTCTTTCTCTCTCTCTTTCTCTCTCTCTCTCTCTCTCTCTCTCTCTCTCTCTCTCTCTCTCTCTCTCTCACACACACACAAACACTTAAAATGCATAAGCACACATACTCAAGACCATACAAAACACGAACGCGTACCCTCAAGTATATTAAACCTCGCACTTTTAATCCTGGGGCTAAATCAATACATTTAATATTTATAAACACAAATTCAAAATTAAAATTAGAGTGGAGTTACGAGGGGGGGGGGGGGAAATGCACATGATTAAAAGAAATAAAGAATTATAAATATCATGTCATACGCGCAGAAAGGACGGGCAGATACGAAACAAAGGAAATGACATTACATTACATTACATTACATTACATTACATTACATTACATTACATGATTATTGCTTCAGGTCCAGCGGACTCCTCCGAGCCAAATCAGGATCGGACAACCCCTGATCCGCATCAAAGATCTGCTGAAACAAACCTAATGGTAAAACTGAAAGCTCTCCACCAGCCAGTCACTTTACAATAAAGACATCCCACGCAGGGGACGCTGAGGCTGTACTCTAATTTATCGAACGCCTGTTTACAAAATCAAAATAGAATACAAACATCATTATAAAATATCAACAAAACACATACATATAAAATGCCTACATTGCTAAATAATAACATCATAGGAAGCCCTAGTGACCACCTGGCAGAAAGCGTCCAATATTCCCAAGCTAATCCAACAGACCTCATACACAAATAAGGAGTCTTGTCCCGGAAGAGTTTTTAAGAAAAAAGGTAAGTGACTGGTCTAGCGAAGAAGAAGATAGTATAGGAGATTGATAGAACAGAGCAGGAATGAGAAAGAGCCAATGAGAAAGACAGCAACAGTGGGAATTTAAAGCACTACATTTCCAGAAAGTGGGGATACTATTTATACTGAAACCCCCGGCACCCCAACGGGGGTAAGGAAATGACGGACAGAAAGAGAGGAAGAGATGAAACAGAAGAAAAGATGGGCAGAATTAGAAGTAGAAGAGACGAAACGGCGAAAAGGACGGGTAAAAGTATAGGAAGAGTGTGCCCGGGGTGGCCTCGTGGCGCAGTGGATAAGTCGCCGGTTTCCTATGCCGAAGGTCGCGGGTTCGATTCCCGCAAGGGGCGAACGTATGTGACTTAGGTACGAGACTATTGAGGTCACCGAGGGTTTTCTCCGGGCACTCCGGTTTCCTCCCTCCCTTCAAAATAATATTGGATGCAGTCAAAATTAATTTTTAAAAAATACAAAACTATTTAACTTTCAGTTTCCTAATAGCGATCTCCCTGCCTTTACACCACGTGTATGCCTTGTATACTGTTGTCCTTGTTGTGTGTCTGTAATATATTTGTTGCACGTGAGCGTGTATGTTGGTATAGGTCGCCGCGCTTTGAGTTCGAAATCATTCGAAGTAAAGCGCGTATTAGCATCCGGTATTATTATTATTATTAAGAGTCGAAACAGTGGAAAGGATGAACACAAGCAGAGGAAGAGTCGAAACAAATGCAATAACGGGTAGAAGCAGAGAAAGAGTTGAAGTGCAGAGGTGGCGCTGAACTGACAATGTTTTGAAAACTCACTGTCCGAAAACTCATTATCTCATTCATCTTTTCACCGAATTGTTGGACGACCCCTAAATTTGTCTGTGGGAAGTAATGAGTTAAGAGCTGAGAACAGAACAGAACAAAAGACAAGCTATGACTCAGGACAGGAGTGGAGAACGAGACATTTATACGAGTGTATTATATCACTACTCATTACGTTGTGAAGAATTCTTAATACCCGAAAATGTCAGCGTTTTAGCATCACAATCAGAAATGAGGTTTTGCAAGCTCTGGAACACTAGCCCTGTCCTTTACCGACTGAGCTGCTCTGTAACCCGATCCGACAATTATGTTCTGAGGAGAGCTCGAGGGTTACAAAAAAGAAGAGGAAGTCGACATCTGTTGAGGGAGGAGGAGGAGGTTTGTTACACAGTTTCTTCCGCCTAATGATCTCTAAAGACCACATCAGTATCTGCAGGGTGTCGGTGTCCAGTTACAAGACTGTATCCTGTTTACAGAGGCTCATAAATAATCTCAAAATAATAATGTCATTGTGGGTAGCAGTACGGAAACAAGGCTTGGTTTTGGTATAAGGATGAAGGGGGAGGGGAGGGGAGAGGATGCAACGACCTGAATTTAAGAAGCTCAAATCATCCCAAAGATGTATCATATTCTATAAAGTAAAGCATGGTGGTGTGGACTGGGATGGAGGGGAGGGGAAGAGGGAGAGTGGGAGGTAGAGCCAAGACGGAAAGGCTGCAAGTTGATTCAAATTTCAATCTCATTACTTGCGTCTTTTGGGAAGTAGAGGATGCCAAAAATATAAGCATGAGAATCATAATTCATTTAAAAAAAAAAAAAAAAAAAAAAAACAATAACATTACTAAAATTTCAAATTTAACATTAAAAACAATGGCGTTTGACCATCATTGTTCATATTCTCAGCGCATTTTACAATCAACAGCTGATAAGTAGGAACTCGCGAATCCTCCCAATGATGTGTCAAATGTTGTGGTGGAGGTGGATGTGGTGGGGTTTGTTCTGATCAAAGGACTCAACGATTTATCTCAGCGGTGTATCACATCTTGCATGGGCAGGGTTAAGAGGACGGAGGGGTGATACTGTAAGGACTCACAATCAATTCATCGATGTATATTTTTTCTCTGTGTGTGTGCGTGTATATGTGTGTGTGTTTGTGTGTGTGTGTTCGATGGGGTTGGCTGCATCCATGTGGGAACTGTCCAAAGTGTCACATTGATGTATCAGTATTATGATATGAAGTGGAGATTAAGAGGAAAGGGGAGGGAACTAATGCAGGGACTCTCACGTCTTCCCAACGATGTATCAAATTGTGGGTGATGGTAGAGAGCGAGGGGTGGGGGCGGTGGTGGTGAATGTAAGGAGATATTTGCACTTTTGAAAGAATCGACCATGAGGATAGGAGGTCCATCCACCTCTAAGTAAACTGCTAGGACGCGTCAAAATTATGGAAATTTAAAGCGAATTTTGAGGCAATTTTCTGGATGCAGCGCAATTTTAAAAGGTTTCCACCCAAAGGCTGTAGATGACGAATGGCCGGTTCACTGTTTTGACACAAAATCCGAACCAATTTCAGCAGGGAGAGTTTGAAAAGGATATTTCTCGCTTCAGCGGCTCGACGCGACCTTTAGAGGTTAAGGTCAGCAATGCATCAGTGACCTTTGCGCTTCGCGATTGTCTCCCATGGGACAAGATGGAGAGCGGGGTTGAAATTGCATGTCGCGGACACAAAACTCTCCGTCCTCGCCCGACTCCATTATCAATACCCTGGGCCAATAAGGGGCGGGCAATACAACGGTTTCCGTGTCCGATCGTGCCGTTGATTAGAGTTACGCCTCTTTAAGCCGCCATCTTCTTTCCTCGGTGATGAATTGTGGGTCGGGGCGCGCGGGTCATCGGTTTTGGGAGGGCGGGCTGACAATTTCATTTCGATCTTCCAGTCCGCAAACCCAGCCAACATCTTGCATCTAACCACTCTGAGAATCTAGCGATTCTGCCAGCAGCGCCTTGACTAACGTCGTTTCTGGAAGATCGATTTTGATTCCTGTTAGTGGCAGAAGATTTGAGTTCACATGTTGTATTTTTTCATGTATTATTAGCTCATGTATAGTATAAATATAATACACATCAATGTGTGACAGCATAATATCAATTTAAATATGCACTAGTGTTTCTACACCTTAAGAATCAAGATGGCAAGCTTTTTTTTTTTTAAAGACTAAACAACTGCCAAAGGAATGAAGAATAACTATCACCCCAGACCACCCTGCTAGTGATCGTGTAAATGAATCACCGGAAAAGGATTAACGGCGAAATTAACCGCTGTCGTAAAGCTAGATCTGAGGAAAGGGATGTCCCTAGACCTATTTACTCCAAAGACGGACAGGTTATGGGAAAAGAAAATTAAAAAAATTAAAGATTACCTCATAATTATATTAATACTAAATTTCGTGCATACTCCTTTCAAGTTACCCGTATTGTTCTTCAAAACTACTTATGCTTCGTTTTATTCTTTTAGACAAGGATTATCGGCATCGTAACAATTTTTATAGTGGATACTGCTTTCATTGTTATACTACTGCTAGACACATCGTGATCTCATAGTTTTTATGCTGGATGGGGTGCCAGACTGTATCGTCTTCATCTAGGGGGTCTCTTTGCTTCCTGTAAAATAGTCATTCCAGCAGGGAAAGGGACTCATTTCCTTTTTTTTCCCCCACTCTGACACCGGCGTCCATCGTAACATCTCGGGAAAAGTTTTGTATTTGTTCTCTCGCTTCTGTCCATAGAGTGCGCGTCAAGGAAGGCAACCGTTACTCTACCCATTCTGAGGCTGTCTGAGTTGTCGTTCTTCTCTTTTGGAAATTTAGAACGGTTTGTAAAGACATAGAGACAGATTTAGTTGCCTTGAGCTTAACATTTTGAGGGGAAAATCGCACTCTATCAAACATCTGAAGTGTATCATCATCATCATCATCATCATCATCATCATCATCATCATCATCATCATCATCATCATCATCATCATCATCGTCGTCGTCGTCGTCGTCGTTGTCGTCGTCGTCGTAGTAGTAGTAAGAATAGTAATAGTACTTGTCATCCAATAATAATTTCTTTATTCTTCTTGTTCTTCTTGTTCTTGTTCTTCTTCTTTTTTCTTTTTATTCTCCTTCGACCTTCTACTCCTCCTCCGTCTTCGTCAATTGTCTTTTGTGTATAGTGCCTTCTCGTGTCAGTTTATTTCGCTCGCCCTTCTCTTGCCGCTAAAGTTTAAATATTGACCCCTACAATCAGCGTCTGGAAGGTCGATCTTGAAGTCGTCTGCAGCCCCCTCCCCCTCTCCCCCCAAAGTGTTTTGTTGGTTCTCGCTTGCCGTTATCGAATAAAGGTCATTTGCAACTTGACCCCTTCATTCTGATGTCTTCGTTCCTTGCCACGCCATTAGAAAAGAAGTATGGCTTTCATGATGATGATGATGATGATGATGATGATGATGATGATGATGATGATGATGATGATGATGATGATGATGATGATGATGACAACGATGATGATGACGACGATGACAATAAAGACGAAGAAGAAAAAGAACGAGAAAGATAAGGAGGAGCAGTAGGACGACGATTGTGAGAACTGATCCGAGCAAACTAGCAAATATTCAGACATGGAGTGTGGGGTTTGGGGAAGCGCTTCAAGAAGTGCAAACGAAGTTAAGGCACATCAGGATTCACAGTGAAGACGTCCTAACCTAGTTTGGCGTTGGCCAGAAGTGCAGCTTCATTTCCTGGAGCTAGCATCTTCATCTTGCTGTCCGGGCTATTAGGCAAAGCAACAAGGTTTGTGCTAATGACGAAGCCATAGGTCACACCACTAGTACAGCGTAGCTGAGCCGTTCACTGGAAGAGAGGCCACACTCTATAGGACGTGTCTGCATGAAGTGGACATTAGTGGAATTGTTCATGGGTCTGTAATCAAGGACTGCAAAATTAAAGTGTGTTTGGGGTCGAGGTCAAATTTGCGCAACAACAACAACAAAAAAATACCCCAAAAAGTCTCATTCACGCTGAGATGACTATTTGCTTATTGTGTCTGTGTATGTTTGTGTGTATGTGCGTGTGTGTGTGTACGTGCGTGTGTTTCTTATATCTGCACAAATTGAATCTAAACTGTTTGTCCGACCATGGCAAAAGTCGAATGTTATAGGCCACTGAGTAATATACCACCCTTAGAATACATAATTAGTCATGCGCCTAAAATTTGGATTACTATGTTCGTGACTACAGACCCAATAGTAGGATATCAGCAGCCTTCCTGTTACTTGTTTCTATTCGAACTCGGCCTGTTGTAGTGTTTGACGCGCATAATGACGCGTAGTATATAGGGAACTCGAGATGTGACGTAATAAGAGGCACGGAATGTCTTTGTAAGTTGAATACACGCTTATCTGAGGACTTTCAACTGCATTCTGTGGTTTTTATAAACTCTTCTATGATCATACTATCTATGGTGCAAAGGCTCGAACATATAACCTTAGGTTCAAATTACTTCGCTAATTTTAGGCTGCAGAGTTCTCCAACGATCACGCGAACTTGACTTTGCAATCCCTGACAAAGCTTTTAACAAAATAAAAAATGTATAGAGAAGTTACTTTATATGGTGTGTTTTATCTCTTCCGACCTTACTGCGGGGTTTCCCTTTGGAAATAAAAAAACACAATTAAAAGTGAGGATGGGGAGAAGGACACAGTCTCATCCGATCTGACAATGGGAAACTATGAGCCAAATAAGACGGGAACACACACATACGCGCGCGCGCACACAGACGCACACACCCCCCCCCCACACACACACAAAGTGTAAAAAGAAAAAAATGTGAGGAGTGAACAAATATTTATTGAACAGGGCTGAAAGGCATAATTTATCGCGAAGCGTCAATGGGCATAATTATCATGGCCAACAAGCAACAATTATCATCGTCAACGTATCAGATCTCGTGGATTTAGTTGAAGAGGGCACGTGCCTCGCAGACAACCCACGAGTAGTAATTTCCCAACTGTCACTAGCAAAGCGCTCATTACTGACCACCGTCAACATGGGGGCTATTTTACCTCTGACCTTTAGGGGGCATCTGTCTATGACCTATGCTAATCAAGGGTCAGCCGTTTCCATGACAGCGCGGTCACAGATTGCAAGAGTTTATTGGTTAAGGACAGACATTGTAATATGCATTTAATTTCCTGTTGGCCAGTTTTGTGGGGGTGACTTCTGCTGTAGAGCAGATGTTTTCTTAGAGAAAATGAGCTCTCATTGTCTTTGCGTGCAGTGGGCCATTTCTTTTTTACATTACATTTGGCTCTTGATGTCTTGTGTGGTTTATTGAACTTTTCTTTCGGTGTGCATGATGCAGATCAGGGAGGAGTTGGTGCTATCTCTCTCTCTGTCTCTCTCTCGCTCTCTCTCCACCAAAATGATGACCAACAACGCCAATGGCATCAACACGGACATCAAAGTCCAAGGCCAATCCCTCAACACAGTGCATAGCTTCACATATTTAGGAGCCATTGTATCAGACAATGGGTCCCGACAGGAAGTCCTCTCCAGGATCGCACAAACAACTGCTGCCCTGACAAGGTTGAAGCCCATTTGGAAAGACAGGACCATCATTCTACATTCCAAAGTAAGACTGCTGCGCTCCCTTGTCATCTCCATCTTCCTATATGCTTGCGAAGCATGGACCCTCACAGCAGATCTCCAACGAAGAATACAAAGCATGGAGATGAGGTGCTACAGAAGACTTCTGGGCATTTCCTATACCCAACACATCGCCAACGACGAAGTCCGACAGACCATCACACAAGCCATTGGACAACACGATGACTTGCTCACAGTGGTGAAGAAACGGAAACTCCGATGGTATGGCCACGTCACCAGATCATCAGGCCTTGCAAAGACTATTCTGCAAGGCACAGTGCAAGGAGGTAGAAGAAGAGGGACCGAAAAAGAGGTGGGAGGACAACATTCGAGAATGGACTGGTTTGACACTGAGCGAAGCCATCAGTGCTGCTGAGGACAGAGAAAGATGGAGTATGCTGGTTAAACGATCATCTTTGGTGCCCCTACGACCTCAGGGTTACGGGACAAGATAGGATAGGATAGGATAGGATGGGGAGGGGGGAGAGGAAGGGAGGAGAGGGGTGGCAGGAAAAATCTGCTGATTTGTAAACGCCGCTCTATTCACACTTTTCTGCAATCCTATGCACCAACGGGAATCCCCCATGTAAGAGGAGTGAAGCATACTTCCGGTTTCTTTCTCCGCGTATTGTTTATCCGAGTGTTTTGAGTGAGTTATTTTCAAATATTCAAGAATATGTCGAATCACATGAGAAAGCGTTAATGGGAGCATAAAAGAGAAAGTGTTGCAGAGAATGCCTGATGGATTTGAAGTCCCAGTTGTGACAGTCAAGTTTACAGTGGGAAGACAACATGTGTCACTGGCCATCGGTATCGTACCCTGGCTCACATAGTCAACTACTTCGTGTTTTGTGAAGGTTGCAACGGCGAAGCTATGGAAAACTACAAGAGTCTTCAGGTCCTGTTTCACTTTCTGTCGATGATCGTTCTTTAATCGTTGTATCGCTAGCTCTTCCATCTGACGACTGGCGATTGTTTTTGCATCCTTTCACTGAGCGTGTACTTCCTCCACCGTTTTTATACTTATCCCACTCGTTTTCTGGCTCTAACAATCGTCGTTTTCGGCAATTTGCCATATTTAAAAGTCACGCATTGTCACAGGGCAGCCTGTGAAGAAAGCCGTGTAGTCTGTGTGTGAAGAGTATAAGGGCGGGGGTGGTACTGCGTGTTGCTGTATGCGTGATTATTGTTGTCTCGGGAGCGTGAAAAGCGTGCTAAACAGCGTATGCCGGTTAAGCCAGTTTAGGAATTTGCTCACTATAGTCAGAACATGTTTGTCAGCAGTACAGTGTAGACGGTGTTTGTCTAGTGCTCTGTGGTTTTTGCTGTGTTCTGGAATTAGGGTGGGACGGGTATTAACGAATAATAATATCTGGTCCAGAGAAGTATACTAGTTTAAAGATTGCCGATTTCTGAAGTGATACGCTCAGCTGGAGTGCAGCTGTAGGAAAGCAAGTCTGTGGTAGTGTGGTAGGTAGTGTCGAGGTATTTTCCACTACGGGAACTATACTGTAAGCTGAGGCTTACTGCTGATATAAATAATACAAAGGACAAAACGGAATGAAAGAATCATTTCATTGATAAGATAATATGTGGTATTGCAGCATGAATTAATAATTTAATATGTGAAACTAAACGTTGCAGCATGATTGTTGATTGAATCTGTTTTGTAGCTATGTTCCAAGCAAATTCTAAACTGTAGGATTTGAATGGAAATGACATGCGTTGCTGGATAGGCATAGATCTGAATGACTTGTAATTCGTAACGAAGTCAACTGGTCTATGACAATAATAATAATTAGATAAGCATGATTGTTAATTTAAATTGTTATTCTTTTACTTCTTTTTAACGAATTGTTACGAAATACCTGCTAGTAAGTTACTGCTATTGTAACCAGCCACCAATGGAACAGTAATTTAGATGTAAATGGCCGCCATGTGGCGAAGCACCTAGAATCAAACTAGAGAAGATTTGTGATGCAAGTTACAAATGACGTACACGAAATGAAATGACGTCAAGTATTCCTTGTCTACAAAAGTGTATGAATCTTCAACTTGAGAAATTGCATTGAATAGAAATTGCATATTGTTATCTAAACTACTGAGACTAATTAAACTGTATAATTCGAAGTACTTGATTTAATATATAACTGATTATAAATTGGCTTTTGCTTTCTCTAAAGACGAAATGAATAGAGAACTATATTTGTCGGAATTAGAAAGGATGATAAGGCTTTCTGTTTACAAATCACTAGGTTACAAATCAACTTGTGGATTCAGAACCTAGGTGAGTCTATTCAATCGCTTGGCGACTGTTGACTTTCGGCAGGGTTTCTCAGGCGATGAATCAGAGGTTTCCTAGCAGAAATTGCTGTTTTCAAACAATTCCTAAATGATTGTAGCTGATTTGATGATTCCATGCAGGATCCTAGCGACAGGTGTAGTTCGGTGAGCAATCGTAGCCGTAACTATGGTCAAACTGTTCGATTGCTGGCTGGAAGAACTTATAAAAGAAGGGCTCAAAACTATATTCTATTCTTTCTATATATATATATGACACACAGACGATATATTGAATGATCGAAGAACGAAGCAGAATTTCTGCTGGTCAGTAACCTAGCTCATGTTAGGAGACACGCTGATAAATATGCGTTGTCCTGTCTATACCCACTAGGGGTCTTGAAACAATCTGGATGCAAGGAATGGTTTCACCTTCTTGTATTCAGAACAGGGCTAGATGCGTATTGTATGGTTTCACCGCAATACGTTTAGGTTTGTAAGATTTGTTCAACAGCTTATATTGAATAAGTTGCTGCTCAGGTCTGACAGAGATAAGTCACTGCACGCGCAATAGGAACCATAGGGATTTCTGTCTTTGTTGTAATTTTCTCTCTGTCTTCTGCATCGACCCTAAATTGTTCGCCGAAATTGCGAACGCCGATTTGGCATGATGATTTTGTATAAATTGTAAACCCATGTTGTAAAAAGAAAAAGAACTTGGTAATAATAATTTCTAAAGGAAAAAGGAAAAACATAGTGGACGAATGATGGTGTTGCTAATATTCTCGTCTGATTTCTGAGTGTTTGTTCGTCAGTTTTCGTATTTTCTATCTCTTTCTTCTTTTCAAACTTTGTAAGTTGTCTCTTAGCCGACTTAGATCGAGCGTGTTGACCGCCTTGGCCTAAATCCTGACAAGTTTAACACCAGGTAAAGTTGACACGGCCGATCTAGAGTTGACCACCTACTACTCGGCGCAGAGGGAGGCTTACAAGTTTTTGGTGTCAAGAAGTGGGATGCGAAAATGTGTGTGTGAATGATTTTCCTTAATACACTTGAAAACAAAACAATTTCGTCTAATTTTCCTGATACGAAGAGGTAGATAACAAGGATAATAACAAATGGAATGAATAAATTGAGATGGCAGTAAATCTATATACACTAATATATTTATTTTTATATAATTGTTTTTCATAAAAGGTATATTTTATTGATCTATATACACAAGAGTATATACATGAGAATGTAACAAATTAATTTGCAATTATAAAAACCTATTTTAAAAAAAATATATTTAAAAATTGATTATTTTTCCAATGATGATGAAGATGTAGACGTTTTGTTTAGAAGGGTCTATGACGATTTTGTTGAAGTTGGAAATCCTATTTCACATTCTGATAGGACGGAAAGAAGAAATCAAAGGTCGTTTGATAGAATGAATAGTAATGATTTTGACTTACAGCAAATATTCCCAAATGGATCCTACGATTACGAAAATATTTGCTGTAAGTTAATGGCACACGAATGTAATGAGAAGGCAATATAACAAAATACATAGAGAAACCATAAATCTGAGGTACAACTGTATATAATAAATAAAACAAACTGAAACATGATAAGAGAAGTGTGACTATAATAGTTATAAATGATCTTTAGTTTCTTTATGGTTGTGATTTTAGTTCATGAGAATGTGGAATATGATGAGATATAATTTTCAATTTTAGTTCGGTTGATTAATATAATATTAGTATAGGATGAACTAATATTGATATTAATATCCAGTCTTTAGTTAGAGGTGTTTTGCAGACCTCACAAATTTAGCACAATCTTCAGCGGTATAAGGAAAATGGATGCATATATTTTTCTTGCTATTGATTGTGCTAAATAGCCTGACTTACGTGTAGCCGAGTAGATGAGTGTTGCCTACCTACACGGGAAGCTTGGGGTTTTAAGTTTGGCGCGTACAGCTGTTAAGCTCAGTCATAGTTGTAAAACTCTTTTCTGCCTTAGAAGGAAGCCAGAGGGCTAGAATATAGGGAAAAGTGTAAAAAATATTTTAGTTGTCATTTATTAACTAAGTCATATGAAGAAAGAAATATATTATGTTTTAGACATAGAACCATAGAAACCGAGAAGAAAATGTACCTTATGGTCCTCAAGGCCAAACTGCAAAGGGCACAAGGTCTCGTGGAGGAAATAAAAGTATCAATGAAAGAGTGAACATATTGCCTTCTGTGTATATGTGTGTACGTGTGTATGTAAAGATGAATGTGAATAAGTTCATTTTTATAACATGGGTTTAAAATAAAAATCGGTTTGTTACTTGACATAATTGAAATGAAAGAAAGCAACGCATATCAATTGTTTTGTTGATGATTAATTTTTAGGTTATCTTGTTGTAAAGAAACTGAATGACTATTTTGTGAAAAGATTGAGGATTGGTAAATACATAGTTATTGAACTTTTATGAACATGGACAATTGATGGTTGGTACTATGAAATGAAATAATACATATATCGTTGCCGGACATCTTCGAATCTATGGTATGTTGTGAACAGCGAAGTTTACACTCATTGCACACAACAAGCACAAATTATAAATAGGTCAAAATGACATGCTGGAGTAATCAGCAGACACCGACGACGAGGGTATCACGGCTGTGGGGAAGGAACAGATTCTACAGTTGGTAGCTACAGATGTCCACGGAGCGGATGCAACAGCTGTCAACGGAGCTGTTTGGGCGCCGCTGTAATGGAGTGGAGTGGAAACTGCCGTTTGATGACTAGAACAAATGGTATGATAGCATCTGGTCATAAAATCCAGTTGCAATGTCATACCATGTTTCATCGATACCAGATAGTGATGTAGCTGAATACAGGTCATAAAATCCTGTATAAAAGCTATTCACTTTCTGTGGCTACATCTCAAGCAAGTCAAGTTCAAACACTGGCAAGTAACCAAGATGTACGAGGACAAAGATGTTCGAGCAGCTGTACAAAGACACAAGGCAAGACGGCACAGATGACACAGGCATCTCAAGCAAGTCAAATCCAGGGGAAAAACAGTATGCTAGCATCTGGTCATAAAATCCAGTTGCAAGTCATACCACGTTTCATCGATACCAGATAGTGTTGTAGCTGAATACAGGTAATAAAATCCTGTATAAAAGCTATTCACTTTATGTGGCTACATCTCAAGCAAGTCAAGTCCAGAGAGAACACAAAAGGTACAAGGACAAAAATGTTCAAGCGGCTGTATAGCGGTTCAAAGACAAGACAGTAAAGATGAAACCTGCATCCCAAACAAGTCTACTCCAGTGAACTCTAGCATGTCTGCTAAACGCAAACGCTCAAACACCTTACACACATTTGCAAAACATAGAAGAAAAACACTTTTCAACTAAATTACAGATTAAGGAATATATTATTGACAATGACAATATAATGGAGCAGACGGAACATTACATGTGAAAAGAATTATAAACTGAAAAACAATTACATTTGTGATCAACAATGCGGAAGATTGTGAACTTGTGAACAGAATATGAACAGAGATTGTGAACAGTTAAAATGTCTCTTCACATATTTCGTAACGTTATACTGATTCCATAAAGAAATGTATTCATCTGACATGTGATTGATGAGACTATTATATCATTGATAATGAATACTGAAGAATGTGCAGAATACATGTGTGATTAACAATGCGGGAGCATTGTCTTGGAAGTCCCAAGGGGAGTGTGTAAGCTGAGGCTTACTGCTGATATAAATAATACAAAGGACAAAACGGAATGAAAGAATCATTTCATTGATAAGATAATATGTGGTATTGCAGCATGAATTAATAATTTAATATGTGAAACTAAACGTTGCAGCATGATTGTTGATTGAATCTGTTTTGTAGCTATGTTCCAAGCAAATTCTAAACTGTAGGATTTGAATGGAAATGACATGCGTTGCTGGATAGGCATAGATCTGAATGACTTGTAATTCGTAACGAAGTCAACTGGTCTATGACAATAATAATAATTAGATAAGCATGATTGTTAATTTAAATTGTTATTCTTTTACTTCTTTTTAACGAATTGTTACGAAATACCTGCTAGTAAGTTACTGCTATTGTAACCAGCCACCAATGGAACAGTAATTTAGATGTAAATGGCCGCCATGTGGCGAAGCACCTAGAATCAAACTAGAGAAGATTTGTGATGCAAGTTACAAATGACGTACACGAAATGAAATGACGTCAAGTATTCCTTGTCTACAAAAGTGTATGAATCTTCAACTTGAGAAATTGCATTGAATAGAAATTGCATATTGTTATCTAAACTACTGAGACTAATTAAACTGTATAATTCGAAGTACTTGATTTAATATATAACTGATTATAAATTGGCTTTTGCTTTCTCTAAAGACGAAATGAATAGAGAACTATATTTGTCGGAATTAGAAAGGATGATAAGGCTTTCTGTTTACAAATCACTAGGTTACAAATCAACTTGTGGATTCAGAACCTAGGTGAGTCTATTCAATCGCTTGGCGACTGTTGACTTTCGGCAGGGTTTCTCAGGCGATGAATCAGAGGTTTCCTAGCAGAAATTGCTGTTTTCAAACAATTCCTAAATGATTGTAGCTGATTTGATGATTCCATGCAGGATCCTAGCGACAGGTGTAGTTCGGTGAGCAATCGTAGCCGTAACTATGGTCAAACTGTTCGATTGCTGGCTGGAAGAACTTATAAAAGAAGGGCTCAAAACTATATTCTATTCTTTCTATATATATATATGACACACAGACGATATATTGAATGATCGAAGAACGAAGCAGAATTTCTGCTGGTCAGTAACCTAGCTCATGTTAGGAGACACGCTGATAAATATGCGTTGTCCTGTCTATACCCACTAGGGGTCTTGAAACAATCTGGATGCAAGAAATGGTTTCACCTTCTTGTATTCAGAACAGGGCTAGATGCGTATTGTATGGTTTCACCGCAATACGTTTAGGTTTGTAAGATTTATTCAACAGCTTATATTGAATAAGTTGCTGCTCAGGTCTGACAGAGATAAGTCACTGCACGCGCAATAGGAACCATAGGGATTTCTGTCTGTCACGTGGGGTTTATGGGCTCTGCACAATGGAATTATGGACCCTCACGTTTATTCGGTGGGAACTGCTAGTAAGTCACCCTATGAATTACTTTAATAAATTTATTTGTTTAGCTCGTTCTGTGTTAAGGTTGGGGTACAGAAATAGATAGAAAAATGGTAAAAGAATACTGTCACACTAGCTTTCACACGGCTATGAATCATATGTAGTCCAGCCACTTGATAACAGTTAAAATCACACATTTATTTCTTC
This sequence comes from Oncomelania hupensis, assembly GCA_036898135.1. Classification (NCBI taxonomy): domain Eukaryota; kingdom Metazoa; phylum Mollusca; class Gastropoda; order Littorinimorpha; family Pomatiopsidae; genus Oncomelania; species Oncomelania hupensis. The sequence continues at coordinate 22,998,728 of CM072518.1, forward strand.
TACTCTATACAAGATTCTCTAAGTACTAATCTAACTTAAAAAGTCTCAGTCACTGCTAATAGTTCGATCGCTGATAGTCTAGGCAGCTGTTATATCTTCCTCGGGCACTTGCGATAATATTTCATGTAGATTTGGACTACTGTGGTCCGTTTTACAGTTTCTGGAGAGTTGGACTACTGTGGTCCTGCTATGATCAGTTTAAGTGCACCTTCGCCTTATGCACTTAACTCATGTGTGGGGTGTTCGAAGTCCTTCTGTGAGGTAGCTTCTGGTCCACCTGTGTCGTTGTGTAGTTGGGTTCCCTTGCCACGCTGTGGGGTCTGACAGGGTGTTTCTTCAGGTCGCTCTTTCCGTCTTGTGCGGTAGAGTCTCCTCCCAACTAGTCGTTTCTGTGGAGTGGGGCACACAGGATAGCTCGGGATAGCTCGGGATAGCTCGCCTGCTCGTCTGGAATATAAGAGACGAAATTCTGCACAACCCTGAATAATCGGTTTGTGCAGAGCGTCTCACTGAAAGCCAAGTAGCCCTCAGTGATAGCTCCACATCTCTATACATAAGCGACGAACATTCTGCTACTTCCGGGTTCCACTGGAATCTCACTCTAAATTCCTATACATACATAAATATCAATCGTGTCTAACTATACACATACAGAATTAATAATAATATAAACATTCAGTGGTACAGCCACTGGTCTGCAAACATACATATAAGTTAAACAACAGTGGTTCCGTACGGGATACAACATGGCGGCGCAACCGGTCGTGTTTCGCCTCGTGGTCGGCTCTTCCACATGGTCACGCAAATTCGGATTAATAATTCACATTTATGCATAGCAAATTCCACAAACATAATTTCAACAATAATATAAATATATCACGATGAAACAGAAGGGTGTTCATTTACCTGTTTGACAAGTTCAGGCCCGTTGTGACTTGATAGAATTCTATGCTTCTAAGTCCTGCTTCCTGGTCTAAGTGTGTAGAGATTTCTCTAGCTATCTAGCTGTTCACACTTCGGTGTATTCCTCCCAACTGACCAAAACTGTGCGTGGTTTGGACCCAGTCAAACTGGCTCCAACCACTTTGCCTAAGCTCTCCCATTGGTTCCAACGGTCCGATTCAAAACTTAAGTGCTGACGTCACTGCGCTGTGTGTGTGGCTCAGGCTCGCAGTGTGCTGTCTGCTGTGTAATAGACTGACTCTCTACTATTACAAAGACTACACAATGCTAAATAGTCAACAAGCAGAGTTAAAACTAGTCCTAACGCGACAGGCTCCCTCAACTGAAAAAAGGCGATGACTACTGGATTCGACCTTTTTCTACTACAGAGCCTAGTTTAACGCTGCACTATCCTAGGGTCCTATTTACAAGCTAAGTAAGTTGCTCTACCTGAGCTGCAATGCTGTGCCAGGTAGCTATGGACTCTAGTGACAGGGTATTACTGGGCGGGGACGAATTCTGGTGCTGTGGCCCTTAGTTGTGTTGGGTGGGCGACAGCTGCTGTGTCCTCCACGAGATGGCGACTGAGGTAGTCGGCCCCGTGGTTCTCTTTGCCGGGGATGTACTCGATTTGGAATGAGTATGCCTGAAGGGTGAGTGCCCATCGCATCAGGCGAGAGTTCAAAGACTTGGAGGCTGCCAGGAACGATAGTGGTTGGTGGTCCACCTGAACTGTGAAGTGGGTCCCATACAGGTAGAGTTGGAATTTCTGTATGGCCCAGACTAGTCCAAGACATTCTTTCTCCGACGTGGCGTAGTGGGTCTCGGCGGGTCTCAATTTTCTGCTGGCGTAGGCGACGGGGAATAGCGTCTCCGCATTCTTGGGGTCGCGCTGTAGCAGTACTGCTCCGAGGCCTAAGTCGCTTGCGTCGGTGCGAAGAACGAATGGCTGAGTCAAATCGGGTAGGTGGAGTACTGGCGCCGATGTCATTCTGTCCTTGAGTGTTTGGAATGCCGTCTCGCATTCCGCTGTCCATACGACTTTGTCCGGGGCGATTTTCCGGGTTCCATTTGTCAGTGGTACGGCGATGCTGTTGTAGTTGGGGATGAACTTCTGGTAGAAGCCGCAGAGTCCTAGAAATGACTGCACTTCCTTCTTTGTCTTGGGCCTAGGAGCGTCGAGTAGGCGTTTCACTGTCTTCTCTACCGGTCGCAGGCTTCCTTGACTTATGGTGTGTCCCAGAAATTCTAGTTCTGTGAATCCAATCTGACATTTGGTGGGTCTTGCCGTCAATCCCGTGTCTCTGAGGCGGGCGAGTAGTTGTTGTAGGAGCGTGACATGTTCCTCCCACGTAGGTGTTGCGATGAGGATGTCGTCCATAAACGAGTGTAGGTGCTCGCTGCTCAGGGGTGCCAGGAGTTTTCGCATCATGGCGCTGAAGATGCTGGGTGCGTTGTGGAGTCCGAATGGAAGCACGTTGAATTCGAAGTGTCCTTCCATAGTGCTAAACGCTAGGTACTTTCGGACTTGTGGTTGTACTGGTATCTGGTAGTATCCTTTGCTGAGGTCGATGCGTGAGAAGTACTTCGCTCGCTGTAGCTTGGCAAATAGGTCTGTCTGGTCCGGGAGTGGCTCTGGCTGGAACTGCGTTACGGCATTCAACAGTCTGAAGTCGATGCACAGTCGATGCTCTCCGTTGGGTTTTCGCAACAATACCGTGCCTGCGCTGTAGGGTGAAGTAGACTCTGAGGTGATTCCGGCTGCCAGTAAGGTGTCTATCTCTTCCTTGATGGCTCGCTGCTGAGACAGGGGCATCGGGTAGAGCTTCTGGCGGACGGGTGTTGGGTCGGTCACCGTTAAGGTTACTTCGACGAGGTCTGTCCTCCCTGGTCGGTCTGTGAGCACAGTCTGATGTTGTCGAATGACCTGTAGTACTTGCTGTTGCTGTTTAGCGGCTAGGTCTCCGTTGAGTATCACGTCTTTGTAGGTTTCTTTGGAGTGCAGGGGGTACTCTACTGCATTGGTCTCCATGCTTTCTCCTTCTTCCGCGATGGCGATGGCTAACAAGTTGTGAGTGCTGGGGGTCGCTGGTCTGTCCGTATACTTCTTGAGGAGATTAATGTGGTGGTATCGGGCTCTCCCGTTCACCTCTACTTGGTAGACTGTCTTGGATTTCTTGGCAGTCACCCGGTACGGTCCTCTCCAAGCGATGTCCAGCTTGTTGGTTCCACTTGGAAGTAAGAGTAGCACTTGATCGCCGACTTGCAGTTCTCTGTCCTTAGCGTGGCGGTTGTAGTACTTCGCCTGACGGGCTCTGGCCTTCTTCAGTGCTTCACCAGCTTTCTTCCACGTTGCTTTGAGGGTTTCCTGCAGGTCTGCGACGTACTTGGTGGCACCTCTTGGTGTGTCGTCTATCTTGGCTTCCGTCCAACTTCTGCGTAGGGCTTCTAGCGGTCCTGCTAGAGGTCTGCCGAATAGCAATGTTGACGGGGTGTAGCCTGTGGCTGCATGGGGCGTTTCTCGGTATGCGAACAGTGCCGCATTCACGTAGGTGTCCCACGCTTCTGGATTGTCGTCTGCGACTTTCCTGAGTATGGTGAGAAGGGTTCCATTCAGTCTTTCTACTTGTCCGTTGCTGGCTGGGTGGTATGGTGGTGTGCGAATGTGATGAACTTGTATCAACTCGAACACGTCTTGCATCAGGCGGCCGGTGAACTGAGATCCGTTGTCCGTTCTAATGCTGTCCGGGAATCCGACTCTGGTAAAGATGGCGATGAGTGCATCTGCAATCTTCTTGGTGTCGATCGCTGGCAACGGGACTGCTTCGCACCACATCGTACATGCGTCGACGAGTGTGAGTAGAAATCTGTTCCGCTTCTTGGTCATGGGCAGTGGTCCTACTATGTCTACTGAGACTTGCTGGAATGGCACGCCGACTACTACCGATGGTCCTAAGGTAACTGGTACGGTGTGATGTCGCGGGGAATATCGTTGACATTGGTGGCAAGATTTCACGTAGCGCTTGACATCCTCCGTGATTCCTGGCCAATAGTAGTGTGCGCTGATTCTCTGCACTGTGGCTCCAATTCCCATGTGTCCGCTGAGTGGCATGCTGTGGCCTAGTTCTAGTACTTGGGCTCGAAGGGTGGCTGGTAGTACTAGTTGGGTGTGATCTCCATCTCCTTGTCGATGTAGAACTCCCTCTTCCATGTAGAAGTCTCCCTTGTGCGGGGGTGTGTGCGCCTTGGGTAGCTTCTGGAAGCACTTCGCTATCGAGGTGTCTTCTTTCTGTGCTGTTTTGATCTCTTCGAGTCCTGGATTCGGAGCGAACTCGGGCTGGGGTGGTTGGGTTTTAGCTTGGGCCCTGGTTTGCACTGCAGCTATCTCTACAGTTTTAGGGGGCGTGCCTAAGAACACATACCTACAACCTAGCACTAGATCATACAGGGGTTTCTGTAAAACAGCTGCTTGGATTCGTCCTGTGACGTACCTACTCTCTACTTCGATCCATGCTATTGGGCACGTAGTCGTCGGTTTCGTCAAGTCTGCTCCTTGTAGGTCGACTGTCTTGTCTGTCAAGTCCGCGCGCGATACAAGAGATTCGCTAACTATCGCGTCGTATGATAGACCTGTGTCATACAGACAGTTCGCTTCTTTTCCGTTGACCTTGACCGTGTCTGTCACCGATGGGTGATCTCCGATCGTGTGTGGCTTGTTACCGCTGCTTTGAGTTAGAACTCTGTGCGCTGGCCGGCTTTCGCGCTCTTCCCTACGTTGTGCGGCCAACTTGAAACATTCTGCGGTGGAGTGATTGTTTCTGTTGCAGAACGAACAATACCGTCTCTGTTCTGCGGGACCTCTTTTCCCGAATTCCGCGTTGGGTCCTTTATTTTGCCCAGGTCTGGGGTTATTCGGTTTATTCGCGGTGCGCTCTTCCCGGTTAGGGCTTCTTTTCTGTGCCTCTTTCCCGTTAGGCTTTAGGTCTCGCCTGAAGCTCTTGGCTTCTCCGTGGGCGGCCACGTACCTATCTGCGACCTTGACCAGATCTTCTAGTCTTTCCGCGCCCTGCTCTACTGAGAATGTTCTCAGCTCGGGGGTCATGGTTTCCCGTAGCTGTTCCCATACTAACAGTTCTGTCAGTCCATCATACGTCTTAGCCGTGGCTGACTGGCTAATCCACTTATCCAGCATTGTGGACAACCGATCCGCGAACTGCGCATAGCTCTCTCCTTTCACTCTCCGATTGGTGCGGAACTTTTGCCGGTAGCATTCTCCTGTCAGTTCGAATCCCGTTAGGAGTGCCTCTTTTACTTTGTGATAGTCAGTCACTCTGTCAGTCGGTAGCTTACTGTAGATGTCATAAGCCTTTCCTCTAAGCCCTTGACTAAGCTTAAAAGACCAATGAGTGGGATCTAGTTTATACTCTGTTGCTAGACGCTCAAACCTAGTCAGATAGAGATCTAGACCTTCTTCTCTCTCATTGAATGTTCCCAGTGGAAATGACATTCCTTGTACAGGGTTGGATGCTACCTCTAGCTGATCTGAGTGGGAAGGGGTTGAGGAAGAACTTGAAGCTCCTGATCCCAATCTTCTTAGCTCTAACTCATGCTGTCTTTCTTTTTCCTTTTCTTCCCTGTCTTTTTCTTTTTCCGCCCTCTCTTTTTCTTTTTCTGCCCTCTCATACTCCCATCTCCTAACTTCTGCATCTCTCTCTGCGGCTAATGCTGCCTTCTTCTGTTCTCCTTCTAATTCTAATTTCTTCTGTTCTCTTGCTGCTTCTAACTCTGCTTTCTTTTGCTCTGCTTCTAACTCTGCTTTTCTCTGTTCTGCTTCGAGCTTCTTCTGTTCTGCTTCTAATGCTAGCTTCTTCTGCTCTGCTTCTAGTTCTGCTTTTTTCTGTTCTCTCTCTGCAGCTCTCTCTGCCGCTTCGAGTTTCTTCGCCTCTCTCTCTGCTGCTCTCTCTGCCTTAGCCTCCTGTTTCTCTACCTCTGCATTGATATACGCAATTAGGTCTGCCCCTGCTAAGTGTAAAGCTTCCCCTAATTCCTTGAAGCGCAATCTCAAGGCCACTGGGTCCGACATTGCCAAACGTGTCTATGAACAACCTCTGAATCACGTAAAATACCAAAACACTAGCAATATTGCAAGTCAATAACAACAATGCAAAGACAATCAAATTCGTAATCAATAATAGAATAAAACAAGAGTCAAATGGCATACAACAGTTACTTAAGCAAAACCTGCAAAAGAACAATGCAACATACAGGCACAAAAATATTTGAAGCAAACAAGTTTTTAACTAAAGAATAGTGCACCCAACTGATCAGTGTTATACCCCTACACTATTCTAAGTTATTCTACTTCTCCTACTGTTATCTAATTTTATTGTACTTAGGTCCGGTTATACCCAATTCCTATTATACACAGATCCTAGCTAGGCTCGCCAATTAAAGTGTCACGTGGGGTTTATGGGCTCTGCACAATGGAATTATGGACCCTCACGTTTATTCGGTGGGAACTGCTAGTAAGTCACCCTATGAATTACTTTAATAAATTTATTTGTTTAGCTCGTTCTGTGTTAAGGTTGGGGTACAGAAATAGATAGAAAAATGGTAAAAGAATACTGTCACACTAGCTTTCACACGGCTATGAATCATATGTAGTCCAGCCACTTGATAACAGTTAAAATCACACATTTATTTCTTCTACTCTATACAAGATTCTCTAAGTACTAATCTAACTTAAAAAGTCTCAGTCACTGCTAATAGTTCGATCGCTGATAGTCTAGGCAGCTGTTATATCTTCCTCGGGCACTTGCGATAATATTTCATGTAGATTTGGACTACTGTGGTCCGTTTTACAGTTTCTGGAGAGTTGGACTACTGTGGTCCTGCTATGATCAGTTTAAGTGCACCTTCGCCTTATGCACTTAACTCATGTGTGGGGTGTTCGAAGTCCTTCTGTGAGGTAGCTTCTGGTCCACCTGTGTCGTTGTGTAGTTGGGTTCCCTTGCCACGCTGTGGGGTCTGACAGGGTGTTTCTTCAGGTCGCTCTTTCCGTCTTGTGCGGTAGAGTCTCCTCCCAACTAGTCGTTTCTGTGGAGTGGGGCACACAGGATAGCTCGGGATAGCTCGGGATAGCTCGCCTGCTCGTCTGGAATATAAGAGACGAAATTCTGCACAACCCTGAATAATCGGTTTGTGCAGAGCGTCTCACTGAAAGCCAAGTAGCCCTCAGTGATAGCTCCACATCTCTATACATAAGCGACGAACATTCTGCTACTTCCGGGTTCCACTGGAATCTCACTCTAAATTCCTATACATACATAAATATCAATCGTGTCTAACTATACACATACAGAATTAATAATAATATAAACATTCAGTGGTACAGCCACTGGTCTGCAAACATACATATAAGTTAAACAACAGTGGTTCCGTACGGGATACAACATGGCGGCGCAACCGGTCGTGTTTCGCCTCGTGGTCGGCTCTTCCACATGGTCACGCAAATTCGGATTAATAATTCACATTTATGCATAGCAAATTCCACAAACATAATTTCAACAATAATATAAATATATCACGATGAAACAGAAGGGTGTTCATTTACCTGTTTGACAAGTTCAGGCCCGTTGTGACTTGATAGAATTCTATGCTTCTAAGTCCTGCTTCCTGGTCTAAGTGTGTAGAGATTTCTCTAGCTATCTAGCTGTTCACACTTCGGTGTATTCCTCCCAACTGACCAAAACTGTGCGTGGTTTGGACCCAGTCAAACTGGCTCCAACCACTTTGCCTAAGCTCTCCCATTGGTTCCAACGGTCCGATTCAAAACTTAAGTGCTGACGTCACTGCGCTGTGTGTGTGGCTCAGGCTCGCAGTGTGCTGTCTGCTGTGTAATAGACTGACTCTCTACTATTACAAAGACTACACAATGCTAAATAGTCAACAAGCAGAGTTAAAACTAGTCCTAACGCGACACTGTCTTTGTTGTAATTTTCTCTCTGTCTTCTGCATCGACCCTAAATTGTTCGCCGAAATTGCGAACGCCGATTTGGCATGATGATTTTGTATAAATTGTAAACCCATGTTGTAAAAAGAAAAAGAACTTGGTAATAATAATTTCTAAAGGAAAAAGGAAAAACATAGTGGACGAATGATGGTGTTGCTAATATTCTCGTCTGATTTCTGAGTGTTTGTTCGTCAGTTTTCGTATTTTCTATCTCTTTCTTCTTTTCAAACTTTGTAAGTTGTCTCTTAGCCGACTTAGATCGAGCGTGTTGACTGCCTTGGCCTAAATCCTGACAAGTTTAACACCAGGTAAAGTTGACACGGCCGATCTAGAGTTGACCACCTACTACTCGGCGCAGAGGGAGGCTTACAATACACTACTGGATTACCCTAATTGGATGTACTTTCGTAGGAGGGCAGTGGAGAAGGGCTACGGGGTGCAATTGCATGCGAACCGTTGGGTGAGTGGATGGTGGTTTTTCCTTACTGTGCCAATAACCAAGGGCCGGCTGTTTGGGGTGTTGTATGATAGCTGGTACGTAAGAGTAAGGAAGGATGAGAAAGGTTGCACTGAGGAGAGGCAGAAGAAAGGAAGAGTGCGACCGAAGGAGGGAGAATGAGGGAGAAGAAAGGGGGTGGAGTGTGATGAAGGTAGGATGGAAGTGGTTGCTGTTGTTGTCGTTGGGGATGCTTGATATGAATAATGTGGTGATGTTTACATGTATTCATTTGCAGCATCGTTCATTCCATGCATTCATGATTTCATTGAATTGTATAATATGTATTTGTTTCAAGTGACGATAACAATAGAAGGCAAGAGAGAGTCAAGGACGGGGAAATAGACTGCAGTTGGACCCCTCAAGTGTCAGAAGTTTAGTGGAGTAGCGTAGTGAGAGTGGGGGGGGGGGTAAGTGTGATGGAGGGAGGGGGACAGAATCGAGTGAACATGACATTTACGATGCGACAAGCATGTTACAGGTTCGTCGAGGATTGTCGTTGAGGATTGAATTCGAGGCTTGAGTACGAGGATCGAGTTCGAAGTTCGCAGCTCAACGTTCGTCAATCCGCCAGTTCGTCGCTGGAAAACGTGAGGCAGCAACGACGACGACACTTGGTCAGGTGGACCGAACATCATCATCAACATCGCCATCTGTTATTGTCCACGCGTCCCCTGTTATCAGCGCCATCATCATCACTCCAACATCATCGTCAGTGGCGACCGCGGGTGGCAACGCTCCTTCGTTTGGACGTCAACGGAAGGGGGTGGATACTTTTGAGGAGACTTTACCAGGGACTGCATTTCGCCAGGTGGGCCCGTTTTGTGTTGTCCCTCTCCTACACTCAACCCCCCCTGTCTGTTTGTGAACGCGTGCCTCGGACTTTGGCTGTGCACGTTCGATACTAGGACGTTGGTCGATTAGCGGCCCCGATCACCCGTAAACCATCGCATCGTTTCATTGACCTATTGATTGTTTCATTACCATTTCTTCGTTTCATGTGTAAATGTTGTATGTGTATGAGTGTGTGGTATGAATGAATAAATAGCTTGGAAGTTGTATATATAATCGTTGTGTTTTCATCCCTTCACGTCTGCGGGAAATCGCCATTCTGTCTGGGTTGTCTGCGTGTGGAAGGTGTTTGTTTGTGGCGTCTGCCCGGAGAGAGTCGTGGCGGTGACACGCATCAAGCTTTGAGAAAAGCAAAACAAGCCAGACCGGAACTTGGTTTCACTCTAACCTCGTTTTGATTTATAATGGCGATACCCACGAGTTTTTATGAGAGGTGCCGGAAAGTTGTGAATATTTATATGAAAGGAATGGTTGTAAAAAAAAACACAGAACAGAAAGGACAACAACTAATTAGTTTCTCATTAGTTGATTAGTTTCTCATGTCACTACTGCAACGTGATCGTAGTTTCAACGTTTTGAAATGTAAAACTTAAGTCTTTAAAGAAACTCAGGCCCTATCAAAGTTTAGTCTACTATTCTAAACGGCTGTAGCGTCAACATTTACCAAGCTACAAAAAACACTCACTAGATTGAGCCAAAATATTTTTTCTTCCTTCAATCCTACTGCTGCTACGGACTATAAGGTTTAACATAGGTACAATGGGATAATTGTGTTATTATATATTTTACAATTCGATTACTGACCTCTTCAAAGTTCGCGTCTGTAGCTATGCAATGAACTTAATAGACTTTTCAGGAATCTAGCTGCACCTGTGCGTTTTAAATAGAGACTGCAGATTTATCAGCGTTCCTAAGAAACAGTGCTTAAATAAAGACTTTTTAATAATAACAATATTTCTACCTTGAGGGGTAAAGAGTTACACTGTAAATCTTGAAACGTTGGAAAAGGTGTGACAGCGTCACAATGCGGTTGTCAAGTGCTGTTTGCTTACCTGGCACATTCGCACCCTATCATGGCTTAATTTGCCTTATAAATCCACGCTCCGCTGGGCAGATGGCACTTTTGTCTGAGGGGGTCGGTGTTGACTTAAGATCATCACTGGATTTGCTTGACCGACAGGAGAAAGAGAGATTGGGGGTCTTTAAGGGTATGAGGTCTGTAGGCTAGATCTTTTAAAATGTATTATGTGTCGAAGCAAAAGCAAAGAAACAATCTCTCTCTCTCTCTCTCTCTCTCTCTCTCTCTCTCTCTCTCTCTCTCTCTCTCTCTCTCTCTCTCTCTCTCTCTCGCTCTTTCTCCCCATACTTTGCAGATATAGATGAGTTTATTATTATTGTGGGACTTGGTTGTCTTCGTTCAAGAATGCATTGAGAAAAGAAACAAATTTAATTTCAAATCGATTGTCTCAACATGTAACCCACACAGCTAGCATTCACAATGACCCTAACCCCTATCTCTATCCTCTTCCACCCTCCACCCCCTTTTCAATTGCACAGCACCACCCGCCCCCTACCAATAATCTGTTGGCTTCTTAAAACAGAACATTTTATTTCAGGTTAAGCGGTGTCTCTTTAAGACTTTAAGACTGAAAAACGGAAAATACATCTCTCCTTCCCCATCTCCCGCCCCCATCCTCCCACCACACCCCCTTCTCTCCAATCCACCCACCAACTGACTCGTTCTACAGGCCTACTCTTCGGTTAGATCTAAATAGCTTCTCGACCTCCGAGTATTCAAACCATATCCAAACAAAGACTCCCTTTAAGGCTGACACTCTTGACTAACACAACTGTGGACAGAAAAAAAATCCCATTTAATTTCCTGTGTGTGAATGACACAAAGTTTACTAACATCTCGTCTCCCTCTCCGTATTATTTTTTTTTAAAATGCAGAGCGCGAACATAGCGGACGCCCTAAATATCCTGAATAGTAGTTGACCATGTTAAAGTAGGCCTGTGGTCACAACAATACTTTGAAACATGTCTAATTCACATTTAAAAGATGCTTATATATATATCTAGTCATGTATTTTTTGGTGTCGCTAATACTTTTCTTCTTCTTCTTCTTCTTCTTCTTCTTCTTCTTCTTCTTCTTCTTCTTCTTCTTCTTCAAGACGATGTATGAGCGTGTCCGGAAGATCAGAATATGCCGCCTGGCCATCCAAACACTGCCAGACCACACAGGATAGCCCTTGACCATTTGGGCCGTTCATTTATACCCCCAAATAGTAGCCAAGAAGATCTGTTAATACGGCGGTGAAAAGGCCTTCCAAACAGTTACAATGAAAAGCTCTCCAAAGCATTCATTCTCGCAACAAAAGCCGCTGTTTCCTCTAAAGTTCTTCGCGGCTTCCTCCACAGAGCACGCCAGAACATTCTTCACTACACTTTTTTTTAGTCTGTTCCCCCCCCCTCCTCTCTCTCTCTGTGTCTCTCTCCGTCTCTCTCTGTCTCTCTCTGTCTTTTCACAGCCTGTTTTCCTTCTTTTTGTGTCTTTCCTTTCCCTTCATTTGTCTATGGGACTTGGGGCGGATAGAAAAGCGGCGTTTAGTAATACAGTTCAGTTTAGAAATGGAACATAGGTAACTGTAATTTTGACTTTTGTTTCTTTGTATTTCCAGACTTATATGAAAAATACTTTGAAACCGTCTGGAAGGTAAGAGGTGGGATGGGGTAATCAGAACGAGCCAATTGTCGGTCTGTTTGTCGGTCAGTGGGTCCGTTGGATCCAATAACTCAAGAACCATTGAACGGATTTGACCAAGTTTTAATAGGGTCATTACGTAGGTCAGTGGCCTATCTCCCGTGCCATCATATTTGCTCTACCGCAAAGGTCACGGTCACTGGAATCATTGTGTTGCTCAACACATTTTGCTCAATATCTCAAAAACGTCTTAGTTTACAATGTACTTCAAATCATGGTCCATTTTTCAATAGCAGTCCGGTCGTTGGTCAGTCGGTCGGTCGGTCCGTCACTCTGAATGTCACTTTTGGGTTAACAACACACTTTTTGCCTTATCTCAAGAATAAATCAACCGAAATACCTCATTATTTCCTTGTTGATACTTTATCTACTGCGAAGCATGTTATAACGCTCATATTTATTTGTACTTTCTCAAAGGTCAAGGTCATAGCGCTTCACCATTTTCTAAACGCGTTTTGCCCTGTATTTAAAACATAGGCTCAGCCGATTTCGATAATGTTTTGCTTTGATATAATTCAGGAAGTGCCCTGTTATTCCAGTTTCACAACACCGTCCAAAAAATTACCACTTTTAAACACAAGAAAATGTCGGCTATAATTATATGTGTGTTTTGTTGGAATATATTTGAATGGCTTGCCTTCTTGTTATCTCTCCTTCTCCAGGCGCGGTTAGAATGCGTTAATTTCTGCTTTCATAACTTCACCCCTATTAATAGCTTTCGTTAATTGTCGATGTCGATCCACGCAGATATCCTTTAAATTGTCATTTGTAAAATGCCTTTGCCATTTAGAGAATGTTTGGTGAATGTGTATGCGAAATGATTGATGAAGCCTTCTCTTGAATGGACATTGAAGCTTGACGTCCACACCAAACATTAGCGAGATATGGCAGACGGGGAATAACCATCCCAGGGCAGAAGGTGTAGGGACCTAAATCAACACTGAACCAGCTCAGTAATCCTACTGCTAAAGAAAATAATGAAAAATTGCGACTTTTTTTTTTGCCCACCACGGGATTCGAACCTGGGTCATCGGTGTGCCAGGCGAACGACGCTTTACCACAACCACAGAGCTATGGCGGTTTGCTTACCCCTCCTCACCTTCCTACCCTCCACTCCCTTCTTTTCAATCGGGAAACAATAGGTACTCGTTTACAATGGGTGCCCTTGCTGTAAATTATAGTTTAAATGTGGTATCAACACGGACATCAAAGTCCAAGGCCAATCCCTCAACACGGTGCATGACTTCAAATATTTAGGAGCAATTTTATCAGACAGTGGGTCCCGACAGGAAGTCCTCTCCAGGATAGCACAAACAGCTACTGCGCTGCCCTGACAAGATGGAAGCCCATTTGGAAAGACCGGACCATCAGTCAACACTCCAAGGTAAGATTGCTGCTCTCCCTTGTCATTACCATCTTTCTATATACTTGCGAAACGTGGACCCTCACAGCAGACCTACAACGAAGAATACAAAGCATGGAGATGAGGTGCTACAAAAGACTTCTTAGCATTTTCTATACGCAGCACATCACCAAAGTCTGACAGACCATCACACAAGCCATTGGATAACACGATGCTCACAGTGGTGCAGACACGGAAATTCCGATGGTATGGCCACATCACCAGTGCATTAGGCCTTGCAAAGTCCATCCTGCAAGGCACGGTGCAAAGAAGCAGAAGAAAATGGTGACAGATAAAGAGGTGGGAAGACAACATTCGATAATAGGCTGGCTTGACACTGAGTGAAGCTATGAGAACTGCTGAGGACAAAGAAAGATGGAGTATGCTGGTTATACGATCATCTGTGGTGCCCCAACGATTTTTGAGTTACGGGATAGTATAGTATAGTATAGTATAGTATAGTATAGTATAGTATAGTATAGTATAGTATAGTATAGTATAGTATAGTATAGTATAGTATAGTATAGTATAGGATTGGATAGGATAGGATAGGATAGGATAGTTACATTAAAAATTCTACGGAAAAAATAAGAAACATGCGTATCAATAAAAGTGACGGACGTTGACTTTATTAACATCTCTTTCTCTTTCTCTCTCTCTCTTTCTCTCTCTCTCTCTCTCTCTCTCACACACACACACACACACACACACACAAACCCTTAAAATGCATAAGCACACATACTCAAGCCCATACAAAACACAAACGCGCACCCTCAAGTATATTAAACCTCGCACTTTTAATCCTGGGGCTAAATCAATACATTTAATATTTATAAACACAAATTCAACATTAAAATTAGAGTGGAGTTATAAGGGGGGAAAATGCACATGATTAAAAGAAATAAAGAATGATAAATATCATGTCATACGCGCAGAAAGGACGGGCAGATACGAAACAAAGAAAATGACGGACAGAAGGAGAGGAAGAGATGAAACAGAAGAAAAGATAACATTACATTACATAATTATTGCTTTAGGTCCAGCGGACTCTTCCGAGCCAAATCAGGACCAGTATAGCTGAATTAGGACCACAAAATCAAGACCACAACTTCGCTGAAAGAGGACTCGCCCCTGATCCGCATAAAAGATCTGCCAAAACAACCCCAGTGGCAACACTGAAGGCACTCCACCAGCCGGTCACTTTACAATAAAGACATCCCACGCAGGGGCCGCTGAGGCTAAACTCTAATTTATCGAACCCGTGTTTACAAAAACAAAATAGAATATAAACATCATTATAAAATAGAAGAAAAGATAGGCAGAATTAGAAGTAGTAGAGACGACACGGCGAAAAGGACAGGGGAAAAGTATAGGAAGAGTCGAAACAGTGGAAAGGACGAACGGAAGCAGAGGAAGAGTCGAAACAAATGCAATAACGGGTAGAAGCAGAGAAAGAGTTGAAGTGCAGAGGTGGCGCTGAACTGACAATGTTTTGAAAACTCACTGTCCGAAAACTCATTATCTCATTCATCTTTTCACCAAATTGTTGGACGACCACTACATTTGTCTGTGGGAAGTAAGGAGTTAAGAGCTCAGAACAGAACAGAACAAAAGACAAGCTATGACTCAGGACAGGAGTGGAGAACGAGACATTTATAAGAGTGTATTATATCACTACTCATTACGTTGTGAAGAATACTTAATACCCGAAAAAGTCAGCGTGTTAGCATCACAATCAGAAATGAGGTTTTGCAAGCTCTGGAACATTTGCCCTGTCCTTTTACCGACTGAGCTGTTCTGTAACCCGATCCGACAATTATGTTCTGAGGGTTACAAAAAAGAAGAGGAAGTCCACATCTGTTGGGGGAGGAGGAGAAGGTTTGTTACACAGTTTCTTCCGCCTAATGATCTCTAAAGACCACATCAGTATCTGCAGGGTGTCGGTTGATTGATTGATTGATTGATTGTTGCTTTAGGTCCAGCGGCAGGGTGTCGGTGTCCAGTTACAAGACTGTATCCTGTTTACATGGGCTCATAAAAAATCTCAAAATAATAAGGTCATTGTGGGTAGCAGTACGGAAACAGGGCTTGGTTTTGGTGAGAGGATGAAGGGGGAAGGGAGGGGAGGGGAGATGATGCAACGACCTGAATTAGGGAAGCTCAAATCATCCCAAAGACGTATCATATTCTATAAAGGAAAGCATGGTGGTGTGGACTGGGATGGAGGGAAAGGGAATAGGAAGAGTGGGAGGTAGAACCGAGACGAAAAGGCTGCAAGTTGATTCAAGATTCAATCTCATTACTTGCGTCTTTTGGGAAGTGGAGGATGCAAAAAATATAAGCATAGGAATCATAATTCTTTTCTTTCTTTTTTTTTGTTAATAACAATTACATTACTAAAAAGTTAAATTTAACATTAAAAACAATGGCGTTTGACCATCATTGTTCATATTCTTAGCGCATTTTACAATCAACAACTGATAAGTAGGAACTCGCGAATCCTCCCAGTGATGTATCAAATTTTGTGGTGGAGGTGGATGTGGTGGGGTTTGTTCTGATCAAAGGACTCAACGATTTATCTCAGCGGTGTATCACATCTTGCATGGGCAGGGTTAAGAGGACGGAGGGGTGATACTGTAAGGACTCACAATCAATTCATCGATGTATATTTTTTCCTCTGTGTGTGTGCATGTATATGTGTGTGTGTTTGTGTGTGTGTATGTTCGATGGGGTTGGCTGCATCCATGTGGGAACTCTCCAAAGTGTCACATTGATGTATCAGTATTATGATATGAAGTGGAGATTAAGAGGAAAGGGGAGGGAACTAATGCAGGGACTCTCACGTCTTCCCAACGATGTATCAAATTGTGGGTGATGGTAGAGAGCGAGGGTGTGGGGGCGGTGGTGGTGAATGTAAGGAGAGATTTGCACTTTTGAAAGAACCGACCATGAGGATAGGAGGTCCATCCACCTCTAAGGAAACTGCTAGGACGCGTCAAAATTATGGAAATTTAAAGCGAATTTTGAGGCAATTTTCTGGATGCAGCGCAATTTTAAAAGGTTTCCACCCAAAGGCTGTAGATGACGAATGGCCGGTTCACTATTTTGACACAAAATCCGAACCAATTTCAGCAAGGAGAGTTTGAAAAGGATATTTCTCGCTTCAGCGGCTCGACGCGACCTTTAGAGGTTAAGGTCAGCAATGCATCAGTGACCTTTGCGCTTCGCGATTGTCTCCCATGGGACAAGATGGAGAGCGGGGTTGAAATTGCATGTCGCGGGCACAAAACTCTCCGTCCTCGCCCGACTCCATTATCAATACCCTGGGCCAATAAGGGGCGGGCAATACAACGGTTTCCGTGTCCGATCGTGCCGTTGATTAGAGTTACGCCTCTTTAAGCCGCCATCTTCTTTCCTCGGTGATGAATTGTGGGTCGGGGCGCGCGGGTCATCGGTTTTGGGAGGGCGGGCTGACAATTTCATTTCGATCTTCCAGTCCGCAAACCCAGCCAACATCTTGCATCTAACCACTCTGAGAATCTAGCGATTCTGGCAGCAGCGCCTTGACTAACGTCGTTTCTGGAAGATCGATTTTGATTCCTGTTAGTGGCAGAAGATTTGAGTTCACATGTTGTATTTTTTCATGTATTATTAGCTCATGTATAGTATAAATATAATACACATCAATGTGTGACAGCATATCAATTTAAATATGCACTAGTGTTTCTACACCTTAAGAATCAAGATGGCAAGCTTTTTTTTCTTTTAAAAGACTAAACAACTGCCAAAGGAATGAAGAACAACTATCACCCCAGACCACTCTGCTAGTGATCGTGTAAATGAATCACCGGAAAAGGATTAACGGCGAAATTAACCGCTGTCTTAAAGCTAGATCTGAGGAAAGGGATGTCCCTAGACCTATTTACTCCAAAGACGGACAGGTTATAGGGAAAGAAAATATTTTTTTTAAAGATTACCTCATAATTATATTAATACTAAATTTCGTGCATACTCCTTTCAAATTACCCATACTGTTCTTCAAAACTACTTATTTTTACTTGTTTTATTCTTTTAGACGAGGATTATCGGCATCGTAACAATTTTTCTAGTGGATACTGCTTTCATTGTTATACTACTGCTAGACACATCGTGATCTCATAGTTTTTATGCTGGATGGGTGCCAGACTGTATCGTCTTCATCTAGGGGGTCTCTTTGCTTCCTGTAAAATAGTCATTCCAGCAGGGAAAGGGACTCATTTCCTTTTTTTCCCCCACACTCTGACACCGGCGTCCATCGTAACATCTCGGGAGAAGTTTTGTATTTGTTCTCTCGCTTCTGTCCATAGAGTGCGCGTCAAGGAAGGCAACCGTTACTCTACCCATTCAGAGGCTGTCTGAGTTGTCGTTCTTCTCTTTTGGAAATTTAGAACGGTTTGTAAAGACATAGAGACAGATTTAGTTGCCTTGAGCTTAACATTTTGAGGGGAAAATCGCACTCTATCAAACATCTGAAGTGTATCATCATCATCATCATCATCATCATCATCATCATCATTATCATCATCATCATCATCATCATCATCGTCGTCGTCGTCGTCGTTGTTGTCGTCGTCGTCGTAGTAGTAGTAGTAGTAGTAGTAGGAATAGTAATAGTACTTGTCATCTAATAATAATTTCTTTATTCTTCTTGTTATTCATGTTCTTGTTCTTCTTCTTTTTCTTTTTATTCTCCTTCAGCCTCCTACTCCTCCTCCGTCTTCGTCAATTGTCTTTTGTGTATAGTGCCTTCTCGTGTCAGTTTATTTCGCTCGCCCTTCTCTTGCCGCTAAAGTTTAAATATTGACCCCTAGAATCAGCGTCTGGAAGGTCGATCTTGAAGTCGTCCGCAGCCCCCTCCCCCTCTCCCCCAAAAGTGTTTTGTTGGTTCTCGCTTGCCGTTATCGAATAAAGGTCATTTGCAACTTGACCCCTTCATTCTGATGTCTTCGTTCCTTGCCACGCCATTAGAAAAGAAGTATGGCATGGCTTTTATGATGATGATGATGATGATGATGATGATGATGATGATGATGATGATGATGATGATGATGATGATGATGATGATGACAACGATGATGATGACGATGACAATGAAGACGAAGAAGAAAAAAACGAGAAAGATAAGGAGGAGCAGCAGGACGAGGATTGTGAGAACTGATCCGAGTAAACTAGCAAATATTCAGACATGGAGTGTGGGGTTTGGGAAGTGCAAACGAAGTTAAGGCACATCAGGATTCACAGTGAAGACGTCTTAACCTAGTTTGGCGTTGGCCAGAAGTGCAGCTTCGTTTCCTGGAGCTAGCATCTTCATCTTGCTGTCCGGGCTATTAGGCAAAGCAACAAGGTTTGTGCTAATGACGAAGCCATAGGTCACACCACTAGTACAGCGTAGCTGAGCCGTTCACTGGAAGAAAGGCCACATTTTATAGGACGGGTGTGCATGAAGAGGACATTAGTGGAATTGTTCATGGGTCTGTAATCAAGGACTGCAAAATTAAAGTGTGTTTGAGGTCGAAGTCAAATTTGCGCAACAACAACAACAAAAAATACCCCAAAAAGTCTCATTCACGCTGAGATGACTATTTGCTTATTGTGTGTGTGTGTGTTTGTGTGTGTGTATGTGTGGCTACGTGTGTGTGTGGGTGTGTGTGTACGTGTGTGTGTTTCTTATATCTGCACAAATTGAATCTAAACTTTTTGTCCGACCATGGCAAAAGTCGAATGTTGTAGGCCACTGAGTGATATACCTCCCTTAGAATACATAATTAGTCATGCGCGTAAAATCTGGATTAATATGTTCGTGACTACAGACCCAATAGTAGGATATCAGCAGCCTTCCTGTTACTTGTTTCTATTCGAACTCGGCCTGTTGTAGTGCTTGACGCGCATAATGCCGCGTAGTCTTAAGGGAACTCGAGATGTGACGTAATAAGAGGCACGGAATGTCTTTGTAAGTTGAATACACGCTTATCTGAGGACTTTCAACTGCATTCTGTGGTTTTTATAAACTCTTCTATGATCATACTATCTATGGTGTAAAGGCTCGAACATATAACCTTAGGTTCAAATTACATCGCTAATTTTAGGCTGCAGAGTTCTCCAACGATCACGCGAACTTGACTTTGCAATCCCTGACAAAGCTCTTAACAAAATAAATGTATAGAGAAGTTATTTTATATGGCGTGTTTTATCTCTTCCGACCTTACTGCGGGGTTTCTTTTTGGAAATAAAAAACACAATTAAAAGTGAGGATGAGGAGAAGGACACAGTCTTATCCGATCTGACAATGGGAATCTATGAGCCAAATAAGACGGGAACACACACACACGCGCGCGCGCACACGCACACACACGCACACACACACAAAGTGTAGAAAGAAAAAAAATGTGAGGAGTGAACAAATATTTTTATGAACAGGGCTGAAAGGCATAATTTATCGCGAAGCGTCAATGGGCATAATTATCATGGCCAACAAGCAACAATTATCATCGTCAACGTATCAGATCTCGTGGATTTAGTTGAAGAGGGCACGTGCCTCGCAGACAACCCACGAGTAGTAATTTCCCAACTGTCACTAGCAAAGCGCTCATTACTGACCACCGTCAACATGGGGGCTATTTTACCTCTGACCTTTAGGGGGCATCTGTCTATGACCTATGCTAATCAAGGGTCAGTCGTTTCCATGACAGCGCGGTCACAGATTGCAAGAGTTTATTGGTTAAGGACAGACATTGTAATATGCATTTAATTTCCTGTTGGCCAGTTTTGTGGGGGTGACTTCTGCTGTAGAGCAGATGTTTTCTTAGAGAAAATGAGCTACAGTATCATTGTCTTTGCGTGCAGTGGGCCATTTCTTTTTTACATTACATTTGGCTCTTGATGTCTTGTGTGGCTTATTGAACTTTTCTTTCGGTGTGCATGATGCAGATCAGGGAGGAGTTGGTGCTATCTCTCTCTCTCTCTCTCTCTCTCTCTCTCTCTCTCTCTCTCTCTCTCTCTCTCGCTCTTTCTCCACCAAAATGATGACCAACAACGCCAATGGCATCAACACGGACATCAAAGTCCAAGGCCAATCCCTCAACACAGTGCATAGCTTCAAATATTTAGGAGCCATTGTATCAGACAATGGGTCCCGATAGGAAGTCCTCTCCAGGATCGCACAAACAACTGCTGCCCTGACAAGGTTGAAGACAGGACCATCAGTCTACATTCCAAAGTAAGACTGCTGCGCTCCCTTGTCATCTCCATCTTCCTATATGCTTGCGAAGCATGGACCCTCGCAGCAGATCTCCAACGAAGAATACAAAGCATGAAGATGAGGTGCTACAGAAGACTTCTGGGCATTTCCTATACTCAACACATCACCAAAGACGAAGTCCGACAGACCATCACACAAGCCATTGGACAACACGATGACTTGCTCACAGTGGTGAAGAAACGGAAACTCCGATGGTATGGCCACGTCACCAGATCATCAGGCCTTGCAAAGACTATTCTGCAAGGCACAGTGCAAGGAGGTAGAAGAAGAGGGAGACCGAAAAAGAGGTGGGAGGACAACATTCGAGAATGGACTGGTTTGACACTGAGCGAAGCCATCAGGGCTGCTGAGGACAGAGAAAGATGGAGTATGCTGGTTAAACGATCATCTGTGATGCCCCTACGACCTCCTGGTTACGGGACAGGATAGGATAGGATAGGGGGGAGGGGGGAGAGGAAGGGAGGAGAGGGGTGGCAGGAAAAATCTGCTGATTTTTAAACGCCGCTCTATATTTATATGAAAGGAATGGTTGTAAAAAAAACACAGAACAGAAAGGACAACAACTAATTAGTTTCTCATTAGTTGATTAGTTTCTCATGTCACTACTGCAACGTAAACTTAGTTTCAACGTTTTGAAATGTAAAACTTAAGTCTTTAAAGAAACTCAGGCCCTATCAAAGTTTAGTCTACTATTCTAAACGGCTGTAGCGTCAACATTTACCAAGCTAGAAAAAACACTCACTAGATTGAGCCAAAAAAATTTTTTTTTCCTTCAATCCTACTGCTGCTACGTACTATAAGGTTTAACATAGATACAATCGGATAACTGTGTTATTATATATTTTACAAGTCGATTACTGACCTCTTCAAAGTTCACGTCTGTAGCTATGCAATGAACTTAATAGACTTTGTATTCAGGAATCTAGCTGCACCTGTGCGTTTTAAATAGAGACTGCAGATTTATCAGCGTTCCTAAGAAACGGTGCTTAAATAAAGACTTTTTAATAATAAAAATATTTCTACCTTGAGGGGTAAAGAGTTACACTGTAAATCTTGAAACTTTGGAAAAGGTGTGACAGCGTCATAAAGCGGTTGTCAAGGGCTGTTTGCTTACCTGGCACATTCGCACCCTATCATGGCTTCATTTGCCTTATAAACCACGCTCCGCTGGGCAGATGGCACTTTTGTCTGAGGGGGTCGGTGTTGACTCAAGATCATCACTGGATTTGCTTGACCGACAGGAGAAAGAGAGATTGGGGGTCTTTAAGGGTGTGAGGTCTGTAGGCTAGATCTTCTAATGTATTATGTTTTAAAGCAAAAGCAAAGACACAAACTCTCTCTCTCTCTCTCTCTCTCTCTCTCTCTCTCTCTCTCTCTCTCTCTCTCTCTCTCTCCCCTTCTCTCTTTCTCCCCATACTTTGCAGATGAGATTATTATTATTGTGGGACTTGTTTGTCTTCGTTCAAGAATGCATTGAGAAAAGAAACAAATTTAGTTTCAAATCGATTGTCTTAACATGTAACCAGCACAGCTAGCATTCACAATAACCCCAACCCCTATCTCTATCCTCTTCCACCCCCCACCCCCTTTTCAATTGCACAGCACCACCCGCCCCTTACCATTAATCTGTTGGCTTCTTAAAACAGAACATTTTATTTCAGGTTAAGCGGTGTCTCTTTAAGACTTTAAGATTGAAAAAAGGAAAATACATCTCTCCTTCCCCATCTCCCGCCCCCATCCTCCCACCACATCCCCTTCTCTCCAATCCACCCACCAACTGACTCGTTCTACATGCCTACTCTTCGGTTAGATCTAAATAGCTTCTCGATCTCCGAGTATTCAAACCATAGCCAAACAAAGACTCCCTTTAAGGCTGACACTCTTGACTAACACAACTGTGGACAGAAAAAAAAATCCCATTTAATTTCCTGTGTGTGAATGACACAAAGTTTACTAACATCTCGTCTCCCTCTCCGTATTATTTTAAAAAAAAATGCAGAGCGCGAACATAGCGGACGCCCTAAATATCCTGAATAGTAGTTGACCATGTTAAAGTAGGCCTGTGGTCACAACAATACTTTGAAACATATCTAATTCACATTTAAAAGATGCTTATATATATATAGTCATGCATTTTTTGGTGTCGCTAATACTCTTCTTCTTCTTCTTCTTCTTCTTCTTCTTCTTCTTCTTCTTCTTCTTCTTCTTCTTCTTCTTCTTCTTCTTCTTCTTCTTCTTCTTCTTCAAGACGATGTATGAGCGTGTCCGGATGATCAGAGTATGCCGCCTGGCCATCCAAACACTGCCAGACCACACAGAATAGCCCTTGACCATTTGGGCCGTTCATTTATACCCCCAAATAGTAGCCAAGAAGATCGGTTAATACGGCTGTGAAAAGGCCTTCCAAACAGTTACAATGAAAAGCTCTCTAAAGCATTCATTCTCGCAACAAAAGCCGCTGTTTCCTCTAAAGTTCTTCGCGGCTTCTTCCACAGAGCACGCCAGAACATTCTTCACTACACTTCTTTTTAGTCTGTTCCCCCCCCACCCCCTCCTCTATCTCTCTCTCTCTGTCTCTCTCTCTGCCTCTCTGTCTTTTCACAGCCTGTTTTCCTTCTTTTTGTGTCTTTCCTTTCCCTTCATTTGTCTATGGGACTTGAGGCGGATAGAAAAGCGGCGTTTATTAATACAGTTAACGTTTTTGGGAAGTGTTCGATGTTTTTGCTGTTTAGAAATGGAACATAGGTAACTGGAATTTTGACTTTTGTTTCTATGTATTTCCAGACTTATATGGAAAATACTTTGAAACCGTCTGGAAGGTAAGGGGTGGGATGGGGTAATCAGAAAGAGCCAATTGTCGGTCTGTCTGTCGATCAGTGGGTCCGTTGGATCCAATAACTTAAGAACCATTGAACGGATTTGACCAACTTTTCATAGGGTCATTACATAGGTCAGTGGCCTATCTCCCGTGCCATCATGTTTGCTCTACCGCAAAGGTCACGGTCACTGGAGTCATTGTGTTGCTCAACACATTTTGCTCAATATCTCAAAAACGTCTTAGTTTACAATGTACTTCAAATCATGGTCCATTTTTTAATAGCGGTCCGGTCGTTGGTCAGTCGGTTGGTCCGTCACTCTGAATGTCACTTTTGGGTTAACAACACACTTTTTGCCTTATCTCAAGAATAAATCAACCGAAATACCTCATTATTTCCTTGTTGATACTTTATCTACTGCGAAGCATGTTATAACGCTCATATTTATTTGTACTTTCTCAAAGGTCAAGGTCATAGCGCTTCACCATTTTCTAAACGCGTTTTGCCCTGTATTTAAAAAATAGGCTCAGCCGATTTTGATAATGTTTTGCTTTGAGATAATTCAGGAAGTGCCCCGTTATTCCAGTTTTACAACACCGTCAAGAAAATTACCACTTTTAAACACAAGAAAATGTCGGCTATAATTATATGTGTGTTTCGTTGGAATATACTTGATTGGCTTGCCATCTTGTCATCTCTCCTTCTCCAGGCGCGATTAGACTGCGTTAATTTCTGCTTTCATAACTTCCCCCTATTAATAGCTTTCGTTAATTGTCGATGTCGATCCACGTAGATATCCTTTAAATTGTCATTTGTAAAATGCCTTTGCCATACATGGTTTAGAGAATGTTTGGAGAATGTGTATGCGAAATGATTGATGGAGCCTTCTCTTGAATGGACATTGGAGCTTGACGTCCACACCAAACATTAGCGAGATATGGCAGACGGGGAATAACCATCCCAGGGCAGAAGGGGTAGGGACCTAAATCAACACTGAACCAGCTCAGTAATCCTACTGCTAAAGAAAATAATGAAAAATTGCGACTTTTTTTTTTGGCCCACCACGGGATTCGAACCTGGGTCATCGGTGTGCTAGGCGAACGACGCTTTACCACAATCACAGAGCTATGGCGGTTTGCTTACCTCTCCTCACCTTCCTACCCTCCACTCCCTTCTTTTCAATCGGGAAACAATAGGTACTCGTTTACAATGTGTGCCCTTGCTGTAAATTATAGTTTAAATAGTATACATTTCTCTGTCTGTTTGTCTGTCTGCTTCTCTCTCTGTCTCTGTCTCTGTGTCTCTGTCTCTCTTTCCTATACAGCACAGCATTCTGACTTTTCTTTCTCCTCGTTCCTCGTCCCTCCCCTCCCTACCTGCATCCAGGAGCGAATGTCGATCTGACCAGCCATCCTAGTAGGTGGGATTGTCGATGGCGGTGTTGTTTCGGGCGAAAAGGCGATTGTCTGGTAAGCGTTCTCTTCATTAGTAACCCCTTGTCCCCCCGATCCCCCCCCCCCTCCCAGTTGGATAGATTTAGCACCCGACCCCAAGCTCCGAGGCGCAACGTAAAAAAAATACTTCGCGGTTTGTTTACAGGTAGGTTGAGACTCATGTCCTAGAAGTCCGAAGTATTGTGAAGGTGAAATAGCAGAAGTAATCTCGTAATCTTTCTACCGTTAATTAAAAGAGAGATGCACTAGTTAATCTCCCTTTTCTCAGGACCTGAATTTTATCCACTTTGTTTTGTTGTTATTTGTTGGTGTTGTGAGGAAGAGATCATAGTAATTATAATCTTCAAGCAGAGACATACTCGCTCTTGCAGCACACATCTCGTTAGTTAATTAGTTAGTCATTATTTATAGGGTCCTGCAAAGTACAAAGAGCCGAATCAGGACCACAACTTGGTTAAAAGAGGGCTCACCACTGTATAAAAAGTACTGCTGAAACAACCCTTATTGTTACACTGAAGGCGGTCACTTTACAATAAATACATCCGATGCGAAGGACGCCGAGGCTGTACTCTAATTTATGTAATCCCCGTTTACAAAAACAAAATAGAATATAAACATCATTATAAAATATTAACAAAACACATACATATAAAATGCCTACATTGCTAAATAATAATACCATAGAAAGCCCTAGTGACCATTTGACAGAAAGCGCCCAATATCCCCTAGCTGACCCAACAGAACCCATACATACACATGGCAGAGTTTTAAAGAAAAAATGTAGTTGACTTGTCAAGCGACGAAGATAATACATTGATAGAACAGATTGGGAACGAGAAAGAATAAATGAGAATGACAAAAACAGAGGTAATTTAAAGCACTAAATTTCCACAAAGTGGGGATACTATTTATACAGAAAACCCCGGCACCCCAGCGGGGGTACTGATCTCGTCAAATATTTGGAGTTGGTGTGTGTGTGTGTGTGTGTGTGTGTGTGTGTGTGTGTGTGTGTGTGTGTGTGTGTGTGTGTACCTGTAAAACGGCACGAATGAGGAACGAAATTTGCCATTTTTAGTACTAAATGAGGTAATTTTGTCGTTCCCCGTTTGTCTGCCGTTCCTCATTTGTTCTAAGTACACGGGAGTGCTCTTTTAGTGCATGGGAGTGCAGTTGTAGTGCATGGGAGTGTTTTTAGTGCAAGGGAGTGCTCTATCCGGGACGGAGAACTTCCATCCCGTTTTCGAATTTCCTCTGCTCTAGAGCGCGAAGTGGGTCAGCTAAAAAAAAGTAGGTTTTAGAGCACCGTATTCTGAAAAAGTTTGACCTAATTCCGCGCCTATAAGAGAGGATCTAGGTCAAGTTTTGAACTTTCCTCGACGATTAGGGTAAGGCAGTGCCTCGACTATTAGGGTAAGGCACTCGTTCCACAAAAGGGTTAGGGTCAGGGCTAGTTGCAGCGCTGCAACTAGCCCTGACCCTAACCCTTTTCTTGAAGGGGTGCCTTACCCTAATCGTCGAGACGTGTGCCTTACCCCTAATCGTCGAGTAACATTCCTTATCCTAGCCGTGTTTTTCAACAAACTTGACCTAATTCGTCGCCTAAGAGGCGCGAAGTAGGTCAAATTACCCCATTTTATACCTCGTACACGCATGTGTGTGTGTGTGTATGTGTGTGTGTGTAAGAGAGAGAGAAAGATAGAGAGAAATTATCATAATTATCATCAATACCCATCGCATTGAGCAGACATTTGAGCTGGTAAACGCGCTATTTCAGAACAAAAAACTTCATTGAAGAGATGTGGACAATGCTACAGATATATATTCTTCCTTCTTCATTCTAGTCAACCGGTTGGTAGGATCTTGAGATCAGTCATTTCTCTGGAAGTCCACTGCTTCATAATAATTATTGTCTTGATGTTTACGTTGAGAGCTAAACGTCTCATGCAAAGGGGCCTTGAGAAGGGGTGGGGGGTGGGGGAAGGAGATTTTCATGCAGCTATGACAAGCCTTGTGTTTGGCAGACTTGGGAGGGCGAGAAGGAAGAGTGATCTTTTCTTGCTGTTGGTGACGGGAGAGTGATCGCCCTTGATTGGCGCCATGTTTACAGACACGTTGAGTTTTCCTCCTGTCAGTCGACTTTTTTGGAGTTTTCTCCACCTCTCCCCTCCCCTCCATTTCTGCAGTCCTTTTTAAAAAGTAATGTCTCTTTCTGACCGCTATGACAATCAGTTAAAAATGACATCAAAACAATTAAATCCATCGACGTGATCGTCATCATCATCCTGCTCATAATCATGATCCTCATCAGTCTTGCACTGTTTGCTTGGGAGTTCGAAGTTCCCTCGCCCCCATCTTGCCTCCCCTTACAATGACAATGACGAGAGAAAAACAGACAGACAGACAGACAGAGCGCGTCTGTCAATCTGATGGATGCAGGAGAGAGGGGGACCTAAATGAGAATGCAGGCCTGTTTCTTGATCTGTTTGCTGTAGCCTTTTAAGACGGATCATTTTGATGATGACAATAGCGAATGTGTTTGCTTGTGGAGGTTTTACTGGACACACCTGTAGCTGACCGACAGTCAAAAAAATAATCATCGTGATGATTAATGCGAGACGGGGGTTGTCAATAGCATTGTTTGAACAGGTTTGACTCTTCAGGCGTTTGGCCTGACCTTTTGACTTTCAGCAGTCACTTCAAGAGTCCTTTTGACTCTTACAGAGCATAATTTTGTTGCATTTTGTTGCAAGTTTTGATTCTTTTTATTCTGCTTTGGGTATCTTTTGATGCTCTCTCTCTCTCTCTCTCTCTCTCTCTCTCTCTCTCTCTCTCTCTCTCTCTCTCTCTCTCACACACACACACACACTTTTTTAAAACTTAAAGATCTGATCCTTGAATTCAGTGGTAGAACGTTTTTATCTTTCACGGTGGCATCCTGAAGCCGAGAGATGATGTAACATCTTTTCATGTCTTCTAGTGGGTTGCATTATGGCCACATTAAAAGTTCTGAATAGGGGTGGTGGTGGTGGTGGTGGTGATATTTGAGTGTGATACAGAGAGAGAGAGAGAGAGAGAGAGAGAGAGAGAGAGAGTGAGAGAGAGAGAGAGAGATGGAGGCTGTGTGTGTGGGATGGGGTTAGGGGACATCAAGAGCATTCCTTGGCGGGAAGAGTCTTTAACAAATGAATAATTATGTTTACGGAGGGGCGATAAGATACATTCTGCCCCTTGTCACAACGCAAACTCATTAATTATTCCATTGACCCCCTTTGACCCTTAACCCTAAGAGGTTAAATATGTTTCTTTGCTTCCTTATACTGTGTGCATCTGTTCTCTCTGTCTCTGTCTGTCTATGTCGGTCTGTCTGTCTGTCTCTCTTTCTCTTTGTCATAACCTAGTCCAAATGTGTCTCCCGGGTGTACACGCAGTCTACAAAACAATGTTTTGAAATTAAATAAAGAACTAAAGCAGATAACTCAACCGTTTTGACACTGGTTTCGGAAATACAAAAAAGACATTACTGAAAACTGTCACATACAAACTACTACTACTACTACTACTACTACTACTACTACTACTACTACTACTACTACTACTACTACTACTACTACTGCTGCTGCTGCTGCTGCTGCTGCTGCTGCTGCTGCTGCTGCTGCTGCTGCTGCTGCTACTACTACTACTACTACTACTACTACTACTACTACTACTACTACTACTACTACTACTACTACTACTACTACTACTACTACTACTACCAATAATAATAGAACAGAAATGTAATGTTGCCAATTCCACTGACGACGACGATGATAATGACGATGATGATTATTATTATTATGATGATAATGATGATTATGATGATCATGATGATGATGATGATGACGATGATGATGATGATGATGATGATGATGATGATGATGATGATGATGATGATGATGATGATGATGATGATGATGATGATGATGATGATGATGATGATGATGATGATGATGATGATGATACTGGGCGAAACATATTAATTACACGATCATATTAATCCATCCACTGTAATAGCAACAATGACAATCACAACTTCTCTTTCTCAAAACAATTTGTCTTCCTCCTCCTCATCATCATCCTCATTATCATCACCATCATCATTATCATCATCGTCATTATCATCATCATCATCATCATCATCATCATTCAATTGTCACGTTAATCGCCGACTTTCATCTTCTCCTTCTTCTTGGTCTTCTTGTTCTTCTTCTTGTTCCTCTTCTTGTTCTTTTTCTTGTTCATCATCATCTTCTTCTTGTTCTTCTTCTTGTTCATCATCATCTTCTTCTTCTTGTTCTTCTTCTGCTTCTCTAAATATTTCCTCCCTACCTCCCTCCCACCTGAACACGAACCTAACACCATTTTTTCTCTCGCTTTCTTGTACTGGCCAGGTGTTTATAGCTAGTCTCACCTGTGAATGTGATACTGTGTGAAAGCGTGGCTTTCAACACCGTATAGCTGAGACTCGTCCGAGTACCCTTATAGTGAGAGGCAATCGTCAGCTTGGACCAGTCTCAGTCACGCAGTGTGAGTGTGGTTTGCTCTCCGTGAAAGCGAGGAAGTGCGCTGTGTGAGAGTGTGGCCTGCACTCTCCCACCCCCATCTTTCGATCACTCGCCTTTCTGTCCTTAAGCCTTTCTATATTTTGGATAATAATATTATTATTGGGAATATTTTGAAGCTGGGAATATTCTGAAGCTGGGAATATTCTGAAGCTGAAAGGTACGATTTTTTTTCCTTTTTGTCCCTGTATGTGTATGTGTGTGGTGTGGTGTGGTGTGGTGTGGTGTGGTGTGTGTATGTATGTGTGGGTGTGTGCGTGTGTGTGTATTGTGTCTCCGTTTGTGTGTGTTTGTGTAATGTATGTTTCTTCTTCTTCTTCTTCTTCTTCTTCTTCTTCTTCTTCTTCTTCTTCTTCTTATACCACACACATAGTCATCTTCCCTACATCCATACCCTCAGCACTTATTCTTATTATCTCCCCATACACATTCTCGTTAAACAAGGGAGGAAGTTAGGGTCAGGTTTCATGTGCCGACCCTGTTACCACTCTTAACACGGAGATCAAGTTGTCTTTCCTTGCCTTAAGCCCTTGTCAGAAGGGGCTGGCTACTATGCTAGGCTATTTTGTTCCCTTTTGTCTTGTCCGTGTCCTTCCCTGGTTAAGCCTGTGTCATTGCCATGCTGGTCGTCAAGGCAAAGTCTAATGAGGATTTGCTTCTTCACCTGTCCGCTGGCTTGTATGTCTGTCTATCTGTCCCTATCTGTGTCTGTCATCATCCGTGTGTCACTCAGTGTTTCAGCCTAATTGTTTGTCAGCTTGGTGCGCGCTCGTGAATGTTTGTCTAAGGAAGATGTCCAAACGTAGACAGTAGTAGACAGTCCAAGACAGCATCTCAGAACAGTGTGTCTATATGAATACATGAGCTTCGGACTGCATAGGCAGTTAGGAATAATAGTAATAGTAATAATAATAATAATAATAATGACATTAATGACATTAATAATAATAATAATAATAATAATAATAATAATAATAATAATAATAATAATAATAATAATAATAATAATAATAATAATAATAATAATAAAAGAAACAACAAATTAAAAAAATAAAAACAATAACAATGGAAGACATATACGCGGTTTTTTCTTCTCCCAAATCACCAATCAGACTCAAAAGGCGGCGATCTGTACCATCATCATTCATCATTGATGCCGTGCTTGGACTGTAAAGTCGTCGAGTGATACTAGTTGAGTGGTCGTAGTCTACCTAACTGTACCTACAATACAATACAATACAAGATTATTGCTTTAGGTCCAGAAGACTCCTCCGAGCCAAATCAGGACCAACCTAACTGTACAAAAGCCTTTGTCGCTGAGTACCTCCGAGATCAATAAAACCAGTTTATAGAACTTTTAAGTTGGTCACTGGTTACTAGCAATTACCGTCCTCATGACCTTGGATGTTAAAAAGCTGATTTCTGACACATTGCACTGAGCATGCCGTGATAACGTCTTAGCGGTATATTACAAGACGCCAATCGTTCATTCATTCAATCAGTCATGTTAAAATCACAATCACAGTAAGAAATCTTTAGTCTCCACAAGTTTTCAAGGAAATTATTTTTGTAGTTCTTTGTTTGTTTGCTGTATTCAACTTCAAAGTAAGGCAACAAGACTGTATAATCAGTATGGGACCTACCACAGTGTGTTGCATGCGTGGTTGTGTGCCTGTGTGGTGTGTAAGGGTGAGGGATATAATTATGTAATTATGTATATATTCATGATGGCTTTTTTAACTCATATGATTGGACATCAATTGTTTCATTATTTTTCTATGTACCATTTTCTATTCTATATGAGAATGCACCTTGAATCATTATTTTTTGTGTGAGTTAAGTGCGCTATATAAATCTATGCGTTATTATTATTATTATTATTATTATTATTATTATTATTATTATTATTATTATTATTATTATTATTATTGGGATAAGACGACTTTTATATTTAAAACAGTTTAAACTCGTCTCTGAGAAGAACGCAGATTTAGTAATTTTCTTTGTAGCCTATTCTGCTGTATTTTATGGGGGTGGGGTGGGGATAAAGTGGGTTTGGGGTATTCTTTGTCCTCCGTATTAACATCGTTTGATTGAAACTTCTGCAAGCCTCAAATCATCCATTTATCAACGCACACAAACCCAATCAATGCTAAGAGTTGTGACTGTTGTATTAAAGTTATTGTTATCTCCCCTCAGACTTAAAGTTGCTTTAAAATCGTATTCACCTCTCTCTTCTACGACCAAGTCTTTGTGTCTGATCACGGAAAACTGGCCAAGTTATAATCATAAAGATCCCCAAATCGTATTCGCAGAAGCGACAAATTCTATAGGCAATTGCTCTCCGGTGGGTGAAACACACAAAAGGTGGTACATTGCAGATGTCACATTTGGTGCAAACCATGCTGAGACCCCTAAGGGTTAGGATTAAGACACGATAACGTAGACTGTATTCTTGTCTAAGTATAGAGGAAGATTTTTTTCCCCCTGGATAATATGGGGTTTGATTCCTGCATTCATCTTGAACAACAGTAGATTTGTGTTTCAGTTTTTTTTCCCAGTGTGTGTGTGCGCGTGTGTCTGTGTTTGTGTACTTTCTTGCTGTTGTATCGAATGGAAAAAAGTAATCAGAAATTTTGTTAGATGGGGCTAATTGCACTGCGTTTACAATAGCGCTTCTGGGAAACAAGAATGTTACAAAGAAGTAAATTAAACTAAAACTGGAAGTCTGCCAAACATTACATTACATGATTATTGCTTTAGGTCCAGCGGACTCTTCCGAGCCAAATCAGGACCAATATAGCCAAAACGTTGTTTAATATTTCAAATTATACAAATGAAAAGGGGGAAACAATTTGTCATGTTTTCATTATTGATTGACATTATCTTGATTTTCGCTGTACTATTGTATATGCTCCCTTCTTACTGTCTGAAGAATGAAGTATAATGAATGAATAACTCCTCGGTCCTGATTTGGCTCGAAAGAGTCCGCTGGACCTAAAGCAAAAATCAATCAATCAATCAATGAATAACTCGCCAGTTATTGGTTATTACATCTGAATGTGGTAGCCTATAATAATTAATTTGACTAGTTTCATATAGATTCTATTATTTTTTTTATATGATTATACTCTCAGCTCAAACGGACTTGATTGACATCCCGTCATAGATTAGTTCTATAGTAATATATCTGGAGCCAGTTCTAAACCCGGAACAAACCAACAATTTAATAAGACAAACTACAAACAAACGAGTCATGAACCATAAGTATTAAACGGGTAAGCGCCAGTTATTCCAACACACCCAGCAAACAACAGGTCTCTTCCATCACCCTTCACCGCCGTACCTATACCTCCGTTATCCCAAGACTGTAATCGTGTGTCTGGGGGGGAGGGGGGGGGGTGTTAGACTTTGTGCCCACGAAAACGAGTGGGAAAAGCTGAAGTTAGAAACTGTATCAGCCAGCCCCCTAGGCAGCTCTTTAGCTGGAAAAAGTGCTATATAAGAACGGTTTAAAATAACTCTGGAAAGCAAACAGAGGATTAGGAAATGTGTGCTTTTCGACATTTTCAGTCGCAATATAAATCCTATGAAAACAGTGGCGGGAAAGGGTCCGCAATCTATTACAAAAGATGGAGTTTAAAAAGTCATCGCGATATGTTTACAGTGGTGTGTCAGTAATGTATCAACAGAACTAGTTTAGAGCGTAGAATGATTTCCCTACATCGACACAGATAATGATCACCTTCCTAAAGCAGATCGTTGTCCCCCTCCAAACACAGGTTACCTCCCTTATCACTTAAAATACTCTCCTCTAGTTACGTCCCTTGAATACGGCACGGGCAGTAACTCGTGAGTGGCATTGACGTGAAAAGAGGGCGAAAGGTGAGAAAAATGAAAAGTTAGTTTTCAGTGCCAACATTAGCCTACTTTAATGCTAGAAGAATACAATAATTATGCTAAATTAGAATTTAGATTGCATTTGTTTACACGAAGATTGATTTTTTTTAGTTGTAAATAGACTTAATTATAAGTAGAATAATATATTCGAATTTAACCTAATTCAGAAACAGTATGTTTTCAAAAATAAAATTTGAGTTTCAGTTCCAAAAACGCCGTAGGTAGGCTACAAGCAGAAAACTATATTCCAGAAGTGACCTTTTCAGGCACGGTATTTTTTCCTATAAAATGAAATCAAAAGATACTGACTAAAATTGAAGTCGATTTTCGTTTCCATAGCTGCTGAACATGGAACCACCATCATCCTCATGCCAAGTGTATATACAATTTGAATGTTCCAAAAACAACTTAAATCTAAATAAAAGCAAAACATTAACCGACAGGGAATGGGTGGGGATGGGAACAACCTTTTCAGGCTAACAGTGTAGTCCTAAAGATAAAAATAGTTTTTCAGTTCCAATGAAGGAGAAATCATTATAACAATTGAATTCCTCTGTATTCTGAGGCAGGTCTTAACTCAAGATGTGTGTACCTGTGGACGAAAGGAAGTAGATGGTGGAGGTGTCGGGGTGAGGGTTGGGGAATCTAGACATAAATCCTTAAATATATCAAGACATTGTTACCCACTACGCTCAGCTTATTGTTGTCGTTCATTTCCATCTTCAATTTATCCCACAGAAAAGGGTGGAACTGAAGTAGGGTACCTTTGCTATCGTTGTCCGTAACAGAGGTTTAGCACATAGGTAGGGCAATGCGTCAATGCACGACTATTTCTAGTATTAGAATCACATAATTTCAATTAAAATCAATTTACCACAGTTCAGATCGATTCAAAGAATCAAGAGCATGTTCACAACTGCAAGCATAATATGTTTAGCTCTCGTAGTTCACCAACAGTTTTAGCCTATATCACTGTAACATTTCGGGCAACATTTATAAAATAATGTAATCGGAGAGAATAGAATTGATGGACTAAATCTAAACGAAACGGGAAACCGCACCATTTCTGCAGCAAAACTCTACCTCAGCTAATTTGTTGTTGTTGTTGTTGTTGTTTTAGTAGTAGTAGTAGTAGTAGTAGTAGTAGTAGTAGTAGTAGTAGTAGTAGTAGTAGTAGTAGTAGTAGTAGTAGTAGTAGTAGTAGTAGTTATATTGTTGTTGTTGTGGGTATGCGTATGATGTGCCTTTGACGTTTTGCGTGTTTATGGATATACACAAAACATATCTTGTTAGAAGAGCGATCATTACAAGCCCGAAGTGCTCTCGAAGATGTGATCCCTTCCGTCCCGTCATATGTACACATCGAAGCCTAATTTATCCTGTTCTGTGCTAAACCTACCCTTGTGTGACCGCCCGTCCACCCTCTGTTAATGACAACCGGTTCCTATTTCAACGGTTATAGATGCCAGATTGGCCCTTAACCCGCTCGCCCACCCGGGAGAGAGAGAGAGAGAGAGAGAGAGAGAGAGAGAGAGAGAGAGAGAGAGAGAGAGAGAGAGAGAGAGAGAGAGATTTATTCTATGCAAAGGTGAAAAACATTGCTATCGTTCACGACAGAAAAAAGTCTCCAAGAAGCTGCTCAAGGCGGTGATAGCGGAAGTCAAGATCGAAGCCAAAACATCCAAGATGCAAACATATAAGCCAACAGGGTCGTTTCTGCGTGATTTTCCGGTAGTTTGTTGCAGAATGGCCTGTTTTGCAAACGTGCAAGATTTGACTAAGTATGGGGAGATGATGCACGGCTGTTTTGTGTGTGTGTGTATGTGTGTGCGTGTGTGTGTGTGTGTGTGTGTGGGTGGGTGGGTGTGTGTGTATGTGTGTGGGTGTGTGTGTAGGTTTGTGCTTCATACTAGAAATGGGGATTGGCACACTTAGAAGAAGAAAAGAAGAAAAAAAGAAAGAAATGATGGAAGGAAGGAAGGAATGAAGAAGATTGATTGATTGATTTATTTATTGTTGCTTTAGGTCCAGCGGACTCTTCCGAGCCAAATCAGGACCGGACAACCCCCGATCCGCATAAAAGATCTGCCGAAACAACCCTAGTGGGAAAATTGAATGCCCTCCACCGGCCAGTCACTTTACAATAAAGACATCCCATGCGGGGGACGGCTGAGGGTTGACCTCAACTACGCGAACACCCCGGTTACAAAAACAAAATAGAACACAACCATCATTATAAATCATCAACAAAACACATACATATAAAATGCCTATAGTGCGAAATAATACAATCATAGGAAGCCCTAGTGACCACCCGGCAGAAAGCGTCCAACACTCCCAAGCTGATCCAACAGACCTCATACACAAACAAGGAGTCTTGTCCAGGAAGAGTTTTCAAGAAAAAAGGTAGGTCATTGATCTAGCGAAGAAGAAGAAAGTATAGCAGAGTGATAGGACAGATCAGGAATGGGAAAGAGCAAATGATGAAGACAGCGACAGTGGGAATTTAAAGCACTAAATTTCCAGAAAGTGGGGATACTATTTATACTGAAACCCCCGGCACTCCAACG
This sequence comes from Oncomelania hupensis, assembly GCA_036898135.1. NCBI lineage: Eukaryota > Metazoa > Mollusca > Gastropoda > Littorinimorpha > Pomatiopsidae > Oncomelania > Oncomelania hupensis. The sequence continues at coordinate 23,034,834 of CM072518.1, forward strand.
GGGGGAACTGTTGCCGCAGTGAATTAGTCATGCCTACAAAGGCAAGACAGGTTTTCAACTGGGGCTTTCACGGTTCCCTTTATAGGTTAGAACAATCTACAGTGACAAGATTGCTCATGACCCCAAGGGGTAGGAATGAAGAAGAAAAAGAAGAAGAAGAA
>CM072518.1:23039994-23057494 GCA_036898135.1 Oncomelania hupensis
CCTTTCCGCTGCAATAATTGTATTAATTACAGGACACCACAGACGGTGTTATTACACTATCCAACCTCGATGTTGTAGAGTATTATTGATTCATTCCGTTAGTTGGTCAGTTAGTTAGTCTTTGATTTCTGCACGTCAGCCCTATAATTGTGCAAGTTCGTTGTAATCTGGCACACTGTTAATTAATTACGGACATAATCTAAAAGGTCGCTACAGCCAGAGGGCATCACACTATCGTTAAACAGCCAGTTTGTTACCATAGCTATAGCCAGGGGTGATAAAGAACACTATCTCGATGTTGTCTCCCTTGAAAGCATATCGGGTCAGTCGTCGGCCTCCCCTTCGGCCACCGTATCCGGCCATATCTGGAGCGTAATCAAAGATCCTGTTAGGCGATCAAAATGAAGACATCAGAAGGGTGGTCACGTGGCTCTGGCGAGGTCTCGCGGGACAAGGCGTGATCACACAGCGGCGCCACCTCTCAATCAAGGGCGGTAATCTGTTTGAGCGCCAAGTGAGAACCCATGTCGCTTGGAAATGAATCACATTAACTCGTTGGCCATGGCCTTCCCTATTTCCTTGCCTTAAACTTCCTGCATTCTCTCCCCCTCCGCCTACCTCCCTCACTCCTTCTTATTTCACTATGAGCATGTATCACTTGGGTATCAAAGTATCTATAAGGTTTTACCATGGTTTAAATAGTCCCTGTTAAACAAAAGATCAAAGTTTGTAGCTTTGTGAAACTTTCATTATTAAGGTCAACAGCTTACAAACATCGTTATTATGATGATATAATGGTTGATGTGGTAAACATGTCCAATAAAATAAAATGAATTTCAGTTGGCTTTTGATGAGCCTAAGAATCGACGCGCTGCTTTGTGTTATTCTACTGGACCTTTTCCCCACCTCCACCCTTTAATAATTTTACTTCAAGGCTCCAGCAGGCGCCCTCTATGTTATCTTTATTATGTTTTTTTTTTTAAAATAGCAAAACATATGCAGTTCTACATAATCTGCGGAGGCATAAGTCTACACTCGCAGTTGTGTGAACAGTTCTTTTATTTACAACAATAGCATGCATACACAACATAATGTTGCACCTTTATAAGGTTATCGCAGAAACAGCGATGACAAGTTCTAGTTAAATAAATATTATGTTGTATGTTGATTTTACGAGTACGACTTGTGTGGGCTTTTGTGTAGTAAAGACTACTAGGAGAAATATAGTGTGGACGTATATAATAGGCTTATTAAACATTATCGGTCCTCCGGATTGAACCCGCAACAACATCCCCCATGAAAAAAGGGAGACAATTTGCTTATCGAAGAAGCTTGTCGTGGTGGCTGCGCTGAATGCAGTTAGCTGATTACCACGCAGACGAGCTATTACCCGCCGGCTAGAGTTACTTCCCCTGAGGCGCCAACTCTTCAGTGCCCGTCACGTTCCTCCTTTTCGGGCAGTTTGCTTAAGAGTGACGTGCCCTTAACCGTGGAAGGGCCTACTCAGTGGCGTCCCTTTAGCCCTATCCAAGGTCTACACAGAGACTTCAGGCTAGCTGGACTGACTGTTTGGCGATCTAATCAAAGGGATTTTAGACTGATTAAGCACGATGCCCGTCTGCGAAGGGAGAGGGCGATGATATTCAATTATGTGCCAGGACAGCCCGGCTAGGCCGCCTTTGCTCATTTCCTGATCCGGTGGAAGAGCCGCTTGCGACACGGTCCGACATTTCCGTTTTCCAAGCACAAAACAGACTTCAAGGCTCTTGTCAGAGAATCGGCTTCTTTATGTTTCTAACTTCTTGAAGGCTCTTTCCCAATGATCCGTCTTTCTGTGCGCCGCTCACTTTTTCTTCTTCGTGTCTCTAACTTCTTACTGACGTTTCCTTTCCCAAGCATAAACAGACTTGAAGGATCACGCCAGAAAATCATTTTCGTTAATTTAAAGAAATAGCTATCTTGGTTTTTGTTTGTTATTAATGTCCTTCCTGTCTAGCATCTATGTTCAGTTGATGTCACTAAACTTTTCACACTCTTTGTGTATTACAACGCCGTCAAGAAAATTAACACTTTTTGAAAATGCTTAATTTTGAGCTATGTGTGTGAGCGTCTGGAGACACAGTTGAATAGCTTGCAATCGTGTTTTTCTTTGCTCTTTCTTGGTAATAAAAGGAACGCTGAAGGATTATGACCTCAGAAACTAGTCGTTTTAGTGTCTCTGGTTTTTCTTTTAACATGTCCGTTTCTAAGCACACTACAGACTTAGCAGACTTTCCAGATACAAACTGTAAAAATGATCGAGTGCTTGGATCTCTGGTATCGTATTTTATTCGTCTTCTGAGTGGATGTAACTCCTTTCTGGCCTTGGCAACTCGGGTTCGATTCCTTATGAATGGGTAATCAAAGAAGTGTGCCTGTCTTTCATATTCCGTTTTATCACGGGATGTTAATTCTTTTTCCTTTTATTTTCCATTTTACTGCAATGAATGTAGAAGTCTACTCCCACCGTCGGCAATATATTGGCAGGAGAGGATATGGGTAACCATCCAAGGAAATAGGGGTATATGGATAGGATAGAAAATCAACACTGAACCACCAGAGCAATCATAACGTTAAGATACACAGCGAAAAAAAACGCACTTTGTATGTTGCCCACCACGGGATTCAAACCCGCAGATCACCGATGTGCCAGGCGAACGCTGTACCACCGAGCTACGGCGTGAGCGAGATTACTTCCTTGTAGTTATCATCCTTTCGTTGAGTTTCTCATGTTTTGGGGATGATTCTGCAGGTTTGCACACATTACCCAGATATAAAGGAAACCCAATAGTCTATTGGGTATTCTTAAAAAAAAATAATGGCTTGTTTCTAGATTTACCTTCTTTTTCTCTGTCTTGGGCATTTTTTTTTGGGTGGAGTGGGTGGGTGGGTGGGTGGGGGGGAGATTGCATATCATTAGCCCACAGCTGTAGAGGAATGTTGGAGAATTCACTGGGTATTCTATTTCATGTACTTCTTTGTGGCTCTGGCTCTGACCTGCTACCTTTCCTTTGCGTCCATGGCATCTCTGGATTAATCTAACCTGAATGGGTAACTCAAGGAGAGTGCATGCCTGCGTCTCATAATTCTATAGTAACTAGCAGTTATTACCCGTCCAAATAAATTTTTGATGACCCAATTGCTGGGCCTGATGTTATATGCCCGTTTCAAAAATTTTCCTGGAAGTGACTTTTTTTGTGCATTCTGCAGCATTTTGTCATTTTATGTTTGTTTTTAATCTGAAGAAGAGCAAAGCACGAAAATTCATTTGTCTTGTATTGTTGTATAATTAAAAGTATCTATTATATTTTGTTGTTGTGTTGCTGATTTTATGCCCGTTATAGGTTATCTTTGGGTGTCCAAGCTGTCAGCCACTGAGTGAAGTCAAATTTATTTGAGACTATAAATGTTCCATTGTAGCCTACATAGTGTATAGTTTATGTTGTGGTGTTGGTACAATAACTACATGTAGGAAATATCAATTGCCTGAAAGTGGAAGAAATTGTAAACACAACAGGAACTGCTAAGTATTTTGAAAGTAAAATACAATTATATGTTTATCTTTAATCTATGTCTCTTTTTAGTGATTCACCACTGACAGTGCACTTCAGCCTTCCACTTCCAGAATCATAAACACAACTAAGATATACAGTATATCAAAGATACTTTTAATTAACATTAGCTCGAAAATTAATTCACATTGTATAAAAGTATCTTTGATATAATAATCTTTGTTGTGTTTATGATTCTGGAAATGGAAGGCTGAAGTACACTGTCAGTGGTGAATCACTAAAAAGAGACATAGATTAAAAATAAACTTATAATTGTAATAAAACACAATAATCATTTATTTGAGGAGAACAGCATTACTGATTTATTGCACATGCATGTGATTAAAACAATAAGGCAATGCTATCACTGCATGCACAGAACTTTTTTCCTTATAATACATACCAATGAAATACCAAATTGAGGCAATCATAAAAAAAGCACCAAGCCATGTAAATGTAAATATGGACCTTTAGTCCCTACAGATATTTATTTGGGAACAATTCAGTTTTAATTTAGATTCTAAATATTTATTTTTAATGTAAAGTTTGCTCTTAATTTAATATTTTTTTCTGATGAATCGAATGACAATTAATTATGCTATGAAATTTACAATAAAACTATAATGTTATTTTCTAAATGTTTTTTTTTAAACAGACCTACCTATACCTAATTTTTTTTTTAAAGCATAAGATGTTAAGTGTTCTAAGAAGTACACGCATCATGGATAAATGAAAAAAAAAAAAAGAATATGAAGCAGTTATTAATACCCGTGCTATGATTTTATTTTATTTATATATTAATTAAATTTTTTTTTTTTTTTTTTTTAGCATTTTACTTGCACCTCGTTTTGTTTTTCAGTTGCCTCTGTTCCGCTCTTTTTCTTTATTATCTATATCTCTCTTATATCTCTCTCGCTCTGTATTATTACATTTTATTTAAAAAAAAAAAAAAGGACCAAGCGAGGATCGAACCCGGGTCTCCTTGTTGACAGTCCAACGCCTTATCCATTGAACCACGGGATGCTATGATTTTCTAAACTGATTGTAGGTCCCATATCATAAAACATGTTGAACCCCTCGATTTTATTAGTGTTATAAACTTGAAACTGGATTAAACAACAATATAGCGAACGCCGATCGATTAAAAGCGATTTGGAATAAAATACGAAATCCTTGGTAGAAATGGTATGCGGAAATGATGGCAGGGCTAAGGACAAAAATGATTGGTTCTAAAAATACCGTCTCACACATGTGTTTTTACAGTGATTTTTGAGGGAGTAAAATGCAAACTAAAGCCGTTTTGCGATCGAAAAGAATGTTAAGTTTCGTTGTATCGGCAGCGGGTGATCGAACGCCGAATGGCAAAACTCGCGTGGAAGCAATTATATGGACAGTTCAGCTGTAATCTGTAAAACTTGGAGCCAAGTGAAGCTCAAAATTAACTTCACAACAAAGCCGCTGGTTGGCTAAAACGGCCCCTCGTGATCTGAAAAGGATGCTCGATTAATATATAGATGTCTGTGTATGTCCGTCTGCCTATTTGCTTGTCTGTGCGTACATGTGTACATGTGTGTTTTTGTGTGTTTGTTTAGGTGTATGTGTGTTTCTGTGCCTGCCTGCTCGCGCGTTTGTGTATATATGTATGTATGTATGTATGTATGTATGTATGTATGTATGTATATGTGTGTGAGAGAGAGAGACAAACAGAAGAGATACAGAAAGAGAGAGAGAGAGAGAGAGAGAGAGAGAGAGAGAGAGAGAGAGAGAGAGAGAGAGAGAGAGAGAGAGAGAGAGAGAGAGAGAGCGAAGGGGGAGATGAGGGAATCGAATCTGGTTTGTGCGTCGTGTCTATGATCTCATCGTGTTGTTTTTGTTGTTGCTGTTGTTGTTTGAGAGAAGGGTGTGGTGGGGTGATTGTGCAGCTCCATCCATGAAACATTACCCATCTGCAAAGAGCTTCTTTCAGGTTATTCTCTTTTATTGGTCTTCTTTGTAGCTATGACCTCCCGGCGGTTCTTTCGTCTGTGGCTTCTCTGGGATGATCCTGCATTAGGATGCAACCTTACCCCCTCAATAAAGGAGAGTTCATTTCGGGTATCCTATTTTATTGGCCTTCTTTGTGGCTTTGACCTCTTCTTTGGCTTCTTTGAGGGGGGGTGAGGGGGTGACCCGACCTGCATTAGTGCAACTTTAACCAGATGTAAAAGAGACTTGATGTGTCTAATATTCTGTTTTATTCCTTTTCTTTGTGTGTGTGTGTGTGTGTGTGTGTGTGTGTGTGTGTGTGTGGATGGCCAGGGCTTTTTGACTTCTCTGGGGGTGATCTTGTATCAGCGGGAGAATTGCGCACAAATAAAAGAAAGTTTGGGGCCTCTGATGTTCCATTTGATTATTCTCGGAATCAGTCGGTGATCGCAACTTTGAAAAAGGGAAGGATGCCATTCGAAGGAATGATGATGTGGGGTAGGTGACGCCCAGAGAAAGAGAGAGACAGACAGACAGGCAGAGAGAGACAGAGAGAGAGACAGACAGACAGAGAGAGAGGTTAGTTAGTTATACATTGCTTACAGGGTCCCGCGGACTGCAAAGAGCCGAATCAGGACCTCAAACTCAGGACCACAACTTGGTTGAAAGAGGACTCACCCCTGATCCGTATAAAAGATCTGCTAAAGCAACCCTAGTGGTAACACTGAAGGCATTCATCCAGCGGGTCAGTTTACAATAAAGGCATCCTACGCAGTGGCGCTTAGACTATACTCGAAGTTATCGAACCCCCGTTTGCAAAAACAACATAAAATATAAACATCAGTATAAAATATCAACAAAACACATACATATCCTATCCTATCCTATCCCGTAACTCGGAGGTCATAGGGGCACCACAGATGATCGTTTAACCAACATACTCCATCTTTCTCTGTCCTCAACAACCCTTATGGCTTCGCTCAGTGTCAAACCAGTCCATTCTCGAATGTTGTCCTCCAACCTCTTTTTCTGTCTCCCTCTTCTTCTACCTCCTTGCACTGTGCCTTACAGGATGGTCTTTGCAAGGCCTGATGATCTGGTGACGTGGTCATACCATCGGAGTTTCCGTTTCTTCGCCACTGTGAGCAGGTCATCGTGTTGTCCAATGGCTTGTGTGATGGTCTGTCGGACTTCGTTGTTGGTGATGTGCTGTGTATAGGAGATGCCCAGAAGTTGCTGTGAGGGTCGCAAGCGTATACGAAGGTTGAGATGACAAGGGAGCGCAGCAGTCTTACCTTGGACGGTTCTGTCTTTCCAAATTGGCTTCAACCTTGCCAGAATATGCCTACATTGGCAAATAATAATAATATCATAGGAATCCCCAGCGACCGTTTGGCAGAAAGCGTCTAATATTCCCAAGCTGACCCAACAGACCTCATATACAAATGCGGAGTTTTGGAAGAGTTTTGAAGAAAAAGGTCGGTGACTGGTCTAGCGAAGAAGACTAAAGTGGATTGATAGCACTAAATTTCCAGAAAGTGAGGATATTATTTATAAAGGAACCCCCGATACCTCCACGGGGAGAGAGAGAGAGAGAGAGAGAGAGAGAGAGAGAGAGAGAGAGAGAGAGAGAGAGCAGTAAAGATAAGATAAGATAAAATAAGATAAGATGAGATGAGATCAATCTTTATTTAACAAAGGTAGTAGAATAAGCAATGAAATGGTCTGCTATTTTTTAGATCTGGCCTTCGCCCTAAGGAGTCATTATTCTACTGACACTAGAGAGAGAGAGAGAGAGAGAGAGAGAGAGAGAGAGAGAGAGAGAGAGAGAGAGAGAGAGAGAGAGAGAGAGAGAGAGAGGGAGAGCGAGAGTTCATTAGCATTCAAGGAAGATGACAAGACCCAGCGACAGAGATGTGTTAACAAGAAGGGCAAGATTTAAACCAGTATAGCTTAGAAGGCATTATTCACCAAAATAGGATTTAAATAAGAAAAAGACGTTAACAGAATACGTTATTATCCCCGTGAAAATCACACAGAGATTAATATTAATGCGTGTAGTGTCCATGAAGATACAACTACAGCCGACCCCTCTTAACCACCTCACTCCATCACCCTCACCCATTTTACACCTTACGAGAGAGAGAGAGAGAGAGAGAGAGAGAGAGAGTAAGAGAGAGAGAGTGAGGCAGACAGATAGACACACAAGCGTAGCAACAGACACAGAGACGGGGCTAAACAGACAGAGACTGTGACAGAGAGACTGAAAGAGAGAGACAGAGAGACAGGCATACAGACAAACAGAGAGAGACAGAGACACTGTGAGAGAGAGAGGGAGAGACAGACAGACAGAAGGACAGACATTTAGAGGCAGAGAGAACTAGCGAGAGAGAGACAGGGACATACAGGCAGACAGAGAGACAAAGACAGTCATACGGACAGACAGACAGAAAGACAGAGACACACAGAGAAGAGAGAGAGAGACACAGAGACAGACAGAGTGAGCAAGAGAGAAAAGCAAGCAGATAAAAGAGGGGTGTGGAAGACAGTCAAACCACGTAACAATTATGAAGTGTGTGGTCTGTAAATTTATTGGGGGTATCCAGAAAATAAAACAACAAAGCTTTTTATCGTATCATTAAATTAAACGTCTGATGTTAGAGGAGGTGAGGGGGGCGAGGAGGAGGGGGTCTTGTCAATGGAAAAAGATTGCAAGGAAAATTAATTGAGACTGAATATGAAAATAATGAAAGGAGGAATTAATATTACAGATTACATCCATCACGCAAACTGAAGAGAACCCGCATCCTCTTAATGTCCGTAATGTATATTGACATTAAATGAGAAGGCAGCAACAGGCAAAAACCATTGTCAATTTTGGGTTCATGGCAAAAGGGGTTGGAACCTTTTGAGTTATCCATTTATCTATACAATTTAAATTACGGTCATCACTGACACAGAATGCAGACAATAATTATTCTTGGTTATTGAAAACGATAGGTTAATCTTAAGCCTAGGTTTTTGACAAAGATTTTAACAGAGTAACAACCCACGAGATAAAAATATAAAAAACGAAAATTAAAAATGTTATATTTATTATTTCATATACTATCAAACACATTATAAATAATCTTGTCTATAGTAATTATTATTCTATGATTAATTTTTTCACATACACTTTTCGCGATGATTGCAACAAGCCTCAATGTTTGCCTCTTGCTTTCTTCATCGTCGTGTATCATCATGCTGGTATCTATGTAGATCTACGTTAATTCATTTTAATATAATAATATTAATTTTATGTTAGTGTGTTTATAACTTAATATGTTATCTAATATCACTGTAAATAGATATTACATTAACTAACTAACTAACTAACTAAATAAATAAATAAAACGCCTTGCAATGTAACATTTCAGCACAAAGAGCATTATCACACTGGCACAGAACCAGTGTCTGCAGGTGATTGGAATTGTGTGAGGTAGCGGAGGAGGTCATGATTTATAAGTTACTAACCGTGCCCAGATAGTCAAAGCAAGGTTAATATAGTACACTTTCAATCACGAAATAAAGCAATAATATCAGGGGCAAGAACCGACAATCATGACTAGAAATATATTGCTAGATTTCATTGCTGTCTGGAATCGTGTCGGACCACTATAACAACACACGCCTCATTGACTCTTAACCTTTTTTTTCGTACTGTCAAGACTGATAATCTCTTTTCACCTTTCCTTTGTTCTTTCCACGCCTTCGGCCTTGCTTTCCACAGAACTGCGATGAACTTTGTTATTTAACCTGAACGATGAATTGTGTATTAATATGAGAGTGAGGTATAACTTTGTTTTAATTAATACATAGCATATGAGAAACTATACAGTATTTAAAATATTGAATTAAAATTGGATTGTGTTATAATGAATTGGATAAATATCGCCGTTTTAGTTATGCTACTTGAGAATTCGATCAGTAATTGGGGAAATGGGGGATGTGAGAGAACTGGATTTTGGAAGGAGTGGGTATAAGGTAGCGTTGGCCGGGGGTGGGCGGAGGTGGAAGCTATTTTAAAGTGAGGTGTCCGCTGTCTTATTAGCCACCATTACTTTTATGTGTGTCTAACTCTGAATTATGAGTTTGGAAGAAATCGATTCGATGACTTCGTGACAGAAAATTTATTTTGTTCAGACAAAGTGATCAGTTTTATTTCCGCTAACTGCCATACATCTTCTCGCTCCAAACACCCTCAACCCCCAGGAATTCCAAAATCAACTCACCCTCCCACACAATTCAGACAGCGCCATTGCCCTTTTTTCTTTTTTTTTTACGTTCACCATCATCCACTCTTTCCTCTTCACCATCATCCACGCTTTCCTCTTCACCATCATCCACTATTTCCTCTTCACCATGATCCAGGATAGAAGATCAGAAAAATCAATCGATTTTGTAACAGTACCGGACCACCAACAGAAAATAAACGCTAGTTGTATTGCCGCCAGTAAGCCAACTGTGTCAAAATGGCCTTATCGCGTGCTGGATCAAACGGGTCATCTTCGGACAATTTAACACCTGAGTGAGTACGGTGGAGAGGAGAGGATTATGTTTGTGTGCGCGTGCATGGATGTTGGTCCGTGTGTGTGTGTTTATGTGTGTGTGTATTTTCGTGTGTGTGTGGGTTAGTGAGCGTTACTTGGTGAGGGGTGCATCCGTGAGTCATCTTCGGACGTGCGTGCATCGTAATTAAACTACTGAGAAAAAACAGATGCAAGGGAAATTTAGCCCCTGTCTGTGTATTCGTGTTTACGCGCGCACAAAAGACACAAACGTGCATACATATAAAACACACATACACAAATACTCACACACAAACACACTAGCATGCACTCACAAACACACGCAAAATCCTCAGCTTTAAATTCAGTAGGCAACAAACAGTAATAGTAATGTTTGGATTGCAAGCGTAACGTGTACGTCAGTGTTCGTGCGCGAATCGTGTAGGTGTAGGCCTATATGCTTGCATACTTGTTCGTGCGTGTGTGCGCATAAGTGAATGTGTATATAGTGTTCCTGCGAAATGAGCCAAACGAACAATGTATGTGTAGTGTCTTCTTTCTCTCTTACCATTGTGGACTCTGGCATTTTGACCCGTATTGACTGGGTTCTAGGTTCTAGATCACAGCTCTTCAATTCCGTTTAGTCTGATAATAGAAACAAGTTTGCTTGGCCTTGACCATTATGTTTAGTAAAGCTTGAGTGGAGGGGGGGGGAGGAGGGAATAGAGGAAAGAATAAACTGAAAAAAAGTAAATAAAAAAATAAAATATAAATAAATGCAGTACAAAAAAAAGTGTGATTAAATTAATTTAAATTTTAAAAAATAACAAAGTAAACTAAAATATAATGAAATGAACAGAAAAAGTAAATTAATTACATTAAAATAATATAAAACACAATGAAATAAATGCGATACAGTAAATACAATTTAAATCATTAAATTAAATTTTTTAAAAATCAAATAACCTCAATAAAATACAATACAATACAATAAATGAATTAGATTTAAAAAATAAATAAAAGAATACCTTCAACATTACTATAACATGATATTTCATGGGGAAAAAAGGCAAATAAACACCGAATGTAAAACATTATTGTAATGTACGATGCATTTTCAGAACGTTTGCGATTTGAATTGTATTGTGCCACGTCTGATCATTATGTGTGATGTCTCATACGTCAAGAGGAGTTAAAATAGAATATCGAATTGAATTAGATTGAAACGACACACTTCTTTGTGCAAATGAGGACAATAAACTATCTTGTATCTTGAATTTTTGAAAAGACAATCTGAAACTGTATACATTGTGGAAACGTTTGGTGACAAAATGAATGAACATTGAAGTTTAACGTCTACACCCACCATTGGCGATATGGCAGACGGGGCTAACCACCCCAAAGAACAAAGGGTGGGGACCCAATTCAACACTGAACCACAAAAACAATCACACTGCAAAGACGGATTACCACTTTTTTCTCTTGCCCACCACGGAATTGGAACTTGGGTCATCAGGTGTGCCAGTCGAACGATTTACCACTGAGCTACGGCGGTGGGACGATGAAAAATTCAACCTTTTACAAATTTGGTATATGTACTCAGACAAAAAAACAACTGTACGTGTATATCAAAACATGTTTAATGATGAACACAAAACAACCCATACTTCAAATTAGTTTATATAATTTTCTCCTTTCTTCGATGATGATAATGATGTAGATGATGATGATGATGATGCTGTTGAGGATGATAATGCGCTTGTGATTGTGGTGATACTGTTTGACGATGATGATGAGATGGTTATGGCGACGTTGCTGTTGCTGCGAATACTTATTAACTTAAACTTATGCTGTTGATATTCATGATGATGATGATGATGATGATGATGATGATGATGATGATGATGATGATGATGATGACGATGATGATGATGATACCGATGACGACGATTATGACGCTGGCTTTGCTGCTAATATTATGAACGATAAATGATAATGGTGAATCTTCAGATAACAATGATATTACTTTTTGCCGCTTATACTAATGAAGATGAAATAATGAAGCTGAAAACAAGGTCAATATTACCACCTATAAACACAACCTCTTCTTTCACTTCTTCTTCTGCTTATTTTACAGAAGCCTCAAGTCCATCATAGAGATGTTCAGTTCATCCCCTCGCTCTGGACGCCATGCCATTCCCTGTTTCTCGATACTCGGGTGATCTCAGACGAGAGAGTAAGGTCGACGTCGCATACCTCTTCCTCACACTTTCAAAAAACTTTAACTGCGCAAATCATTCATTCTACCATTCATCCCTCCATCCAACATCGATTCTCTATCAAATCTGTTGGGGGAGAGGGAGGTGGGATATCCTCTTTCATCTCTGTTCCACTTGTGTGGAACTCTTTTTCATCTGAATCTCTGTAGAACAGCTATACAATATATAGCTATACAATCCTTCACTAGTTACGGTTAAGAAAATTCTTATTAAAAGTTCACCTTATCTCGCAACAGTTTTAGGCTTTCGGTACATTTGCACTTCTTTCATTTAACCGCCACATCCTCCCCCCATACCCACCTCCCCCCATACCCACCTCCCCTTCCCCCCAAACTTCCCCACCGCAACCCATGTGGTTGTATCTTCTTCCTCCCGTTTCCCACTCTTACGTTGCACCACAGAATGGTTGCAGTGCTGTTTGCTCTAGCTTTTGTAGTACAGGGCCACATAAATAGCCATTCTACATGCAGTGTGTAAGGCTCTGGCAGTATAACATTAATATGAAAATAAATCACTATCAATGGCTGTTATACACAGCGGGGTGCGAGTGCACGTGTTTGCGCCCAGAGCAGGCTCAGTCAGAATTGCGCGCTATGGAAAATGCGATTGATATTATTATTATTATTATTATTATTATTATTATTATTATTATTATTATTATTATTATTATTATTATTATGGAAGAATGCTTTTGAAATCTGGCTCTTCAAATAATATGACAGTATTGCTGGTAGATTTACCTTTCCTCATTTTGAAGATTCGCTAAAACAATTACAAGGCAAATATTTATCATAAAATATATGTTGCCCGTTTACTATTTAGCGCAATTTAACCAGCTTATTAAGTTTCTCAAGGCGTGGCCTGCAGCTGAAGCGAATTCCAAATTGTTGAAAAATGAGTTAACCACCAGATGCATTTTGGCCCATTCAAAAAAGCTTTGCAGGTAATCACTCTTTGAAAAAGCACTGAATTGTCCCGAGAGATCTCCGGTTTCAGTCTTCTGTGGGAAATCATTGTTGAAAACGGCTGAAATGTTTCATCAAGAGATCTCCGGTTCCAGTCTTCTGACGGAGAGAATTACGGGTGCCGTCAAATTTTCCGAGCTTTGGTTAGGCCTAAAGTCGTCTGATATGGAATTGGCCCGGCGAAATGTCGTCGGGTCCGATGGCGTCACAGTGACAGTGACGTCATAGGTATGTTCGCAGGCCCAGGGCTGGACGTCACCGCGGGCGAAAATGACGTAGAAAATTCCTCCGAAAAGACTGACCACTGTGACGATGAACAAAACCTTTTGCCATTCCTCATCCGATTTCTGCAAATACAGATAATTCAGAACTAATATTATCTTAATAATGACGACTTCGACCGCAGCAGCAGCAGTGACAACAACAGCATCAACAACATTAAAATCAAATGAGTTAATTCTCCCCTCCTCTCTCAACCCACTCTCTTCCACCGGAACTGCTGCGACTCATCTTGTAGAACTACATACACACTCTCTAAATTAATGTGCATCGTTAACTTATGAAACAAACATGAGCAATACAGATGTTATTTCAGTATCCACCAATCATTCGGCATTAGCATAATATATGCGCGTATAATGAATGCGCAAACAACTATTTAGTCAACCGATCCATTAAATCAGTCAATATTCCAAAAGACCTCTAAATAAATTAATAAAACAGTATAAAATAAAGAGTAGAAAAGAAATGAAAAATAAATAAATAAATAATCCTTACGCTTTGCAAAATTTCTGATGTGACCAGTGGAGCAGTGAGAGAGACTGCGGTGGCAACAGTAAAGGACATACTAGTGACGTAACTCGCGTACCTTAAACACAAAATTATTTTGGGATAATTATAAGACACAAGATATAAGAAATGTATTACATGAATAATGTAATGAAATCATCGCTACTGTGTTTCAAAAGAAAAGAAAGAACAAAGCAAAATAATGCAAGCTAAAACCTAATCACCAAATCAAACAACCCAATATACAACCATCCAATTACACGCTGCAGAAATGTGCAAGTCTGCAACAAGACTAAATGTTCATACTTCAGCAAAACTATTATTTTGTGCTGGATCTCTGTAACCAGCCTTTAAACAGCTCACAGAACCTGGTCCTGATTTGGCTCGGAAGAGTCCGCTGGACCTAAAGCAATAATTATGTAATGTAATGTAGCTCACAGAACTAAAAAAAAAAAAAAAAAAAAAACAGGGCGAAATAAAGTAAAACTCATCCATCCGTCCATTGATTTGTTCTTACATAGGAGCAATGTCAAGGGAGTTGATCCTGAATGCTAGCGATGTAAGGTGGAGAAGAGTTACGGCCCCTATCAACAAGATAACGGCCAGAATTCTGTGCGAAGCGTCCAACCAACTGACGATGAACATGGGCACCGCAAAGCCTATTGATCCTGAAACAGATCCATCAATCAGTCTACGGAACAGGGTTGTCCGATTATTTGAACGCTATAACCAACTTACCAACCAACTCCCGCAAGCTAACCCCAAAAGCTCAATGAATCAAGCATGTACATGGTGTTATGTTCTGATATTGAGGAAATCATCATCGTAATCCTCCTCCTCCTCCTTCTCATCATCATCATCATCATCATCATCATCATCATCATCATCATCATCATCATCATCATCATTATCATCATCATCACCATCATCATCATTTCGTCGTCGTTGTTGTCATCATCATTTCCTTCTCCTTCTTTTTCCTCAGGCATATTCTTCACTCACCCACTAACTAATTCACTTACTTATTCACCTCGTGGGTACTTTAGAACATTTTAGACCATCTTAATTCGACTTTTGTTTCCTGTACTTTTTCGTCTTCACTCATTCAGTCATTCACTTAATAGTCAATCACTCATTTAGTCGTTAATTAATTCACTCTGCCTATCTATTCATCACTCACCTGTAATTTGAAACGTTTTTCTGACGTAGACTGTAAGCATACACTTTTGCATTTTGTCTACTAAAATTCCGCCAATGACTCCGATGATCAAGCTGCCCACGAAAGGCAACGCTGACAACATACCGTTCTGCACAAACAAAAGCAAAGAATTTGCTAATTTAATTTTATATAAATTTAAAGAAAGGAAACCATTAAAAAATTAATACATGCAACTTTTCAAATCGATGTAGGCTTACATAGCTTTCCTACAGTATGAAAGGAAAGTATGGACATTACTTCTGCGGGACGTTACAAGGGAAGCAACTCAGATTCTCTCGCTATAACTGCTGAAGTCAGATATGAAGTTTGTTACTTCCCCTGAACTATTTCTTTCTTTGTTGCTCTCTCTCACTCTCTCTATCTCTCTGTCTCTCCCTGTGTCTCTCTCTCTTTTTTTTCTCTCTCTCCTCCTCTCTCTCTCTGTCTCTCTCTCTCTCTCTCTCTCTCTCTGTCTCTCTCTCTATATCTCTTACCCACCAGACCTCAAGGATTTTCATTAGTGCTCACTCATGGGGATTGTACTAAATAAGAAGTGATGTGTCAGGAAAACCACGTTGATAATATATAAACCACCTCTTTCGGGTATCATTTAAACATCATCTAAACGTCCTTTTAAAGTTTATATTGTGTATTTATATAACAATATGTTGCTTACTGGCTAAAAATAGTGTAGCCTATTTTTGGGCTTGTAATCTGTTTATTTTACTTGTATGAAACTGCCTTGGGAAGTCTAAATTCATGCATTGCAAGGAAAATCATAGGGAATAGTTGGAAGATTAATCATTCCTTCAAGCCTTAATTTTATCTTGATGCATATTAAGAGTGTTATTATTGGGACATATTTTTTACTCATATTGAAATGAATACACCTTTTTCTCGTCTGCCATGGATCGGGATGCTTTTTGGTGGTTTTGTTATATTTTGTTGAGTGTTGGTTTCAGGGGTGGGTGTTGTTGTACATGTATTTGTGTGTGCGTTGTTGATTTTTTAATGGGAGGGGGGAGGGAGAGCAGGGATGATGTTTTTCACAAGTATAGAGAGACAAAGAGAGAGAGAGAGAGTAGAGGATGGGAGGTTACATTACGGAGTAGTGCAAAGGGGAGAGAGAGAGAGAGAGAGAGAGAGAGAGAGAGAGAGGGGAGGGGGAAAGGGGTAAAACACGGATGAAAACTTATATTTGTAAATATACGGCTGTATAATTAAGGTTGCTGAGGACAGGGAAAGATGGAGTATGCTGGTTAAACGATCACCTCCGAGTTACGGGATAGGATAGGATAGGATAATTAAAGATCCTTTTGATTTTATTAGGACGTGCAGAATTGTTCCTGACAATTACAAAACCTGAAGAACGCGCAATGCATCGAGATTAAGCCTATTAATTTAGTAACTATAGTTTTATCAACGCTGTAGTTTATTTGTGAGGTAGCGACACACTTGGCCTTGCAACATTTGAGATTTCAACGTAGCAGGCGACAGATTGCCATTCAGGATGATTGTTTCTTCTTTGAAATCCATGATTGTTTGATAAAGTGACTAAAGTTATGTGTATAAGGTATCAAAATATAAGGGACTTCGTACTCCTCATAGAGTTATAAAGAGTCTGTGCTGTTTGTTCGGATAAGATTACGGCCTACGACCCATCACACAAACCAAATTGCAAAGACAATTTCACATGTTGTTAACATGTTCTTTCGCACGCAGAATAAACAAAAATAATAAGTGTGCATTCTTAAATGCCGTAATCTCTCGGAAATTGAAAGAACGAGAGTTTCTCGCATTCTTGTTTGTAGCGGGCGTCTAGCGCGTTGATTGCGTTTCTTCGGTATCGCCATTTTTTTCCTGACGGCGAAAAGGGACTTTACTCTTGCTGAATTTGTTGGTTTGGTTGTGAGTGACCAATCTTATAATGTAACATCCTTGCCCTCCTTCACAACAACCTCCACTACCCCAAAACACAAACATTAATTATTATTGTAAGCTTGGAGAAGGTAACAAAATAAGCTATGTATCATATCAGTCCAAGTCTAAATCTGTCAAAATAATTAGTCCAATTTTGATACTTTTTGGCTTGCAGATAGTTGAAATAGTCTATTGACCTATCATTCCTTGTTTTCCTTTTGCGTCGTTAATTTAAAACCAAGTC
>CM072518.1:23062494-23079994 GCA_036898135.1 Oncomelania hupensis
AACACTCCCAAGCTGATCCAACAGACCTCATACACAAACAAGGAGTCTTGTCCAGGAAGAGTTTTCAAGAAAAAAGGTAGGTCATTGATCTAGCGAAGAAGAAGATAGTATAGCAGAGTGATAGGACAGAGCATGAATGGGAAAGAGTAAATGAGGAAGACAGCGACAGTGGGAATTTAAAGCACTAAATTTCCATAAAGTGGGGATAGGTACTATTTATACTGAAAACCCCCGGCACTCCAACGGGGGTAGTGGTGCCGCAGTGAATCTGTCTTGCCTACAAAGGAAAGACAGGTTTTCAACTGGGGCTTTCACTTTTCCCTTTATAGGTTTGAACAATCTACAGTGGCAAGATTGCTCATGACCCCAAGGGGTGGAAAAGTAAGAACAAAAACAAAACAAAATAATAACATGACCCTGCAACACACTGCGCTCCTACTCCATCCGGTGAGAGTATAAACCGAGGTATAGTCTGTGCACACACGCATTCCATCGCAGGGACTTTAAAGATGACGCATGCGCTTAGGTCCTGGACGGATGAGTGCCGGCTACACGAATACACCCAACATGCACTAGGTCCCTTCTCCCCTATACGCGATCGCCCAATGTTGTGCTCAGTTGTCTGGGCGTCAGACGATGCGCCCAAAGGCTGCAAGTTGGTGCTCCGGGCGGCTTGACTTAGATCCTGTATCGATCAGCGCCCTGAGCAGATAAAGCGCTATCTAAAAACGGTGAAATTAATAAATAAATAAAAGATTTAAAAAAACGAAAAAAACAACAACAAAAGAAACAAAGAAACAAACAAAGATACGAACCAATAAAGAATCAAACAAATAGAGACCCTCTGAAGAGAAACACAAGCAGACACAAAATGCATTAAGAAAACAGAAAATAAAACTAACAAGTGCTGGATACTAACGGGTGCAGAGTTCCCTCGCGTGTTCTCTCTATCTCTCACTCACTCACACACACACACACACACACAACCACAAACAAACACCCAAACACACACATCATTTTAGTTCTAGAGAAAATTACGCAAAATAAATAACTACATAATGAAAATTAAAATATTACGTCAAAAAACAATGAATTAACTCGATATACATACGTTTTGAGTAAGGCTCAACGCATCTGTACACTCTCATTACATCTCATTACATAGTTAAAAGGAAAGGCTAAGGCTCAACGCATCTGTACACTCTCATTACATCTCATTACATAGTTAAAAGGAAAGGCTAAGGCTCAACGCATCTGTACACTCTCATTACATCTCATTAATTTGTTCAAAGAAAAGTTTATTGAAGCTGACGTCATCATGATTACGTCACTCGATTTGTATAAGTTTGGTTTTATGTTGGAGGCATAGCGCAGTGGTTGGAGCACTCGCTACTGTGTCGCAAGTTAAGCACCGTCCAGTGCGGTTAGCACTTGGATGGGTGACCGCAAAACGTGAAGCGACAAATAACAACGCCCCCCAGTTGACTCAACTGTGACTGAGTACCTACTCTTTTAAGGGTGGGGAAGGTAAAGCAGCGAGGGAGAGAGATGGGCATCACCCTCATTACGCTGGCCCAAGATAAGTGTGATCTCCAACGTCACGCTCCCCTACGGCCACAAGTCTATGGGACTACCTTTACCTTTACCTTTACCATAAAGAAAATCTAAATATGATACAAAACTTGAACCAAATCCATCCAGTAGATTGTGAGGAAATAGGATTATAAAAAAACAACAAATTCTTGAAGTTATGCTGACGTCACACGATGACGACACTCAATATACATGTTCAAGAGCTTCGTTTAAGGCTCAAGGCATCTGTACACTCTAATTAGATAGAAAGATTAAAAAAATTATTTTACATTTCTTTTTTTTTAAATGACTTTATTCGATTTGCATAAGTATGATTTTACCTTGGTAAAGTCGAAGTACATACCAAACTTGAACCAAACCCCTCCAGTAGTTTGGGAGAAAATAGGATTAGACAAAAAAAAAAAGGACTTCACCGTTATGACATCCCCCGAAATGCATTCTTTTCGGTCATATTGTAATGTTCACTATTCCTAAAAAAAAATACCAAGTTTCAAAGAAATTCGTCTATTAGTTTGAGAGAAAAGGGCTTACATATCAATTCTGGCCGGATGTCGGACTCTGGACGGACGAATAAAGCCAAAAACAATAGTTCCCAGAGTTTTACAGCTCGGGAACTAGCAAAAGTTTACCTGCATAATCTACCGCGATCTTTCTGGTTCTGGATCTGGATTCCCGGCATGTGTTGTTCTGGCTTATACATTTTATTGGCCCACCCTGTTCGTCGCAGATGCCGAAGACGATTTTCTTCGGAATGTTATACCATATATGGGATGGAACGGTGGTGCGCAGCGCATAATAAATGTTTAACACATTGGTTTATAATTAACGGTTCTTGCATTATAAACAATTTTTTTAAAACTCAAGATAGCAAGTCATTCAAATGTATTTCCAAACATTCACGCACACAGGCGTTTTTTTTTTTCAAAAGTGTTATTTTTTTTAGGCGGTGCTGTGATGCGGATTTATCCTAACGAAGCAAAATGGAAGATTACAATGAAAGCCTGCCACGATCTGAACTATCTTGCGCAAGCCAGAAATGATCACCATTGGCACAAGACTGACATTTTAGCTCGTTCTGATTCCTGACGATTTCAATGTATTTCTAGGTTGGTCTGGAAATACAATAACAACAACAACAACAACACTGGATATGCTGCTGATCTAGTTTGGCTGGCCATTGCCACTTTACGCAGATGTAAAGGTCATGGGGTTCGGCAGGCTGACGGTGATGTTGTCAAAGGTGCTCCGATCCTCTATATGGTAAGGACAAAGAAGGAATTCCTTCACTGCTCTGTTTTGGAGGGTGGGACGTTGAAGCAGCTGCAGTTGCTGTTACTGATCTGTTTCTGGAAGATTGTTTTATTTGAGCATCCTTGGTGGGTGAGGCGCTTGAATTTACGCCTGTGTTTGTTGTTGTTGTTGTTGTTGTTTGATTAGGTGAGGAATATGCCAGAGGGTAGGGTTAGGGTCAGGCCGTTCGCAGTTTTGTATAACCCTTCTCAGTCTGATTTGCCTGCGGCGTTCTTCTTTATTTTCTATTTTAACCGATCTTTGTAGACTATGACGTGCTGACTCGGAGCTAATACGTAATCAGCAATCAGAATGATTGTCATTAATGCGTTCATTAACTCCCTCTTCCCCTCCCAAACCTTACCCAAAACCTCTCCGCGTACTCGACCCCAAAACCACCTCCACCCCCCCCCCCCCCCCCTCTCTCGCTCTCCAGCCACAAAAATGCCGGATCGTTCAGGTTGGCTTGGATGACGTCAGAGATGACGTGAATAGAGTATGTCCCATACGTCATGATGGGCGGAGCTATTTAAGATGCTTTATGTTTTTTTTTACTATCGACACAATGGGGTCGTCAAGAAGAAGAAGAAGAAAAAAACTTTTTATTAATGAACAATGTGTGTGTGTGGGGGGGGGGAGTGGGGTAGGGGAGGGTGGATGAGGAGGAGGAGAGAGTGAGAGGAAGAAAGAAGAAAACATAAAAAAGGGACACGGGGATCGCGAATCGTGTGAGTGGATTATAGTGCATCCTTGATGTATCGCTCATTGATCAGTGAACTATGAATCAAAAAGAAATCTGACAGAAGTTACCAAAATTTCCTCCATTTCAGCTGTCAGCTGCAGTTGACAGTGCGCTCGACGCCGATTGAGTTCAATCCTGGATTCGACCAGCACCTTGAGCAGTTCTTTTGAGTTAGTAAGCGCGCTATGGAAGATCAAGTACTTCACGTTCTATTTTCTGTAACCTACATACATTCAGGGATCATCTTCAAAATGAGCAATCGAGCTAGGCTTGATATTAAAATAATAATAATAATACAGAATGCTATATTATACGCGCCTTTCCCAAAATCAATCAGGCTCAATGCGCGGCGATATATACCAACATACACGCTCACCTGTCTCATCCACCCTCACACACACCAAATACACATCCATCACTCAAACAGGTGGTGTAAAGGCAGGAAGATCGCTATTAGAAGACGGAAAGAAAATCGAATTTTTATTTTTGAAATTTTTATATTGACTGCCGGAGGAAACCGGAGTGCCCGGAGAAAACCCTCGGTGACCACAATAGTCTCATACCTAAGTCACATACGTTCGCCCCTTGCGGGAATCGAACCCGCGACCTTCGGTATAGGAAACCGGCGACTTATCCACTGCGCAACGAGGCCACCCCGGACAAAAAGGTGCTAAACGAATAAGTTAATAAATAGATTTGTGTCTGTAATTAAATTACGAATTAAAACGTACATTTATTTTGTAATAAATGTATTAATTAATTAATGTAAATAATTTAGTTTTAAAAAAAAGTAATGAGGAAAACTAGAATATTTTTCATTTATTTTTTTCTTTTTATGGGTTAAGAAAATAAACCAGGTCAGGTCAGGCCAAAAAACATTGAAATTACTGATTTGTATCCACGCTGTAGTAGCATGACCAGTGTAGCGCATCTGTATAAAACGGGTTAAAATGAGGTCTTCGTTATTTATCATCGAAACGAAACGACAACCAAAAGGACGCATGCAATCGGTCAATAATGCCTAGGGGAAAGGATAGGGAGGGGGAGGGGGAAGGGCGAAAAATAAACCCAAATACAGTTAACGCCCGAGCCCAAACCCTCTCTCTTTCCTTCCCGCCTCCGACACATACAGATCTACAACTATGCACAGACCTAACTGCATAATACACAAATTAACACACACACACACATACACACACACGAAACACACGCTCGTGCACACTTACGCATACAAACGCACCCTCACACTTACACAACTCACAGACCTGCACACCCAGGAATAGAGATTCACATGCCAACGTATCTACACACACACACGCACACACTCCATAGTAAAAGTCATATGAGTACAGCCTGATATTACTTTGTAATGCCTCAAACTCAGATGCAAATACGAAACAAACAGGGGAGTGAAGTCCATCAGTAATGTTATAATAGCAATTAACCTACATCCAATCAACTAAAACGTTGTTATGAGAGTGTACAAGAGATAGTTGCAAATACGAAACAAACAGGGGAGTGAAGTCCATCAGTAATGTTATAATAGCAATTAACCTACATCCAATCAACTAAAACGTTGTTATGAGAGTGTACAAGAGATAGTTTAATTCGCTCGTCTTCCCTTCAGTTTCCTTCCCTTAAAGGGAGAAAAATAGACAATGATCGAAAGGACAATAAACGAATAAATCACGAAATCAAGCAAGAAAAGCTAGTTTAAAAATGCGTTCAGATGGATGAACTAATGGATGAATTCTAATGACTATTGTTCAAACTTATCCGTTGCATATTGAATGACCTAATAAAAAAAACCTGGACGGTTGAAAGAACATGACGTGGACAGTTGGAGGCTCTATTTTCAAATCAGAGATACAAATATCAGATTGGAGATTGGCGACGTTAGTCTACTTACTGTTCAAGTTAACCCATTCACCAAACGCCATATGTTTTTTTTTAATTGGCCTTTCCAGCCGCGATCGACTTACCAAATTAGCTACTAGAGCGATCACTGTTTGTTTTACAAACTTAAATGCCCGTTATTATAATAGAGTATCTTGAGAAAAAGTGCGTGGTGATCAAACACACTTAATAAGCTTTTATTCAAATATGTCCCATGTATTCGTTGTCTTTATTTTTAAAAACAAGATTAATAATTTGCTCTGCTGAAAGATTTGCTATTTTAAAAATTCTAATATATGTTAACAACTTATTCTAAGTCCCCAACTGTCTGAAAACATCCAAACTTTAAATAAATAATCCTAAACAGTGTTTTTGTAAAGCGCATACAGCTTGTGAAAAATGGCAATGCAAGGAGCATCGCTTCGGTTTTCCTTGGGTTGCACATGTATTTATCTCATTTATCGTTCTTGCATAACGCTTTTCCAGCTCAAGAGCTGCTCAAGGCGCTGGAAATTCATGATCGTGACAGATTTGGCTTTATCTCATTGGGCAGCACCTGTAATAGGTCATTCTCTAAAGGTAAAACCATGTTTCCATAATATTTCTGGTAGTAAGGGGAAAGATGTCGCAATCCTCCCTTTTTTCAGGTCCATCTACTCCCACGCTGCTTTGCCATTCCTGGTTCAAAAGAATGGGTTTGATACTCAAGCACTGTTTCTGTGGACGAACAAACTCTAAAATGGCGTCAATAATTTTTAAAGACAAACTAGATCAGTTTTCATATACGTGTAGTGGACAAGTAGGCTAAATGTCTTCACAGGATCATGACATTGTAATTGAAAGCAGTCTTAACTTCTTCTATTTCTTCTTCTTTTCTTCTTCTTCTTCTTCTTCTTCTTCTTCTTCTTCTTCTTGTTTGTGTTTGTGTTGGAAGGTTCGTGGAGGTTGACACACGTTTTTTTCGAAGTTCTCAGATCCCGAACTAAGGTTCTCGAACCTTTAAGACAAAATAAGAAGGTTCAGGAAACTAGGTTCGGGATCTGAAAGCCTCCATAAAAGGTTTTTGAATCTCCCCGAACCTCCCAATGAAGACAGGCCAAAAGACATAGGTCACATAGGAAAATATTGGAAAAGAGGATGAAGACATGACATTTACAAGATGATAAATTATATAACTTTGTAGTCTTGTAGGCCTACTTCCTACCCTCGGCCATCACCTGTACTGTGTACTACGAAACTGGACATGTGTGCCTTGAGCATGGCCTGAACATGGTGGTGTGATATACAATATGTGTTATCATCATCATCGTCGTCATCATCATCATTGTTGTCGTCGCCGTAGTCGGCGTCATGGGGATTTGCGGAGGGACCGGCGAAGACCAGTGGTCTACGTTTGTGAGGAGGGACGAGTGGCTATAATCTAAGGAAGCGATCGACGAAGAAGAAGCAGATCATCGCCATCATCAAAGTCCAACGACACCACACTTTCTGTCACTGATCCCTTCTCTCTCTCTCTCTCTCTCTCTCTCTCTCTCTCTCTCTCTCTCTCTCTCTCTCTCTCTCTCTCTCTCTCTCTCTCTCTCTCTCTCTCTCTCTCTCAACCCTTCCCGCATACACCTCTTTCTTTTACCCCCGAGAAATCTGAGCGAGGCAATTTGATGATTGTCATGTAAGATAACGGTTCAAACAGGGTAGGCACATCAACAGATTAATCATGAGTAAAAGATACAGAACACACACGCACACGCGCATACAAAAGTGGGGAATGTTCAGGTATGAGTGATATTTCACATCACAAATGCGCAGTTAGAAAAAAAAACAAAAACAGTATCATGAGCAAGCGATAATTTATTTCCGTTTTGATATTCCCTTCTTCAAACCACGCGTGCGTTTTTCTCTATAAGCTTTCTCTACTCTTTTTCACTTTCACCACACCCCTTCCATTGCGACCTTCTCAAATGCGTCACTTCTAGTTCAGCTAAGGTGCGTTCGTTCTGACAAAAGAACCATCTCGGCAAAGTACGGCTTGGTGTATCCTGTTCACGTGTCGATGTCCTAAACCCTAGACCCATACTAAGGTACTCTATTACTTTGAAGCCCTTTTTTTTTTTTTTTTTTTTTTTGCTTTTTGAAAACTCGTATTTTTTTACGCTTGGCATAAAAAAAACAACAGAACAACCTAACCCTCTAAACCAATATTTAGCCTAATTTATTTTACTATAAACAAGCGGTGGATAAGATTGTACAGAAAAACTCTCTTTATTACGAACATTTATTGAAATATTGATCTGTTTAACAGAAGGAACACACAGCTCTCTTCACGCCAGTCCCAAACCCAGCCTCTTTCTCTCATCTCTCCATCCACCCAAACCCTACCGCGCACCTACCCCCAAGTGTAGAGCGCGCCAAATGTTTAAACAATTATGTCTAAATCATAGGAAGAAACGTAAACTATAGTATAATAATAATATTAGCAATACACAATAATACATCGATTTATATAGCGCAAGTATCTCACACACAAAAAGTTATTTCAAGGCACATGATAACAATTAATATAATATTAATATAACAAATATAAACCGAAGAACAAACGGAAGAGCTAACAAAATTGAATACCTGATGATGATGATGATGATGATGATGATGATGATGATGATGATGATGATGATGATGATGAGGAGGAGGAGGAGGAGGAGGAGTAGAAGGATGATGATGATGATGATGATGATGATGACGACGACGACGATGATGATGATCATGATCTAGAGGAAGAAGATGAGTTGAGTCTCTGCATATATGGGTATTCTGAAGAAAAAACAAGCAGGCACAAAACACACGAAAATGCAAGATTTGTTTTTTTCAAATGAATGATTTGTTTCTATTATGTACAACATCTGAACAATCTCATAGTACTTACACTAGCGGCTCCGGTAATGGCTCTGATGATCACCAGAAGATAGGGATGTTCTCGGGTGAGGGAAGGGGTGAGGATGCTGAGGGCCCCTCCTAGAAGGAGGGAGATGACCAAGAGGCGGCGCGACCCCAGGCAATGGTCAAGATAGCCAGCGAATGGGATGACCAGTAAGAACCCGTAGTAAGGGGCCGTAAGCACTTGACCCTCAAATACTGACGACCAGCTGAACTCTGTGCCATTCTGTAAAGGTGAGGGGAAAGCGATTCAGGCAATCAGATGATCAAGTTCAATCAGATATGCAGTCAATAGATCACTATCGTTATACACCAAAAGTATGATTATAAGATGCAGTGCATGAGCACTTTACAATCGAATCCAAATGGCCAACTAAATGTAAAATACACATTTTGGCTATGAATTTTTATTTTTTAAAAAGAAGAAAAAATAACTTTAGGTTCCTTTACATTTTCGCTGCCACGAGCCAGCCAATTTCTGTTTGCTTTCTTCGTAGAAAGATGATTATCCCTTCCCCTAACCCCTCTCCCCCCCCCCTTCCCCCGCCCACCAAAACACGAGGACTTCAGCCACGTTACTTCTTATGCTATTGAAGGGAATAATAATAATAATAATAATAATAATAATAATAATAATAATAATAATAATAATAATAATAATAATAATAATAATAATAATAATAATAATGGATGCTATGTACGCGCTTTTCCCAACATACATGCTTATATGCTTTCACCCACTGTTACACACACAACAAACACACCTATCACTCAAATATGTTGTGTAAAGGCAGGGAGATTGCTATTAGAAGACACGAGAGCAAAAATACATTTTTTTTGGTGAAATTTAGGATTGACTGCGTCCAATACTAGTATCGAAGGGACGGAGAAAAACCGGAGTACCCGGAGAAAACCCTCGCTGGCCTGAATAGTCTCGTACCTAAATCGCCCCTTGAGGGAAATCAGTCACCTGATTTTCAACAAGCCGAGCTAATACACTAACGAGCCGGGAACACAGAAAAATGGCTGTCGGTATCTATGGCACTACGACGCAAACTGGAATCACTGGGAGAAGGGAACGGGAAGCACATCTTTCCTATCATTCCCTTATCCACCGGAGGACAGCCTCTTATAACAATTATATCCATAATCCAAGATGCTAACATTACACTCCAGTCCCTTCTCTTTAGGCCTAGACAACTGCTACTTCCTGTGTTTTATCCACCCTGTTTACCCCTTGGGGTCATGAGCAATCTTGCCACTGTAGATTGTTCTAACCTATACAGGGAAAAGTGAAAGCCCCAGTTGAAAACCTGTCTTTCCTTTAAAGGCGTGACCGGGGGGCCGGGTAGCTCAGTTGGTAAGAGCGTCTTGCTAGTAACCGAAAGGTCGCTGGTTCGAATCCCGGATTGGTCAATGTGTGATCATATTATTTTCCCCCTTACCAACAACTGGCCCGCTGTTGTCAGTATAAATCGGTCCAGTAGTCACCTATACGCGAAAGTGTCGTGTGACTATAATCTACAAACAAACAAATAGGCATGACCGATTCACTGCGGCAACAGTACCCCCGTTGGAGTGCCGGAGGTTTCAGTATAAATAGTGTCCCCACTTTCTAAAAATTTAGTGCTTTAAATTCCCACTGTCGCTGTCTTCCTCATTTACTCTTTCCCATTCCTGCTCTGTCCTATCACTCTGCTATACTATCTTCTTCTTCGCTAGATCAATGACCTACCTTTTTTCTTGAAAACTCTTCCTGGACAAGACTTCTTGTTTGTGTATGAGGTCTGTTGGATCAGCTTGGGAGTGTTGGACGCTTTCTGCCGGGTGGTCACTAGGGCTTCCTATGATGTTATTATTTAGCAATATAGGCATTTTATATGTATATGTTTTGTTGATAATTTATAATGATGTTTGTATTTTATTTTTTTTTTGGTAACCGGGGGTTCGAGTAGTTGGGGTAAAGCCTCAGCCGTCCCCTGCGTGGGATGTCTTTATTGTAAAGTGACTGGCCGGTGGAGGGCATTCAATTTTCCCACTAGGGTTGTTTCAGCAGATCTTTTATGCGGATCGGGGGTTGTCCGGTCCTGATTTGGCTCGGAAGAGTCCGCTGGACCTAAAGCAACAATCAATCAATCAATCAATCCACCCTGTTTGTCTCCACCAACCAAATGACTTAAAGTAATCATTGTACATTCAAAATCAGGTTTTACTTCTTCGACCAACTTGGTTTTACGGCATTAAGCAAGGCGGGGAGAGCAATGATGCTGTCACTTGGTACGTCAGGCAGTTAATAAATGAATGAATGAATAAATGAATGAATGTATCAATCAATGAATTATCCGGAGTAAAGAGCAGTGACTATTCCACCCTAGACGACCGACGTTTTAAATATGGTTGCATGCTTAAAGGAAACATAAAACATTGAGGAAGAGGAGGAAAAGGAGGAGGAGGGCTTTGTGTAGAGGACGTCGACAAAGACGATCAAAGTGATACGACAACAAGAAATAATGCAACAAGACATCATTCTTGAGGCAATTTTATTTTATTTATTTATTTTATTATTCTTATATAGCGCTTTTTCAGCACAAGAGCTGCTCAAGGCGCTGGTCGACACAGGATTTCACTAACACATACCGCCCGAGGCGCCCACTTTAAGCCTTGGGCGCACAGTCTGACGCTGTGACGACTGAGCACAATCTAGGGCGACAGAGGATAGGGGGAGGAAGGAAAACTGTACACTGAAACAACCATCCGACTAATAGCAACAGTAAGACGGCCAGTGCTCACAGTCAATGTTTATTTCCGGGCCACCGGGAATCGAACTCGCAACCTCTGTAACACGAGCTCGCCTCTCCATAACAATGTCAACAAATTCTTAGATCCGTGAAGTGAACAAAATAGTAAACTATTTTTTTATTGACAAAATTAAAGCACTTTGCAAATTATATTCATTAGTTTCCGAATTGCTAATTGTTTATATTAGTTTCGATCAGAAAAAAAAACTTAGGACGCTAAAATAAACTAATCACACTAATTATAGCACCAAAAATATAATAGTACAAATTCACATAAAAAACAACAACTACCCTCCTGCTGTCGACGCTCATGGGATAAGGTGCTGACGACGTCGTGTTTTCTGACGTTTCGTTGAAGTCTTTAGCCGTGACATCACCATGGGTAGCGATGGAGGACATGCAGACCAGCGCAAAGCCGATGTCCTGGCGTAGCGCCGCATGGCACATCCTCATGAAGCAGAGCGACAAGGCCAGAACCCATCTCTTGGACAAGCCGCAGGGTTCTGGTTCTCCTGCTGCGTCACTGTTCGCCGGCATCTCCTGTGACGTCATTTCTTTGACGTAAGGGTGCTTTTTCGCCTTGACCTTGGCGGTTTTGTCGAAGGGCGAGAAGTGGGAGGTGATGATAGAGACAACGGGGTGTGGGCGAGCCATGTCATAGGGGCAGGTGGCGCATTCCACGGAACATTCGTTGCAGTTGTTGTTATGCATAACAACAACGGTCATTACAACCACATTAGCTACACCACAACGTTGTGTTGTAAGGCCACCAGGAAAAAATAAGGAATATAATAAAATCTTGTTATGTTACTTCCAGTCACTACACTGGCTAATCAATAATGATTGTTCTGTCGCTATATAGGCTGAACTACGATTCTTGGTACGTCAATAGCGAGCTGACTCAATTTGTTTCAAAACTGTATGAAAATGGGTGCGATTTCTTGTTGGATAGAGTATCAGCACTTTAAAATAACAAACCACTGGATTGTAATGTATCGAAGTCGGAGTAACTTCTTGTTGAACAGTGCGACTGATTGCAAACAGAATATAAATTACAAAATCGGAGCAATTTATTTTCAAAGATTAAAACAAAAACACCAGAATAGTTAAAAATGATGAAGAAGCGATTTCTTGTTGAAAAGTGTGTCAGCACTTTTAGGTTGACTAAGTTACGAATGTTAAGTGTCTAGGTCGATGTGGGCTTAGTTTGAAGCGTCTGTCAGCATCTTCAGGTCAACTGAAACATAAAAATTCTGGAATGTGATTTATAGACTATCTCAAGGTCGAAGCGACTTCTTAGTAAAATGTGTATTGGACACCTTCAAGCTGAAAAAAGAACCACAAAGAAAATATGGAAAAGATTGTTCGTCTAGACTACATCGCCTTTTCCAGCTAACAACAAAAGAGAATATTTCAGCGTAATCACACCATTGTTATTTATGTCATCACTAGTTTGGTGGTTTTGTGTTGTTGTTCTTGTAGATCATGACAGCTCCTTAAAAAAGAATAAAAAAAGAAGCACCGGAAGAAAAAACTTAAACACACTATTATTATTATTAATAAACTATAAATGATTATGTCACTATGGGAAACACCAGTTTGAAAACAAAAAACTACACACGACACAAGACAATGTCGTAATAAATGTCTAGATACACAATCCCGCAATAGTATTGGGAGAAAAAAAAAAGAAACTACGTAGAGAACACTTCCTCACACACTCACAGTAGTGTGGTAATGATGATGAAGTTAGTTAAAATAGATTAACGTCCCGGACACATAAGCGTAGAGGGGACGATTAGTTCGTAGAATTTGTTCGTTTTTCTTTTTATATTCAAGACTTATGACGCAGACGGTGTCGTCAATTAGATATTTTTTTATATTAAAAAAAAAAAAAGACCAACGCCGGAAGCTTTGTATCACATTCGGACTGTGTATATTTTTACCACCTGGCTTATTTATGCAACCCCTTTACACACCTTGTCCGGGGACGTTAATTTTATTTTTTATGCAAATACAAAAAAAAGGAATGGTTTCTTTTATGAGGTAGATGTATGGATGTGGTGGGGCAGATGGAGAAGTGATTGTGTGCATGTGTGTGCGTGTATGTGTGTGTATGTGATGTGAGAGTGTGTATGTGAGTGTGGTGTGCGTGTGTATCTGTGTGTTGTTTTGTGTCGTGTCGTGTTGTGTTATGTGTGCACGTGTGGTTTTTGTTTTGTGTTGTATTTGTTTAAGCATTTGCGTGAGAAAGGGAGCGAGTTAGATGCTAGGAGAGAGAGAGAGAGAGAGAGAGAGAGAGAGAGAGAGAGAGAGAGAGAGAGAGAGAGAGAGAGACAGAGACAGAGACAGAGACAGAGACAGAGAGATTTATATTGACTTCAACAGTAAAACGAAGAGCAGGGGAGGGGGAGGAGGAATTTAAAATAACAAAAGGTGCTGAGTTGTAATTTAAAATCTTCATATTAAGCATATTTCTCACTTATAAAAAAAAACAAACTTTAAAAACAAAAGAACTATTGCAAGCTTCATACAAAAGCTTCTATTATCAGCTTTAAAATGTCAATTTAATTTAAATTGATTTTAAATTAGTTTGATCAAATGTTCAAAGCTCACTTACGTAGGAGCGAAACTGACAATTTGCAAAACAGGCAGTAAATTACGTTATTGCCAAAAAAACGGTTTAAGAGGACATTCACCTGGAGAAAATGTTCTATCTATATGCATCACAAGTCATCCAGTACTTCACTAAAATTATTTCGCGACTCAGCAGTATTAGCGCAATTCTTTGTCTTTTATGGGACGTCCTCACTTCACCTCTACTCCCTTTCCTCCAATTCTACACCTCATTCTCTATTCTCTTTAACTGACACACGCACACACACACACCCACACACCCACACCCACACACACCTCTTTCTCTCTCTGCCTTACCATTCTGTATCTCACACACACACATGCATACATAACACAAACGGGCACGCACGGCATACAGACACCAAACTAACGCACAAGATTACATTCATACATGTTCCATCTTTCTGTTGTAACACCCATAGTCTATAATACACAAATACACATTCCAGACTTGAAACATTGACGCTATGACTTCGGCCTAATTGTGATAGCATGAAGTCAAAGGAAAGTCGTAAACTCACTGCAGTAAAAATCATCCCAAAGTCCGCATAACAAAACAATGCAAACAAACAAACAACCCCCCCCTCCCCCTTCCCCACACACTATTTTAATAAAACATATCTGTGCCTTGGCCGAAAGGCAGAACACAAATATTAAAGTAGCAATAAATATTCTATACATACAAAAATAATACATAACACACTACGCACATACGCCTCGCCGTTACAGTGATCCAAAGCGCAAAACCAACATCAACGAATGAAGACATTCATAATCTGTAGCTTCGGGTTGATTAGTGACTACACAGCCTTTCTCAATGAACAACAAAATGCCATACTCAATATATATCCTGTCAAATCCTTCACCTATACTACATATATGCATTAATCTCCCAGCTGTCGTAGGGCGGTGATTTTAAATACTGAATCTAACATTTAAAGTCATTTACATAATAAGGAAGGACATGAAATACACATTTATTTAAAACCAAAGCCATACAATTCTATCGCATCCGTCTAAAGTACACATCTTTCCATTAGCATAAGGAGGTATAATGTCTTTGTATATACTCGTATATGCTGATTATAAAGATTGAACTAACTCATTTAGGAAGACGGAAATGCATTATGCATTGACTCTATTTCTTGCCAATACGTTAAGATAACACCAAATCATATTCAACCAATATCGTATCATATTCTTCTTTTCAACAAATACGCTAATCTTTCAGCTAACATACAGTGACGTTGTGGTTTTAAATCTTGATTATAAAATTTGAACTAAATAAACTCATTAAAGCAGACGCCTTATGTATACTGCAGTTATTTGTTACAAGTATCGCGTTTTAATGTAAAACAAACTGGCATACCCAAATATTCGATCATATCCTCCTGTGTCGCATAATTATCCATATCCACCGATATTATGGCTATGGCACACAGACGTTTTTAAACGTCGATGATAAAATGGAAACTAATTAAAGAAGAAGGAAATGCACTACTCTAGGATATTACCTCAAGGCCTTAGGACATTCAACAGGTTGAGGGAGGATTTGAATGCTGACTAAATGATACATGTTATTTTCCAATGAAAAAAAGTTTTTTTCACGGTCACAACTACACTAATTGTTCATTTTTGTATTAAAATACTAGTAATAAATACAATATTGTGGACATGGAAAAGGTCAGGTTCATAAGTATAGGCTACGATTAGCTCATCACAAACCAGCATACGGTGATTTAGCCCTCTTTAGCTTGAAGGAATGTTGCCAATTCTCACAAAAAAGTTATCAGCGAACAGTGTCATCAGACAAGAGTTTATTAGGGTCAGAGTAAGGTTAATGTATGTATAAAGTTAATATTAGCATTAGCCAACTCAGCCACAGCACAACAAATTCGTTCCTGTGCTTTTACAGCGAACAATTTCGAGCGCAAGAACATGTAAGCCTTTTTCTGTTCATAAAAAGAGCTACATTGGACACTCCAAGCCTGCTAGTATATAAAAAGAGCTACATTGGACACTCCAAGCCTGCTAGTATAGGATGAAGCACTCACGTCCATAACGTGACTTTGAAACATAACAGACATTTTACATCACTCGCAACCAGTTGAACGAAGTTTACATATCAACTAAAACTTTCCAACAAAATCAACAACATCTCATTATTTTCCTTCCTCCTGTTGTAAAACACTGTCCTCCGGCGTCGGAAACACTATCATTAATCGAATAAAGAATTACTTTTGAGGTGTACAGTACAAATGTGCAGGAGACCGGGAAAACGTGAACAGCATTGCATCCAAGAACAGCGAAGTTTAGAGCATAAATGAACTCTTTGGTAAACTGGATGCGTTGTTCATCTTCATCAGGAAGCCAGTGCTAGTGAAAGAAAGCAGGATCACTGGCGTTAAGCATCATTGATATATATACACACACACAGACACACAAAATAACACCACTTTATACTGGATACGTCGCTCAACAGAAAGCCAGTGAAAGTAGAGTGGGGCAGTTTTTACTGGTTTGAGTTACAGACAGGCTGCAGAAGATGGTAGGTCGTATCGACTTTTTGTGTCCAAGACGTTGTACTGCAGAGCGTCGCCCCTTGCATGAAGCCCTCCACAGCGATCAGAAAAGATAATGCTGACACTTAGGACCATCACGGAGGATGAGCTGCTATTGGCCAACTGTCGAGAGTTGAGGGCAGTAGGGGAGAGGAGGAGGAGGAGAGAAGGGGCCTTTGACATTATTATTATTATTATTATTATTATTATTATTATTATTATTATTATTATTATTATTATTATTATTATTATTATTATTATTATTATTATTATGCACTTTATAAAGTATCACATTAAAGACTGACTTGTTCTCGCCACAAGCAAGCGCCGACATTCTGAGTGAGTCTCTCTCTCTTTTTCTCCTTGTCGAACTAACTTTAAAATCTCACAATTCTGGTGGTTTTTCTCCTTGTCGAACTAACTTTAAAATCTCACAATCTGGTCAAGTATATTGTATAGTAATACACTTTTTTTCAATTTTAAGGTGGCGCTACATTGCAGCTGCGTGCATTTCTTAAAAAATGGGACCTAAATTTACAAGGGTAACTAGTATAATCAATTTCAAACTTAACTTTCCTTCCTCATGTAACCTTTTAGTCAATTGTAATCCTATATTTCTAGGTGTTTCGTTTTTCTTCGTCTCTTTTCTCGCTGGTTGAGCACTAGGGTAGGGGCGGGGGTTGTTTAATAATCCATGGGATTTGACACATTTTGAACATAACAAAATACAGCGGTCAGTGGATCAGTGCTTTCCTAGTGCCTAACACACTAGCACAAAGAAAAACAAAGCAAAAAGTCCCACAAACGTTCACACGCACGATCGGTCTCAACAAAGACGCTCGTATATAAACACACACTCCAATGTAAACACACGCACGCATGCACGCACGTACACGCACACACACAAATTCACAACAACGCGCGCGAACGCACATGTAAACAAACTCAAAATATACATCTATATTACAAAGTCTTATTGTTTAACTAAGTGTTCTCTTACCTCCCCCACCTACCCGTTCCCTATCTCCCCTACCCTTTTTCCCTCTCACATA
>CM072518.1:23084994-23124994 GCA_036898135.1 Oncomelania hupensis
TTCGAGGTTAATCTATATGTAGAAACTGAGAATAAGCTCGACGCTCTAATAACAATGTTTGTTGACAATTTCTTCTTCAAATGTTCACTATTTCTACAGCAAACGGCCCCATGCCGCCATTATTCTTCCATGGTTGCGTAACTCACACAGGCGCGGAGTGGACCATGTGAGCGTGACATAACGCTTGACCCCGGGGTCAAGTTCAGGGACGTGTAGAGGAAACCGGCCTATTTCATATAGTCAGTCACTGTCCTTTTTAGCAGAATGATTGCACTGTTGGTTCAGTGTTGGTTTAAGTCCGTAACCTCTAATTCCTGGGATGGATATCCTCGTTTTGCATATCGCCAATGGTGGGTGTTGACGTTAAACTTCAATGTTCTTTCATTATAGGCTTGAATACAGAGCCAACCCAAAACTCTCTCTCTCTTCCTCTCTCTCTCTCTCCCTCCCCCCTCTCTCTCTCCCTCTCCCCCCCAAAAAAAAATATTAAAAGGAAAATTTTTAAGCTCCAGATAGCTAGGCACTGAAATGCACTATTTCCAGACATAAACATAAGCTTAAAATCTGCATTTTTTTTAAAGTGTCAATTTTCGTTTAGCCTAGTGAGAAGCGCAATGAACACATGGCAACTCGTTGAACTATAAGCAATCTAATTTTGTTTTAAATCTGTTTGACCATTTTTTAGATATCAATCAAAACGTGGTTAAATTTTGGATTTTTTAAATTGTTGACTTTTTTTAATTTTAATTGTTTTACATCACACTGTTATGAAAAGACGTTAAATTATTTTTTTTTAAATTGAATTTAAGTAATTATGTTCAGAGAATTATTTACCTCAGCAACATGACTTTAGAGAAATAGCGAATATGAATGCCATAAAATGCTGAGTAATAGTTTGAGATTAAAAATCTGAATAAGTTTTAAAAATCGTTCAATTCATTTTTTAGATGATGCAAAAAAGTGTTTTTGAACAGACTGTTCGACCAAACGACCAAACAACTGTCTGGTACGGAATGATTGATCATCAGGTGCCTTACCCGTGAATCAAAAATCGTCAAAATCGGTTAAGCCGTTTTTGAGAAATTGAGCAAAACGTGTTTATAAGATAACTGACCCCGGCGACCTTGACATTGGAGGTACAACACAATGGATTACTATCATTGGTAATGCTCCAATGAAGTTTGGACAACATTTGTTTAGTGGATTTTTAGATAGGGCGTGCAATCGACCGAGTAAACAACAGACAGTCTCGACAGACGTTTGGCTCGTTCTGATTCCCAACTATAATCATCAAAATATTTCCAGACAAGTCTGGGAATCCAAGATTCAGACCGCACTCGGCAAAATGTATCCTTTACTAGACATAGGGCGGTAGCCAACATGAGGTGTGTGTGTATGTTTGTGTTAGATACAGTACTGGCAGGCACGCATTGGTTCTCAGAGACCGCAGACGCAGCTTGTTCTTGTTGCCATCTTTACTCGTGTCTAATTACACGAAACAAAAACAAATTAGATTATTAATAACTAAATACCGAACTGTATACAAACACAACCAGCCACAGCACACTTTCTGTTTATAAATAAAAGAGTCACATCTGAAAAACCAATCATTTTTATAAATGTACTGAAAATGTGAAGAATTGGAGTCAAACACACAAACATTTGCCCTGGACTGGTGCATTTCCAGGCAGACTTAGTTGTGTTTAAAGATGACAAAAGAAAAACACTAATTTTTTGTTTCAAGCAGCATCTTCTCTTAAATAACATAATGCAGTAAGAAGCCTTGCAAAACGGAGGGATTCGGACCACACACGTACACACAAAGCGTCTATCAAAGTGTCATAGACACATGTACGTTACATGTACGGAGCAAACTCACTTTCTCATTTACCACTTGAAGAACTAGCAAAGTGCTCAGCTACTTTTTCCAGAAGTCCCTTCGAGCTTCCTATACTAAATACATCTACACAAAAAACTGTCACAGGAAATACAAAATTAAGAAATTCTAACCACTCGCCCAAAAATGTCTCCTAGACACATACATTACCAGAAAAAAAAACTGTTTGCGACTGACGGAAGTAAAACAGTTTGTTCTGGGCAATGACAAGTTCTCAAAGTGTGCGTGCCTTACATACCCCATGTCGCGGCGGACGGGAACAAATGAAGCAGATCGCAGCGCCAAAAGCCACAGGACCAAATGCTCCAGGCGAGATCAAACTATAGGTAGTTTTCTTTCTTCTTGTCTAGAGGTAGACCAAAGGAGCACAACGTCGCAATACATGCGTGAGAGATATTTCGGCAGCTTAACGTGTTGCAGGACTAGCGAATATGCACGCGCGTGCACTCACACACACGCAAACACACACACACACACACACACACACACACATAAACACGGCGCGCACGCTATAGTGTTTAAAGCGGTACTTAGATTGATTATCTTTAATCTTGGAGAGAAACGAAACAGCAAAATAATCGCCCTAGACAACCAATCTGTGAATGGTATCTGGTTCTCTGGAAAACACAAGGAGAAAATATTAGGCACCATTCATACAAGGCTGCCCTGATAAAGTGAAGGTCCGTAGTGTCACGTGGGGTTTATGGGTTGCTGGGCTCTGCACAATGGAATGCTGTAACCCTCACGCCTTATTCTATGGGAACTGCTAGTTAGTCACCCGATGAATTACTTTAATAAATTTATTTGTTTAGCTCGGTCGGTGTTAAGGCTGGGATACAGAGATAGATAGAAAAATGGTAAAAAGATCACTGTCACACTAGTCCAGCCACTTGATAACAGTTAAAATCACACATTTATTTCTTCTACTCTATACAAGATCTTCGATGTACTAATCTACCTTAAAAAGTCATGAGTCAATGCAACTAATTCGATCGCTGATAGTCTAGGCAGCTAATATGTCATCCTCGGGCACTGGATGCTAAAGTTCATGAGACGTGGACTACTGTGGTCCTGTGGCTCTCAGTTTTTGTGCACACACTGCTATAGACTTAACTTAGAGTCCGACGTGCTGTGATGTGGTCTGTTTCCTGACAACTGTGTTGTCTTCTTCTGGTTTCTTCCCTGTGGTTAGACTGGTGGGCTTTCCTCGCGCAATGCTGGGAAGACCTCGGCAGCCAACTTATGCGTCGACGTGGTTTCGTCTGATGCTGTGTTGGGCGCACTACAGAACGCCTGATCGTCTGTAACACATGAGACGAAATTCTGCACAACCCTGAATAATTGGTGTGTGCAGAGCGTCTCACTGAAGGTCGTAATAGCCCTCAGTGATTAGCTCCACATCTACATATATAAGCGACGAACATTCTGCTAAGTCCGTGGACCACTGGAATCTCCACTCTAATTTCTTATACATACATAAATATAAAACATGGCTACTTATACACATCAAGAATTAATAATATTATACACATTCATTTGTACAGCCACTGGTCTGCAAGCACACATATAAGTTAAACAACAGTGGTTCCGTACAAAATTCAAGATGGCGTCGGCCGGTCGTCTTTTTGCCTCGTGGTCAGCTTCTCCACATGTTCAGGCAAAGTCGGCCTAACAATTCAATTCTATGCATAGCAAATTCCACAAACATAATTCAACAATAATATAATACATCACGATGAAACAGAAGCATGTTCATTTACCTTCTTGACAATGTCAGGCAGTGGCTATTTGAGTGAATACGGATTCTCCCAAGTACTGCTTCCTAGTCTTTTCAGGAGAGATCTTACTGCTAGCTGTGTAGCTGTGTACTGCTCCTTGGTTCAAACACGACTGCCGGTCTAGCTCTACATTTGAATCAGCCAGACCTTGGTTGAGTCCATTCTAAGCTGTGATCCCATTGGCGGATAATCGACTCGCCTAACGTAGCTACGATGATGTCATTGCCTGAGCTCCTACCACTATCACTGCTGTGTGTAGCCGGCAGTATCATTGCTACGCTTGATTACTTCCATCGTCTGCTGCTGCCTAACATTAACATTCTATGATTCCGATGACTAAACAAGCTAAATATTAAAATAAGCAGGGTAAACTGGTCCGTTCGTCACACGTAGTACCTTCCACATTCCCCTCACATGCACTTACCAGATTCCTCATAACGATCTGCAGCACATTATACAGTCTGCGATTGAGATGGTTTGGTAAGTAATCAGTACATCGGTAAGTCAGACACAGATTTCTGGGTTCAAACGTACCAAACGCAATACTATGCTGAGGACCAGACCAGAAACTTGTCAGATACGTTTTGCTATAATATTAGTATTAATATTTTGCATATAAGCTTAAGTGTAAAGCTTATAGTCTTGTTTCACATTGTAATTCAGTTAGTCAGAGCAGGTCACTGGCAAGCAAACGAGAGTGATGGAGAAAAGAGAAGATTGAGAGAGAGATGGCCACAGGAAACGAGAGAAGACAAATTACGCCCGGCGCCCTCGCCTTGGGACAAGGCAAAACAAGACAAGGCATTACAAAAATACAGGTTTTGATATCACGATAACACAAGTCATTAAAGAAAGCGGTGTTACCTGAAGGTGCAGGGAAGAAGATGCGCAAATTATAATTTATGATGCACGTAGGTTACTGAGGCGTTGTGACGATGATGATGATGATGATGATGATGATGATGATGATGATGATGATGATGATGATGATGATGATGATGATGATGATGATGAAACAGTACATCACCCCTGTTAGTCGCCTCTTACGACACGCCGGGAAACGTTGGGTCTATTCTATTTGCCCGAACCCACAGAGCAGAGGGAGGGAAATTTGCATAACATCCCCATATTTTGAAGCTTATAATCTTTGTGAAATTTAAACTTTTAACTGCCTTTTCAAACAAATAATGTATTTTTTTCCCAACTTAATTTAGATGTTAAATATACCCGATAAATTTTATTTACTGTACATATTGCCACTCAATGATACCAAAATAAAATTTTGGCAAACGTTTGGGGTGAATCCCATTATTAAACAAGATCATGTTTGTTTTTACTTCTGATAATTCCAGCCCATTATCCTTCATGTAAACATCAATATTGTTCAATTCATTTTGATATATCTTTTGAATATGTTTTATTTCATATATAGATGTTTTTCTTTTTAAAGATACATTTACCCATATTGCAATATCGTCAGCATATTGAACTAGATTCATTTTATTACTTACAAATTGGGGTAAGATATTAAACAAACTATTGAATAAAATATGTGAAATTATATAGCCTTGTAGTGTACCCAGGTTAATATTTATATGTAGAAGAATAAGAGTTATCTACGTTTGCAATTATTTTTTTCCATACAAAAACCCTTTAATATATTGAAAAATATTTCCAGAAAGTCCTATATTTTTTTAATGTGTATACAAGTCGAGAATGTCAAACTTGATCATAAGCATTTTTAACGTCAAAAAGTGTAGCTAAGATATTTTTCCTTCTAGCAAATTGTTTATTAATGTGTGTTGTTAATTTCA
This sequence comes from Oncomelania hupensis, assembly GCA_036898135.1. Classification (NCBI taxonomy): domain Eukaryota; kingdom Metazoa; phylum Mollusca; class Gastropoda; order Littorinimorpha; family Pomatiopsidae; genus Oncomelania; species Oncomelania hupensis. The sequence continues at coordinate 23,090,484 of CM072518.1, forward strand.
CTAAATGGCCTATTGTTGATTTGCCTTTTTATAAAAAAAAAAAAACAGCCTGATTTTCTGGAATTACTTAATTTTTTTCACAATAGTATGATAATCTATTCAATATAATTTTTCCATAATGTTACCAGCATGGGATGTTAATGCAATAGGGCGCGCGATAACTTGAAGATTCGTGTCGATTTTTCCATGTTTTTAAAAGTAGAATAATTGATGTTTTCCAAATATCAGGCAACACATTATCTTACCAACATTTATTGATAATATTGAGAAAATGTTGTATCCATTTTAAAGGCATTTGTTTTAGCAAAATGTATGGTAACCCATCTGGACCAAATGCTGTTTTTTTAATACTAAGATAATTTAAAGCATCTGGAACCTCTGTTAGTGATATCCTAGAATTCATAAATAAAGAATTATCTGAATTAGGTTCATTATAATGTTCAGATTTTTCTTCATGTTTTCTTTTTTCAAACTCATCTTTAATTAGACTACTAGTATTGCTTGCATTTACATACAGCCATGTGATCTTAATTATGCTCCCAATGGAACCTTTCAAGCACACCAAACCAAGCCAAACCAAACCAAACAGAAAAGGTGCACAAACTGGCTTCCTGCGTCTAGAGACATTAGCAACTTTCTTGTAGAAATGTGCGAATGTTGGGGTCAATGAGGAACAGGTAGGCGTCAGTCAGTTAATTGATTAATAGATCGATTGGTCCGCTGGACTTGCATTCCGGCTCGCTCACGTCTATTCAAAAAGATCACGCGGAGGAGCAGAAAACAACGGAGTACAGAATACAAGATACCTGGTAAGATCTGTCATTCTCTGAAGACTTGTATGTGTTGTGTGAGTAGGCCGTGTGTAACAACAGCGATAGTGACTGTAAGGATCCAGCGCCGTAGCTCAGTGGTAGAGCGCTCGCCTGGCACACTGATGACCCAGGGTCGAATCCCGTAGTGGGCAAGATGAAAATGACAATGTTTCACTGCCCGTCCCAACAGTATGATTGCTGTGGTGGTTCAGTGTTGATACTTAGGTCCCTACCTCTCTTCCCTGGGATGGTTATCCCTGTCTGCCATATCGGTGGGTATAGACGTTAAACTGCAATGTCCATTCTGACTTAAGGATTGTTTTATTGAGTTTTTCACTGGCTTATTGGGTGTGCTTAAGTGTAGGTATAATTTGAGAGGAGTTATTATTATGTTTTTTACACTTATCTATCCAGCCTGTTATGTGTGTGGATGTGTGTGCGATTGTCTAACAAGCACAGGGATATGTGTTTCATGTGCAACACGTTGTCATTTGGTTGAATAACTCTTTATACTATAGTGTCCTCATTTTCGTAAATAAATTTGAATTACAGTCGTAGAACTGCAGCTTTTGGAATTTGCAGATTTGTATTTTAAATGTTCCATTTGGGATGAAGACGAGTACAGAAAGCATAAAATTAATTGTGCTGTTAAAGAGAGTAAAACTGCATGAATGAATGAACATTTATTGAAAGCGTTAACATTTCCTGAAACAAAAAAGCATGAAGACTACTCAACGCTGAAATGTTTCTATAAAGACGAGATTGACCTAGCAAGTATGTTCTTTTATGTTTCCCAAAACAGTGTTTAAATGACATCATCCTAGAGAATCCAAAATACGATATATCATATAGGATGAAAACTTGTTCCTATTTATTTCTTTTAAGATCTGTACATACATTGTAATTTTAGATAAACTCCCTCTGCCGCCCCATTACCAAAAATTCGTTAAAAAAATAATAAAAAACACCACAACAAATAAATAAAGAAAAACCTAAAAAAATAAATTTGTTAATTAAGAAATAAATAAAATAAAATAAGATAAAATAAAATAAATAATATAAAATAAACCAACAACAAATATAAACAATAATTAAAAAGATAACTGTAAAGACAGAAGCGTATAGTGGCGCCCCAAGTGCACAAAACAGAAAAGAGAGAACTGAACAGATGCTCAACATTGCTTAAGGTGTTCTTAAAATTGAACTCCTCGCATCCGTTTAGGACAGACCCAGTAGCCTACTTAAGGGAAAATACATACAAAAAACCCCGCGCTTTGAACGAAATTAGGGCACTGAACTACGGCTGTACTTGAGTAGCAGTTTTGAATTTAAACACACACGCGCATGCATACTCACACCCACGCACAAACACACACATACACCACTCAGGTGCACACATACGCACACGCACATATTAAAAACCTAAAATTTAGCAAGTCAAATTGAGTGGATAACATACAGACACATGCACCGTTCACGATCATAATCATCTTAATAAATTATCAGTGATGAATCGATTGCCTTGGGTCATAATTTGATTGCCCAATAATGTGACGGAACCCTAAATAGGACGGATGTGCAAGTGTAGTAACATGGCCGGGGTTAAGGGTTTTTGAGGTGATGACAGTGTGTGCGCGTCTTTATTTGTATTATTTTGTCTTTATCTGTACATTCGATCTGCTTCGTCTTTTTCTTTTTCTTTTCATTCCTCTTATCACTTTTTTTCTGTTTTTGTTTCATTCTCCTCTTCATCTTCTTCTTTTTCCCGTCTTCTTCATCATCTTATTCCTCATCTTCTTTCTCATCATCATCATCTTCTTCTTCTATTAATCCCCCATCCTCTCATCTCTCCTGTTTCTGTTTTAGCTACTTTTCTTCCCAATCATCATCATCATCATCATCATCATCATCATCATCATCATCATCATCATCATCATCATCATCATCATATCATCATCATCATCATCTTCTTCTTCTTCTTCTTCTTCTTCTTCTTCTTCTTCTTCTTGTGTGTGTGTGTGTGTTACTCATTTATTGTCTATTATTCACCTAAGTGATTTAGACATTGAAAATAAGAAAATGAACATAGTACTGACCAAACGTAAATAATTAACTATATCAAAAAGTCAACTTATTAACAAGAACAACTGAGAAAAAAAAGTAAATAACTCTCTCTCTCTCTCTCTCTCTCTCTCTCTCTCTCTCTTTTTCTCTCTCTCTCTCTCTCTCTCTCTCTCTCTCTCTCTCTCTCTCTCTCTCTCTCTCTCTCTCTCTCTCTCTCTCCCCATACCTCTATGATTTAATTTACACATACTATAGTCACTGAAAAAAGAATTCTGCATAAATCTTCCAACAGATAAATAAATAAAACATTTCGCAAGCTTTAAACATACTGAAAGATTTAAATCACTTAATATGTTAATGTTTTTCATTTCCACTGGTAGCAAAAAGTCAAAATCAGTGCATTTAAACAGTATATCATATGAACCAGTGAAAAAGCACTTACTTCAAACATTATATCTGTTCTCTTTCTACAATTCCAATTTTTTAATTTTTTAAGCACGAAGGACTTCCGGTTAACATGGCCGCCAACAGAAGTGCGAAGCCCTTTACGAATGGAACGGGAGTTTTTTAAGATTCATTGATGACTACACATCGTTTGTAATATGGCTGTGAAGTGCATAAAGTAAGATTTTTCCATTTCAGTCTATATAAATCAGCCAGAAATGTTTCATTTTCTTATAAATTTATTTCAAAATGTTGTGCATTCAGTTGGCACCCTTGGCAACAAGAGAAATGGACCATCACGACCTTTCGATTCTGCAAGTTTGTTGCTTGATCTAAACTTTAAAGTGGGCGCTCTTGCTGATGCGGTCGAAAGAATAAATGGCCGTATTGCATCTTTGGAAGAAACCTTGAAACAACAAAATGAAAAACGGGAAGGGTGCGAATGTGGTATCGACTTTGGAGTGCAAACAGAAGTCGTAAGCTTTCTTACCTATGCTGACGCCGTGAAGGCCATTCCTGTATCACCAAAGGGTCTGGGAGTCAATAGAGTGAGTTCATCGTCGTCAAATGATCTACAGAAAGATGTAGGGAGAGAAATCAAATCTGAAAATGTGTTAAGACCTAGAAAGAACATCAGTGGTTCTAGAATACATGACGTAACTATTGCTGACGTAAGAGGAAATGTCATTGGTAATGAAAACCACAGGCAAAGGCAACAACCATCCTCTGATGCTCCATTAGTGTCTTTAGTGGGCGACTCCATCCTAAATGGTGTTCAAGGCAGACGTCTCGGGCGTGCATACGGATTCCGAGTTGTTCAAAAGAAAGCTCATACCATCGAGAAAGTAACCTCTGAGATGTCTGACATAATCACGTCGGCGCCTCTTGAAGCGACAGTCATCCATTGCGGCATCAATGACCTGAAAAAGAAGAATCCTAAAGCTGTTGCAACATCATTGGTCTCTTCCATCAAGACATTAGCAAAACAAAAGCCAACCCTGAAAATTGTTGTCAGCTGTCCTATTCCAACTCGTCAGCCTGACTTGGAACAGAAACGAGTAGCTTTCAATGCCATTCTGCTTGCAGACCTGTTCGACATGAGCAATGTATCTGTGGTGAGTCATGACAACTTGCGCCTATCCAACCTTCGTGATGGTTTACATCCCACCCAGACAGGCAGTAGTGTTCTGGCTCGGAACCTTGGTCGACACCTGAGGGACTTGCTTTGGTCCAGGCCAAAAACAAGGAGATCATGCAGAGATGCGTACAGGAACAACTGGTGGAACAAGAATTGGATGTGGTATTAGATCCAGCTGAAGAAATATTGACATTGATAGAAACACATTCTTTATGGTTTGCATTTTCGTATGCAATGATAATGAATCATTTTGAAAAAAAAAAATAATAATAATAATAACGCAAAGAGAAATTTATTTTAAGTTTTAATTTTATAATGAAAAACACTACACAAGCAAGATTTTTACAATGGAACTGTCGTTCTATATCTACCAACTTACTGTCTTTTAAACATTTTATTGAACACGAAACATGTTGTGTGTTGGCACTGCAGTCATTGGATGTTCATAAATTTAAATTACCTAAACTGGATAATTACTACTATCCTCCATTATTTAGTTTTAATCCTGAAAATATGAAAATTCAGACTGCAATTTACATCAGGTGTGATTTATCATATTCATCAATTGAATCGTTTCCTGTTGTAAAAGACACTAAAGATGTATACGCTACTGGAGCATGTGTTAAAATAAGCGATAGTTGTATAATTAATGTATTATCAGTTTATTTCCCAAATGGTCCTAAAAATGACAATTCTGACTGGATTAAGAACTTCGATTTTTCTAAAGGTAATTGGGCCATTTTAGGAGATTTTAATGCTCACTCACCATTATGGGAAAAAGATTGCAAGATCGTTACTTGTAATCGTTTGGTTGAAAATATTGTTGATTCAAAATTAGTATTATTAAATGATGGTAATGTGACAAGAATACCAGATATTTCGTCACACAGACCTACAGCAATAGATTTGTCTCTTTTGTCAGGTAATATTGCATTAAATTGCAAATGGCATATTGAGGAAGACTGTTTAGGTAGTGACCATTTACCGATTTTGATTGATTTAAATCAAAATGTAATTAGTAATGACACTAATGTTGAAGACAAAATTCCAAAATTTTTATATCATCATGCAAATTGGGAAATGTTTTATAATTATTTAAATGTTTTTCCATGTAATGAAATTTCACAAGATGATATTAACATTTTCTATGAAACATTTAGAGAAGTAATTTTACAAGCTGCTGATCATTTCATTCCGAAAGTTCAAACAAAAAAACATATTGAACGGCATGGAAATTCATGGTGGAATGACGAATGTAAAAACGCAGTAAAAAAGAAAAAAGAAAAATTTAAAAATTGGATTAAAAATAAGACAGAAGCAAATTTTTCAGAAATGAAACTGGCTAAAATTCAGTGTAGCAGAGTAATTGCAAAAGCTAAAAAGGACCACTGGATTGAATTTTGTGAAAAAGAAGTATTAGAATCTAAAGATTTGCATAAAGTATGGAAAAAAGTAAAAGATATTAAAAATATTTATAGATCACAACTATATCCGGTAAAATTAGAAAATAACTTATTTCCCTCTTCGACAGATAAGGCGGAAGCATTTGTAAATTTTTTCTCAGAAAATAGTTTAACAAATAATTTAAGTGAAAATATTTTAAAATGTAGAATTGATAGTGAAAATAAGGAGGAATATAAAGACCCTTTACCCGACAATAATTTATATATAAATAGTCCCATTACTTTTCAAGAAGTATTAGATACATTAGATTCGTTTATAAATAATAATTCTGCGGTTGGTATTGATGGGGTTTCATATCAAATGTTAAATCATTTACCTTTAAAATGGAAACAATTATTGCATTCACTTTTCCAAAAATGTTGGGAAAGTGGAACTGTACCGTATTATTGGAAACAGTCAGTGATAATTCCCATTATAAAACAAGGTAAAACTTCAAAATCTATAAATAATTATAGACCAATTGCATTAACATCACATGTTGGCAAATTACTGGAAAAAATAATAAATCAGAGATTGTTATATTTCTGTGACAAAAATAATATTATTCCTGTTCATCAAGCAGGATTTCGTAAAGGTCGTTGCACAACTGACCATTTAGTCAAACTTTCTTTAAATATTAAAAAACAATTCTCAAAAAGAAAGAGTTTATTAGCAACATTTTTTTATGTAAAAAAAGCGTACGATAGTGTTTGGCATGCCAGATTATTATACAAATTAAATTCAATAGGTCTTAATGGTCACATTTATTATTATATAAAAAGCTTACTTTCAGAAAGATGTATTTGTACGAAAGTTGGAAAAACATATTCATCTAACAGACGTATAAATATGGGCATTCCACAAGGTTCTATTATTGCACCATTACTTTTTAATATTCTAATTTATGACCTTCCTTCTGCATTATCAAAAAACACACATGTAGTGCAATATGCAGATGATATTGCGATTTGGTTAAATACAAAAATTAGAAAACATACAAATAAAACAAATATTAAATATATTGAGAAAATATATCAAAAGAAAATTAACAGTTTGGTTGCTTATATGTCAGAAAATGGTTTAGAGCTTTCTGGAGAAAAAACAAGTCTAATGTTGTTCAATAACGGGGAAAATCCTAAAATGTTACCAGAAATAAAACTTAATGGTCAAAATTTATCATACAAACAAAATATAAAATTTTTAGGTGTTTATTTTACACCTAAATTAAATTGGAAATATCATATTGAATATTTAATTAATAAAGCAAGACAAAGATTAAATTTATTAAAAATCATAAGTACACAGCCGTTTAGCCATGACACAAAAACTTTACTGCATTTGGCTACATCATTAGTGAGATCCAAATTAATTTACGGACAAGAGGTATATTTTTCTGCACCTTTATATCTTCTCAACAAATTACAAAGCGTTGACAGCAAATCGATAAAATTGGCTTTGGGTGTACCAGTTCATACTAATACTCATAATACATATAAAGAATCAGGTATATTATCTTTAGCTGAGCAGCGTAAATTAGCCACTTCAAAATATGTAATTAGATGTTTGTCTGTAAAAAATTCAGTAACGGATGAAATTTTGAATGTGAGCAGTGTGGATTATCCCAAAAGAGCTCAAACTATTCCCTATATTCAAACAATTAAAGATTATACAGAAGATATTATGGCAGCCTGCAATATTGATATTACTTCAATTTCAGTATTACCAGTTATTCCTAAATTTCCACCTTGGGAACATTTAAATGCACATTTTGACATAGATTATACTGATTTAAAGAAAACTGAGTATTGTCAAATTTTAAAATGTGAAGTTACAGAACACTTAAATAATAACTATTCCAATCATTTAAAAGCATTCACTGATGGTAGTGTTTTGGATTCATCAAACTGTGGAGCAGGATTTTTCATACCTTATTTAAATATTCAAAAGTCTTTCTATCTTGGTCACGGGTTTTCAATATTTACGTGTGAATTATATGCAATAATGATGGTACTAGAATACATACTCAACATTCCTTCTGAAATATTTAATATATTAATTTGTGTTGACTCTAAATCAGTGCTTTATGCTTTAAAAAATTGGAATTGTAGAAAGAGAACAGATATAATGTTTGAAGTAAGATATCTTATTCATAGTATTAGAATTAGAGGTATTGGAATTACATTTTGTTGGGTCCCATCACATTTAGAGATTTATGGTAATGAAATTTCAGATAAATTGGCCAAACAAGGTGCAATGAAAAGTGAGCATACAGTCTTTAATTCTAATGTGAAATTAGCTCAATTTGAATATTATTCGTTATTAGAACAACACTTTACTAATATAATACCTAAAGTAAATATTGTTAGTTGTTCCAGAACTATTGCTAGATTAGTATATAAGCTACGTTTGAATTCATGGTGTACAAAATATTTGAAAAATGTTACTTGTATATGTGCTGGAACTATTTCCTTACAACATATATTATTTGATTGTACTGTTTTAACAGCACTGTACAAAGAAAATGGAATTATTTTATGTGAACAAGATGATATTAGAGTCATCTTATATAGTTCGATGTTACAGGACATCGCACGTATCATTGTCGGAACAGATTTATTTAAGTTACTATAATTAACAATTTCTATTTGTTTGTTTGTTTCTTTGTTTGTTATGGTTGTCTAAAATCACATTGTTGTGAAAAGACGTTAAATTAAAATATTGAATTGAAATATTGAAATTGAAAAAGCACTATTACATGAGCAAAAAATATTTTTACAAAACTTAGTTCGTAATGAATGTAAAAGAATTCTATATGCTAATGTTACAACAGGTCTTGAAAAACCAACATGTAACGAATATTGGGGTGAATAATTGTATTTTTTAAAAATTGCTTTTTCTAGTCTGTTGATTGCTTCTTTAGTAGATAAAGATATGTGAACAGTAACTGAATTCAAGTTCAGAGCACCGTTCTTTGCCTTTCGATCTGCCCAATCATTAAAGATAAAACCACAATGTGATGGTATCCAACAGAAATTAACTTCTGTTCCATTTATAATCAAACAATGAACAACATGTTTGATTTCATAAATTATTTCTTGTCGTTCCTTGCTATTTGTAGTATTTAAAGCCTGTAAAACAGACCGTGAATCCACACACATTACTATACTATAGAAAACAGTAGGCAAGCTAACAAGTTTATTTAAAATAGCTATCAATTCTGCTGTAAAAATTGAAAACCCTTTTCCTAAATGAAATGACTCACATATTTTCAAATCGAGAATGACAAAAGCAGACCCAGCATTTTCTGATTCTAGTACCGAACCATCAGTGAAAATTTTTAAACTATTATTATATTTGTCATTGAAATTTATGCGAGCATCTATGGCTACCATATTTTTATCTGAATGTTTTGATACAGCACTATAATCATAATCAAAATTCGCCTTTTTTAATTCCCAAGGTGGGATAGGAGGTGTTATTACACGTGTAGCAACTGTTTCATGAGTAATTTGACATTCTTAAAGAAGATCTTGTGTATAAGTTGCTATGGTAATAAGGATTTTAATGTGTCTAGCTCTTTTAGGAAACTCAATATCAGATCTAATACAAAATTCATGATTTGTAAAATTATCAACAGCTTTTGATCTTATTATATATTTAGTGCACGCTAATTTCCTATATTGATCTAATGGTAGAACACCTGCTGTTTTATAAGCATCTATTGTTCTAGTGTGTACAGGAACTCCAAGAGGAAATTTTATGGCTTTACTGTCTAAACTATATAATTTTTGAAGATGACAACACGAAGCAGAAAAATAAACTTCTTGTCCAAAACATAATTTTGAACGAACCAAGGCACATGCTATGTGAACCAAAGTCTTCACATCTTGCCCCCAAATCTGCTTGCTAATGATTTTAATTAAATTTAAACTTTTTACTGCTTTTTGTAATAAATATTCAATATGTTTCTTCCAATTCAACTTTGAAGTTAAATACACTCCTAAAAATTTTACTTCAGTCACATATTGTAGTTCTTCACCGTCTAAAACTATCTCAGACATAATTCTAGGACTTTGACTATTATTAAATAATATCATATTTGTTTTTTCCTTTGATAACTCCAAACCATTAATCTTCATATAATTGTCTATTTCATTCTGATAAACTTTATTAATATGATTGATTTCAAACATTGACGTTTTCTTTCTAAGTGAAACATTACACCACAAAGCAATATCATCGCATACTGAACTAATGTAAATTTGTTACTACTTTTGGTAAATCATATATCAGTATATTGAACAAAAGAGGAGACACAATAGATCCTTGCGGAATCCCCATATCTGTATTATGAGAGATCGAATATAAATTTCCAACTTTGACTTTAATATTTCTTCCTTGAAAAAAATTTTGTATATAATTATATATATTCCCAGAGAGTCCTATCTTTTTTTATTTTATATAATAACCTAGAGTGCCATACTCGATCATACGCTTTTTTAATATCAAAAAAGGTCGCTAGTACACTTTTTTTTCTTAGCGAATTGCTGTTTTATATTTGTAGTTAATTTAACTAAATGATCATGGACTGACCTGCCTTTCTTAAAGCCAGCTTGATTATTTGGTATAACATTATTTTTATCACAATAATACACTAATCTATCTAATATTATTTTTTTCCATGAGTTTAGAAACATGAGACGTTAAGGCAATTGGTCTATAACTAGCTGGATCAGATCGAGGCTTTCCTGATTTTACAATTGGTATCACAATAGAGGATTTCCATACATCAGGCAAAATCCCAGTTTCCCAGCATTTTTAAATTATACTATGCAAAAAGTGCATCCACTTTAAGCGAAGATGAGATAATAAAGTGTATGATAACCCATCAATTCCTACAGCAGTTTTTCTTTCCAAGGACAGAAATAGCATCTTCAACTTCAGAAAATAAAATTTCAGAATGAATAAATAGACTATTATCAGGCAAAAGGGTTATTAAATTCTTCAGTTTGTTCAGCTTTATTTCTTTCATTTAATATAGCTTGTGGCAACTCTTTGGAAGTACTTGTTTTTGAAAACAATTTAGCTAATTCCTCTGCCTTATCAGTAGGAGATGCAAATTCCTTACCTATTATTTTAATAGGACAATTTGGGAGCTGGACACTTTTTTTCATTTCAGTTACTTTTTTCCATGTTTTCCTTGCATCGTGCGATGTTATAATTTCTTTTGTACTAAAGTTTAATCAAAATTGTTTTTTTTAGCAAGAGCAATAACTTTGTTACAATTAAGTTTTGTACATTTCATCTCTTTAAATGTAATATCATTTTTATTTTTTAACCATTTTTTGTAGGCAATCTTCTTTTTTTTAACTGATACTTCACAATTTTCAGTCCACCAAATGTTCCCCTAATGATTAGTCTTACATGTAGTTCTTTTTTTGGGAATAGAATTACTTGCTGCTTCATGAATTAAATTAGCAAAAGTTGCATAGACATTATTGATGTTGTCACATTTCATAAAGTCAGTTTCATATTTCAAAAGATTATATTGAAATAAATCCCAGTTAGCACGTCCATAGATATACTTTGCTACTGTATCAACTTCTAACTGTATGTCTACTGTTTCATTAAAAAATAATATTAAAGGAAAGTGATCACTACCAAGTGTATCAGTTTCAATGTCCCAAGTACAATCAATAGCAATGTTGGACGAAACTAATGTCAAATCAATTGCTGAAGGACGATGTACAGAAGCGTCAGGGACACGAGTTATTCTTCCATCATTCATAATAATTAGAGAAGAATCCAAAATATTGTCAATTAATCGATAATTGGAAACACCCGTATAATCATTATCCCATAATGAAGAGTGAGCATTAAAGTCTCCAGTTATTATCCATTTCTCAGATCCATCAATGTTTCAAAGCCAGTCACTATTAAAATTATTTGGGCCTTTTGGATAGTAAACGGACATCACATTTAAACAAATATAAGAGTTAACTTTCAACTTGATAGCAGATGAAAACACATCAATCAAATTTTGTCCAACTGGCGAAGTAATAATGATATAATCCAAATCATTTCTGACGTATATAGCTGTGTTGACGACAGTTCTGACACAGGAGGATAATAACATCCGTGAAGTTTTGGCAACTTTCCTCTTACAACGTTCAAAGATTGTAAGCATAACACATGAGGACTATGATCTTTTAAAAAGTTAACAAGATATTGTATGTTCGTAGCAAGCGACCTACAAGTCCATTGAAAAATATAAAGCTTTTCTTTATTCATACGGGCTCTCTCTCTCTCTCTCTCTCTCTCTCTCTCTCTCTCTCTCTTTCTCTCTCTCAAAGTAAAAGGAAAAATAATATAATGAAAAGTTATTGCAAGAAAGGAAAAATAATATAATGAAAAGTTATTGCAAGAAACCTATATGAATTACACAACCAGAAAACTTATGAGAATCACAAGTTATTTATTTATTTATTTAATCGTTCTTATATAGCGCTTTTCCAGCTTTCCGGCCGATACAGGATCTAACTCAAGCCGCCCGAGACGCCCACCCGCAGCCTTTGGGCGCCTGGTCTGACGCCCGGACAACTGAGCACAATCCTGGGCAGCCAGGGATGGGGGAGAAGGACCTAGGTGCATGCTGGGTGTGTTCTTGTCACCGGCACTCACCCGTCTAGGACATGAGCGTCAGGATCTTTAAAGTCTTTAAATGGCCCGTCCAGGGCTCGAACCCGGGACCTTCAGATCCGCAAGCCGAAGCACTACCATTAGACCACAGTGCCTCCCAAGTTATGTTGAAGTAATTATTAAAACAATTCTACAGAGAAGACATGGTGATGAAATTGTCATTAATATAACACGAGATATTTTGATATTATTTTATCAATCCCAAAAAAAATATAAATAAATAAATAAAAATAAATAAATAAATAAATTAATTAAAAAGAATTAAACATATACTGTCACAACTGAACATTCATCGCCATGTTCCAGAGCCTATCCTCTGCCCTCGCCAGTCCCACCAGTCTTGCCTGAAAACATGACTACGAACGGGTCGTCGAGGGCTTTGCCAAAACAACGAATGAATGTGTCGTCCTAGGTTCCTGGCTAGGGCGCGGGTCCCCTATGACTCGGATGGATGCCGTCTTTGCTTCTAAGCGAAGGATCTAGCAGCTGATCATGACTGATGAATGTTATAAATCGGTCTTTCATTTCTATCACTTCTTGGAACAAAACTGCATTGAGCAGATCGCGTTTTGCCAACAACTCTGGGTCCTTTACTGGGCCAATTCTGCTTACCACTACCCGGGTCTTGGGGCGCTGCTGTCGTAGAGCTCGGATGGCGCTGAGGATGGAAATGGCAGCCTTCAAAGGATCCTGATGTTGCCTCAGGTTGTTGATGCCACAGTGAATGATGACGGACTCCACATTCTCCTCCATCTCCTGCACTTCGTTTTCTATGTCTTCTCATTTCGGGGTCTTAATTTTGCGGACGTAGGCTATACTTGGTGAGCTTTTCCTAGTCTCGCGGCATCAATCCCATTCATGATAGAGTTCTTCTTCTTCTTCTTCTTCTTCTTCTTCTTCTTCTTCTTCTTCTTCTTCTTCTTCTTCTATTCATCCCCCATCCTCTCGATCTCATTAAATTTTCTTCTGCTTCTGTTTCACATTTTTCCTTTTCTCGTCTTCATCATCATCATCATCATCATCATCATCATCATCATCATCATCATCATCATCATCATCATCACTTGATGTTGTTTTTTCTCTGTCAGTAGTTGATTCAGCCCCGATGCTTGAAATCCTGATAGGTGTAACTCAGATTCGTTTATCCACGCAACCCGTTCAATCATCAACAAGGCAGGAGTCGTCGTTTGAAGTTTTCCACTTTTATTCAGCATACATCAACAACTGCATACAATCGTTCAATCGCTTTTCACTTTACAATTCTCGGCTATCAACTTTTTACTTTTTACAACTTTCTCAACTCTAACACAACAGCTCTCTTTACTCAAACAGTGCGTACTATAGATAGTCTCTACATACTCCAGAACAGGCGAGAATACCCCCGCATAACACACCACAACCAATCAGAAGTAATTTCATCATCACTGTCTCACGTCATACAACCTTATTTGGAATGGAAGCTTCTATAGTTACCACTAGAATTATCCATACGCTTTGATCGATAGTAAACAACCAACACTAGAAAATTCTCAAATAATATCGACCAACTAAAACCACCAACGTTATACAAAGCTTCTTATAATAACAACGCAAAATCAAATCAAAGGTAAATACACTCTATTATTGCATGCGTTGCAAAATAAAACGAACAGATCTATCGCGCGCATGCCATTCGGACCGCCGCGCGAGTCTCAACGTAAAAAATGGATTACAATTTATATTCTCAAGCCCTGGAATTTGTGTTGAGGAGGAGGAGGAGGAGGAGGGGAGTAGGAGAAGGCGGAGAAAGATGACTTGATGAGGATTAGCGGGGAAGTGGTGGCTCAATTCTTCCACTGCAGCTTACATGTAATAGATAAAATGGACGTACGCGAGAATGCCCAGGAGCGCGCACGAACACACACACACACACGCACACATACACACACACATTCTACCTTACAGAAAAATGAATAAAATAAACGTCACCTTGAAACCGGGATCAGTGATTTAAAAAACATGTGCAGGAAGCTATGCTTTTTGGATTCGCTCCGTGACAGTTCCGCCATAGGCTTTTCGAGGTAACAACCTCGCCATTCTGTTCGTCATGAACTGGTGTGATACATTGCAGTATGAGACTGGAGAAAATCCCTATTAGGGTCCATTGTCTCAGAGCTTTGGGCGGGCAAAGGGGAACGAACCATCTGTCGTTCACGTAGGTCTCCCCACCTTGCTCAGTCTGCTGATACCTGACCAGTGTTCGGGATATCTCATGTTGACCGCAGGTCACACAATACTGAGAGTACAATACTTCAAACACGGTGTCAGAAAGAGACTGAATATAATCCCTGTCTTTCATTCAGTGGTACCGCCTTCAGTAGTACTGACTGCCAACCACACTCCGGCCCTTTTTCTTAAGGCGATACTATCGGCTTATTTGCTTACACAACTTGTGTGTCGATCACCCTTGGCACCAGTTTGCTGCTATGCCATCCAGAGTTCAGAAGCTACGCCATTTCATTTCCTGGTTTTGAAGGGATTAAATACCGATGGGAAAAATGGCGGTAGTATCAAGCTTTTTTCCCATTAAAAGCCAAGCCATTAAAGGCTTCGAGCTTAAACTTTTCTTTGTGCTGGTTTTATCGTTCTTTCTGCCACCATTCAGTGGATAGCAAAAGGTAGTATCAGGTTTTAGTTTGAGCTGTAATGCATGTTGTATTCACAGTGCACGGTCACAACAGAGTGAACTGCATGATATTAATAACAGATTGTTAGTGTTATTATTACTGTAGCCGAGCGGAGTATTTGACTCCCAACTTTAGGCCACCACCTTGGGAACACGGCCAAATTTGAACTGTATTTTTATCTATCCCTCGTAAGAGAGACATAAAAATTGTTGTCTTGCAAGGCGGGGAAGCGGTTTTTTTTTAATATTAAAAGGGATTGCCAGCTACTAGTGCCACGACACTCTCTGCGGGTCACTGCCACTAACCTGAATAAAATGCCTGCCGATAATGTAGTCCTGATCACCTCCAAAAGCAGAAGACGAATGGTCGGGCGGGGAGAATATATGCAGGGTGGAGAACTGTCAGCGGATCCGCGGATTTCCGCGGAAGGCATTTGCATTTCCGAGAAAAAAATATTTAGTTCCGAGATTTTTATTTTTGAATTTTCGTCCGATATATTTTTCGCGGAACACATCCGTGCCGCATCCAAGTTATTTTCTCGGTCAATCAAAGCGGTCAGAGAAAGCGCCGCCCGTGACTGTTATACGGAGCTATGCTATAAGGCCTACTATATAGGCCTACTATGAGCAAGAAAACAAAATCGGGCGACCACGACTGGGAACAGTAGCCTTCTTCCTTTGTGTTACGCTTCAGCGATTCTTTTCAATGTCTTAGCAGTCTTTTGAAATCACAAACAATGTCTTGCTGTGCGCAAATTGTCAACCGAAGTGACAAGTACAACGGTGATGATAACATCAAGAACAAGTGGAGATGGGAATGGACCGAGAAGAAAGTAAACGTTGGAGATGGAGAGCAGCGCATCTCTGATTGTTTTCGAAAAGTTGTCACACCGTTGCATCTTGTGTTCCAAAGGTGTTGTGTACGCTAATTGGGGGCTGTCAACTTTGATGGAGCACATGAATTCTACTAGACATTTGGAAGCAACCAAAGCAGTTGACAAAGAAAGCAGACAGGGCAGATTTGTTGGAACAGATTAGTGAAGCCAGAGCAGAACATAGGGAGGCAATAACTGTACAAGTGGATGTACATACCCCAACACGAAAGCGACCATCTTCTTTGCCATCTACAAGTGCAAAGAGACCCCGCAAAGCACAAACAGAAGCTCCCAAAGAGAAAACAAAACAGGCTTCCATTTTCAGTTTTTTTTAATAACACTTGCACATTGTTTTCATGGTGTTGCTTTGTACATTATTTTTTGTATGACACTGAAGACACTGGTGTGCATAAATCAAATGTGACAAACTGAGATAGCTCATGTGACAACTTAACATACATGAGGAGTATGTGTATAGTGTTCTTGTGTTGGACCTCATACTTGTGTTGGGCCTCAAACTAATCAGATGACAAACTAAGAATTGATATCAGATATGTGGTTTTAAAATTATAACTTTCCTGTAATTGTGAGAAGCTGAAATGCTGCTTAAGTGACAAAAACTGAATGAACCTATTGCATTGGAAATGTGGAGTTTGTGTGTAACAGTGGTGGATCTCAAACTTTGTTAGGCCTACAAATCAAGATTCTTAACTCTAAAGGCATGTGCATAAAACATTCTTCTTTTTTTTGTTATTTCTATTCATGTTTACTTCGTGCTTTTTGCTTTCAGGAGAGGCCCGGAATTACTTTCAAAATTGCATAAATTCATTTTCTAAGGCCTTAGGCGACCCCTGGGCCACGGCCGGATTTCAGAGATTTCTTGATTCAGTTGTTCTCCACCCTGTATATGTCGTGACGCCTTGTCCTGCATAACCAAATGGTCACACAAAGAATGTTGCACAGCAGAATCCACTCAAGGATAGACTAACCAACAAATGAAAGGTATATAATCTCTCCCAAGCGCGAACAGTCGCCTCCCATTCCACCACAAATCCCACAGTTCAAATCGAACAATGTCCTCGTGGTTTCCCAGTTCTTACCGGGTATTTCTAAAGCCGCCACTGACTACGCCCAGTCGGTCTCCATTCACTGACTTCATAGTAAATAATAGCTATTCAACAGTTACCACGGTTCAGCATCATCCTGCTCCAGGTCGTTGTGCACTACTTGTAGCCGAGCAGAGTATTTGACTCCCGCCTCTGGGTCACCACCTTGAAAAACACGGCCCGATCTGAACTGCTATTTTCATGTATCCCTCGTAAGAGAGATCTAAAAATTGTTGCCTTGCAAGGCAGGGAAGCGAGTTGGTGCTAAACTACCGGTTATACTGCCACGACACTCTCTGCAGGTCACAGCCACCAACCTGCATAAAATGCCGGCCGACAATGTACTCCTGGCTTACCACTAAAAGCAGAAGACGATCGAAGGTCAGGCGGGGAGAACATATGTTTTGTCGTCTTGTCCTGCATAACCCAATGGCCAAACCAAAGGATTCTGCACAGCAGGAGCCACCCAAGGCTAGACTAACCAACAAATGGAAGGTAGACAATATCTCCAAACCGTGAATAGTCGCCTCCCATGACAAAAACGGAGTAGTAAAATTTTTATGATTTAAATTTTTTTTTGTTTTTGTCTAATATCATTTTGAAGTGAACAGATGTAAATGAAAGAACGGAATAGTAGAGGTTATTTTTTTTTTAAATGTGCATTCTGAAATACCTTATTCGTTGCAATTTTTAAAAAGAAGCAGTTGGCTAATTTCTGATTTTTTTTAAAAGTTTGAATTTACTGTTACATTTTAAAAAAAAAAGAAGCAATTGGTTAATTTCTTAATTTAAAAAAGTTTGAATTTACTGTGAAACATTTTTTAAAGAAAAGAATTTCATAATTATTGTTTAAAATAACTGCAAAACACGGTTTTAAAGCGCGTCTGGATCCGAGAACAAAACTGCACAAAGAGTTATATAATGTTGATACACGCTTGTTTAAGAGCTTTTACCGGAAACAATTTAAATTACTAACCTTTACTATAATCACACACAAGGGGGAAAAGTATGAGAGACCCCCATGCTCACTTTCAGGAATCTTGAAAATTCATTAACTAAT
This sequence comes from Oncomelania hupensis, assembly GCA_036898135.1. Classification (NCBI taxonomy): domain Eukaryota; kingdom Metazoa; phylum Mollusca; class Gastropoda; order Littorinimorpha; family Pomatiopsidae; genus Oncomelania; species Oncomelania hupensis. The sequence goes on from CM072518.1 coordinate 23,108,790, forward strand.
GTATGTGTAAAGATTTAAAAATTGCAGCTGACTGTATTTATCGAGTGAAAGTTATTAAAATAATAGGTATTCAAGCCCTGTAGGTTGACTCTGATCATTCAGAGTTTTTATTTGTGTAATCTGATGGACGACAAAAATATTATCAACACCATTATGATTTATGTAACGACGAGTCGTCACTGGGCGTTCCCCAAGGCGACACAGACAAAATAACTAGTGAGAGATCCTTTAGATAGCCTACATCCAGTTCACTTTTTTGACATATTTTCCGCACATTTCGTCTTCCTTTCCTGGTTGAGCTGATCGCATTTCAGTTGTACTTTATAGGGTAACCTTACCTAAATAGGTACAAATCTTATTTTTGGCAGGTGGAAATCAAGTTAGTAATGACAACTATTTTTCTAACTGATCTCTTGGCCCTGTTGATTTACAAAATAATAATAATAATAATAATAATAATAATAATAATAATAATAATAATAATAATAATAATAATAATAATAATAATAATAATAATAATATTTTAATCCAGCAGCTTGTAGTTACTGGGTTGGTGAGAGAGAGAGAGAAGAAGAAGAAGAAGAAGAAGAAGAAGAAGAGAGAGAGAGAGAGAGAGAGAGAGAGAGAGAGAGAGAGAGAGAGAGAGAGAGAGAGAGAGAGAGAGAGAGAGAGAGAGAGAGAGAGAGACAGACAGGCACACAGAAAAACAGACAGAGAAAGTAGTTTGTTTCCAGTTTTGACATAGAGTGCAAAAACGTGTCTAGACAGGTATTGGTCTAGCTAAACTTAACCGTTGAGATAGAGCACATTTGACAGTAATGTCTCTATAAAGTTTGAACCAAAAAAAAATGTCGAGTGGTTCTTGAGTTACAGCATGCAAGAAATCAACCAGACGGACTTGACAGCGACCTTTCGTTACCTTTGAGAAAGAGCAGAATGTGATGCAACGAAGAGACAGCAGTTGTTTGAAGTATCTACATAGTAACAAAAATGTAATCATCACAGTTACTACGGCCATTTTAGAGATGAAGCAACCAGGTCGTTTGCAACAAGAAACTCTCAAACTAATAAGCCGGGGCAATGTGATGTGTGTGTATGTGTGTGTGTGTGTGTTTTTTTTTTTTTAATCAGTTTATAGTCCCCTCTCTTCCCGGTAAGGATTTTCAGAGAGGAGACTTAACCGTTTTTTATTGTGTGTGTTATGTTATGTTATGTTTATCAGTTTATAGTCCCCTCTCTTCCCGTAAGGATTTTCAGAGAGGAGACTATTGTGTGTGTGTGTGTTGGACTGCCTTAAGTTTGTTTCTCCTACACCTGTTATTTATTGGGACTGTTTTGTGCATTTTATTTAACTTCGTTGCTGTCTGTGGTTTCGTTATATCTATGAATTTATCAACCTTTTAATGGGCAAATATTTGTAATTGCCTTTTCTTATACATTTATTGCAGTTTGTTTCAGTACTATCAGCAAAGCATGTCTTAACGTCTCTCTTTGAGATAATAACGTATTCTTGAATCTTGTCCTACCAATCGAAGAAGACAATACTGACCACAACCCTATGCGCTTCACTAGAATACTGAATACACTACTGAAGCTTTATCCAAATAGTACTAGACAATAAACTAAGGACAAAAAGGAAAACTATGACGCTATCTTGGTTTAACATGAAACGTCTCAAGTCGAAATTGACAAGATACACCATTATACATTTTGAACCTGACACCCTGTGCAGATTTATGTCCTATTTTTAGCCAGTGGTAAGGCTCATTACGAGGGTCAGAAGTAAAAATAGTAAATACAGTAGTATAAATAGCCGCACGGTCGTAAAGAAACCCCAAAAGGTTATACGTAGTGCACTGTTATTGAAAACTATAACTCACCATTCGACAATACGTCATTGAAGACAGGCTTTTGATGAGCTGTTCGTATAAAATATGATCTGCCAGGGATATGGTAAACACAGTCACTGTCCGAGTCATTGTCATTGGCCGAATAATCGCATTATTTTAGCCCATGGGAACTAATCATCATTATTAGATAATTCTTTGCATTGCATGTATTAGCAACGGTTTATTAAGAAATTCTTGGCACAACAAATCTGATTATGGCAGAGTTGCTGAACTTCAGAGGAGTTGACAAAAGGGACAACAACTAAATATATTGACAGGTGAGGATGACAAGAGACATGGACAACAGAGTAGACATCAGCGCCCTGGGCAGGTCTCGCTGACGTGAAGTTTTGCGCTATACAAATGGAACTTTGATTAATCGATAGATTGGCATGTAAATATAATGGACATTTATGTCAATGTTACAGTGCATATTGCCGCCTAGTTAGAATTCTAAATCATAATTATGAATGAGTTTCGCCAGTAATTCTTTCCAGCACAGGAAAACTATATAACGCTTACAAGCCACTCCCTTGCGAATGGATTGATCGCTGTAGTAGATGTTATTAAAGAACAATAGATCTGTTACTCTTCGGTAGCGTTTGTGTCGCCCAAAATATATATCGTGTTTATGCTGTTGTTTATCAAGAATTTCTTACTAATATTAGTTATTGTAATTTGTTAAATGGCTGTGTAAGAGCCAGTCTGTGCATATGAATAAACTCACGTGTCTGCACTTTTGTAACGCTAATAAGCCTAATTATGTTCAATCATTACTGGTGGTTTGTGTAGATGTGTAGTTTATAATTTCTATTTAATAATAATAATAATAATAATAATAATAATAATAATAATAATAATAATAATAATAATAATAATGATAATAATAATAATAATAATAATTAATAATGATTGATTGATTGATTGATTGTTGCTTTAGGTCCAGCGGACTCTTCCGAGCCAAATCAGGACCGGACAACCCCCAATCCGCATAAAAGATCTGCCGAAACAACCCTAGTGGGAAAATTGAATGCCCTCCACCGGCCAGTCACTTTACAATAAAGACATCCCACGCAGGGGACGGCTGAGGCTTTACCCCAACTACTCGAACCCCCGGTTACAAAAACAAAATAGAATACAAACATCATTATAAATCATCAACAAAACACATACATATAAAATGCCTATAGTGCTAAATAATACAATCATAGGAAGCCCTAGTGACCACCCGGCAGAAAGCGTCCAACACTCCCAAGCTGATCCAACAGACCTCATACACAAACAAGGAGTCTTGTCCAGGAAGAGTTTTCAAGAAAAAAGGTAGGTCATTGATCTAGCGAAGAAGAAGATAGTATAGCAGAGTGATAGGACAGATCAGGAATGGGAAAGAGCAAATGAGGAAGACAGCGACAGTGGGAATTTAAAGCACTAAATTTCCAGAAAGTGGGGATACTATTTATACTGAAACCCCCGGCACTCCAACGGGGGGGGGGGAGGGGAGGGGAGGGGGGGAACTGTTGCCGCAGTGAGTCAGTCATGCCTACACAGGCAAGACAGGTTTTCAACTGGGGCTTTCACTTTTCCCTTTATAGGTTAGAACAATCTACAGTGGCAAGATTGCTCATGACCCCAAGGGGTATAATTAATAATAATAATAACAATAATAATATTAATAATGATAATAATAGTTTATTTTTTTAAGCGCAAATTAAAAACTAAAGTCTGCTCTAATTGTTCTCACCCATACACATACAAGAATAGATGTTTAAACAATTGTAAAACATTATGAAATAAAAACACGTTGAACATCATACGAAATATACAAAAGTATGTATAAAATCCACATCCACACACATAAACACACACACAAAACAAAGACATCAATGTAATAATATATAATAAAGCAAAAGCAACGATAAAAACATTTAAATGTAAAAAAAGCAATACACAGGAATACAAAATAATACAAATATATGTAAGTAATTAAAAAAACAATATTAAGGTTGCTGTTGTGCCATTAGAAAAGAATTTGCCTTTGCTGGGTGTGTATATAAAATGGATTATATTGCATGCTTCTTGCGGACGACGAGCCAAAGACAAATTTCTGTATGTGATGAACATCAGACAATAAGTTATATTATATTGTATTGCATAATTATTCAAAACCATAATCAATTCTTTTTAAATTCAAATATAAATAATATATAGACGGCCCGCTAAAGAAATTATAAACAAACATTAGAAGCAAATGAAGTTAAAACAAACACAAACAGGCGTGCACGGTCACTAACACACACACACACACACGCACACACAAACACACACACACACACGCACACACACACACACACACACACACACATATTTGCAATACATCACAAATGGGTTCATTTAAGAATGTAGGAATCGGAAAGTCATTTTTTGATGGAAAAGGGTTAGGGCAAGGGTTAGTTGCAGCGCTGCAACTAGCCCTCACCCTAACCCTTTGCTAAAAAGTTGACCTAGTTCGTCTCCTAAAGGCGACGAAATAGGTCGAAGTTTCTTCAAAATTTCTCCGAAAATTGACTGTATTTTCTCCGTCCCGGATAGAGCACCCCTGTGTACTTAAAACACTCTTATGCACTACAACTGCAATCCCATGCACTAAAAGAGCACTCCCGCTCACTTAGAAAAAAAGTGGGGTCCTGGAAAAAGTGGGTTCCAAGCAAATAAACCCATTTGTTACTAGAAAAGACAAGGTCTGAAACCCATTTGTGCGTTTTTTCACGTACACACCCACGCACACACACACACACACACACACACACACACACCTATAGCCCCTCTTTTGTTTCAGATACAGACTAATTTAGTGAGCGTGTTTCTGCGTTGTAAAGTTCAACTATGTTCAAATAGCCATGTACCAAAACATATTCCTAGTAGCCTATTCATAATGTATACTCGGCAATAAATTCAACCTGAACTTAAGGTTTTTGTTGTTGCATTTTAAATGACTGAGTTTAATTCTAATTATTTTTATAGTCCTGCCTTTCACTTGGATCTGTTGATTTATTTTAATTTTTATTTATTTTCTAAAAATGTTTTGTTGTAATTTTGGTATGTGTGTTAGTGGGAACATTCAATGAATAATAACGACTGTTGCATTTCAACAACACAAGAAACGACACTCAGAGAAACATATAAAGAGAGAGGGAAAATACTAAGGGGGGATCGGAGGGAGAGGAAGAAAAAAGGGAGAATAAAAAGATCAAATATTATTTTATAAAACGCAAAACCAAACTAAAATCTGCTTTAAGAGCTCAAACTCATTCACACACATACATACATTCACAATAATAAATATTTAAACAATATAAAAATAATTATATTAAAATGAGGGTAGAGAATGTGATGAGAAAGACAGGAAAAGGTGGGAGAAAAGGAGAGAATATTGGAGAGTGAAGTTCTTAGCATCATGTTCAATATAAATGTACACAACAAAGTTCAACCAACTAGGGAATGAATTTGGCAAGGTGAATTTTAATATAATTATCACCAACAAAAAAGCAAAAATACTTAATAATTATGCAGTATATAACATTTAATTTCATTCAAGTGGTCTCATACTAAGCTGTTTTAGGTTTATATACAATGAGTAAACAAAGAATTTACATTTTTCAAGATACCTTTGTATGAGTTTATGCTTTGCTACATTTTGTATCACAAACACCATTCTTTTGTATTTTGGGGAAAGCTGCATAAAGTAGCAACGCCTCAATTTTTATTTATTTATTTTTTAAACAAGTCTGGCCATTTTTGTTTTAACAAATTACTGCAAAAATGAATTTTTAAAACTGTCAAAAGAGTTAATCCACATTTTTTGGGGGTGTGTTCCTAGGCTTTTTGCACAGGTAAAATATTTTGCAGATAGCATGCAATTATAAGTAATCATTACACATAACTTGATTCGTCGAGCGGATAACGAAATAAATAGTCCTCTTTGCAACTGAAAGTGTACACTTTGTTGTGGTGCCACATAGTGATTCTCTCTTGCTCTGCGCTTTACTTTCACAGCCGCCACTATGACCCCTAATCAACCCATTTTCAAGGGACGCAACTCTTGTAAAAAGCAACGCAAAATGACGGGGGTGGGGGGGGGGGGTTATCTGGGTATAGTCTGGCAAAACATTTTAAAGTGTGTCTGATGCTAGTTCTGTCTATATCCAAATTGCTAAGGAGAAAAAATTCTTAAATTCTCGCTAAAAGATGACTGCTTTTATGTATTCAAACATGTGTGTATGTGTGTGTATGCGTGTGTGTCTTAATATTTGGGAAAATGTAATCTAAACGTCCTGTCTGAGCGTTCAATAGGTCGTCCTGCTACAGCAGGAAATGGCTTATCTCTCATAGAATATTAGGCCCAGTCCAGGCGAACCACAAGCACGAGCAGCGGAGCCCAAAGCGTTGCTGTGGTTTAGCAAAGGGAAATAACGCGATGCCTGTAATAGTCTGAAGAGACGCTGAATCACTGCATTTGTGTAAGAGGATCCTCTGCTAGCATAAGCCTTGTTAAGGTTGTTACACGCCCATTGGAGAGCTTTCACTTCAACAATGTGGGATTAATAAACTCTTTAAGGATCACACTATCTAGAGTAAACGTTTTGGGGAAAAACATGACCTGAGACACACTTTGACCAATCGGCAACGACTGATGGAATATTGCATGATTACGTATGTATAACTTCGTGTGATTATTAGAGCTGTCTCGCAGGTGAAAATCTAAGTCTACATGTTAGGCTTAACGGATTGATTTACAAACGGCTGACTTGCCAGTTCCGCTTTGGTCGGGTTTGTAAGTTGGTAGATTGATGGATTATTCACATTTAATTGGGTTGTATGTTGGTCGATGAATTAGTCATAGGTCTGCACTTTTCAACATTATTATATTTTAACGATGACATTTGCCTTAAGGGCTTTTGTTTTTTTAAGACATATTTATAAAAAGGGTTTGTTGTTAGTAGTGAGTAATAGATTAATCGGTCGGTCGATTAATTGTGATTTGTTTTTAAACTGCTGTTGATTCAATGTTAGGGTTTTGCAGAATTCTCGTATTGATCATCCAGGATGCATGCAACCAGAAATACATCTGAATATGCGTAACACTGTGTTGAACATCGTTAGTGTTTGTGTACTTGTCAAGTGCTTGATGAAGATGATGATGATGTTAATGACGATGACGATGATGATGATGATGATGATGATGATGATGATGATGATGATGATGATGATGATGATGATGATTATGATGATGAAGGTCATGATGATGATGATGTCCATGCCAGTCACTACAAACACGAGAATGCTTCGCGATCATATTGTTTCCGTTAACATTTTTTTAAAGCAACCTCAAGGCCTAAATTTACTGGCATGCGGCAGGTCCGTATTAAGCAGACACTGAACTTTCCAAAACTGCTGTATGCCATCTTTTCTTCGAAAATGCCTACATGTAAATTACTTTTGGAAGTTGTCGACCTAAGTAAATGAAGTGTGATAGCACTTACATGTATGTTCCTATGTCTTGCATACAGTACTTTTTACATGAAGCCATTCGTGGGTGTTTACGTTAGACTTCAATGTTCATTCATAAATTGTTTTCGGTCTCTGTCTTTTAAATAAGTCTTTATAACTGTACATAGTTATTGACTGAAGAATAATACGAGCCATCGAACCACTGCATTTGTTTCTCCCATTCTAACTTGTTCGTTACCTTTAATGCAGATAACTGACGGCATCTAACAAACGTCTATGGCAGTTCTCTTTAGCTTGCAAGAGGTAATAAAATATTTCGAATTCCATAGGTAATTTAGAATGCTATTATTTGTCGTAGGGTTATTTGGAAATTACTTTACTCCATACAAGAGCCGCGGCGTTTGGTTAAGTAGCTATTACTGAGGGGAAACTTTCCAACCGGAGAATGAGGTATGGTAATCGGCGTGCACCGCGTCACCGAAGCGCATCTGCACATGCATGGTATCGCCAGCATTGAGGTGCCTTACAGCCAGATTGGAGCCCGTATTCATGTAATGATTGCAAGCGTCAGCTGTTAGCAGCCACTGAGAGTTGTGGAGGAGGTCCACTTGCGTACACGCGCCGGCAATGTTGTTCTCTGCAGCCACCTTTACATGAATTAAGCAAAGATTCTTAGTTAAGAAAAGTAATTTCATGATTTATCAAAATAGAACGTAACATATTTTCCTCGTCGTCAAATAAAAAGTCAGGACTAGTAGGGAGATGATTGAAAGGCATGTGCGAGTACGTGTGTTGTTGGTAACAGAGCGTGAGAAATATAGTGTGAATATAGGCTATATGTGAATGTATGATGGTGTGAGTGAATGAGTAACATTATGAGCTAGTGTGTGTGACTGAGTGAGGGATCGAGTATTCGCGTGAATGAAAGACGAATTGTGTGAATGAGTGAATGGGTACTAAGTCCATAAATACAGATTATTACTATATTAATTTGTCCCCACCATTCGATGGATCACAGTTATCGTTGTCACCATCACCACCACCAGCTTTCACATCATCATCGTCTACGGCATTATCAAACAAAAACCGCCTTCATTATCAGCATCAACAACGACAACAACAAAAATGGACATTATTATAATTAACAGCAGCATCATTAGTGCCTTTTACTTACCATGAATTAGAAGACAAACAATGATACCTGCAAACAAGAGTCCAACAATAAATATGTTACCCTGTTTTATTAATTGCAGGGATGACTAAGGGCTGTGTATAGTCATACATCGACGACGAACACCGCTATGGCGATAGCAAAAACCCTATTGTACTTACCATGAAGTAGAAGACATAAGTGCCTGCAGAGGGTGCGGTAAAGAAACCCGTGTTTTTGTTGTAGCCGTTGCCGAGGTTGTCCATGACTAAGTCGTACTTCAGAATCTGGCCCGACCCGAGGTGATTGATGATCGAGTCGGAGAACTTCACACTGAAAGCAACCGGCGTCTCTGCAACCGCTGCATGTAAATGCAATGAAGACAACGAGGTTATCATTGTTGTTATCATTATCGACATCGTCATCAGCAGTGACAGCGGCAACGACATCGTTAACATAATTATTGTCGTAATCGACAACAACATCGTCATCCTCCTCATCATAATATTCTAACTGTTGTCGTCTCGTCCTCATCATCAGCGTCATCATCATACGCCTCCTCTTCCTTCTCATTATCATCATCATCCCATAGTAAAACAAATGGATAACTACTGACCCTATATACACCCAGTCTTTTGGTCAGTGAAACAATCTTCAAGGGCTGAGTTTTGAGCTGAAGACTGGTTGTTTGTCCTTCTCCTCCTCATCTTCATTTATCATCATCATAATTAATAGCAGCATCCCACACTACCACCACCACAACCAATCTTCATTTGTCAACATAATCGTCAACCTAATCGTCATCACCAACCACCATCAACTATAAAATCTACTGACAAATAGGTTTAGGCCCCAAAAAATGTCTGTTTACGGTAACATAGGGAAAAAATAGGGTCGGTAGGTAGGCTTCTTCTTTTTTTTTCCTTTTTTTTCTAAACCTTTTCCACCCTGGGTCAGATTTTATTTTGCTTCTTTCAATTTTTTTTCCAGACGATCCCAAAAACAAAGTATAGGGTCTGGTCAAAACATTAGGGTCGGTCGGGATACCGTAACAAGACTTTTTTTTAGCCTTACCAAGTTTGGATGTCAATGCAGCAATCTGAGAGTCCTGGGCGGATATATGAGCCTTCAGCTGGTCAACCTTTTGAGACAAGGTGGCCACCACCGCTTCCAGAGGGCTGCTGTCATCCGACCTTTGTCCTCTTTTGACCTCTGACCCTAAGGTCAAGATTATGGCCAAGGTCAAAAGTATGCCGACGGCCTCGATGGTTTTTAGGGAGTGCAATATACTCATAGTGATCCTAGCCAAGAATCATGAATACAAGGGGATTGATAAATAAATAAATAAATATTTGAGAACATACAGGTAAGAAATCAACAACATGACAATAAAACACACAAACATACATTCACATGCACACATGTCTCCTCCATTCAACACCAACCCCACACACACACGATATGCATATTACAACATCTCAACTAAAACAATCGGAGCCCAACATTACCAAGCATCAAAATTATTTTTCCAACAGAAAATGCTTTAATAACTTTGTTAAACAGAAAACAAAATTTAAAAAAACCATCAAACAAATTTGAAGATTTTAAAAAATCTTCCTACAAATGTCGGCTATCAAAATAGTACTTTATTTAGAAATTTATCAAGAAAACAAACAATTTCAACTCTATTTCAAGATGTAAGAAGCATAAAACAATACTCACATGCACAATAAATAATTGTCAAAGGTGGGTTATGCAAATATGAAGTAGATTATTTATTTGGCAATCCTCTATCTACAGAACCTCAAAATACGCATACAAAATGTAAAGATTATGCACGTTCGTCTTAAACCCGATTTTGCTAGCAAATAATGTTCAACAGCTTTGTTAGGTCTTATCGTTGTGACCTTTTTTTCTTCAAATCTAAATATTCTTTGTGGCATAATTAACTCATTTGCAACCATAATCACATATCTGGGATCAAATTTTCCGAACCGTTGGCACACGTTTTATTATTATTATTTTACTTTCTGATTAATGTCATCTAGCAGTGGGATCATCTTGCACCAACATTTGGGCTACAAGATTCTCATCCGTCATCATTTCATGGTCCACTTTTTTTCGCCGGCTCCACATTAATAAAATCAAAGGACATGAGTGCGTGGCATTTAGTCCTCGCTGTTATATTTTGTTGTAACTCTTTATGAAGAGATATTGAAGAATAATAGCCATAATATGAAATTGTTCTGAAGCTGACATTTGGATGTGGACTATGCGGGACTGCAAGGGTTGGAATGCAATATTATCTGGCAGTGGGGACAATAAAGACACATTATACGAATTGGAAATGGACGAATCCATTACACTGTAGAGTCTACATGGTCCATCGTTTACATCAACCACATTTTGCAGAAAAAGAGAACACAGTATGTTCGTTATGTTTCATTCAGTATCCATGCAATGGCCGCACATTGTTGTGTTTGTTTTGATAGCTAGTTAGTTACATGTATTCATTGCTTACAGGGTCCAGCGGACTGCAAAGAGCCGAATCAGGACAAAAACTTGGTTGACAGAGGACTCACCCCTGATCCATATAAAAGATACAACCCTAATGGTAACACTGCAGGCACTCCACCAGCAGGTCACTGTACAATAAAGGCATCCCCACGCAGGGGACGCTGAGGCTATAAGCTAATATATCGAACTCCCGTTTGGCAGAAAGCGTCCAATATTCCCAATCTGCCCAACAGACCTCATACACAAATGAGGAGTTTGGGAAGAGTTTTCAAGAAAAAGGGTAGGTGACTGGACTAGCGAAGAAGACCGTATAGTAGATTGATAGAAGAGAATAGGAATGAAAAAGAACAAATGAGAAAGACAGCGACAGTGGGAATTTAAAGCACTAGATTTCCAGAAAGTGAGGATACTATTTATACAGTAGGCCTACCCCGGTACCACCACGAGGGTGTTTTGATACTGATACAATGTGAGTTAAACATTGGTATAATTTAGCCTTTTAGATTACCATCCCTTTTATATAGTTGACACGTGCTAAATGTGTTTTAGCATTTAACTTCATGGCAATTCCTATTTAACAGTTTACATCGGAAAAAATATTGTTATTTTAGTTTTTGTTTTTCCGAACGCATGTATCTTACCACTTTGTTTATAAGAACTTTATATACTATTATATATTTTTATAGGCACTGGAGTTTATTCGGCATTGAATTTATTGATTACTTGTATGTAGTAGTTCACGTGTTTCAGAATTATCTTGTGAAAAGACGTCAGTTAAAAACATTTATATTTTCAGTCAACTTCAATTGGTTTTATTAGTTTGGCAGATAGGCTATAGCTAAAACTACTTTTTCAGCTATTTAATAAGACTTTAGTTTGTGTTTCTGATAGCGTCTGAATTACGGGGTAAATTGCGTGTAAGACAGTGTAATTTGATGACATCAAGCAGCAGATATGCTGGAGGATACAACAAGCACAACTTATTGAAATTACAAGAATAGTTTCGATATATTTGCTAGCAATAACCCTCGCTACACGAAACTCTTTACAATCCGGTGCATTAAAATCTTTTTTTCTTCTCCCCCACAGATTTCCACAAAACCACAATACTATATGTTGTGTGTACGTGTGCAAAATTCTTCACTTTCAATAAGGATTCTTCAAAATCAAAAATCTGGCAGCAAATATGTTACGGATTAGGATTAGAAACAGACATGTAGTGACCTACATAATATGAACAAAAATAACTCTTTCGGTAGCGTGCTCATGGTATGCATGGCGACCTGGATTCGAACTTCGATTGTGTTTTTCTAGCAAGAGTCGTCGACTTTATATAATGATAACTGGTTTTACATGTACAGTGTGAATTGCACCTCACGCCTCCTCTTTCGCGCTCTCTCTCTTCAACCCCCAAATGGGTTAAAGACGCTCACGAGGATTAAAAACGCATGAAAATGTTATATTACCTTGGATAAACACCAATCTTTAGCATTGGAAAAAAACTTTTGTTAATGAAATTGTTTAATAGGGTTACAGAAACGAGATACGGATTAATCTTTGTGATCCTCTGAGGTTTAAACAAAGAGATCACGAAATATCCGATACCTCGATGATGATGATGATGATGATGATGATGATGATGATGATGATGATGATGATGACGACAATGATAATGATGATGATGATGATGATGATGATGATGATGATGATGATGATGATGATGATGATGATGATGATGATGATGATGATGATGGTGATGATGATGATGATGAGTACTTGTCAAGTGCTTGATGAAGATGATGATGATGTTAATGACGACGACGATGATGATGATGATGATGATGATGATGATGATGATGATGATGATGATGATGATGATGATGATGATGACGACAATGATAATGATGATGATGATGATGATGATGATGATGATGATGATGATGATGATGATGATGATGATGATGATGATGATGATGATGATGATGATGATGACGACTTGTACTGCGCCTTTCTGCGTTGATTGGTTGGTTGTCAGAAGGTGGATGGTTTGCTGGTAACCTTCATAATTGTTGTTAAACGAATACAGTTAGTAATTATTTATAGGGTCCAGTTACTGCAAAGAGCCGAATCAGAACCACAACCTGGTTAAAAGAGGACACATCCCTGATCCGTATAAAAGATCTGTTGAAACAACTCTAACGGTAAGTGGTGATCGTCCTTAACGCTCATGCAATAGGACGTTAAGCATCGTTTTCCTCCTCTAACGGTAACACTGAAGGTCAGCCGGCCACTTTACAATAAAGGCATCCCAGGCAGGGGACGCTGAGGCTTTACTCTAATTTATTGAACCACCGTTTACAAAAACATAAAAGAATATAAACATCATTATAAAATATTAACAAAATTACTTAGAAAAAGCCTACGTTGCTAAATAATAATACCATAGAAGACCCTAGTGACCATTTGGCAGAAAGCGCCCAATATCCCTAAGCTGACCCAACTGAGACCATACACAAATGTGGAGTTTGGGGAGAGTTGTCAAAAAATAAAGTAGGTGACTAGTTAAGCGAAAAAAATAGTAGATTGATGGAACAGATTAGGAACGATAAAGAGCAAATGAGAATGACAGAAATAGTGGTCATTTAAAGCACTAAATTGCCACAAAGTGGGGATAATATTTATACAGAAACCTGGGGAAACGGGGGAAAACGAGTACAGTGCTAAGAACATAAATACAACAGACGAGAATGAAACGTTATAGAAATTACAGATTTGTTCAATATAAACGTATAATCAAATGACCACTTTTCACAGCAGTTTATCATTAGATTACGTACTACACATTACCTCAATACCAAACTAAATGCACATTGCATCTCGTTAGTTGATAAGCTGTAACACTTTAAATTGATTCCAACGTTGTATGTACAAGTAGGATAGGATATAGATTTTAGGGTATGAGGATTGTATCATCATTCCAGGGAGGAGTGGAGGTGGGGTGGGTGGTTTGTACATCATATATAAGTTAGAGAGCAATACAAACCTGATCACAACAATCTAAAGAATTTTAAGGTCGAAAATGTGAATTAGTTTGGAACTGGCAGCAAGCTGGGCCAAATGGGGTATGGTTTGAGGGTGGGGAGAGTAGGAGTAGGGGTGGGTGGGCAACCAACCATGTAACCAACGTCCATAATGATCTACATCATAGTGTACAAGAAAACGAGACAGAGCTGAAAGCCAAAGGAGACAAAACACACCAGATTAAAAGGTTACCTAAAAATAATGGAGCTCCATGTCTAACACAACTGCAAAACTGATTGATTACTGAGAGAAAGGCTTTCATACTGCGTAGCAGCGACTCGAGTGGTGAGGCAAACATAAGCCTTGGCAAGTCTCAGTTATGCAGTGTGACAAAATTTGGTCTAGAGAATGGAGCGTGATAGCACTAACAGCAACTAAGTGCGATTCCTTTTTCCCAGATTTTTTTAAACAATAATTTATTTATGTCAAACAAACAAATTATGCCTTATTTGGAAATGAGAGGTAGCTTGTCTTTTCGCCTTGTTTTTAGTTACCTAGCGTTATCCGGGCGTACATCCTCCAGAGCATGTCTTCTCAGAACACTATGAAAGCTACCCCGAGCTGCAAGGTTTTCTTAGGGAACGGAGGGTGATGGTTGCAGGGCAGTGCAAGGCCGAACTAGCGGAGCTAGCCAGGATTGAAATTGAAAGCAGCCTTCCGGTTGATCCGGAAGGTTTGATGGAGGCCAGAGCAGAAATTATAGGTGATAAACTGTTTTCGTTTGCAAAGAATGTTCGCCCAAAGTGGGACAACTCTGAGCACAACATGCGGACAAGCCGGCCAAAGTTGTTTCATCTCATATTTCCGAGCATGATTTATTTATTTATATCAAACAAACACATTACTTAACTAATTTATTTATTTATGTCAAACAACCAAAGGGTCGACGTACACTTCTCAACAATATGGGGTTGAAAGTGAGGAGCGGCAAGGAGCCTCGATGCTCGGTCAGCTTCTTTATGGCCAGCAATATTATACTACAACCGTATAGAGGCAAGGGGAATCGACTTAAATATTTGAAGTTGCACTATTGAATAGAAGTGTACAGTATGTGGTAAGCTTTAAAGTTCTATTAAAGTTACTGAGGGGAAACTTTCCATCCAGAGAACGAAGTGTGGTAGTCGCCGTGCAACGTGTCGCCCTGTCGCATCTGCACGTGAATCGTATCGCCAGCGATGAGGTGCCTGACCACCAGGTTGGAGCCTGTGTTCAAGAAATGGCTGCAGGCATCGGCGGTTAAGAGCCACTCAGAGTTGTGGAAGAGGTCCACTTGCGTGCAGGTGCCTGAGACGTTGCTTTCTTGAGCCACCTTAAGTGTGAACACATTAAGTTTTATTTCAAGGGAGGTAATAACACTTTAAAACTAATTGTTTTTGAACACATTAATAGAAATAATATAAATGTTTAATTTGTTTCTGATTTAAGAAAAGTCATTAATAAATCAAGGGAGGGATGGGAGTGTGGAGGGAGGTGGGGGTGGGGACCATTAAATGTCTAATTCAACATATACATGTTTATAGTAAATACAGTAAGTAGATAGGTCAGTGAGTGTTGTAATGCTTGTGTGTGATAAAATGTGTTATTATTTGTTTGTTTGTGTGTGTGTATGTGTGGGTGTGTGTTTGTGTGTGTGTGTGTGAGTGATTGAGTGAATTTGTAAGTGAGTGAATCTGTGAGTCCATGAGTGCGTGAGTAAATAATGTCCTAAATAATTAAGTAAATAAATAAGTAAATAGGCACATGCACATCTTTGGATTAACTACTGTTATCAGCAGCAACAGCTGCCTTAATATCATCGTCGTCGTCATCATTATTAAGAATAATCTTCATCGTCAACATCATCATCAACAGCAGCAGCTTTGACGTTACCATAATCTTCAATAGCAGCGATACGGTTCGTGTTTTCGACATCTTCATCACCATCATCGTCATCATCAATCATCCATCATCATCACCATCATTATCAATCATCCATCACCATCATCATCATCATCATCAACATCAACATCAGTGTCATCGCCATCATCATCATCAGCAGCAGCAGCCTTCGCCTGTGTGAA
>CM072518.1:23127494-23174994 GCA_036898135.1 Oncomelania hupensis
GATGTCCGTGTTGATGCCATTGGTGTTGTTTGTCATCAGTTTGGTCTTCTCTGCACTTATTTCCATTCCACAGGCTCTGGGAGTGGTGTCAAGCCTCTGTTTTGTAATACGGATAATAGTATAAGCCTAAATAGAAGCGATATGATGAAGGATTACCTCAACAAACGACGACACAACTGGCTTGCCTTGTCCGCAGCTAGTGACTAGAAAACAGAGTCCTAATAAAGTTTTCTGTGATCGTCATCACTATGGGTTAATGCCCAAAGTAGTAAAAATTTTCAGAAAAGTGAAAAATTTGGAGGATGATGGAGAACTTTTTTTGTTTGTGTACCATTCACAATCTTTGAAACAAAAGATAAGTCTAACGTAAATCAGGAAGGGGACGTTAATATACTCTGCGTGAATGCTTGCAAGAGCATTATATGTGATCGGATTGCGGAGCTAGAGAAAGACGGAGAAAAATCACGGGGGATAAATCACAGACTCCGAAGTCTCTTCTTTCATCCTTGTAAACTCGTAGGCCTCCAACATACTGTATAACGTCTAACACTCACCGACTTCTGTTTCAGCGACTGACCACCAAAACGTTTCGTTTCGTTCGTTTCGTTTATTAGATTATAGTCCCCGGACACTTGCGCATATATGGGACCTGACTAAAAATGCAAGTTAAAATTGTTAAAACATGGCTTACATACATCATTCATACAACAACAAAACATATATTACTAAAACGCTTATATAGCAATAGGGACCTACCACGCTTATGAAGCATACAAATACATGGGAAGGTGGCAAAAGCCACAAAGATCCCTAATAAGCATGATTAAAACATTAAGAAAAAGGGTTAAAATTTCTCCATGTATGAATAGAATAATAAGAAGGGGGTCCTAAGACCATCGTGTTTATAATACATACGCAAGAAAAATTTGGAGGAGCTCATAGGGCCCACGCCATTAATTAAAAAATAAAACCAACACCATATAACTAATTAATCAACCAAATTAATACGCATGCAGCGTACGAAGACAGGGCAAGGTGGTCTAAAAACCACGTGCCATTAAGGTGTAAGAAGTATAAGACATATAATAAGAACGATAAAATTACTCCGGATAGGGCTGCTATTGCCCACCTCCATTCACCAACCAACGTACATGATAAAAAGATCTAAAACCACTTAACCTACACACATAACTCACTAAAATGATAAAATGAAACATGCAATACAAAAGCCACCTCCAATCGGGTGTATAAATTAGATTTGGATACAGAAAACAAGAAAGCAAACATCAACAACGGCCAAGCAAACAGATTGCAATAAGCAGGCAACACTGAACGCGGTGGTCAAAGACCAAAACCGCTAGCAACAAAGCATGTTATGGCAATAAGCAGTAAAAGCTATACCAGGCAGAACTGAACGCGGTGGTCGGAGACCAACCGCTAACAACAAAGCATGTTATAGGCAGTCAGTAATAAGCAATAAAGCTATACCAGGCAGAACTGAAGCGGCGGTCAGGGACCAGCCGCTAACAACAAAGCATGTTATAAGCAATCAGTAGTAAGCAATAAAGCTATACCGAACAATGTTAATCAGCAATTTTGCTATGGCAAAGCGAACACCAACTAATATTAAAGATAGTGGCTGCTGAAATCCACCAAAACGAAGCATTACAGCAGAGAAAAAACATCAGACTCTATGATTAAATTAGCAACATATACCAGCAAACTGGGCCCCTCCCTCTCAACCAGGCTCCAGAGACCCTCCAAATCCAGTTGCCCACCGTTCACCCGGAGCAGCCCGCGCAGAGATCCAAAATGCGCCTCCAACAGCTGACACTCGAATAGACAATGTTCAAAACTAGGAAACTCACCACAGACACACCGGGCCTCTGTCCACCTAGTTCGCCAGTGACCAGATAGAAGTCGCATTAATACGATTTTAAGATTATAGGGTAGAGCAGTATACAGGGGAAATGGTTTAACAGTCGGTTCAGAAAAATAATGCTTGCGGCCAACGCTCCATTCGCAGAATTCGGCCCTCCAACGCTTCCAAAGCAAGCTATGTGTGCGGCCCGCCGCCTCTGAGACGGATGGTCCCACCCGGAGAGACATAGGGGCCTCTCCCCGAGAGCCAACCCCAGCGGCCCGGTCAGCCGCCTCATTTCCATCAATGCCCACATGCGATGGGACCCATACAGCCGCAACCGCCGTCCCCCTCGCCCTAAGGTCCGTCGCATGCAGCAACACATCGGCAACTATTTCTGGTCTTGCCCTGGACGTACCCTTCTCAAGGGCCTGAAGTGCGGCCTGTGAATCGGAAATAAGTGCCACATTAGTCCCTAATGGCAACTCGATCTTCGCCAACGCGGATAAGGACTGGCGCATGGCCAGCAGTTCAACTGTCAATGAAGAAGACCCCGGCGGAGCGCCGAAAGACCAATCCCCAACGTCTGCAATGTGGAAACCACCAAAACACGCCTTCCCTTCCTTTTATGTCCACTTCAAACGCAAACGGAGGGTGCCGATGAATCACAAGCACTCCTTCGTATCACTTGAAACGGTGTCAGCTCCAAAATCACTCGAATTTGTTCCAAACCGAAGTCACAAAAGCTGTTCCGAATTTTGGCACCACATCCCTTGTCACGCCGAGTACCTATAACTGACTTGCGTACTCTGGTTGGGCTATTAGGCATATTGATGGTCGGACTACTCTAGCTCTAGCGATAGCAACAAATGATCGTCCCAATAACCAGTAACGATCAATCACAACTTTAGAATTTTATTCCCATTAGCGTGTATTTCAACCAATGAACGCGCAGGATAAGTCTGAAGCGAGCTGATTCACTAAAAATCGTTGGGTTGCAGAAGTCGGACCAGCTTTGTGACTTCGTTTTGGAAAACATTCGCAATGAATTTGGAGCTGACATCGTTTGGAGTGATACATATGTGTTGCTATGAGTGTTTGTGATTCGTCGGCTCCTTCCGTTTGAGTTTAAAGTGGACACAAAATGTAGGAAAGGCTTTATTTTTATTTTTTTTTTGGGGGGGAGGGGGGAGGGGGGGGGAAGCGCTGAAACGGAAGTCGATGAGTGTTAGACCTTGCATAGTATGTAGGAGGCCTACGAGTTTACAAAGACGAAAGAAGAGACTTCAGAACCTGTGGAGAAATGAGGGAACTGAAAAAAAATAAAAGAAATGTTTCCAAGAACCCAGACAGATGAGACCAGAAATCAGAATCAAACTCACCTACGTCCATGACGTGGTTTGAGTCCAAATCAACGAAGAAATTCCAGAAAGTCATCAAATTCCAAAGCCGCAAAGAACTGTTACAATAATTCTAGGTTGTCTTCGGCTGCTTCGTCTTCAACCGGAAAACGCGCCAAACAGAAGAAGAATGACGTCAGAACAAATGTCGTTCAATGTGTGGATTCTACCTAACATCAACAAAGAAATGGAAATCGTGGCCCGAGAAACACGACCAACTCTCTAATCCAGAATTCCCCAAAGTAACTTTCATTAGTTTAATGATTCCTCATTTGCTGGAATTCACATGAAGACACTCCTGGGACTTTCAGATGGGTTTGAAGGTCACTACCAGAAGACTTACATAACAGAGGAAATACCCACCTGTAAGGACACGTACCGTAGCTGTAATACATGTGGGCCTTTATAAAGCTGTAATACATCTGGGCCTTATAGTGGCAATGAATACATCATTGAAATGTTGAAACCATCATCATCATCATCATCATAATCATCATCATCATCATCATCATCATCATCATCATCATCACCATCATCATCATCATCATCATCATCATCGTCGTCGTCGTCGCCTTTCATTTTAAAAATCCACTGATAAAGAGGCCAACCAAGTCTGGAGGTCAGTACCGCAATCAGCGTCCTGGACAGTGATGTAAGCAGTCTATCAGCTCGTCAACGTTCATAGACAGGGTGGTCACCACCACTTCCAGTTCCAGAGGGCTGCAGTTGTCATCCGACCTTCATTCTCTGCTGACCTCTGACCCTGAGGTCCAGGTCTTGGCCAAGGTCAAAAGCATGGCAAAGCATGACAAAGGAAGCACGGTGAAGCGATGGCGGTACTAATCATATTAAAACAAGTGGCAATATATCTTTTTGGAAATGCCTTTTTAAAAATCAATAGCAGAATATGAACACACACAAACACGTATGCATGCACGCACAAATACACACCACACACTCACCACCAACCTCACCCCCCTGCCACCCCACCAACCCCCACACAAATACAAAACACACACCTTTTGAAGCCTTACAATTCTAAATGAAAATTTAAATTTTAACTTCAATACATCGAAGAACAGTTTTATCAGATAATTATATTTTTCCAACAGAAAATATTTTTAAAACCTTTTCATTCTGGATAATTAATTTTTTTACCTTAAAAAAATGTCAGTTGTCGAAGAGTATTTTAATACTTAGAAAAGTATTCAAATAAACAATGCTTCTACATTAATATTTAAAAAATATTAAATAATACTCACAATATTTTTAAACTGGGATCAGGCAAAACTAAGGGATCACATTTTAAAAGAATTCTGCGCGATAATAATTTATTCAGAATATACAATTCCATTTAAAGGGCAAAACGGATTAGGGGTAGATCTAAGTTTATATGCATGCTGGTTTTAAAACAGATTTTGCTGACAAATATTGGTCTAGCAAAATATTGGCAAGTTATTGAATAGTTCAGTTGGTATATAGGGAGGCACGGTGGCCTAATGGTGGAGCTTTGGCTTGCGGATCTGAAGGTCCCGGGTTCGAGCCCAGGCCGGGGCATTGTGTTGTGTCCTTGGGAAAGACACTTTACTCCCCTTTCCTACTCCTTCGGATGAGAGTATAAACTGAGGTCTATTCTGTGTCGCATACATTACATCTTAACAGACTTTAAAGATCCTGACACTCATGTCCTAGACGGGTGAGTGCCGTTAACAAGAACACACCCAACATGCACTAGGTCCTTCTTCCCCATCCCTGATTGCCCAGGATTGTGCTCAGTTGTCTGGAGCGTTATTACGATGCGCCCAAAGGCTGCAAGTTGGCGACTCGGGCGGCTTGAGTTAGATCCTGTATCGTCCAGCGCCTTGAGTCGCCAAGTACGGTGAGATATGTGCGCTATAAAAATCCTCGATTAAAAGAAAAATATAGCGTAGGCCGCTGGCCGGCAAATACGGTACCTGGATTCGAATCTTATTTTGAAAGTTTTTTTTTTTCTCACAAGTGAGAGATACATGTACAGACAAACAGAAGACAGAACAAACAGAAGACAGACAGAGGTATAACCATAGTCGGAGAAAGAGAGAGAAAGAGAGTTACAGAGAAAGAGAGTGGATGACAGAGAGAGAGAAAGGGACAAAGACAGACATGGAGAGACAGAGACAGAGATAAAGACAGTGGCAGTCTTAGAGAGAGAGAGAGAGAGAGAGAGAGAGAGAGAGAGAGAGAGAGAGAGAGAGAGAGAGAGAGAGAGAGAGAGAGAGAGAGGGGAGAAAGACAGTCAGAAAGAGTCAGAGAGAGAGAGAGATAGAGAGAGAGAGAGAGAGAGAGAGAGAGAGAGAGAGAGAGAGAGAGAGAGAGAGAGAGAGAGAGAGAGAGGGGAGAAAGACAGTCAGAAAGAGTCAGAGAGAGAGAGAGATAGAGAGAGAGAGAGAGAGAGAGAGAGAGAGAGAGAGAGAGAGAGAGAGAGAGAGAGAGAGAGAGAGAGAGAGCTTTGTTTAGGAGTAATTTTCTCATATAAAGGAGGGTAAATGTGTGTTCGTATTGCTTTTGTTCGACAGTTTCTCACTTGTGTCACATTTATTATAGTTTATTCATCGAATGATGTTTTTTCCAGCCGGTGGTTATACTTCCAGTCTCATCTTTTTAAAAACTAATTTCTTAAAATCAAAGATATGTTTGGTAATCATGTTTATTTGACCTTGGGTTGGTGGTTTTAGGCTACATATTGTGCATTTGTAAAGTATTTTTAAAATTGTAAAATGGTTGATTTTTTCTTTTAAAAAAAATGTTGTTCATGATATCTTGATACGCTGTTTTATGCGTTCCATCGAGAGCTTATACTAATTTGCATAAGTTGACTAAAACCAGTCGGTACATTTTCTTTGGTCGTTTATTTGAATTTTGTTATGAGTAATGAATTTGATCCTCTCTCTTGGTTACGAATAATAAGCCAATGATAATGATGATGATAATGATGATGATGAAGAAGAAGAAGAACAACAACAGCACAACAACAACAAGATGAAAATGATGATGACGATGATCATCATGGTGTTGAAAAAGAAGAACAACAACAACAATCATGATGATGATGATGATGAAGAGGAAGAAGAAGAAAAAGAAGAAAAAGAAGAAGAAGAAGAAGAAGAAGAAGAAGAAGAAGAAGAAGAAGAAGAAGAAGAAGAAGAAGAAGAAGAAGAAGAAGAAGAAGAAGAAAAACAACAACAACAACAACAACAACATCAACAACAACAACAAGATGATGTTGATGATGATGTTAATAATGGTAATGATGATGATGAACATGATGATGGTGATGATGATGCTCATGATGATGATGATGATGATGATGATGATGATGATCATGATCAAGATGACGGTGATCATGATAATGATGATGATGATGAAGAAGAAGAAGAAGAAGAAGAAGAAGAAGAAGAAGAAGAAGAAGAAGAAGAAGAAGAAGAAGAAGAAGAAGAAGAAGAAGAAGAAGAAGAAGAAGAAGAAGAAGAAGAAGAAGAAGAAGAAAAAGAAGAAGAAGAAGAAGGACAACAACAACAACAACAACAACAACAACAACATGATGATGATGATGATGGTGATGGTGATCATGATGATGACGATGATAATGATGATGAAAAAGAAGAAGATGAAGAAAAACAACAACAACAACAACAAGATGATGATGATGGAAATGATGATGACGATGATAATGATGATGAAAAAGAAGAAGATGAAGAAGAAAAACAACAACAACAACAACAACAACAACAACAACAAGATGATGATGATGGTAATGATGAAAAAGAAGAACAACAACGACAAGCTGATGATGATGATGATGATGATGATGATGATGATGATGATGATGATGATGATGATGATGATGATGATGATGATGAACAAGAAGATGATCATGATTGTGATGATGATGACGATGATGACGATGATATTGATGATCTGGACACAAAGATTGCTGCACTGACCAACGGACCTGCTGTGCTCAGGCCGTATACTACGCACACGCAGGTTAATGTGGGTTTTGAGTGACCAAAAATTGTGACCAGTTTGATTTGTGTGTGTACAGGTAAAAACGTACGAACTCACGCATATCCAGATTTCCATCGAAACAAATTTTCACACAATACAATTTTAATACCCAAGAATATACGCTATAAGAAAAATTTGGGAAAATATGCATTTAACTGAAAAAAATTATAACACCAACACAAGCACACACAAAAAGTGTTTTAGAAACATCAAAAAACACGCCATATTATGACAACACTTTACAGCAGATTGTAAGAATCAAAGCAATTCAGTCCCATCAACATACCGATGCGTTCTTGTCGCATTTCACGTTAACGTTAGTTTAATTATTTTACACAAGCAACACCACCCCTTCCAACAATACAACCTGTACAACCATACACAAGTCGCAATTAAATACTAGCAAAATAGCCATAACAATACAATTTGCAAGCAGGAGAGGAAAACATCGCTAAGAGTTTAAATATTCAGTATATACAGTAACAACAAAACAGCCTCTTCCCCTTCTTTTTCTTTTTAAATGAGACACCCACTCCCACCCTCATCCTAAATTATTTCAAACAGTATTTGAAGCAGGAAAAAAATGTGTATTCAAATACAACATGCTATATACAAACGAGAGTATATAGTGAATTCTATATAGTATGTGCACCCAACAAGTATTTATTGTTTCCGTTCCTCTGCGGTCTTCAGGAATGCTCAGCTGCACGTCAAAACGGTAATTTGATGTTTTGGGCGGTTTGAGTTAGGTCGAAAGGACCTGATAGGCGTTTTTTTCTGCTGCAGTTAAATTAAAAGTATATATTTAACTGCAGCAGAAAAAAACTCCTATCAGGTCCTTTCGAACTGACGATGCTGCTTGAACTTAGTTGCTATTAAAATTTGTCACTGGTGGATAATAAGGTAACTTTTTTTCGAATAATAACAATCATAAGAAGAAGAATACGTTGTGATAACTACAGCAAAAATGACTCTTGAAGTACATACATGCATATATCATGCTATAGTAAAGGAATTGGTTTTTTTTAATAATAGCGCTTTAGCAGTTTCAGAGATGCTCAAGGCGCTGGTCGAAAATAGACCTAACTCAAATTACCGTTTTGACGTGCAGCTGAGCATTCCTGAAGACCGCAGATCAATTATAGATCCATTTCAATTCTAACTTATCCAAGCGGCTTGAAAAACACATTAATAACCATTATTCTAGATCATTTCACAAAAACAACCTGTTACAGGAAAATCAATCTGGCTTCAGAGCTAAGCATTCTTGTCATACAGCTCTTACATCTATAATAGAACAATGGATAGAATAAGCATACATTTTCTAGAGTATTATTCGTTGACTTCGCAAAAGCTTTTGATGAAATTGACCATCACCTTCTTTTATGTAAATTCAAATTTTATAGTATTACCTTTAAATCCCCCAAGATGACAAGCCATTCTAATGTATTTCCAGAGACACGCACATCTAGTTGAAAATCAGATTTCAAAAGTGTTAATTTTCGTGGCGATGCTGTATCTCGTGTTTTATCCCAAATGAAGCAAAGTGAAAGCATGGAATGGTGAGTATCTGAACATATTTACAAGCAAAACATTGTCTAAATCGGTTCAGCCAAATCTAAGATAAAAGTGCAAAACGTTTAAATAATATCATTGATGTCCGCGACCTTGACCTTTGAGAAAGATAAAAGTTCAAGAACAAAGAAGCTGAACGGTGGTAAAGCATAAGCGTAGTAAAACTAAACAAAATTTACCAAGTAATTCTTGAGATAAGGCAAGAAATGACCTTTGAACAAACAAGTGAAAACTGTAGCGACGAACCGACCAAACCGAACTGCTAATGAATGATTGGCCATGCGTTGAAGTACCTGTATACCAAAAATATATAAATTCGATTCAGACGTGTTTGGATATAAACAGCAAAACGTGTTTAGCAACAAAATGATTCCAACGACTGACCAATGCGGTAGGGCAAATATGACGGCACAAAAGGCTGGACATTTATTTACTTAGGTAATGTTATATTACGTTTGGTCAAAATCCGTTCAGTCAATTTTGAGATAAAGCGCAAAACGTTTTTATGGTTTGTTGTTGTTGTATCAAATTTTATTCATCAGATTAACATAATTTGTACTGATAAATCAGTTTTTATGGACCTTTGATAAAGAGCAACGGTGAAGCACGTGGAAGAGTGGTGGAAAATTAAAGTATCTGCATGATAAAGAAAAAGAAAAATCGGCCCTGTTATCCTGAAAATAAAGCACAAAATGTGTTTTGGACAAACAAGTAAGATTCAGAGTGATGTAAGCCTACCAACTCATCGACAATCGGACTGCCACTATGAATGGCCATGAGTTGAAGTACACCCCTGTATATCAAAAAAATCGACAAATTGATTCATCCATTTCTGAGATATTGAGAAAAAGGGTTTTAAGTAACTCCAACGACCTCGTCTTTTGTGGTAGTTAAAATATGAGGGTCGGGAGGCGGGTCACTAAACTTGTAATGTTCTTATGAAGTTTGTAACAAAATCCGTTTAGTGGTTCTTGAGATATGACGTGCACTGGACCGACAGACAGACATTTTGGATCGTTCTGATTCCTGACTATTTTATTTTTTAAAAAGAAAAAGGCAGTATTGGAAGGGTATTAGAATGATAAAACTGATCAGGAAAGCTTCAGTGATCTGATTTTTGATTTAAAGTTGTTCATATTTGGTAATGCTGGGAAGCATAACTGGCAGTTAGTTATTCATTGCTTACAGGGTCCAGTGGACTGCAAAGAGCCGAATCAGGACCACAAAATCAAGACCACAATTTCGTTGAAAAAGGACTCACCCCTGATCCGCATAAAAGATCTACTGAAACAACCCCAATGGTAACACTGAATGCACTCAACCAGCCGGTCACTTTACAATAAAGGCCTCCCACGCAGGGAACGTACACTCCAATTCACCGAACCTCCGTTTACAAAAACAAAATAGAATACAAACATCATTATAAAATATCAACAAAAACATACATTTAAAATGCCTACATTACTAAATAATAATATCATAGGAAGCCCTAGCACCATTTGGCAGAAAGCGTATAATATTCCGAAGCTGATATAACAGACCTCACACACAAATGGGGAGTTATGTCCCGGAAGAGTTTTCAAGAAAAGAGGTAGGTGATTAGCGTAGCGAAGACGAATATAATATAGTATATTGATAGAACAGAGTAGGAATGAGAAAAAACAAATAAGAAAGACAGCGACAGAGATTTAGTGCTTTAAATTCCCAGAAAGTGGATATACTATTTATACGTATATACAGAAACCTCGGCACCACCACAAGGGGAGAAAAAGTGGTAGTGAATTCCAGACAGCTGGTCTGACAGAAAAACGATCTGGAATCAGCAGAAAACAGTTTGCATCGAGCTATCTTGAGATGAATGGACAATAAAAATGTACGTCTCCGAGCCGTAGGCCTTTTAGAGACACTTGAAGCAATACACAGTAAAATGCTAATGAAAAATGATAGGTAACATCATTATCTTGCAACATTGTACAAGTATGATTACAAAATAAAAAGGTTAAAAGGATAAATATGAAAAAGAATATCTAACACACATTTTATAATATAAAATACCGTAAAAATGAATCATGAAAGACATAGTACTCAGTAAAAAAAAAAAGTGCACATTGAATAATTACAACTTAAGACACTCAAGGAGATGCATGCGTGAGAGAGAGAAAGAGGAGAGAGAGAGAGAGAGAAAGAGAGAGAGAGAGAGAGAGAGAGAGAGAGAGAGCGAGAGAGAGAGAGAGCGATGATAAGGTTACATTTTTCAAATCATGTAGCCTACAAGACTTCTGTACAATTCTCATACTGACGAGGCCATTTTCCAACCACTTTCCACAAAATATGGCTTCATACTGGGTGACAGAGACACACCCTCACTCTCCAGCAACCTTAACGTTACAGTAAGAAAAGACATTTCTTCACAATCAAATATATATATATATATATAAAAAAAGTCATTACATATACATTTTTGTGGGATAAACTCCGATTTCAACACTTTTGTATGGAGTCTGTAAAACATAGGCAGCAAATGTACAGGTAAGTTTACATTACATTACATTACATTACATGATTATTGCTTTAGGTCCAGCAAAACGTTCAAGCCATTTAGTTCTACAACCATTTTAACGTTTACTAAAGTCTCTGAAACAGGGAAGTCAATGTCATCTGCCACATCTGTAAAGGTAGCCGCTACCTTTGCCACGCTGTCTGCCAGGTCGTTTCCACGAATGTCTACATGACTGGGGATCCAGCACAAACTGACGCTGAACTGTGACGAACTGATAAGTGGTGGATAAGCGTATTGCACTTGGCTATTAAGTTCGCTGTTTCTACTGTGGCGGTGTAATGCCTGGAGTGCTGATTTAGAGTTTGAAAGAACTACTACTTTCTTTTTTGTAGTTTCCGTCTGTTTTTATTTATATTTATTTGTATGTCTTTTCCATCGAAATGATAAGACAATGAAACAGCACACACACAAGCGCGCACCCCCCTCCCCCTCCCTCTCCCCCCCCCACACACACAGACACACCTATTAAAACTACACAACGAGGAGTGTAACAGCTACACGTATGTTAGAGGGAAGATCCTCAACATGCAGCGGTTGCAAACACACACATATACACACATAGGTTTACAATCAAACCGTCTGTTTTTCCACGTACAATAGTGTCTGACATATAGCGCGCAAAGTTCTGCAGAGAATACGGATACATTATTATTTAGCCTAAAGGTTTTGCAAACAGATTTGGAAGGGATAACAAAGGCACAACCTACTTGACCACTGTCTAGTTTGGAACCGTCTGTATAGATCTTAATGTGGTCATTAAAGACTACTTGGATTTTTTCCTTTGCGACTGATGCCAACTGCAGCGGTTGGTCATTCTTTGTGACCGAGGAAATGGACACAGTGATGTCCGCTATATTGAACAGCCAAGGCGGGGAGTTCGGCGTTGGCTCCCGCTCCATTCTACTGGGGTGAACGTCAGCAGACTCTAGCATGTCCCGTACATAATTATAGACAGGGAGCCCCATACGTGCTACATAGGGGTTCTTGGTACTTCTCTGGCGCGTTCGAAAAGCATCATCGTTAATAAATTCTTGAAGTAACTCTGCATTAGCAGATTTCTTAACTGTTCCAGCTCGCAATGCATACTGAGTAGTTCTCAGCTGTCTCTCCAGGTGCAAGGGAGTGAAGCCTTCAAAATTTAATGTCTTCACCAAAGTGATGTTAGACATCCTCCCCTCCCTCCCAACTCTCCTCCACTACCGAACCCACCCACCGACCCAAAAAAACACCAATTACACTCCCCCCTCCCCCCAAACCCCAAAAAAACAAAAAAACAAATAAAAAAACAGAACAAACACAAACATATAGATAGATAGATAGATAGATAGATAGATAGATAGATAGATAGATAGATAGATAGATAGATAGATAGATAGATAGATAGATAGATAGATAGATAGATAGATAGATAGATAGATAGATAGATAGATAGATAGATAGATAGATAGATAGATAGATAGATAGATAGATAGATAGATAGATAGATAGATAGATAGATAGATAGATAGATAGATAGATAGATAGATAGATAGATAGATAGATAGATAGATAGATAGATAGATAGATAGATAGATAGATAGATAGATAGATAGATAGATAGATAGATAGATAGATAGATAGATAGATAGATAGATAGATAGATAGATAGATAGATAGATAGATAGATAGATAGATAGATAGATAGATAGATAGATAGATAGATAGATAGATAGATAGATAGATAGATAGATAGATAGATAGATAGATAGATAGATAGATAGATAGATAGATAGATAGATAGAATTACAACCCAAAAACTAAAAATTACTAAATTAAAGAAAACAGAATACATTATCTCACAGCTCACATACATTGACAACAATTATAACTCATTTTCTGTGTATCCTAATATAGTCGCTATCGTTGATGTTAGTAGACATTTGTCACAGCAACAACAACCAACCGAATGATTCGAATGATTTAAAAAAATCTTCATATTTTTTTCTTTTTAACATTTTCAGGAAGCATATTTTACAGACAAATAAAATATGGTAAAGATTAATTTGTTCACCACATACACACTTCACATTAGGTGAAAATTTGGTTTTAAAAGCATTTAATTTTATTTAAAAAATTAGACTTAAAAAACATTTTTAATACTTATACAATTGTAGTTGCATTTTGCGGCTGGCACTACATTTTTTACACCATTTAAAGTGTAGCTGATGCTTATATTTTTCTATCATTCTGTAACATTCTTTTAGTGATAATAATATATTAATGTTTAACATAGACGAATCTTTATTCTTTGTTCATACTGCTGCTCTATCTTCCCATTTATTATATAATAAACCACAATGAAATGGTATCCAAAAGACGCTAGTTCCCCGAAGTATTAGTTCATTAATTAGATTATAATATCACATTGTAAGTTCTCATCGTACATTCATATTTATTGTTTACTGTGGACAAGGCAAGTTCATCCCGCCTTAGACCACTCAGCCACAACGCTCGCATTGTGTCAGCAGAGGTGGAGGACAGTTTGTGCGTATTGCCAATGAGCATGACTTCTGTTTTGTCTGCATTGAGTTGTAACTTGTTTGATGCCATCCAATTCCGGACAGGGTTTTAAAAATAGAGGGGAGTTTTCAGAAATTTCACTGTACTGTTACTGAACTGAATGTCATCGGCATTACAGAGATGGGTCAACATTCATTTGTGTTTCTGAATGAACTAGGACCGCCGCGGTGATGTGTAAGGAGTTTAAAATTAAAAACAAAAGCAGGCCCTAGAACTTAACCCATGGAGTATTGCTGACAGAAACAATTTGAAAGCGGTCAGTAAGGTAGGAACTGAATCAGCTGAGAGCGACACATCAAAAATTGTTTGCATGCCGATGAAAAATAATTTTTGGAATGGTCCATTGTATATTAAAAGCGGAAGAAAGATCAAGGAGAATCAAATCAGTTAGTTTTCAAGAATCAGTGGCAGAAAGGAGTCTGTTCATAGCATGCAGAAGAGCAGTTTCAGTGGAGTGGTCAAAAAACAATAGGCAGAATGGAAATGGCAGAAAACGTTTTTTGAGGACAAATGGGGATTGAGGTGCTTCAACACAAACGTCTTCTCTAAGACTCTGAACAGGCAAGTACAGGGTAGTAGTTCTTGAACGCTTGCCGAGAAAACAAACTGCTAATCCAGATCAATATCTGCTTCTTTCGGTGTCAATGTTTCTATCATTTCATTTGCCATGTCTTGGAATTCCTCAGACTTCATGCACATGTCCCAGTATTTTACCCAGAAAGAACCCGTTTCCTTCCAAACGGTTTGCATCTTGTGTCAATTGCGTTTGAATCCCCCCAAAACTTACTGAACTTTATTATATCCTCCATTCTTCTTTAAACCATCAATACATCAAGCTCACACTCAAGCTTCTTCACGTCTTCCTGTAAGCTCTTTACTTTCTTCATTAAGTTTACACGTTCAGAGTAAAGCTTTTCGCATTCTGTTTGTAACCTTTTCATTTCTTTCCACCGCTCTCTCAATCCAATTAAACTTAAACCAAGCGTAACCAAAGAGTAACTTATCTGAAGAGTAGACACAAGGCGTTTTGACTTTATATCTATTTCGTTTTGGACTATCTTCAAAGCATGACGCGTCGCTTCGTATTTATGACTGCTAATTTCTGATTCCAGCCCCTCTATGTTATGTACAATTGCTTCAATCCTTTCCTGTTTCAGTTGCAGGCGTAGTTTTTCTTCCATTTTGATGAAATGTAGTTTTCTATGCGTCTCTGCTTGTTCGGCCTGTAGGAGCCTTTCTTGTATGGTTTCTTGATAGAGTCCGTCAGCCTCATAGCAAGAGCCGCCCATTGACTGGATGACATTCAGGAGCCGCTGAACTTGGCTGCGATCACTAGCTCTGTTGTTAAAGACCACGTAGCGATGAAAAACAACACGCAGTATCTTCTGTAACTCGTGCTTGTCTAAAAGATTCAAATATTCTTCCATTGACTCCCCACTCTCTTCCAGACGATCGCCGTGAGTGAAAACAATAACCATTCGGTCCACAAACCTCTGTCCAAAGTAATGTGTTAGTCGGTCAAACGTGATGAATTCTTCCTCCGTAAATCTGCTTCCGATGGGAAACACAAAGAGCACGGCGTGTGGATGTAGATCATCAATGGCATGCTCGATGTGCTTGGCGATGACTTCGTGGGACTGTGTGGTGTCGAAAAGTCCTGGGGAGTCCATCACCTGCACAACAGTCGTATATGATCAGACTTGTTCATGGTTTGTATTAGCTCCAGTCTTTATACACTATTTGCTGCTCTCGTTTTGTAGGGTTCCTGTAACTAGCGGTGAACTGCTGTATAACGATTCTTCTTACGTGATGCTAAAAGATGTATTAAAAATAATGAATAAATAAGGTTCAAAAGTTCTTAATAGTTCTAACTCCAAAAAGCTAGACTAGATAATGTTTTGTTCTTTGGTTTTCTCCTTCTCTGCTTGGATCATTTTATTCTTTCGTGACCGGTAATTCTTCTCCTTAATCTTCTCATGCCTTTTCATCTTTCTTGTCTTTCTTCTCATTTTCTTCTATGTCTTTCTTTGCTTCTTAATTATCCCTTTCTTCTTCTGCATATTCACCTTTCTTGGCTTTCTTCTCATTGTATTCTTTGGGTTTTTTTTTCTTTCTTAATTCTCCTTCTCGTCTTCTTCTTCTAATGTTTTTTTTTCATTTCTTCTGCTTCTCTTGTTCTGCCTTTTCTTCTTCCTTGGTTTTCTTTTGCTTTTCGCAGTTATTAAATTATCGTCCCCGAACACAAAGCGTATAGAGGACATGTAATTTGGCTACTTGCAAGAATATGTCCACTGGGGCTAAAAAGATTTAAAAACGATTCTACTTTTCTTCTTCTGGCTTTTCTTTTATCTTGGTTAGTGCAGTAGCGCCAATGTCTGATAATGCTTTTATTGCTAGAGGAAGTAGGCCCGTCGCAGGGCTCAACACAGAAAGAGCAATAGACGGAATTAATGTCATTAATGCCAATTTTTTGGATGATTCCAGTTGCATTTCGCTACGCTTTAGATTTGCAATCGCAATCATTAATTCCTCCCTGTGTTTTTTCTCTTCAGCTTTTCTCATTCTTCTCTCCTCTTCTGTGGTAGCCTTGGCTTGTGCAGCTCTTTCTTCGGCACTTCTGACATCTTCCTCTAGCTTATGGACAAATGGGTTGTCTTTCACCTCCTCGGAATGATACGACTCCATGCGCTTGTTGATTTCTTCCTGTATCTTTTGATGTGTCATGTTTGAGTAAGGGCTGTCTTCGTAATGGCCTCCACCAAGGAGGTCGATCATCTGCATAAGTGCGGTGACTTGTTGTGTGCTCTCGGGAGTGCCGACCACCAGTTTATTATTAAAACCGATCCACCTACTGTTACACTCGGCCACAACCTCTTTCAGACTTGTTGGCGCTTTCTCAAAGAAGTCTTTTGTTTTCTTTCCGTTTGCCTCTAGCTCATCCAGGTAAGTGAGAACAATTATAATGTACTGGACAACTTTTTCTCCGAAGAATGTTTTCATTCTTTTGTATGAGTTGTGCTCTTCATCTGTAAAACGGCTAGCTTTCAAGACAAAGAGCACTGCATTAGGTCCAGGGTCTGTGCATGCCAGGCTTCTCACAACCTCAAAACCGAGGTCGATGTCTTTCTTGCAGGTATCGAACAAGCCAACGGAATCTGTTACCTGCAGAAGCAGAAACGTCTTTCAAACAGAAAGAATGCGACTCATCGACAGTCAGTCATAAAAACATCCAAAGTCATAAATATGCGCAATGTATTTTCAAACCGTTCAATTTCTGTAAAAATTATAAAAGCAATTAACGTTTATGACTATTTCTTGATGGAAGTTGGCTCTGTGACAGGTGGGCTTTTACCTCAACTATAACTTCTGGGCACCGCCAGGTCTTTTTTGCCCATGATACACTATATGATGAAGCTATCCACTTATTCCATACCGGATCGGTCATCGCCCGGCACAAGGACCGCACCTTCCGTTGGCCACCAGGACGGAGGTGATAAGTATGCTACTGATGGATAAATTAGCAAGGTCCGCACGAGAAACAACATCGTCATAGGAACCTGGAATGTCAGGACCCTAACTGCGGAAGGAAAATTAGAAGAACTGGCCCACGAGCTGGACCACTATCGATGGAACGTTCTAGGTATCAGCGACCTGCGCTGGAAAGGCCTAGGTGAAACAACGACCGACAAAGGCCACAAGCTCTATTTCAGCGGTAGAGATGACAGGCACGAACATGGCGTTGGATCTACAGGCGGTCCTTGACCAAGTGCCGAAGAAGGACGTAGTCATAGTGCAAGGCGACTGGAATGCCAAGGTTGGCCAAGATGCGCACCACAACTGGGAAGACACATGTGGACCCCACTGCAACAACGAGACAAATGACAGGGGTCTGAGACTCTTGGAGTTTGCCAGATACAACAATCTGGTACTGGCAAACACGCTTGGTCTCCACAAAAACTCCAGACGATGGACATGGCACAGTCCCTGCGGGGAGCATCACAACCAGATCGACTTGATTGATTGATTGATTGATTGTTGCTTTAGGTCCAGCGGACTCTTCCGAGCCAAATCAGGACCGGACAACCCCCAATCCGCATAAAAGATCTGCCGAAACAACCCTAGTGGGAAACTTGAATGCCCTCCACCAGCCAGTCACTTTACAATAAAGACATCCCACGCAGGGGACGGCTGAGGCTTCACCCCAAGTTATCGAACCCCCGTTTACCAAAACAAAATAGAATACAAACATCATTATACATTATCAACAAAACACGTACATATAAAATGCCTACATTGCTAAATAATAACATCATAGGAAGCCCTAGTGACCACCTGGCCGAAAGCGTCCAATATTCCCAAGCTGATCCAACAGACCTCTTACACAAACAAGGAGTCTTATCCCGGAAGAGTTGTCAAGAAAAACGGTAGGAGACTGGTCCAGCGAAGAAGACGATAGTATAGCAGATTGATAGAAAAGAGCAGGAATGAGAAAGAGCAAATGAGAAAGACAGCGACATTGGGAATTTAAAGCACTACATTTCCAGAAAGTGGGGATACTATTTATACTGAAACCCCCGGCACCCCAACGGGGGTACCAGATCGACTACATCATGGTCAAGAAACGCTTCAGATCAAGCATCAACATTGGCAGGATACGCACTTTTCCAGGAGCAGACATCGGAAGTGACCACGATCTCGTGATGATGTCTTTCCGGCTCCACTTGAAGAGAGTAAATACAGCAAAGTGCACTAGACTGAAGTTCGACCTGGACAAACTGCAATACCCGGTGTTGGCAGAACTATTTCAGGCCACAATTGGATGGAAATTTGCACCACAGCTCATTTCGGGGGCTGGTGAAGTAGATGTCAACACCATGACCACCACCTTCAACTCAGCTGTGACAGATGCCGCCTCTGAGATCCTTGGCAAGCACCGACCAAAGAAGAAGCCGTGGATCACACCTGAACTTTTGGATCTGTGTGATAAACGAAGAGAGATTAAAAAAAAGAAAAAGAACACCTCACAGGGAGCTGATATCTACCGAAAAATCAACAATGACATCCGAAAAGGCATGCGCACAGCAAAGGAGAACTGGATAGAAGATCAATGCCAGGAAATAGAGAACAGTCTGAACAAGAACAACAGCAAGAAGGCCTACCAGACTGTGAAGCGGCTGACAAGTGTTAAACAGCCCAAAGTCTCCACGATCCAAAGCAAGTATGGCATATGCCTTACAGAAGAACAAGAAGTCTTGGACAGATGGACAGAGTACTTCTCTGACCTTTACAACCATACACCAAATGGAGACCCATCAGTTCTAGCATGTCCCGAGAACAGAGAAGAAGGGGAAAACCTCCCAATTCTCCGAGAAAAAGTTGAGGCAGCAGTGCAATCGCTGAAGAAAGGGATGTTAACGGGAGTTGACAACATATCCGCGGAACTGCTACAAGCAGGAGGAGAAGCAATGATTGATGCCCTCACCATTATCTGTAACAAGATCTGGCAGAGTGGGGAGTGGCCTACACCATGGACCCAGTCGCTTGTCAACACTCTTCCCAAAAAAGGTAACCTTCAGGAGTGTGAAAATTACCGCACCATCAGCCTCATCAGCCATCCGAGCAAGGTCCTCCTGAAAATAATACTCAACAGGTTGAAAACCCAAGCTGAACAAATCATAGCTGAAGAACAAGCAGGATTCAGGGCAGGGCGAAGTACCACTGAACAGAGTTTCAACCTCAGAATAATCTGTGAGAAATACCTACAGCACCAACAACATCTATATCATGTGTTCATAGACTTCAAGAAGGCGTTTGACCGAGTCTGGCATGCAGCTCTATGGGCAACAATGAAAGTGTACAACATCAGCCCTAAAATTATTGAAGTCATCAAAAGCCTGTATGACAAGGCTACCATTGCAGTCCTCCATAACAACGCCATCGGAAACTGGTTCAGAACAACAATCGGTGTGCGTCAAGGATGCCTACTCTCCATCACTCTTCAAAATCTTCCTAGAGCGCATCATGTCAGATGCCCTTGCAGATCACGAAGGCACTGTGCAAGCATTGGGGGTAGATCAATCCCAACCTTCGTTTTGCGGATGACATTGATGGATTGGCTAGAGAGGAACAAGAATTTGAACAGTTGGTACAGAGGCTTGACACCACCTCCAGATCCAATGGAATGGAAATAAGTGCAGAGAAGACCACAATGATGACCAACAACACCAATCGCATCAACACGGACATCAAAGTCTAAGGCCAATTCCTCAACACAGTGCATAGATTCAAATATTTAGGAGCCATTGTATCAGACAATGGGTCCCGACAGGAAGTCCTCTCCAGTATCGCACAAACAACTGCTGCCCTGGCAAGGTTGAAGCCCATTTGGAAAGATAGGACCATCAGTTTACATTCCAAGGTGAGGCTGCTGCGCTCCCTTGTCATCTCCATCTTCCTATACGCTTCCGAAACATTGACCCTCGCAGCAGATCTACAACGAAGAATAAAGCATGGAGATGAGGTGCTACAGAAGACTTCTGGGCATTTCCTATACCCAACACATCACCAACCACGAAGTCAGACAGACCATCACACAAGCCATTGGGCAACACGATGACCTGCTCACAGTGGTGAAGAAACGGAGACTCTGATGGTATGTCCACGTCACCAGATCATCACGCCTTGCAAAGACCATCCTGCAAGGCACAGTTCAAGGAGGTAAAAAAGAGGGAGACCAAAAAAGAGGTGGGAGGACAACATTCGAGAATGGACTAGTTTGACACTGAGCGAAGCCATCAGGGTTTCTGAGGACAGAAAAAGCTGGAGTACGCTTGTTAAATGATCATCTGTTGTGCCCCTACGACCTCCGAGTTACGGGATAGGATAGAATAGGATAGGATAGAATTTTAACTACTACTTAGAATGTTATGTTATCTGTATTTGTACTTTGGCAAAGGTCAAGGTCATTGTGCTTCATCATTTTCTAAACACAATTTGAGTTTATTAAAAATGGCTGAGCCGATGTTGATAATGTGTTGCTTGCAGATATTCATATACTGGCCTATCATTCCAAATTTATGTTTTGATTCATTATGATAAAGCCGAGTACTACACTGCTAAGAAAATTAACACTTTTGAAAATGCTTTCTTTTCGGAAATACATCTGAATGTCTTACCATCTTCTTTAATCTTTACTTATGTTGCTGCATACATGCAAGGCGTGCCAAAGGCAAATTTCTTGTTTTATCAGGCAGTAAAGTTGTATTGTATTGTATTGTATTGCATTGTATTGTATTGTATTGTATTGTATTGTATTGTATTGTATTGTCAGATACAGACACATACATTTGTATCCTAAATCTACAAACGAACCATTTTGCATTCTGTTGTGGCTCGGCTTTATCGTAAAGAAGCAAAACTAAAACATCGGAATTGGTTCGGATGCTTTGAGATGGAGCACAAAACATGTTTAGAACATAATTGACTTCAGCGAACTTGACCTTTGAAAAAGAACGAAGTGAATAACACAAATGATTACGTGGTAGTTTAAATAATCTCTATAGTAAAATTGATCAAAAATCGGTTTCCAAATGTAAAGGGGAGTGGGTGAGGAGAGGAGGTGGCGGAGAGGAGGGAGAGAGAGGGGTGGTTTCAACAAAAAGGTTAAATACCGATCGACTGACCCATTGACCAAAGGACGGCAGTAGAATAATTGGACATAAATTGGCCTGAAGTACCTGTATACCAATACTTGTCCCACCGCCGTAGCTCAGTGGTACAGCGTTCGCCTGGCACCCTTATGAGGTAGGTTGAATCCAACGGTGGACAAAATAATGGAAATTTTTACTGTCAAACTTAGCCGTAAGATTGATCTGGTGGTTTAGAGTTGATTTAGGTTCCTAACCTTTCTTCTCAGGGATAATTATCACGGTCTACTATATCGCCAATGGTGATGGTAGACGTTAAATTCAAGTTTCATTCAATTCACCAAAACTTATCAAAATCGGTTCAGCAGTTTATAACATACGATGCAAAATGTGTCTAGCAAAGAACGTACCATAGTGACCTTGATCTTTAAGGTAGATGCAAATATGATTGCTCGTGAGGCTGGTTACTCATCCCGGTAATGTCCTTATGAAGTCTGAACACAATCTGTTTAATGGTTCTCGAGATATGACTTACA
Source organism: Oncomelania hupensis (assembly GCA_036898135.1). Taxonomy (NCBI): domain Eukaryota; kingdom Metazoa; phylum Mollusca; class Gastropoda; order Littorinimorpha; family Pomatiopsidae; genus Oncomelania; species Oncomelania hupensis. The sequence goes on from CM072518.1 coordinate 23,149,679, forward strand.
ACTGACCGATTGACAGACATTTGACTCGCTCTAATTCCCAACAATATTAAAGTATTTCCAGATAATTTTGAGAATATCACACATTTGTTAATGTATGTGTGCGTTTATGTGTATGTGTGTGTGCGCGTGTGTGCGCGAGTGTGTGTGTGTGCGTGCGTGTGGCTAAGTAGAAACGCCGTTATTCTGACCGTTGAACTTCTACGTACTTTCTTTTGACGGACCCCGTTATTTTGACGTCAAAACAGTGTTCCGCTAGGGTTAAGGCTGTGTTAGGCTTAGGGTTAGGTTAAGGGTTGAGGTTATGGTTATAGGTTTGGGTTAGGGTTTGGGTTAGGGTTAGGGATAGCTTCAAAAAATTGAAATGTCAAAATAATGTCAAAAAAATGGAAAGTGTGTCAAAATAATGTATGATTTTTTCACAACGGTCATCACAACGTCGTTTTTACAAAAATGTGTGTGTGTGTTCTTACTGCGACTTCCCTGCCGTCGATTGTGGTTTTTCTCCATTGCGCCGTTTCTGTTTTTGAACTGGCCATGCAGGACGTCTCAAAGGCATCTTCAATTCCCAGAATTGTGTTTCCTGTAGCACTTTTGCCTGCCCCGGTCTTTCCAACAAGCAGCAGGCGAAGATCACATTTATCTGTTAAAATTATATAACTGTAATTTAAAACATCGTATGGTCTAATAACTCTGCAAGGCAAACTGTTATCTACAAGTGACAAAATGACGCAAATGAGATAGGTGAGATGATGGAGTTTATAATTTAATGCATTTCTCATACACATACCAAGGCAAAGAGGAGAAGGAAGGTAATTCTTTAACCAATTTCTCGAGCACTACTGATAATTTCTCAAATTAAAAGTTCAGAATAAAGCTAATACCAAACTGGAGGATACAACAGTGCTTATAAAAATAAACGTACTACTTGTTAGAAACGTATTTATCTATGAAAAAGGGTAATTATTGAATGATGCAAGGAAAGTAATTATATTATTACTTTTCAAAATTATCAAAAGCATTTATTACATTCAATTTCAGTTAAAATACTTTACGTCATCTAGATAACTATTTAATATGTTGCTATATTACAATTGGAAATTAACGCCTGTTTTCTATATGAATGTATTACACACAACTAGAAAAAATAATTCATTAATAAATAAATGAAATATATATTAACAGAGTGATCGATATTTCGTACTTTACAACCAACTGTATAACAGACGTTCTATCGTAATAAATCTGTTGCGCAGGTCAACGTACAATAGACAAGTAAAAACAAAATGATGTTCACCTTCCAGCTCGTTTTTACAGAAATCACACATCTTATTTAATAAATTCTTACTATACCTGTGCAACTATTAATGGGTAAAACTTCAAATCTGAATTGTATTAAAAGAGGTTCTAACCCACCAGAAATACCTTTTGTTATGGAATTCCCTTTGTAAAATATTTATTTGCTATTTTTTGGGTTTTTTTTTAACCACTTTCAGCTAAATAATCTTTATTCAAAAGCATATTTTCTAAATAATCATTTGTTTACAAACAATGTAATATTTCTCTCTAAAATAAAATATTTTCTCCGTAAATAACTTATTATTTACCTAAACATTACATTGTTTAAGGAAATAAATCATGATATAGGTAAAGAAGGTATTGTTGCTAAATAAGGAATTATTTACCTATATATTGCATTATTTAGCAGATGGTTTGAACTAATGTATTATTTAGAGATGTTTGTAAATAATAATTATTTGTTTACCTTTGTAATGCGTTATATAGCATATTTTGCTAAATAATGTATTATTTAGAAGATGTTGCTAAACAATGCATTATTTACTTAAATAATTCATTATTTAGGGACTGCAGATTTTATTACTTAGGGGATTCTAGGATTTGCTTCAAAAATTGGTTTTTATAATTTGACTGCTTTCTATGCATATTAATTTATGAATACAATTTAGCACTCTGGCATGCTGCAATAGTTTTGTTTTATGATTCAGTCACCAACAACACAAACTTGAATATCATAAAAAGGCCTCATGTTTGTATGAATTTAAAAAAAAAAGAAAAAAAATTAGAATTCGAACTGTTTTCATTCACCATTTCCATGTAAATTGTAAGCTCTATATCACAATGTTGACAAAAAAATAAATGTGCAAAAATACCAGCATTATTGCAGGGAGTCATTTTTCTACACATTACACAGTAATTTTGTTGACAAATATGTTCGGGATTCATCAGAAACACGCCGATACAGTCATGCAATATCGTCTGTATTTACACGTTGCTATGTGGTCTGTTTACCTCCCTTGACCTGCTCCGCCACGCCGCCGCTTGACGGCGCTGCGCTTAAAACGTCTTCACTTTTTATATAGGAAAAGCCTCGGATGATTCTTCTTTATAGTATACCCATATTCTTTGGTTCAAGTGTATCCTCAAAATATAACATAGACGCGTAGTCTACCCCGTCTGGGGTATACCCCAATCAAAGTTCACGTTTCTAGAAATTGCCAAGTGCGATTGAAAACGCAGCGGAACAAAATGAATTTTCTACTCTTACGCCTGAAAATCACTCTTGGTCTTGGTAGAAATGGATCCATTGCCTTTTGTAATAGCTGCATGCATGCTAATAGCCTACATTTTATGACAGGATGAATTCCCACAGCACATATTGACCCATTTTGATTTTCTTATTGACGTCACAAGCGGGAAAGCCCGGTTTGCCTTTTAAGTGCCTATCTACTGTGTCACCACCGGCACTCGCATTCGGGTCTCGCTAACGGTACTATGGGACAGTTTCCAAAGGCGAGTGGTGACCAGTGACCACTGGCAAAAAGCCGTCAGCCGTGGGTGTGTCAAAGTCAACTTCCGGTTGGTATCTTGACACGAAAGATGGGGGCAAAAATACTGCGTTTTGTGTCAGAATTTCTCAGGCAAACAAGTAGAGAATAGATCAATATCTCTTTATAGAATACCAGCATCCAAGAAGCTTGCCTGTACGTGGAAAACACGGCTCATACTTGTGCTCTATGCACATATTATGAACTATGTAGTATGCCTTTAATATGTCATCTGTGCTGCTCTATGCACATATTATGAACTGTGTAGTAGACCTGTAATATGAAATCTGTTCTGCTCTATGCACATATGTGTAGTAGGTCGCATCATAATATAAAATCTGAGCATTATATTAGTATATATTGTTTTGCATTGTATGTGGAGTATTCATTGTGTATATGTTACCGGCAATCTGCGTATTCAGTCAATACGCGTATTGTCTAAAAATATCCGTCAGTTCGTGTTTTGACTGTGACCACTAGCCAATACATGTAATGACTAAAATTTCCAGTCAATACATGTATTGTCTTAAAAAAATGCTCTGGTCAATACACGAATTGACTAAATTGTTATTCAGCATTTAAATTGCAACTGGTTGTAAACATGAATAAATGAATGATCACACAATTATTTCTTGTTCTTTTAGTTCAATTCGCACACTCACAGTGACACATCCACACAACTAAACCATGTTAAGTATAAGTTAGTAAATATTAAAAAGAAGCTTAAAATGTACACACTTAAATTTAAAACTCTCTCTCTCTACCTCTCTCTCTCTCCCATGCAAAATTAAATATTAAAAAGAAGTTTAAAATGTACACATTTAAAGTTAAAACTTTCTCTCTTGTCCCTCTCTGTCTCTCTCTCTCTCTCTGTCTCTCTCTCTCTCTCTCTCTCTCTCTCTCTCTCTCTGTGTGTGTCTCTCTCTCTTTCTGTCTCTGTCTTTTTGTTTCACTGTCAGTAACCTCTAATTCTTGAATGCAATGGGGGAAGCCATACCATCATTGACGAAAGAGAGAGAGAGAGAGAGAGAGAGAGAGAGAGAGAGAGAGAGAGAGAGAGAGAGAGAGAGAGAGAGAGAGAGAGAGAGAGAGAGAGAGAGTTCCGTATCGTAACGATCGAGACGCGCACGATAGTACCGAATGTTTTATTTTGCAAAGCATGCAAAGATACCATGTATTTATTCTTGATTTGAATCTGCGTTGTTGCTAGAGAAAAACTTTGTATAATGTTGATAATTTGTGTCGGTCGATATTGTTTTAGTATCATTGAGAGTTTTCTGGAATTACTTGTTTATTATCGATCGAAAGTTCCAGACCTATCTTGTAATAGCTAGGCAATTCTTCTAAACTGAGGAATGTTCTATGCCGTAAGACAGTCCTAGTGTTGAGTTTTATTTTAGTTGGGTGTTATTGCGTCATTCTGGAATGTTCTAATCTTTACTGGATTGCGAAGGGGCTATATAAGTAATGCCATTTCTGCTTGAAAAAGTGATATTTAGAGGGATTTTCGGAAAGCGATATTGTATGCAGTTGTTGGTGTTTGCTGAATAAAGTTGAAAAACTGTATATGACAACTCTTGCCCTATTGCTGAGTGAACATGCAGCGAGGATAAACGAATTCGAGTTACACATATCAAGATTCAAGCCTATCTTATCCTTTCCCAGAACTCAAAGGTCGTTGGGCACCACAGATGATCATTTAACCAGTGTACTCCAAGTTCTCTTTCCTCAGCAACCCTCGTGACCTCGCTCAGTGTCAAGCTAGTCCATTCACGAATGTTGTCCTCCCACCTCTTTTATTGTCTCCCTCTTCTTCTGCCTCCCTGCACCGTGCTTTGTAGGATGGTCTTTGCAAGGCCTGATGCTCTGGTGACGTGGAAAAATCACCGGAGTTTCCGGTTCTTCACCACTGAGAGCATGGCTTGTGTGATGGTGAAGATTCAAGCATCGGGGCAGAATTGACTATTGGTAAAGACGTCTAACAGTCGTAATATTTCGCATTGATCAACAAGCAACTGGAATCTTTCGTCGCTAGAATTTCGGCCAGCTTGTTTATAAACTTTTGTTCTTTTTCGTTCACATCCACCTTTTGTGGTGAGAAACCGGCAAAGCAAGTCTGGAATGAATGATCGACCGTGGTTCTGTCGCGGTTTGAAATCGCAATCGTCATCACGAGATTTTCGCTTAAGTCGTAGTGATTTATTTTAAAACAAGACACTGGTCCTTATTAGTTATGTGCCGATTAACACATCTCAAGGTTTATGATCTGAGTTCATCATATTTCTGTGTAATATAAATAATGCTCTACGCTCGTATGTGCTCTCAAACATTGTCAGAAGACTTGACTGAGCCAAACACACGTTGACTAAAATGAACAGTCAATGTGTGTTTTGAAGTGGGTCAAAATTAAGACAATACACGTATCAGATGACTTAACTGAGCGAAACACACATTGACTAAAATGAACAGTCAATGTGTGTTTTGAAGTGGGTCAAAATTAAGACAATACACGTATTGACTGGAAATTTTAGTCATTACATGTATTGCCTAGTGGTAACAGACAAAACACGAATTGACTGCTTTTTTTAGGCAATACACGTATTGACTGAATACACAGATTGCCGGTAACATATATATTAGCATGTAGGCTTATAGTTACAATCAAACTGTTTGGCTACCTTTATTGCTGTGACAGTGTGTGTGTGTGTGTATGGGTGTGTGTGTGTGTGTGTGTGCATGAGCGCACTTATATTTGTATTTGTGTGTGTCACGTGGGGTTTAGTTGTTGCTGGGCTCTGCACAATGGAATGCTGTAACCCTCACGCTTTATTCTATGGGAACTGCTAGTTAGTCACCCTGTGAATTACTTTAATACATTTATTTATTTAGCTCGGTCTGTGTTAAGGCTGGGATACAGAGATAGATAGAAAAATGGTAAAAGATCACTGTCACACTAGCTTTCACACGGCTATGAATCATATGTAGTCCAGCCACTTGATAACAGTTGAAATCACACATTTATTTCTTCAACTCTATACAAGATCTTCGATGTACTACTCTACCTTAAAACGTAATAAGTCACTGCAAATAATTCGATCGCTGATAGTCTAGGCAGCTGTTATGTCTTCATAGGGCATTGGCTACTACAGTTCATGAAGATTGGACTACTGGATTATTCACCCCAATATTTGTTATATGTTGGTTTTTCAAGACCAGTTGTAATATTAGCACATACAATTATTTTAAATTCATTACGAAGAAAATTTATTAAACATATTTTTTGCTCATGGAATTCTGCTCTTTCACTGGTTCATATACTGTTTCAATGCAATAATTGTGACTTGTTGCTACCAGTGGAAATGAAAAACAGTAAGATACTTAGTGATTTAAATTTTTCAGTTTGTTTAAAGCTTGCAAAATGTTTTATCTGTTGGAAGATTTATATAGTTGGGTTTTTTTTTTTTAAAGTGACTATAGTACGAAGAGTCCATGTGTACATTAAATCATAGAGGTTTGGGGAAGAGAGAAAGTTATTTAATTTAATTTGTTTTTTCTCAGTTCTTGTTAATGAGTTGATTATTTGATATAGTCAGTTATTTTAATTTGTTCATTAGTATACTCATTTTCTTATTTTCAATATCTAAATCACTTAGGTGAATAATAGACAATAAATGAGTAACACACACAAACACATATCCGGTCCTACCATACACCACGCTTCTGAGCTTTCAAGAACTTGTGCCAGATCAGTCAGACATGAACAGATTTATAAAGGTGGACTAATATGATCCGGACTTAAAATTGGTGAGTAGCGCTCTTTGTTTGGCGAGTACAGTTTTCTTTCTGGTTGGTAAATTTTTAGACGTACTCGCCGAGGGTGAGTAAAGCATATTCAGAACTGTTCTTTAAAAGGTGCATGTCGACATCCGACTTTGTTTCAAATAATGCAATTGCTTGTGCTTCTACTGCTAAATTATAAAGCACGTTTAGCGAATAATACACTATTGACCTTTGTCTGTTGCAGGTTTCCTCTATGCTCTTGGAGCTAATGCATCCAGTTATGCTTCATGACAAGATGCCATTGCGTGTTGGGGCAGATGCGAATTGTTTTTACTGCTCCTTGTCTCGCGTAATGAATTTGGTGATGTGGACTCCCACCTCCTTCTGAGACTCTTCATCTTGCTGAAAATTGGAGACCATCGCCGGTACTATGACGTTATGTACAGATTGAACATTCATCTGATTAATGATGTAAAATTAGTTTGCAGTTCTTGGTGGGATCTCATGCTAGCAACTTCCAAACCAGGTTGTTATGCAGATATGGTGACCATGTACGCAGCAAGTGCAGTACTTGGTTTTCCTATAAAGAGCTATTATCCACCCAGCCATAATTCAGAGTACCTGTCAGAACCTCTGTCCCGTCTGGTTTATGGGCGTGGTGCTCATCACTCTGGAGTGCCTGCTTTTGTCCTCATGTAGACAATGGTGGAGATCCTCCCAGATGTTAGAAACTTCTGCCCCAACCATTTTGTTGTGCTTCATGAAAAGCATCCCAGAACTGAAGAGTTCACAGATCTAACATGTCCGAACATTAGTCGCAAGCCCGAAAGGACTACGTTAAAGACTTTGGTGGAGATCAGTGATGCAAGTTGGAGTGCAGAGTGTGAGGCTAGTAGGAGTGCAGAGTTTGGAGGAGGACAGAGGTTAGTGAGGTAGGCAAGAAGTCAGATGTTAGTGAGGTAGGCAGATGGACAGAGGTTAGTGAGGTAGGCAGGAAGGCAGAGGCAAGTGAGGTAGGCAAGAGATCAGAGGTTAGTGAGGCAGGCAGGATTCAATCTGTCTTCACTGTTACTCAGAATGAATCAGCCTTTCGCTTATTTTTTCCATGTTTTGAGCATAGAGTTAGGTGATAGGGCTTCTGAGCCAGTGTTGGGTTCTGTTGGAGAAGCAGCCATTCGCCAAGCCATTTCCCGTTCATTTCCTTTAGCTTCAAGGATCTCATATGAACGGCATCTGCTGTCGAATGCCAAACGCTATCTTAGCGACAAAGTAGGCTGTAGCCTGCAGGTTAGAAAACGCTTCCTTGATGGTATCTTTGGGTCCAGTGGTATGGTATGTGCAGACAGTAGAGTAGTGTATGAGGTTCGTGCAGAAGATGTTGCAGGTGTCGTTCAGGAGGCAGCATCAGCTTTTCAGAACAATTTCAGAAAGACATTGAAACCTGCATGGATGAAAATCATGTGTATTATGGTTAGACCACAAGCACATTCGGGTTGGATGAATAACAGTTCAGAGTCCATTAATCATGTGTTCAAGATGGCTGTTGATTGGCAGCCTCAAAACATCTCTCAGCTTTTTGACACTCTTCGAAATGTATTCAGGGGTCATTATGTGGATGTAGAAAGAGCTTTTGTTGGACAGGGTGATTACAGGCTTGTGCCTGCCATGACCAAGTTTGCGCAGCAACCGGCAGTTTGGGAAAAAAAGACCATAGATCAGCGAAATCTGCACTGGCAACGGTTCATGAAGGCGTGTGTGCCTGTATCTTCTCTTGCAACAACTACTAGCACTGATGGCCGCCTCACAGTCTTAACTGCCCCATCTGGGGGCTGAAAGCCTTTCAAAGAAATCAAACACGCAATACAAGGACAACCTCATGCAAGCGTTCCAAGGTGTTAACCAGTGCTTATACCCAGTCTCTTTACACCAAATCTACTTTCAGCTGTGAATGATAGGAATGAGTCTTTCTATGGCAGTGGTCGGAGTACAGAGTTTCATGTTAGTGAGGCAGGCAGTGGTAGGAGTGCAGAGTTTTAGAATATGATGTTTCTGAGTTTGCGTGCTCTAGTCTAAAACATTTTAGGTGATGTTAGTTTGTATCATTTGTATCTGTTCAATGGTTTAGCTAATTGCTCATATGGGAGAGGTCTGTGGCCCAGGAAGAATATGTCACATGTGTTATGACCATGTGCACCACTGACCGTTTCCTTCATTTGTCTTGGTGGTTGGTGGGTTTCATTTGATGCTATATTTTGATTTTCCCCTATTCTCTCCATCTTCATCTCGATAACACCTCCATGTACCCTTTGTTGATTCTGTCCGAAACTTTAGAGTTGTCTTGACAACAACACTCTCTAAGCCGGAAATTCTTTTCTCACAAAACTAATTTTTCATTTGCCATGCTCAAATTTTTTCACACAACTTATTCATGTTACTAAACACTTTGTCCTAATAAGCTCTGTTAAAGAGTATCTCACCACTGAAGAAACTTCCAAACTAGTAACTTCTGTCATCTCTCACGCATTGATTATTACAACTCTCTTCTCGCTGGTCTTCCTGATTTGACAATCCAACCTCTTCAGTGTGTTAAGAATATTGCTGCCTGCCTCATACAAACAAAGAATAAAATCTGACCATATTTCTCCTTTAGGTTTTACTGCACCTTCTTCATTGGTTGCCTGTCTTTCAGACCAGACAATTCATTTCTCCATGCTGAAATGCATTTATCATACAACTCATTCATGTTACTTATCCACTTAGCTGTATCAGCTCTGTTAAAGAGTATCTTACAAATGAAGCAACTTCCAAACTAGTCACTTCTGTCGTCCTCTCACATGTAGACTATTGCAACTCTCTCCTTGCTGACCTGCCTGATTCAACAGAATCAGTGCTGAATAATGCCTCATTCTAAAAGAGACAAAAATCTGGCCATATTTTTCCTTTACTGCATCATCTTCACTGATAGCCTGTCTCTCTGTGACGACACGAGTTTTGACGCACGCTAAGATTATGCTGTGTCTGAGTGTATACAGTTTCATATCTCTGAGAGTGCGATGTGCAAAAGTTTGAATCAGCATTGTATTGCGTAGATTATGATAGTTTTTTCACGTGGGCTCAGTTGCTATTTAGTACAAGAAGCCTGAGCGGAGTTTGCTGCCTTGTACTGTGGACTGGGGAAAGCGGCGAAGAGGGTGAGAGTCAGGCCGATATTTGTTGAGGTCTGACTTGACTGGGTAGAGTGTGATTGCCACTATTTGAGGATAGGTGTAGAGTCCTTCTACAAGGGTTGTGTTTGTGTTTTGGAACCACCCAAGGTCTTGTTTCCTTAGTAAGGGCAAGAATGTCCAGTATGCTGTCAAAGCTGTGAAATAAAGCACTTTTCCACAGTTCGGAGGAATATCACTGCCACCACTTCTATTTGATAGGTGTAGGGTGTTTCCTAAGGGTGTGTATTCTTATTTTAGAGACCGCCCAAGACTACGCCAGTGCCAGGGTGCCCGGTGACCAGTAACAGACGAACGAACCATCTACTCTCTACAGACAGTGTTGAGGTGTTTATGTGTCTGTAACCTCACAGGCCGAGGACTTGAAGGTGAGTGGGTGCCAAGTATCTCAATTCTTTGGTGGCTATACACTCTGAGCATGCGTATGTGAATGAATGATGATGGATGAGGAGGAAAGGGGTATGTTGATAAATAGTATTTTTCATATGATTTTCTTGGTGGAATGTGTAAAATGGAATAATGTTATAAAATTGTTGAAGTTGTTGCAAAAACGAGGTCATGAGTGACGATGTATTATAGTATGCAAGAGGGGTGGTGAATGTGAGAGAGGGGTGATGAAAATGAGGTCAAGGGTGACGATGTATTATAGTATGCTAGAGGGGGTGATGAATATGAGAGAGAGAAGATGAGTCAGGAATGTTGTTTAGAAATTGAATTATAATATGCATTTGTATAAATATTCATGTTTATGAGAAGGTATATAAATTATAAAAGAATTATGAATTGTTGTAATGCATAAATAAACAGGTCAAGGTGGCGGACGGCGGAAGGAGTTATTTCCCATATATTGTTTACATTGTTGAGATAGCTTAGTAAGACGGTTTATTTGTTGACCAGATTGGGCCTACTGTTACTGCTATTGCTACTACTACTACTTCTGCTACTACTACTGTTTCTCCTTGTACTGTTGCCGTCGGGTAATTGGCTGCTGTTGCCCCGTTCTGGCATCATGGGTGCCGTGCTGAGCCGTTTGCGCGACCATCGCCGCCTGGGTGCTATGAGACCCCTACAACCGGGAGACGACCACCTGGGTTTTCCACACGCAGGACGACACACCTTCACAGTCATACATACATACATTACACGCAAATAAAACATACTACATATCCAGTGAATTTTCACGCAGTTTCTTTTCTGGGGAAAGTGGTGAAGAGACAATGAACTCATGAAGTATCCAGTTCAGACAATTTAACTAAATACATTTCTTCAAGTCTTGGTGACTGTACACTTAAACCATCAGTTGTATTATTTCAGCTTTATTTTCATATTGTTATATCGTGGTTGTGTGGGCATTTTGTGTACAGTGTCAGGGGTCTCGGATTAGACAAGGGAGTTAATTATTTTTTAATTGTTGGGGTTGTGGGTCTGGACAAAGAGCTTAATTATAGAAAGAGGGGGGAACTTGGTACAGAACCGTGAGACGGAAGGTACGAGTTACGCGCCCTTGTCGACATGTTGAGAATGGCTCGTGGCAGAAAGACAAAAGGCCACCGAGTTAAACAGGGCGGTGACTTTTGCACAGCCATCAATTGCCGTTATGCCAGATACAAGAAAAGTTGTGATGGCAAGTTCTTTTTCAAGTTTCCAAGAGACAAAGAAAGGTAAATTGCAATTGAAAAACTTCTTTTTTTGGTGTTTATATAGACCTAAACCAAGACCGCTGCAGTGTTGTTAAAACAATCGGGGAGAGGCTTCATTGATTCATGTTATATCTATTCTATGCTACTAGCAAAACTGTTTGCTTGCTGACAGTTTACGTTCAACAAGTCGCTCACTGTTTACGTTGTTTCTAGGTTGTTTGACTATTATATTTGTGCTTACATTTCAAAAGTAGATGTTGTCAGATTGACAGTTTGGCTTCGTCAAACTGCTTTTGTTAACAAGTTAAATTAGACTAAGTCTGTTTTTCTCCTCATAATCAAATACTGTGCAAGATAACCCCTACGCACAAAAATGGTCCTTGATCTGTTGTAATCCCTTTTTGTTTGAGTGTAAACGGGAAAAAAATGTAATGTAGAAACCCAGTCCTTGTTCTGATCTCTGAATATCTGCGCATTATATCTATATTGCGCGGAATGTTGTAGTCTAGGTTCTTATTGTTCTGTTTGATTAATTAATTATTTTTCATCAACAGATGCAAAAAGTGGATCCAGCTTTGCAGGCAAAAGTTCCGGAAAGGCCTTGAACTTGAGGATTTCAACAAAAAAGGCTGCAAGTTCTGTAGTGAATCATTTCCAGGCTTGTCAGTTCAATTGCCCCCAAGAAAGGAAGAGGCTGGTGTGGAATGCTGTCCCTACCGTATTTCAAATCCCCAATCCTCCACCACTGGTATGTAAGCCAGTGATCTAGACATTAAAAATCTAGATGTACATGCTACCCCAAATGCTTTGACTGTCCAGTTCAGTTGTCTTGTTTGACAGCTGGAAAAAAGTTTGTCTTTGTCTGATTTTGTGTTCTATATTCAAAATAATAATAATAATAATAATAATAATAATAATAATAATAATAATAATAATAATAATAATAATAATAATAATAATAATAATAATACATGCCACGTGTAATGGCATGAATGCAGTAGTATGACAGATATATGTCACTTCATCAGAAAGATTTCACTTCTTCTGAAGAATCTGTAGCTGAGACGTGAGAAAGAAAAAAAAAACGTTGATTATGAAGTGACTGATGTTATCAAGCCAGTGATGTGGGAGGAGGTGAGAGGGTTGGGTAGGAGGGGGCACCTGATATAAATTAAATTCACATTATTAGTGAAACATTTTGTTATTGTGTTTTATTGTGATTAATTGATTGAATGACAGAGCTCTCTCTTCCCCCTTCTCTGTCTCTCTCTCACTATCTCTCTCTTACGATTACGGATTTACACAGTTCCGGATAAATGAAGCAGTCTGTCGTGCATATTTTAAATTTAAAATATCTGTCGTTGATTAAAAAATAATAAATTCAAGGGCAGAAAACGAACCTATGACATACACGCATAAGCAGCATAAAAGCACCAAATAAATGTCAGCAAGTAAACGTAAACCAAAAAAAAATAAGACAGCAGTAGTGGAATGTTAATAATAATGCAAACGTTGCCATAGAAATGTTCTTTTGAATTGTAACTATTCCGAGCAAAGGGAAATAATCCGTGAGAGCGTCTCGCATTTTTGTATATGACGTAATGGGAGTTCCCCCTCTTTCCGTAATAAGCTGTTTGGTCCGGATAAGGGTTGGGTTGGTTTAGATTTCCCATTCTCCTGTTTGTTTGTGTGTTGAATAAAAGAGTGTAAATGTTCATCTGGCATTTGTGTTAGTATTTTAGTTTGAGTTTGCATCGTTCCACTCGCTGGTTGAGCTGAAGTTACTGATCCCATTCGGGTGACGTGACACTCCGAGAATTCAATACAAGACCCTGTCACTTTGTTACACAGCTGCCAACAACTTTGCTCCATCATACCTCTCTGACCTTCTTCGACTTTATACTCCATCCTATACGCTTAGCTCAGACAGACCCTCTTCTTCAGATCCCTCGCACAATACTTGTGTGAGCCTTTTAGTCAAACCGTCCATCCCTTTGGATCGAGCACATTGTCTCACTGCAACAAAAGCCCATCTTCTCTTCTTTTACTCATCTCTTTCCACAATAAAATGCAACAACTGCTCATATTCATTCTCCTTTCCCCAATCCCAACTCGTCCCCCTTCCTTTTTTATCTTTATATTTTTGCTATTTTTATTATTATTATTATTATTATTATTATTATTATTATTATTATTATTATTATTATTATTATTATTATTACAGTAAAACCTCCGTTTTTAGACCCTCTCTTAAACGACTTCCTCCAACATACGATCGGGAAAAAATTCACAGATGCTTTGTACTATATAAACGACCTCCATAAACGACTACCTCTAAAACGCGACTTGCGACCTTCAAATAATAATATTACGACCTAGCATCTTAAAAATTCAGATTCCAAAGCAATACTGTATTTGTGCGCTTGAAGAAAACAATTTCGCTTACAACTTTTAACAGCAGAGGATGCATTAAAGCAGTTTAAAATACTCTAAGGAGCTGACCAGATTTGCCCTGAGCAGGGGCCTGTCAGATCTTGCCTACACCATGTCTGGTGTTCAAAGTGACATACTAAGAGAACATGCACGGGTGGGGGGTCATGCAAGCAAACAGAAATAACCGCTTTCTTAAAAAAAACAACCAACTATTCAATGATTGAATAAACATAATTACAACAATATTAATGGGGTTATCTTATAAATAGTTATAACTCCAAACATGCACTCAGCACTTACATACACTTTTAAACAACTATCATACCAACATTGATTTTTTTTATTTTGTAAATAATGAGGAACAGGAAGATATTGACTGTATTGGTTGTGAGACAGAGTTTAATCTATATTTCTGAAAGATGGCAGACGTTCCATATACTAAATGGTATGTGTACTTTTTGTACATGTATCTATTTTACTTAATTTTCTAAATGTCTTTTTCGAAAATGTCCTACCTCCTTTTTAAGACCCCTCCAATTTAAGAACTCATTTTAATGGCAATTTAAAGGTCGTAAAACGGAGGTTTTACTGTATTATTATTATGTGTGTGTGCTTAGTTATTTCTTAATAAGATCAAGAACCTGATATATATATAGTTTTACAGTACTTTAATGTTTTACATGTCGTAGCGTTTTAACCTAGTTTTGATCTTATCCTATCCTTACCCTATCTAGGCTATGACAGGTTTATTTATTTATATAATATAATTATATGTAATGTAATATGTGAATAATATTTATGAGCATGTGAGTTGTATAGATTTTGCCTAGTGATTGATGGTGTGTATCTGTCTCTGTTTGCTTTGTTTTAAGTGCAGGTTTGAGACAGTTTGCTCCATTGTGGAAGCTTCGATCCTGGATCTTCAGAACATCTCCCTGGTTGGTTTTTGTCCATGCACTATCTACAATGTAGCCCATCAGCCACTCCCATGTTGTGCCTATAACCTTGTATTTTTTATTTGCTGGATAGTTTAAATGACAATTCTTTGTTTTTTTGTGTGTGTGCTATTTGTGAATTAAACTGTTATACATTCTAAACCAATTGGTCTGTGGGAGTATTATCAGGTTCTAGGATTCAACTATAGATTTTGAAAATCAATGTGTTAAAAATATGCATGCATGTATATATTCATGTGTATATGTATAATTATATACTTATTTTCTATCAAACATTTGATTTTGATGAAAGTTTGTACATGTACAATTCAATGTGCGATGATCATTTGTATCTTACACGTTGTTATCATTATGGCAGTATGATGGATATTGTGACCATCGATCCACCAACCTCCCACTCCCTTGGCACTGTGGTATGGCTTTTATCCTCTTGCATATTATTATTCCACTTCTTGTGAGAGAGAGAGAGCGTTTGTCATGTGATATGAATATGTCAATTGTAAGATTTTGTCTTGTATCTTTTACCATGACGCTTTTATTTGATTGTCTTCCCCAGTGGGGATACCAGGAGATGTTTTAGTATAAATAGTTCCCCCACTTTCTGGAAGTTTAGTGCTTTAAATTTCCTCTTTTCTATTACTCTTTATATTTCTGCGTTCGCTTTTCTTTACTGGTGTTTTCCTCCATCCCACTCTCTCCTCTCCGTTGTGGTGCCAGGATTTTCTGTATAAACAGTATCCCTTTGTGGAAAATTAGTGCTTTAAATTACCACTGTTTTTGTCATTCTTATTTGTAGTTTCCCGTTCCTAATCTGTTCTATTAATCTATCTTTTTCCCTACTTTTTTTTCTTGAAAACTCTCTCAGAACTTTTTATTTGTGTATGGGGTCTGTTGGGTCATCTTGAGAATATTGGACGCTTTCTGCCAAATGGTCACTAGGTCTTTCTATGGTAATATTATTTAGCAATGTAGGCATTTTATATGTATGTGTTTGCTTAATAGTTTAGAATGATGCGTATATTCTATTTTGTTTTTGTAATCAGGGGGTTCGATAAATTAGAATACGGCCTCAGCGTCCCCTGCATATGATGTCTTTATTGTAAAGTGACCAGCTGGTGGGAGTTCCATCGGTGTTACCATTAGGGTTGTTTCATCAGGTCTTCTATACGGATCAGGGGTGTGCGCTCTTTCAACCTAGTTGTGGCCCTGATTCGGCTCTTTACAGTCTGTTGGACCCTTTAATCAATTACCAATTTTCTGTTGTGTACAGTGTTCACTCTTTCAATATGTAATTTATCTGTATTTTATCAATCCCTTTTCACAGTTTTTCTCAGCATTTTTATTATATTGGGTTGGCCTCCCTGTCTGTGGTGGCTAGGTAGTAAAAATTGTACACACCAGGATGATCTTTGGGTCTTATTGGCCGGACCTGCCTTTTTATGTATGTAATTTGAGTCTATTTTTTCACTTTGTTTTGTAATTTGGAGCTGACAAACTTTGTTTATAATTTGGGGCTGACAAAATAAGCAGAGGGGCGCAGTTTGCAGTCCGTTGGACCCTATAAACAATGAATAACTAAGCAGAAGGGCTGACACCATCAACATTACCTAGCTTTATTTACCTTTGTGGCAAGCTGGTCATAGTATCATAAATTTGTATGGGTATTTTTTATGGATCCTATACATGTTTCCTATCTTGTAAGAGATAGACCCTTTTTGTGTGAGTGTGATCCAGCTATGACTGTTATAGGTTCACTGGACCATATAAACACGAAATCAAATACAAATTTCATTGTCTTATATGTGTGTATATCATTTTAAAAACATGTATTATAATGTATGATTGCGTACTGCTGAGCACTTTGAGCAGGCATTGCTAGTTTTACTTATTTTATTTATTTTTAAGTAAAACTTTGTATTACCTTGTGTTTGACACTTACGTTTAGAGCTACATTTTATTTAACGATTTCTTTCACTTAACCTTTAAACTCTATCTTTTCCTAGTAGCTGTTGACAAGTTTGTGTTTAATAAAAAACAAAAAGAATGGTACTTTGATGTTTTTTTTTTAAATTTATTTTTCTCATATTGAAATGTTTTATTCGCATGCCATATTCCTAGTGTGTTTATAGGATGTCACTTAGCAAAATAAAAATCTGTTAAAAATCATAAAACTTGTTTTATTAATTTCTTGAATATAGTATATGCACAGCTTTCCCTTTGTCACACATCTTTTACATGTGAAGAGCAGACTTATCTGTTGTGCTTCTTTTACACTGTAATAAATTAAAAAGAATACATTTATTTTATAACTTGTGACATCCAAGGTGTTTTCTACAAACTGGAACAAAAATTCTTATTACAAAGTAAACGTAGCTTTTTGATCAAAACTGCCCCAACCATTTTGTTGTGCAATAAAACACAACAGCCTGCAAACAGATACTTGGCCAAGAATTTCACAGTACAATTTAATCTCGTTTCGTGGAACATTTTCACTGTTGGTGCGATTTGACCATTTCAACTTGTCATATCAAAACTATTATATTTGTCCTCGCTGACAAATCTCTCCAGGTTCTTCTTTGATAAAAGCAGGCAACAATTCTCCATTCTGTTTTCTATAACAATAAACAACCCTTTTCCTTTTTATTCTCTTTTCACAAAGACAGTTATCCTGGTTTTAAACTGAATCTAAGAATTTACAATACAACCAATTCCAAGGAATGATTTATCAATACAACAGTCATCATATTGCTCTCAAAACTGTATGGGTGTTCAAGAATAGGGACCTTATTTGGTACCCCCTCCCCCCATTACCCTCTGGGGGGGGGGGAGAGGGGGGTTCTGTATAAAAATACTATCCCCACTTCCCACTGTTGCTGTCTTTTTCCTTTGTTCTTTCTCATTCCTTCTTTGCTCTACCAATCTACTATACTGTCTTCTTCGCTAGATCAGTCACCTAAACAACCTGTTTTCTTGAAAGCTGTTCCGGGACAAAACTCTTCATTTGTGTTTGAGATCTGTTGGATCAGCTTGGAAATATTGGACGCTTTCTGCCAAATGGTCTTTGGGGCGTCCTATGATATTAATAATATTATTTGGCAATATAGGCATTTTATATGTATATGTTTTGTTGATATTTTATAATGATGTTTGTATTCTATTTTGTTTTTGTAAACGGGGGTTCGATAAATTAGAGTATAGCCTCAGCGTCCCCTGCGTGAGATGCCTTTATTGTAAAGTGACCGGCTAATGGAGTGCCTTTAGTGTTACCACTAAGGTTGTTTCAGCAGATATTTGATATGGAGCAGGGGTAAGTCCTCTTTCATTGAAGTTGTGGTTTTGTGGTACTTATTCGTGTCTTTGCAGTTCGCTGGACCCTGTAAGCAATGATCGAATAACTAACCTCATTTGGCTCCAAATTTTGATGTGAGCGTAAGGTTAAAATAAGCATAAGGTTAGCAAAACCTTTAATTAATTTTCCAGTAGCTCAGTTTAATTGATTAGTTATTTTTCTTTTTTTTTTCATTATGATTTTTTTTAAATTTTAATGTGGGGAGTGTACGTGTTATGCATCTTATCAATTCGATAAAGAAGTAAAGACGTTAATAAACCAACCAACCAACACACACAAACACTTGCCACTGTCATGCATAAACAAATAATACACTTTCTATTAGAACTTGTAATAAGTACAATAACTATACATGATGAAATATTTCTTTGTACAAAATAAATCTGGAATAAAATGCACAATGGTAGCACACACATATGTTTTGCTTGCAGCGTTGTTGTTGTTGTTGTTGTATCAAATTTTATTCATCTGATTAACATAAGCTTGCAGCGCCTGTATGTAGTGTATATATACGTACAATAAAACACTTAGAAACCACTAAACATATATATTTGCCTTGCATTGTTTTTTGTGTGTGTGCATATAGGTTATTTGCTACTCATGTGAATATTCAGAGTTCCGAGGAACTGTTGTCAGAACGTATTTTTTATAACCACAACATTCAGATTGGTAAACTAACCATTTTCTATAAACAATGGTTCATTAAAGATCTGTTTTGCATAGGTCATTTGATCAATGAAATGGGACAATTGTTGTCTTACAATGAATTTCGAGAGAAATATAATATAAACACGAATTTTGTAACCTATGCTGGATGTATAGAAGCTGTTAAAAAATATATGCATACGTTTTCGTTTCAGTTACAAAATAATAGTCATTGTGAAATAAATAAAACCTGGAAAATTCTCAGCTCGGTCTGCAGAGGAGCACAGTTGTACTATGATATTTTCACCACGGATAAGACACGGCCAAATTGTTGTAGTAAATGGGAAGGCAAACTAGAGAAAGAAAGAAATTGGAATTCAACTTTTCAGAAAATTCAGAAGATTCGTGATATAAAATTAAGATGGCTTCAAATACGCATAGTGCACAGAATAATAGCAACAAACACTGTTCTCTCAAGCATGGGTATTGCTGCTGATGCAATGAGCTCCTTCTGTGGAACTGAACGAGAAAATATTCAGCATATTTTTTGGAAGTGTGAAAGAGTTCAAAGATTTTGGACTCAATTTCAGTTTGTTATTAATGATCGTTGTCACAATGTTGTAGATTTAAATTTAAATGAATGTATTGTTTTGTTTGGTTCTGATGAACGTATTTAAAACTTCTCTGTCCTATTCTGGTTCAAGTGTGTGGAATTCTCTACCAGAAGAGCACGATCCCTGTATTTCAAGTTTTTTAGCAGTATTTAAAAGTACGTTATGACATTGAAAGGTACGCTTCTGTTTTGACAATGAATGTTAATAGACTCAATATTGAGTGGTTTCCGTACAAATCTCTATTAGATATAACTCCTGATCATGTTTAGCACTCTTGACAGCATATTTTAATTATGTTTTCAAAAGATATAATATATTCTTTTTTCTTTCTCTTCATTCGTACTGCTGTACATTTGAGATATGTATGTAAGTTTAAGCCTTTAAAGGTATCTGTTTATTACGTTGTGAAATGGACATGTCAAATGTAAAATCATGTACGACGTTGCAGACGCCGCACAACGCTGCATGCGTGAAGTGAAGCTGCAGGGCACCCCAGCTATCAAAACCTCCCTTTCTCTCTCTCTCTCGCTCTCTCTCTCTCTCTCTCTCTCTCCCTCCCTCTCTCTCTCTCTCTCTCTCTCTCTCTCTCTCTCTCTCTATCTCCCTCTCTCCCTCTCTTAATTTAAATGTGTGTAGATGTGTGAGTGTGTGGTCTTGATTTATCTGCAGAATGTTTGAAATATATGCATACTTGTATGTGTGTTCCGTTTTATCATCAAAAAATGATTTGAAATGTAAATTTATTCAGATTGAAAAATTTTAAGATAATGTATTACACATGTTGGAGATTAAAAATAAATGAAAAAAAAAATATATATATATATATATATTTGCCTTGTTGTATTCAAGTTATATAATTAATATTGTTATCGGGTATTATAAATAAACTTTCAAACAGTTAATGGCCTGAAGAAGTTTTTTAAAAACTGAACGCTTAGCAAAATCAAGAATAAACAAATTGAGGGATAACATTTTTTGGTTACAAAGTGTTGTATGTGTTATTCTTCTTGTATTCAGGAGATAAACATACCGCCGGTAGTAGTGTGGAGCAAGCAGCTGGGGGTGATGATATACTTTATTATATATAACGGTTGGAAATAAATACCTGCTTAGAATTATTAACAATTATACTATCTATATAGTGAGTTGTTCTTGTTGCCGTCAAAGTAATTCCCCCCTTCCCCTCCGCCACCCACCCCAAAGCTGATATTTCAATGATATGTAATCCAATTTACCCATTAAAAGCATCTTTTGATAGACATTGAACTCCTTTTTAATCTCTTTCTGTCTCAGAGTAACGTCCCTTGACATTTGGCACGTCCAAATCTGACGCATCAAGCTGATTTTTCATTGATATGCAATCCAACGTACCCATTAAAACCATGTTTTGATATGCATTAAAATCCTTTTTATTCAATTTTGCTTATTTCGGCTTCTTTTCGCTCTTTTAATTCCTTTTTCGCTCTTTTATTCCTTTTTTTCCCTCGTCTTGGCGACTTTTAACGGAAATTCCCGAATCGAACAGTTCACCGGGCTGATGTTTCAGTGATACATAATCCAATTGGGAGCGCCTATTGGCAATCGATTGCCTTTAGGTTTTAAACGCTATTGGCAATCGATTGCCTTTAGGTTTTAAACGCTATTGGCAATCGAGGCTCATGTGCAGTCAGAATACTGTTGTATTCTACCTAGATAACGTGTTGCATACAGTAGGCCTATTCAGTAGCCAGAGATGTGTGTGAAATAAAAGTAAACAACGGTTATTCCCACTCGATTACGTCATCACTCACTGAAGTTACCTCCCTTGTGGTTAGACAACGCAAAAAAATACAATGAATAATTAATTAGTTGGAGTGGCCACTTAATCTTGTTTGCATGCTACAGCCTCTACTACTACTACTATTACTACTGCTGCTGCTACTACTACTACTACTACTTTTTATACTGTTATTCTTTCAGCAGAATTTATTTCAATATTACTTTATTTTGTTTTAAAATTATGTTTATTTGGATTTTCTTGTTAGAAAAGTAATATTAAGAAATTAAAATTATTAATATCAACAACAACAACAGAAAAAGAACAATATTATTAACACTACTCATAGATATATATCTACTACAATTTTCTTAGATTTTATTTTGATTTTTAATTTAATTTATGTATTTATTTATTTATCATCTAAGAAGGATCGACGTTGGCAGCCATTTTGGAATGAACGCCGAAAGGAAAGACAACCTCGATATTCTACATCCGCCGATTGCCTAGGCTATTTATAGCACGCGCCGATTGCCTATGCTATTTATAACACGCGCCGATTGCCAATAGGGTTTGAAACCTAAAGACAATCGATTGCCAATAGTCACTTCGAATCCAATTTACCCATTAAACGCATCTTTTAATAGGCATTGTAACGAATAGATATTTGGATGGGTGCCTGTTTATAATAGTTAAGTGAATGCAAATATAATTGACTCCTAGATCAAAATAAAGTGTGCGTGCAAGTCTCTCTGTTTACTACCACACCCACAAATTCTCAGATTCTCACTAACACAGGCAAACACCAACACAAATATAGTTCAGTTCATACGTTCCACGCTCTCAATATTTTATATAACAAACCACAATATTTTACACCAGTCTTTTACCAGATCTTTTACACCAATATTTTACACTAATCTCTCACACCACATACGTCAAATTCGAGCTTGGATGGCTGGCAAAATTAACACAAAAACGTGTTACCTCTACAACTGGAGGGAGCGTGTGCACACGAAGGTTAAGCCGAGCTACAGAGTCGTGTAGACAGGTAGTTAGACGAACAGTGACGATGTAGACAGGCTAGGCAGATGAACGAGCAGTGATGTTGTAAACAGGCAGATGGGCGCGCGCCTTCCCTATCTATCTGAGGTAGCAATGGTGCCTTGGTCAGGTATGAGGAGTATGGCTGACCGCCGACGCTTCCCGTGTCGCCCTTTCTCCGTTGTCTGAGACAAAGCCGTGTGTCCAGGTGTATGCGGCTAATAACAGCTTTCTGTAGGCAGCTACAACAATATATATACACGTCAATGCTCTGGCTTTTATAATCATATTGTTCTTCTTTGTTTCATCCTTGCTCACCTCCCTTAGTTTCTTCACTTTTCCAATTCCATTCCATATGTGATCGTTTCTTTCCTTCTCCCACAATGTTATCCATGTCCAGGTATAATTATTTCATGAATCAAAACTACTATCAACATACTCACACCTTTCATTCATATACATTATCTACTACTTTATAATAAAATCCCCATGTAATTAACAATATTATTACATCAATGAAAAATATATCCCATCTTAGTGGACAACAGCTCACCACCTCTCAACACAATAAATCCAGTGCAAAAATATACCTCTCCAACATTTCACAATCATAGCGTAGCGTTTAGAACTCAAGGCCGCGGGCCAAGGTCAAGACTTGCTACGTCACGAAAATGAGCCACGTGGCCACATAGACACAAACACGCGGAATTGTGGCGACGTTTGAAAGATTTCCTGTGGTTGTCTTGAGCGTGGCATTACTTTTTTAACACATCAGGCTACATGAAAACACACAGTATTTATTCACAAGTGTTAAGGCAATACTGAACATTTGCCCAAGTTAGCCTATTATGACAGAAAGTGAAATCGGGAAATGGAAATCCCAAATCAAATATTAAAAATCCCAGGGTATACATACAAATACAGGCCGTAACCAGTAAATGCTATATACTAGAGAGAGAGAGAGAGAGAGAGAGAGAGAGAGAGAGAGAGAGAGAGAGAGAGAGAGAGAGAGAGAGAGAGAGAGAGAGAGAGAGAGAGAGAATCTGAACCCAAAAAGCACCTAACAAGAACGCTGCAGTTGCAAGAATTTTAGAATATCATCATACAGCTAGGCCTATATTGTACAGACAGTAGGGAGTTATGTTGCTTTCATAATTTACGAGTGTGAGGACTGCAAAATGTGCGAGATGCAACTTAGTTTATCACATGAGAAACAAAAGTATCGAACCATGTAATAACCTTGTTCGTTTCTTACCTGGTCTGGAGTGTAGTGGGATGGGAAAGATATGGCCCGATTAAGTGATTGATGCATGACTGTTTATGGACTGATTGATTTGATGATTAATTAATATTCTTAATTACCCTATTATATTACCTTCATGTTTTTATTTAAATGTCGGCGGTGAGTGTTCGTGATGTGTGTGTGTGTGTTGTGTGTTTGGTTTAGGCTTGTATGACATGTAGGCCTACGTGCTTATAAGATCGTGTGACAATGTTGTAAAACCTTGTTTCACATTCCACTGTTTATAAAAAAATTGTTACAAAAAATGAGCTGCTTCTAAATCTTGTAATTGCCTTATGTTAATAAATAAAGTTGTTTTGAATTACATTGAAAGGATCGGGATTTCTTTGTCAGTCAAATACGAAGTGCTTGATACACAAAAACTTCGGATTCTTTGGTGTTCATTTAGCCGTTTGAGGAGTAAAACCTTTACATCCGCAGGCATGTACCCATCTTTCAAACTCTGTTCTTTTCTTTTCCCAGTCAGGAAATCGGAAAAATACTAAATCTTTCATGTAATCTTTGAATGAATAGCGTTCATCGCTATTGCAAATACCGTGGGCTACCGGCATGTTTGTGTCTATGACGCAAAGGATTGTGGGAATGAATCTATTTTTAACATGGGGCTTGACCTTGGCCCGCGGCCTTGAGCTCTAAACGCTACGCTATGAAAAATATTATAAATACCTGTAATCTTTACAGCACAATATACCATCCACTTTCAGAGAGAAAGTCCACTGAACCTACACATCCTGATAAGTTCTGCTTTCTACCTCTTCAGTATTCACAACAATATTTTTTTTCTTTCTTTCTTTATCTTTTTTTTCCGGTCCTGACACAATGACTCTACATACCCTCACACCTTGGAACACACAAATCAAGTGACTACAATTTCCCTTCCTGCCAGCTATTCATTATTCCATTGGTTCAACAATTTTAGCCAATGAAAATAATAACATAAATTATTCCAAAAATAAATCACATTTTAAAAATACTATTTATTGAGAACCGGAAAATTCACGTTCTCTACAAGCATTGAACTCCTTTTGAATCTCTTTTGAATATTTAGGCTCATTTTCTATCTCTTATTTGTTATTCCCGGGTTTTTCAAACTGGCTTGTATTTTCTGTCTCGGAGTAGTGTCCCTTCACATAATTTGCCTCCAAATCTGACGCTTCAAGCTGATTTTTCTTCTTCTTCTTTCGTTGGGGGCTGCCAACCTCAGCTTATTGAGGACACTGCAACCAAATGCTGGGTATGTTCTCGTTAACGGCATTCACCCGTCTAGGACATGAGCGTCAGGATCTTTAAAGTCCGTTATGATGGAGTGCATGCGACACAGACTAGACCTCGGTTTATACTCTCATCCGAAGGAGTAGGAAACGGGAGTAAAGTGTCTTTCCCAGGGACACAACACAATGGCCCGGACAGGGCTCGAACCCGGGACCTTCAGATCCGCAAGCCAGAGCACTACCATTAGACCACCGTGACTCGCAGTGATATACAATCCGATGTACCCATTAAAACCATGTTTTGATATTCATTGGAAGTCTTTTAAATCCTTTTTGCTTATTACCTGTCATTTTCGCTTTTTTACTCCCCTTTTCGCGCTTTACATTCCTCTTTTTGCTGGTCTTGGATCGATGGGCCCTATTACAAGGGGAAATCCCCGAATAGCTCGAGCCTAATTTTACATAAAAATATTGATAATTAATCAAATTCACCATTAAACTGCTTCTTTTATTATGGG
>CM072518.1:23179994-23317494 GCA_036898135.1 Oncomelania hupensis
GAGAGAGAGAGAGAGAGAGAGAGAGCTTTGTTTAGGAGTAATTTTCTCATATAAAGGAGGGTAAATGTGTGTTCGTATTGCTTTTGTTCGACAGTTTCTCACTTTTGTCACATTTAGTATAGTTTATTCATCGAATGATGTTTTTTTCCAGCCGGTGGTTATACTTCCAGTCTCATCTTTTTAAAAACTAATTTCTTAAAATCAAAGATATGTTTGGTAATCACGTTTATTTGACCTTGGGTTGGTGGTTTTAGGCTACATATCGTGTATTTGTAAAGTATTTTTAAAATTGTAAAATGGTTTATTTTTTCTTTAAAAAACTTCTTGTTCATGATATCTTGATACGCTGTTTTATGCGTTCCATCCAGAGCTTATACTAATTTGCATAAGTTGACTAAAACCAGTCGGTACATTTTCTTTGGTCGTTTATTTGAATTTTGTTATGAGTAATGAATTTGATCCTCTCTCTTGGTTACGAATAATAAGCCATTGATAATGAAGATGATAATGATGATGATGATGAAGAAGAAGAAGAACAACAACAACAACAACAACAACAACAACAACACAACAACAACAAGATGAACATGATGATGACGATGATCATCATGATGATGAAAAAGAAGAACAACAACAACAATCATGATGATGATGATGATGAAGAGGAAGAAGAAGAAGAAGAAGAAGAACAACAACAACAACAACAACAACAACAACAACAACAACAACAACAACAACAATAACAACAACAACAACAACAAGATGATGTTGATGATGATGTTAATAATGGTAATGATGATGATGAACATGATGATGGTGATGATGATGCTCATGATGATGATCATGACCATGATCAAGATGACGGTGATCATGATAATGATGATGAAGAAGAAGAAGAAGAAGAAGAAGAAGAAGAAGAAGAAGAAGAAGAAGAAGAAGAAGAAGAAGAAGAAGAAGAAGAAGAAGAAGAAGGACAACAACAACAACAACAACAACAACATGATGATGATGATGGTGATGATGATCATGATGATGACGATGATAATGATGATGAAAAAGAAGAAGATGAAGAAGAAAAACAACAACAAGATGATGATGATGGTAATGATGAAAAAGAAGAACAACAATGACAAGATGATGATGATGATGATGATGATGATGATGATGATGATGATGATGATGATGATGATGATGATGATGATGATGATGGTGATGAACAAGAAGATGATCATGATGGTGATGATGATGACGATGATGATGACGATGATATTGATGATCTGGACACAAAGATTGCTGCACTGACCAACGGACCTGCTGTGCTCAGGCCGTATACTACGCACACGCAGGCTAATGTGGGTTTTTAGTGACCAAAAATTGTGACCAGTTTGATTTGTGTGTGTACAGGTACAAACGTACGAACTCACGGATATTCAGATTTCCATCGAAACAAATGTTCACACAATAAAATTTTAATGCCCAAGGATATACGCGTAAGAAAAATTTGGGAAAATATGCATTTAAGTGAAAAAAAAAATTTTAACACCAACACAAGCACACACAAAAAGTTTTTAGAAACATCAAAAAACACGCCATACCAAAGAGCTTATTACGGATAGAGGGGGAACTTCCATTATGTCATATACAAAAATGCGAGACGCTCTCACGGATTATTTCCCTTTGCTCGGGCTGGCTATATTTCATCATCTGCTATATGAATGATCTGTGCGTGGTAACTTATTGAGCCTATGCCATTGCAAAAGAACATTTTTATGGCAACGTTTGCAAACAACTAACTTTTAACCATCATTATTATTAACATTCCGCTACTGCTGTCTTTTTTTATGTTTACTTATTGACATTTATTAGGTGCTTTTATGCTGCTTATGTGTGTATGTCATAGGTTCGTTTTCTGCCCTGGAATTAATTATTTTTTAATCAACGACAGATATTTTAAAATTAAAATATGCATGACAGACTGTTTCATTTATCCGAAACTGTGTAAATCCGTAATCGTGAGAGAGAGAGGGGGTGGGGGCAGGTTGGGGGAAGAGAGAGCTCTGTCATTCAATCAATGGGCTCTATGCACAAGTCGCCGCGCGAAAGCGGCATGGTCACGTCCTATCCTCCTATCCTGTCCCATAACCCGAAGGTCGTAGGGGCACCACAGATGATCGTTTAACCAGCATACTCCATCTTTCTCTGTCCTTAGCAGCCCTCATGGCTTCGCTCAGTGTCAAACCAGTCCATTCTCGAATGTTGTCCTCCCATCTCTTTTTCGGTCTCCCCCTTCTTCTACCTCCTTGCACTGTGCCTTGCAGAATGGTCTTTGCAAGGCCTGATGATCTGGTGACGTGGCCATACCATCGGAGTTTCCGTTTCTTCACCACTGTGAGCAGGTCATCGTGTTGTCCAATGGCTTGTGTGATGGTCTGTCGGACTTCGTCGTTGGTGATGTGTTGGGTATAGGAAATGCACAGAAGTCTTCTGTAGCACCTCATCTCCATGCTTTGTATTCTTCGTTGGAGATCTGCTGTGAGGGTCCATGCTTCGCAAGCATATAGGAAGATGGAGATGACCAGAGAGCGCAGCAGTCTTACTTTGGAATGTAGACTGATGGTTCTGTCTTTCCAAATGGGCTTCAACCTTGTCAAGGCAGCAGTTGTTTGTGCGATCCTGGAGAGGACTTCCTGTCGAGACCCATTGTCTGACACAATGGCTCCTAAATATTTGAAGCTGTGCACTGTGTTGAGGGATTGGCCTTGTACTTTGATGTCCGTGTTGATGCCATTGGTGTTGTTGGTCATCATTTTGGTCTTCTCTGCACTTATTTCCATTCCATAAGCTCTGGAGGTGGTGTCAAGCCTCTGTACAAGCTGTTCAAGTTCTTGTTCCTCTCCAGCCAATCCATCAATATCATCCGCAAAACGAAGATTGGAGATTGCTCTGCCCCCTATGCTGACTGTGCCTTCGTGATCTGCAAGAGCATCTGACATGATGCGCTCTAGGAAGATGTTGAAGAGTGTTGGAGAGAGTAGGCATCCTTGACGCACACCGATTGTTGTTCTGAACCAGTTCCCGATGACGCTGTTATGGAGGACTGCACTGGTAGCCTTGTCATACAGGCTTTTGATGACTTCTATAATTTTAGGGC
This sequence comes from Oncomelania hupensis, assembly GCA_036898135.1. Taxonomy (NCBI): domain Eukaryota; kingdom Metazoa; phylum Mollusca; class Gastropoda; order Littorinimorpha; family Pomatiopsidae; genus Oncomelania; species Oncomelania hupensis. Next base: position 23,183,146 of record CM072518.1, read on the forward strand.
TGATGTTGTACACTTTCATGGTTGCCCATAGAGCTGCATGCCAGACTCGGTCAAATGCCTTCTTGAAGTCTATGAACACATGATATAGATGTTGTTGGTGCTGTAGGTATTTCTCACAGATTATTCTGAGGTTGAAAATCTGTTCAGTGGTACTTCGCCCTGCCATGAATCCTGCTTGTTCTTCAGCTATGATTTGTTCAGCTTGTGGTTTCAACCTGTTGAGTATTATTTTCAGGAGGACCTTGCTGGGATGGCTGATGAGGCTGATGGTGCGGTAATTTTCACACTCCTGAAGGTTACCTTTTATGGGAAGAGTGATGACAAGCGACTGGGTCCATGGTGTAGGCCATTCCCCACTCTGCCAGATCTTGTTACAGATAATGGTGAGAGCATCAGTCATCGCTTCTCCTCCTGCTTGTAGCAGTTCCGCTGGTATGTTGTCCACTCCCGCTGACTTCCCTTTCTTCAGCGATTGCACTGCTGCCTCAACTTCTTCCCGGAGAATTGGGAGGATTTCTTCTTCTTCTCTGCTCTCGGGACATGCTAGAACTGATGGGTCTCCATTTGGTGTATGGTTGTAAAGGTCAGAGCAGTACTCTGTCCATCTGTCCAAGACTTCTTGTTCTTCTGTAAGGCAAATGCCAGACTTGCTTTGGATAGTGGAGACTTTGGGCTGTTTAACACTTGTCAGCCGCTTCACAGTCTGGTAGGCCTTCTTGCTGTTGTTCTTGTTCAGATTGTTCTCTATTTCCTGGCATTGATCTTCTATCCAGTTCTCCTTTGCTGTGCGCATGCCTTTTCGGATGTCATTGTTGATTTTTCGGTAGACATCAGCTCCCTGTGAGGTGTTCTTTTTCTTTTTTAACTCTCTTCGTTTATCACACAGATCCAAAAGTTCAGGTGTGATCCACGGCTTCTTCTTTGGTCGGTGCTTGCCAAGGATCTCAGTGGCGGCATCTGTTACAGCTGAGTTGAAGGTATTGGTCATGGTGTTGACATCTACTTCGCCTGCCCCCAAAATAAGCAGTGGTGCAAATTTCCCTCCAATTGTGGCCTGAAATATTTTTGCCACCTCCGGGTCTTGCAGTTTGTCCAGGTCGAACTTCAGCCTAGTGCACTTTGCTGTATTTACTCTCTTCAAATGGAGCCGGAAAGACATCATCACGAGATCGTGGTCACTTCCAATGTCTGCTCCTGGAAAAGTGCGTGTCCTGCCAATGTTGATGCTTGATCTGAAGCGTTTCTTGACCATGATGTAGTCGATCTGGTTATGATGTTCCCCGCCGGGACTGTGCCATGTCCATCGTCTGGATTTTTTGTGGAGACCAAGCGTGTTTGCCAGTACCAGATTGTTGTATCTGGCAAACTCCAATAGCCTCAGACCCCTGTCATTTGTCTCGTTGTTGCAGTGGGGTCCGCATGTGTCTCCCCAGTTGTGGTGCGCATCTTGGCCAACCTTGGCATTCCAGTCGCCTTGCACTATGACTATGTCCTTCTTCGGCACTTGGTCAAGGACCGCCTGTATATTTTCATAAAAATCCTCCACTTCGCTGTCTTCATAGTCTGATGTTGGGGCATAGGCCTGGATGATGGTAATGTTGAAAGGGGTTGCTCTCAGACGGATGGTAATGAGTCTACTGGAGACTGGGCGGCAACCCATGACAGTGGCTAGAATGTTCTTGTGGACCAAGAATCCAACGCCGTGTTCGTGCCTGTCATCTCTACCGCTGAAATAGAGCTTGTGGCCTTTGTCAGTCGTTGTTTCACCTAGGCCTTTCCAGCGCAGTTCGCTGATACCTAGAACGTTCCATCGATAGTGGTCCAGCTCGTGGGCCAGTTCTTCTAATTTTCCTTCCGCAGTTAGGGTCCTGACATTCCAGGTTCCTATGACGATGTTGTTTCTCGTGCGGATCTTGCTAATTTGTCCATCAGTAGCATACTTTTCACCTCCGTCCTGGTGGCCAACGGAAGGCGCGGTCCTTGTTCCGGGCGACGACCGATCCAGCATGGAATTAGTGGATAGCCTCATCATGTGTTGTGTCTTGGGCAAAAAAGACCTGGCAGGGCCCAATCCTCTCCAGGCTGTTGGCCACAGCCGAAATCCACGAATACAGTGTGGCTCGCCTTGGCCCTGAGCACGTGGTCGTTGAACCTGTAGTAACGTGAGGTTCCTCCGCCCTGGCCGGTGACTTCTGTGTAGAGGACTTTCGCCCAGTGATGCCGTGCTGCCATCACCCTGTTAGTCGCCTCTTACGACACGCCGGGAAACGTTGGGTCTATTCTATTTGCCCGAACCCACAGAGCATGGTCACGTGGCGCGGGAATAACAAAGCGGTCGTGGCTTCTTTTAGCTCGCTCCCGTGTACTTCAATGCTGCTTAAAATTTTTAACTGTACCGACATTTTGGGATATTGTGATGTTTTGAACATAGCACATTCGTGCAATAATGATTACAGACAAATTATTATCAGGGGACAGGTTTTTTTTTTAAAGAGCGATTTGTCACTGACAATCAGTTTAGAGTTCATCAATATTTCATCTTTCAGTGGCAATCGATGAAAGAAAATGTTCTTTTCTTTGCATAAAGGATTTACGTCGGAGTTAGAGCATCCAAACACAGCACAGTACTTCACCATTTTCAAACTCGAGCACGCTGTGTTATTCCCGCAGCACGTGACCGCCACGCCTTTGTGCATAGAGCCCATTAATCACAATAAAGCACAATAACAAAATGTTTCACTAATAGTGTGAATTTAATTTATATCAGGTGTCCCCCTACCCCCCAACCCTCTCACCTCCCACATCACTGGCTTAATAACATCAGTCACTTCATGGCAAATAATTAATTAATCAGACAGAACAATCAGAACCTAGACTACAACATTCCACGCAATATAGATCTAATGCGCAGAAATTCACAGATCATAACAAGGACTGAGTTTCTACATTACATTTTTTTCCCGTTTACACTCAAACAAAAAGGGATTACAACAGTTCAAGGATCATTTTTGTGCCAAGGTAAGGGGTTATCTTGCACAGTATTTGATCACGAGGAGAAAACAGACTTAGTCTAATTTAACTTGTTAACATAAGCAGTTTGACGAAGCCAAACTGCCAATCTGACATCTACTTTTGAAATATAAGCACAAATATAATCAAACAACCTAGCAATAACGTAAACAGTGAGCGACCTGTTGAACGTAAACTGTCAGCAAGCAAACTGTTTTGGATTTAGCACATAGGTATAACATGAATCATTCAAGCCGCTCTCCGATTGTTTTAACACTAACAACACTGCAGCGGTCTTAGTTTAGGCCTACATAAACACAAAAAAATGAAGTTTTTCAATTGCAATTTTTACCTTTCTTTGTCTCTTGGAAATTTGAAAAAGGACTTGCCAACACAAATTTTCTTGTATATGGCATTATGGCAATTGATTGCTGTGCAAAAGTCACCGCCCTGTTTCACTCGGTCGCCTTTTGACTTTCTGCCACGAGCCATTTTCAGCATGCTGACAAGGGCGCATAACTCGTACCTTTCGTCTCGCGGTTCTGTACCAAGTTCCCCTCTTTCTATCACTAAGCTCTTTGGCCATACTATGACAACACTTTACAGCAGATTGTAAGAAGCAAAGCAATTCAGTCCCATCAACGTACCGATGTGTTCTTGTCGCATTTCACGTTAACGTTAGTTTAATTATTTTACACAAGCAACACCACCCCTTCCAACAATACAACCTGTACAACCATACACAAGTCGCAATTAAATACTAGTAAAATAGCCATAACAATACAATTTGCAAGCAGGAGAGGAAAACATCGCTAAGAGTGTAAATATTCAGTATACAGTAACAACAAAACAGCCTCTTCCCCTTCTTTTTCTTTTTAAATGAGACACCCACTCCCACCCTCATCCTAAATTATTTCAAACAGTATTTGAAGCAGGAAAAAAATGTGCATTCAAATACAACATGCTATATACAAACGAGAGTATATATTGAATTCTATATAGTACGTGCACCCAACAAGCATTTATTGTTTCCGTTCCTCTGCGGTCTTCAGGAATGCTCAGCTGCACGTCAAAACGGTAATTTGACGTTTTGGGCGGTTTGAGTTAGGTCTATTTTCGACCAGCGCCTTGAGCATCTCTGAAACTGCTAAAGCGCTATTATAAAAAAAAACAATTCCTTTACTATAGCATGATATATGCATGTATGTACTTCAAGAGTCATTTTTGCTGTAGTTATCACAACGTATTCTTCTTCTTATGATTGTTATTATTCGGAAAAAAGGTACCTTATTATCCACCAATGACAAATTTTGATAGCAACTAAGTTCAAGCAGCATCGTCAGTTCGAAAGGACCTGATAGGCGGTTTTTTTCTGCTGCAGTTAAATTAAAGGTCAATATTTTATCGAGGCTTATATGTAATTTAAAAGGTACGGACATAAACAGTGACTGGTTTTATAATATCTGGAAATACTTTAAAATAGTCGGGGGAACCAGAACAAGCGCCCCCTCTTCCTCCTTTATCCCCCCCTTTCCCTTCGCCGTGGGTATGCCGGAGGAGGGGAGGAGGGGGGCGGTCTGTATAAATAGTATCCCCACTTCCTGGAAATGTATTGCTTTAAATTCCCACTGTCTTTCTCCTTTTTTCTTTCTCATTCCCACTCTGTTCTATGAATTTACTTTACTGTCTTCTTTTCTAGAAAACTCTTCCAAAACGCCTGATATGTGTATGAGGTCTGTTGGGTCAGCTTGGGAATATTGGACGCTTTCTTCCAAATAGTCACTAGGGCTTCCTATGATATTATTATTTAGCAATGTAGGCATTTTATATGTATGCGTTTTGTTGATATTTTATAATGATGTTTATAATCTATTTTGTTTTTGCGCGCCAGGCGAGCATACTGCCACTAAACCACACTGACCAATCGACGTTCTGCCGGCGATAAAACAATGGAGAAAAATCAATTTAATAAACATATTTGAATAAAGAAATGATAGATGAACAAATCATATGAAGCAACTTTAATTGCATAAACCTTAGGCCTATATTTCTTTCTTATATATTGTAATAATAATAATAATAATAATAATGATGATGATGATGATGATGATGATGATGATGATGATGATGATGATGATGATGATGATGATGATGATGATGATGATGATGATAATTGTAACGAACGCATTTCATCTACGTTTGTATGAATAGACGTTATGACGTCACTAGCGTCAGTGCTGAGCTGGTGTCTAAATTTAAATATTAGAGTGAGCTGATTTTTATTTAGAGAGTACATACCAGTTGAAGGGAAAAGACGTGTTCTTTGGATTTCTAGGAAATCGGGATTTCTCTATGGAAGAAGAAGAAGAAGAAGAAGAAGAAGAAGAAGATGATGATGATGATGATGATGATGATGATGATGATGATGATGATGATGATGATGATGATGATGATCATGATGATGATGATGATGAGACTGGTCTAAACAATAGCTGAAAAAGCCCAGAAAGAGAAGGAGAAAAGGAAAGAGGAGCAAGGCTGATTTGGTGTCCCACACATTTACAAGCGGGGTGGGTAAATGATGGAGCGGTGGGTGGCCCAGACGGTCAAATGCGGAGCATTGGGGCTTGGGTCCAGATCGATCATGCATAATGAGCGCCGGCCGCCCAGACAGATCTGGAAAATGTAACGCCGTTGACAACCTTTTTACCCATCTCTTCGACAGGAGGCAAGCATCATAAGTGGCACCACTACATACACACATAGGGTCAGGCATCATAGGTGTAACAGCAGAAATGTTGACGACAAAAATGTAGTAACTCAGTTCAGCGATAAACAGATAGTATTGAATAAACTTGACGTTAATTCACCAGTTATCTAAAGAGAAGTCCACATATGTTAAATTAACCTCCTTGAACCGTTCGTTCCTGAGACAATCAAGCAGACCTCGCTAAACCAAGAATGTTAAGTAGCTTACTCGGCCAATATGACCACGGTCTCTTGAGCGATAAATAGCCATGCGACTCATATCTCTATTGGATCTACCCTTTTTCGTCTCTGACACGCTAAGTCAAGACGTAACCGAGCGTGTCTCCCAAGTAAGACAGGTGAGAGGAATTTCAAAAAAAGGAGATTCACATGTAATCCCGTAGGAACAAGATAAACTAGAAAAGAGAATTAAATGATTGCCCGGAGGACGTAGAACCCCCTGCATATCCCCGCATCCTAAAACTTAGCTAGTCAGTCGTATACTAACTGCGAAGCCACGAGGGTCAACCAAGGAGCAGACTGCAGTGAACCATAAAGCTTCATCAAGAAAAGTGATAGACTAGAGACTGTTTACGATTTCCAGAGACTAGAATTCAGCTCTGGGATGGTTTATGGAGTCAACGCATGACGCTTGCTCCCGTGGAAACAAGGAAATCATCTAGATTCTACCTCGCCACATCCGGCCCCGTAGCTACACGACTCACCCGATCATCCTGAGAGGCAAGACCCCTCCGCTTGACCGACGGACTCAAGCACACGCCGCCGCGTAGCAGCTAAGTCTCCCTCAAAATGCAAACTGAGGTCTGTGACGGGGGGTTCTATTGTTACTGGGCTCTGCACAATGGGATGCTATTACCCACTCATCTTAGTCGATGGGGATCGCTAGTTATCTCCATGTGACTTAGCTTAATCCATTTATTTGTTTAGCTCGGTCTGTGTTTAGGATGGGGTTACAGAGATAGATAGAAAAATGGTAAAAGATCACTGTCACACTAGCTTTCACACGGCTATGAAACATATGTAGTCCAGCCACTTGATAACAGTAAATATCACACATTTATTTCCTCTACTCTATACATGATCTTCGAAATACGATACTAACTTAAAAGTTCAATTGGTTCTGAGACTGGTTCGCTCGCTGATAGATCTAGGCAGCTACTATATCTTCATCGGGCACTGGATGATTTCTGCCTTAATGGTCAGAGTTCTTGAAGAGTGGACTACTGTGGTCCTTTGTTACAGTTTTAGTGCACTGTTTATGGGGCACTTATCTGCGTGGTTGAAGCACTGCGTTGAGGTCGCTTCGGTGACAAGCTGTGTTGTCGGGGCGTCTGCTCCTTGTGGTGGCTAGATGGGTGGGCTATCTTAGCGCAGTGTTTCGATGCCTCGGCAGCCAACGTTCGGCGACGACTGGTTCTTGTCTTGTGCCGAGTTGGGCTCTGGATATAACGTCTGCTCGTCTCTTTGACAATGTCAGGCCGTGGCTAACCTGATTGAATTCGAATATTCAACAAGTACTGCTTCCCTGGTCTATCAGTGGAGAGATTTCTGCTAGCTGTGTTCTCTAGGCAGTTTAACTGTAGACTGACTTTTCTATCTCTCTCCTTGAATCAGCCAGAACTGGGTCTATCTACCCTAGCTGTGTTCTCATTGGATGAAACAACTCTGAGTGGCTGTAAAATTCGAAGCTCGATCGTAGGCTGCGATGATGTCACTAACTGTGCTTGCATCAAGCTACAACTGTGTTATGCATGATCACTTCTGTCGTCTGCTTCATACTAACAGTAACCTTCTAAGTTTATACTGACTAACCAAGGCAAAAGCTTAAAGGGCTGTGTAAACGGGGCTCTTGTTACAAGGTCTAACCCAACTCGGACTCATATTCGACCACCAGAACAATATTATAACTGCTTAGCAAGTGATGAAGAAGAACTGCTAAAGAAATTACCCAGCACATTGAATAATTATAATTATTAAATTACATGTAAATGAAGTAATGGAAGTACTGTTAGAATTTGTGTTAACTATATAAAAGTTGAAATCACCTACATACGACTGGTGTCATTCTATTTGTATTGTTGTGTTTCTACTAGTTTTTCTTCTCTTGAGACCAAGTAACCTAGTCCGTTGATTAGTAATAAGCATTTCTTAAAGTGAGCCAAATTATACTTCAAAACCCGAGAACAAATATAAATTTTATGTGACCAACACCGTGATTAGTTTCTCACATCGCATTGGAATTCTGGTAAAAGAACGGCTGATAGAGGTAGCCTAACGCCCCATCTATCTACAAGTCTTACTCCCCTTGTAAGATAAACGTATCTTCCCCAGAATATCATCACAATAGGTAGTTAAGAATTAGTCTATTATGTTACTGTTCTAAACATCATAGAATAGGGACATTACAATAACCCTTTCATCAGCTAGTAGCATCAAGATTAGTCGTCTGTCAGTTGAACCAGTATAATTACGGCGTACTCTCTTGCTGCTTTTTTTCGATCTTGGGTCTTCCATACGCGCCTATCCTAAAGTAATGTTCACTAGCGTGCGAAATAGAAAACTAATATAAGAGATTTCAATGCAATTCGACCAACAGTGGTCAAACGATTACGACGACAATGGTTACGATGCCCACGAAGATTTCGACAACGATGATAGTTAAGACGCAGACGGAAATTATAGTGAGAATTAAAGGACGTTGACGCGGACTTGTTTTATTTAATTATATAAGTAGACTTACTCTAGTTGCATTAAATACTCGTACAGCAAAGGATAACGCGAACAATTATGGGTAGACAGATAATTCCTTGATGCTAATAGTATTTGACTTCAGAAGGTCTGTAAAGCTTTATAGTGTTGTTAGTTCATATGTGTGTAGGGGAATGTTTTGTTTACTGAGAAATATTATTAGTGGATGGTACGACTGCAGAGATGGCATTACCTTGAGTGTATTCATTTGTCTGTATGAATTGCAATGTGATAAAACAGTATAGAGATACAAGCTCAACCCCGTGAGTGTGGCTCTTGCTATCATAAAAGTTCGATCTCTGAAGTTCCTGGACACTTTTTTTTTTAAAAGTGGGGCGTATATTGACCGGAACATTTTCCCGAGTTGGCGTTTTTCCTGCCTAGCCAACAGAATAACTTCGGTGTCTATATTTGGATTTGTGTGCATAGAACAGGCGACTTGTGCATTCCAGCACGATTAATGTAGGAGAGGGTACTTCGGCAAACTGGGAGACAAGTCTACAGCGCCACTCTATCCCGTCCTCCTCAATCTTGCCCCATCCATTGTCCGGTTCTCAGCTTCCATCACGCGATCATCATCAACAGCAACGGCGGTGGCATCATCATCATCGTCGTCGTTATTATTATTAAATTTAGTAAAGAAGTTCCATGATGCCTAAAGCTCGACGAGAAGGATCAACTTTTTTTTTTTTAAAGCTGTATAGTCAGGCATTGACATTTAGATTTTCTTTTCAGCGATATGGCAACATCCACAATGCATCAATGTTTGTGATCGAACCTCTGTATATTTTCTTCTCTTTGGCCGACATTTTTGTTGTTATCAATTATACTTATAGGCTTCTATTAGTTACGGTAACGCACACTAGAAATTAAGGGGATAAGTTTGAGGGCCTAGGGCTGAGCAGAAAACAAGCAAAATTACTACAGCACAACCACAGCAACAATAACTTGCATTTTAACACAAAACCGTATTAGTAACAATTCTATTACGGAGGCATAAACAATTGATTTTCGTATTTTACCTTGTTACAGCAGAACCGGATTGTTTTTACTATTATTATTCTTCTATCGAAATTTGGTACTACTACTACTGCTACTACTACTACTACTACTACTACTACTACTACTACTACTACTACTACCATCACCACCACAACTACCACTAGTACAATTACTACTACTGTTGTTTTACTACTACTACTACTTCACAGAGAGAGAGAGAGAGAGAGAGAGAGAGAAAGAAAGAGAGAGAGATAAGATAAGATAGCTATTTTATTTAACAAGGGTAAAAGAGAAAGCATTGGGTGTGCTTTTTTACATCTTGCCCTTGGGGCTTGAACAATAAAGAAAATAATTAATATATTAAAATAACTTTATAACAATAACATAATGTAACAATATAATCAAGATCTGGGCATACATGCACATACGCTCAAACTCACACACACACACACATACACAAACACACACACAAATACACATTCATTTAAAACAATCTAATGAATGTTCTCTAATTAAGTAGCTAATTTATTAATTTCTGATGTGTTGTAAAAGATGTATTCTAAAATATGTGTACTTAATGATTGCACTTCGGAGCACTTCTGGAAAGTTATTTCATAAAGTAGAACCTGAATATGACAGACTGATTTAAACAGATCAATTCTTGGAAATGAGATATTTAGTTTGTTAGAAATTCTGGGAATTTTTCTAAAAACATTTTTTTAAAGAAAGATAAGGGGGTGCATTACCAGAAATGATTTTTTTATTAAATTTTAATATGTTGGCAAGAGGTAGTATGTTGATCTGTTCATAATCATTCGGAGAGATTTAGTTTTTAAGAATAACCGCTTTAATTGCACGTTTATGAGTTCTAACTAAATGCTTCATGGCGTTGCCACTAGAATTATCCCAAAGAGTTGAAGAATAATCAATAAATGGCTGAATATGTCCCGAATAAAATAGTTTAAAAGAGAATGCAAATTTAATAAATGTTTAATACTTGATAATTGATAAGGTCTTACCGAAATAGTTTTACTAATATTTAAATTATGTTGCATCCAATACAGATTATTATCTTAAATCACGCCAAGAAGTTTATGACATTGAACTTCTTTAACTATGTTGTTGCAAGGTTTTAAAGGAGGGAGTTTCATAGAGGAACTTTGCCTTTTTGGTCTCGTTGTAATTATCATGGATTTTGTTTTGTCTGGATTAAGTGTCATGTATAAATTCAGTCCATTCCTGTAGTACATTTGCCCCTTTTTTGCAACGAGGAGGCTAAATTACGCATTATGTATTCTTGGAGTGTAATGTGGTGTCATCCGCAAATAGTTCACAATATGTAGAAATATTAATGGAAAGATCATTTATACATACAGAAAATAATTAATTAGGGCTCTAAAATAGATCCTTGCAGTAATAGCCTCAAATTGTGATTTTTGGTTATTATTTATAAAAATGCACTGCTCTCTTTCAAAGATGATTTTAAAAGATCAAGATATTTAAAGAGAATATCATATTATAGTAATTTACGTAAGAGAAGGTGGTTGGTAAATTACATCAAAAGCTTTTGCGAAGTTAACGAATAGTGCTCCGGAAAGTGTGTGCTAATTAACCTTGTTAATACGTTGTTCTATTATACATGTAAGATCTGTATGTCAAGAATGCTTAGCTCTGAAGCCAGATTTACTTTCATGTAACTGATTTTTTTGGTGAAAATTAATGATCTAGAATATGTATATGTATGTATGTATGTATATATATATATATATATATATATATATATATATATATATATATATATATATATATATATTTATATTGGTGGGTGCGGGTGTGGGTGTGTGTGCGTGTGTGTGTGTGTGTGTGTTTGAAAGTAATAAGTGGAGCAGGCAGTTTTAATGTTACCATCTAGTTCGTCAACTCCTCTTGAATTTATTTGCTTCAGGTTTCTAAGTGTTTTATAAACGAAAATGAAAAAAAAAGTATTGTGTGAGGGTGATCACGAGAAGAAGAGGTGATAGGGGTGAAGCTAGAGCACTGTTTTTAATTCTCTTTCCTATTACGAACGCTCTATGGGCAATTTGTTAGAAAGAGTTGAAAAAAATAAAGAGAGAGAGAGAGAGAGAGAGAGATGGTGAGAGAGAGAGGTGAACGAATGTGAGAGGGAGAGGAAAGAGAGTGTGTGTTTAGGAAGCTGGAGAGGAGTGAGGTGGTGAGTGTGCGGCAGGGAAGTGAGAGTTCTTAGATAAGGTGTTTTTGTTTTATTTTATTTTTTTTTTTAATGGAGGAATGGGTATAATGGTGGGTGTGTAAGTATTGTGTGAGGGTGATCACGAGAAGAAGAGGTGGTGGATGAAGCGAGGCTGAGGTTTTTAATTCTCTTTGCTATTGTGAACACTCGGTGGGCAATTTGTAAGTTTTTATGTGTGTTGGATTGGTGTTTTACATTTAAATTTTAACATTAGAGCTATTCAAGAAGTGATTTTTAAAATTCACCCTACACTTAGCTCCAACATTTTGGTTAGTCTTAGCCATGTTCTGAATTTATTGCATTTGCTCTCTCTGTGTGTTTGGTTGGTGTGGTGGTGTGCTCGTAGTTTATGCGTTGGGCTATTTTGCTGTTATTTGGTTGAGCGGAATAATATAGGTTTAATGATCTGCTGTGATTAGTATGCTCGTGGTTTGATTTGAATAGTGCACGTGTTCACAACACTAGTTATGGTAATATATAGAATTGCTGTCCAAAGTTTTACGCATTTAGCCTTGTTTTAATTGAGAAAGAGTTGGTTCTTTTGTTGTTGTTGTTTTTTTTAAATAAAATTGAAAGCTTGGTTTTAAACTTAAGACTCGTGTTTTTATCTCCTCTTTTTTTTTTTGTCAGCACTACTGCTACTACTTATACTACAATGTTTCTAATTTTTACTGGGTCAGAGCAACATGGTTAGAGACTTTTACTTTTAGGATAGTCAGTTTCACCATTAAGATCTTTGGTTTCATCACGGCCCCATGTAATAGCGCTTGTATCTGGACACGCGAGCGCCTATGCATGTGACGTATTGCTAGTTATTTATAACTACCCAGAGAGAGAGACGCGTCACAAGTAGGGGTGTTCGGTTTTACCGGTTTTCCGGTTAAAATCTTTTCGACTTTCTCACGGTTCGGTAAACCTTTTTGGCCTTAAAAAACCGGAAAACCGCGGTTTTTCTAAGGGACATCACTCGTCCCGTAAAGCACTAGCAAAATGGCAGAAACAGAGAAATTCGTAGTGAACACGCGTGGGAAAGCTGACATTTGGAGATTCTTTCTCTTGCGAGAGGCAGAAGCAGGAAAGGTTGACCATAATACCGGTTACTGTAAAGAGTGTAAGGCAAGTATTAAACTTGGCGGTGGCACTTCAAATCTGAATGCACACATTCGCCGACACCACCCTTTGCTGCTATTGCTGAAGCCAGCCAAGCCTACGGGCCCTTCACCCAATAGATCTAACCCACAAGTCCTACATGCTAGATCTAGTCCGTGTACCAGCAGCGCTGACGCTGACGTGAGCATTGTGATTGAAGGAGGTGCCAGTACAAGTAAACAGGCTTTTAATCTTTCAATGCGCATTGTTTTTCTAACCAATATGACATTCGCAACTTCAGATTCCACCAACGGTTTCACAAACTAAAAATTGAAAAGCAAACTCCCAAATCTACCTACAGTGGAGGAGGGAAATAGCCTCTGAGTTAAGTAGCTAGCGACATAAATTCCCCAAAAAAATTCAATACAGAGGTTATTTCCCTTGCTTACTATGCGCCTTTACCCGGGGTAACCAGTTGTAACTTCTAGCCGGTTAACCGGTTTTAAACCGCGGTTTTCTATTGGAAAAACCGGTTAAAAACCGGTTTGAGAAATCGTACCGGTTCCACCCTCTAGTCACAAGCATGGGCGCACGCATGTGTCCAGATACAAGCGCCTGTGCTTTTACGTTATGGCCGTGGTAAAACTGATTGTCCTATTCCGCAGAAACAAGAACCGTTTCTCGCTGTTGTGCAAACACGACATTGGAAGATTATTTGAAGATGCGCTGTAGTGGGTGCCTCTTATTCCCCGCAGCATCCCCTAGTTTTGTCCCTTCCTCTTTTCTACTTTGCTGTCCCCCTTTCTGGTCCGTGTTGTGTTTGGTTTGCTGTTGCCTCCCTTAGAGCCTACTGGGCAAAGTTGCTTTCGATGCAAATGAGGATGCAAATGAGCTAATATAAAAGATCACTTTATTCAGGACACGCACATTCATGTTGGTTGGGGAAAATGGTATTCTGCTACGAGGAAAGATCATACTGACTGAAACAGTGTTAGAGATGAATTTTGGCGTGGACTATTTCTAAGGGAAGGGGGAAGGGGGGGGGGAGCGAAGTACTAACAGTGTAGTGTGTGGAGAACGCCAGGTCTTTGCGTCAGTTTGATTTTTTTAAATGGAATAACGAATTCTTATTACGATTGTTCCTATAATATTTCCTTATCCTCCCCCTCCTCCTCGTCATCATCATCATTATCATCATATTCATATTCGCATTCATGTCAATCGGACAACACGATGACCTGTTCACAGTGGTGAAGAAACGGAAACTCCGATGGTATGGCCACGTCACCAGATCATCAGGCCTTGCAAAGACCATTCTGCAAGGCACAGTGCAAGGAGGTAGAAGAAGAGGGAGACCCAAAAAGAGGTGGGAGGACAACATTCAAGAATGAACTGGTTTGACACTGAGCGACGCCATCAGGGTTGCTGAGGACAGAGAAAGATGGAGTATGCTGGTTAAACGATCATCTGTGGTACCCCTACGACCTCCAAGTTACGGGACAGGATAGGATAGGATAGGATGTCCATATCAACATCATCATCATCATCGTCATCATCATCATCACCATCATCATCTTCATATCCATATCATCGTCATCATTATTTCCATCGTCGTCATCATCATCCTCTTCGTGGCCATCAGTGGGGCCCATCTTTGACAAGGACCAAAACGGTTTTGATGCGAGTGACGCGAATGTCACCCTGAGATTTTGTGTTATGATAAAACAAGGTTCGACGCAACGGCGATTTAGAGGTCAAATCGCAGCGGGACTACACGCGTTTGAATATCAACAGGGCTGGCAGAGGAGTGGTGTGGGGAGTTTGGGAAGGGGTATGGCAGGAGTGTCAAGAAATTGGCAAATTGCGATAGAGATAGCAGGATAAGAGACATTGACATAGAAGGAGATGAGAACTGTAAGCTTACTTTCAATGATCACTAAAAGACGAATGGTTCGCGCGCGCGCGCGCGCGTGTGTGTGTGTGTGTGTGTGTGTGTGTGTGTGTGTGTGTGTGTGTGTGGATGTTCAACAATCGCGCACTATGAGTGCTTCACTTACAATATACTATGGACTAGATTGCGATGTTACAGGTAGGCTACACTGATTTTAGCTGCCGCGGGATAACGAATCTCGTAGGCATACGGCCAAATATGTGTGCAATGATGCCATGGCAACTGAAAGTAAGATGCAAAGGCCTTAACAGCAGAGCTAATAACGGCCGAATTAACGTCCCACTGTCACGACGAAAGTGTGAAAATGCACGGGGTGGTCATCGATAAATGAAACAGGAACTTTGCAATGCAGAGTATCACAAGATTCAGCGAATCTTACAGCGACGCTTAAGGCCCACACACTTGTGTTACGCACCCGGCCACACTATTGTTACGCTTATAAATTCCTTATAGATTTCCTTCCTGCCTGTGGGTTCAAGCCCTAAATAAATAGACCCAAAGTTTTCCGGCGTGTCGTAAGAGGCGACTAACAGGGGTGATGTCAGCATGGCATCACTGGGCGAAAGTCTTCTACACAGAAGTCACCGGCCAGGACGGAGGAACCTCATGTTACTATAGGTTCAACGACCATGTGCTCGGGGCCAAGGGTAGCCACAATGTATTCGTGGATTTCGGCTGTGGACAACAATCTGGAGAAGATTATGCACTGTCCGGTTTTTCTTCCCAAGAGTATGACGAAAAGAACCATGCACTCACTCCATACCGGTCGGTCGTCGCCCGGGTTACTAAGGACCGGGGCTTCCGATGACCACCAGGACGGAGGTAGATAGATTAGATAAATAAAAAATAAATGATAAATGATAAATGAAAATGAAAAATATGATATAAAATATACAAACCTTAAGAAGGATGAAAACCGACACTTAATTGCTACAGAAGCCCGAGAATATATAAATGAACATTTTTATAGCCATCTAAAAGTTTACACCGATGGATCTGTAATTGATTCTGGTGGTGCTGGAGCGGGGTTTGTAATAGCTGATCTCAAAATCCCAAAGTCTTATTATGTGGGCAAAAACCACTTACAGCAGAGCTCGTTGCTATATTAATGTCTCTGTACACATTGAGTAATAAACCGCTAGACTTATATGGTCTTCTCATATGTGTTGATTCACAATTGGTTTTGTATGCTTTAAACTCTGATAAAAATAATGACAGAGGTGATATCATATTTGAAATAAAATACCTGATTCATTCTTTAAAAACCAGAGGGATACATATAAATATGTGCTGGATGTCTTCACATTGTGGCATCTTATATAATGATTTAGCAGACAGAGCAGCAAAACGGGGAGCAAATAACATCAATTCTATTAAAATTGACATCGGATTGTCAGTTGAAGAAATGTACTGTATAATTACAAAAAATCTTAAGGAAAGACACACAGAATCATTTTTTACTAGCATGTTAGGAGTCTCTAGACAGGTTTATAGTTTAGCATGTAGACTATATTTAAATTCTTGGAAAACAAAATTAAGCAAAAACATTACTTGCATTTGTAATGAAAATTTAACAATTCAACATTTGCTAATACAATGCAATGACATAAAAAGATACTTACCAAACAAATATTATGCATCGTGTGTGTGTGTGTGTGTGTGTGTGTGTGTGTGTGTGTGTGTGTGTGTGTGTGTGTGTGTGTGGGTGTGTGTGTGTATGTTCAACAAACGACAACGAAGAAAAAAAGCATGGAGATGAGATTGATTGATTGATTTATTGTTGCTTTAGGTCCAGCGGACTCTTCCGAGCCAAATCAGGACCGATGGAGATGAGATGCTACAGAAGACTTCTGGGCATTTCCTATACCCAGCACATCACCAACGACGAAGTCCGACAAACCATCACCCAAGCCATTGGACAACGCGATGACCTGCTCACAGTGGTGAAGAAACGGAAACTCCGATGGTATGGCCACGTCACCAGAGCATCAGGTCTTGCGAAGACCATCCTATAAAAGCACGGTGCAAGGAGGCAGAAGAAAAAGGAGACAGATAAAGAGGTGAGAGAACAACATTCGAGAATAAACGATCATCTGTGGTACCCCAAAGACTTTCGAGTTACGGGATAGGATAGGATAGGATGGGTAGGATGTATTTCCTTGCGTACTGACTAACGTAAATTTCACAACGATAGTATGACGACCTACTAGTGCCAAAACCGAGAGTTACCAGTATCACGAGATAATTAAAAGTAACACGTGTTCTGTGTAATTTACAGAGATACCGGTAATCCAGTGTTAATTAATAAATATCAGCATTTGCCACTCCTTCCTAGCTGCAAAACTGAACATTAAACAGGATCATGCGAAGATATTTGTAATTGTTCGATATTAATTGTAATTATCCCTTGATATTTGTAAATATCCCATAATAGTAACTATCCTATGATATTTGTAATTATCAGGTTTTGGCGCTCGTAGACAGTCGTAGGATAGGGCATGTTTCATTTCTTCTGCACAAATACATAAGCCGGTCTCACGAAGACCAATCAGAAGCGAGAATGCGACGTCACTAGTTTAGAGGTCAACCTAAATCCTCCCACACGCATGATTTAACTTGTCCCCTATACGCTCTAGGAGTCCGGGGACGTTAATCTACCCAATCAATCAATCAATTTAACTTACAACACATGTTGTCTGCTACAAACGACTTGGCAAGCTAAAAGCAATTGAATTCACTTGTTGCGTGTCGATCTTAGTAAAGTTGTTTCATATTATAGTCCAATCGTGAAAGAGTACATTAAACCATCATGAAAATGTGCCTTGTTGTAGTGAAATTACAGCTATACACCAGGGCCGGACCTGCCCTGAAGGCCTGAGGGGCCTGGGCCTCTACCATTTTTGGAAAAAAAAAATGTGGGGAAAAAAAAGAAAAGAAAACCACACACACACATAAATAAAAATCAGTGGCAAACTATAGCACCAAAATTTTGCAATTTACTTGCTCAGATTGCACCAGATTGCACCATTTTTTCTCCCTTTTCAAAAAATTTTCCGGGGGAGCATGCTTCCCGAACCCCCCTAGCAAACTAGGCGCTTCGCGCCTTCACTATTACCCTAAAATAAATTTGGGCCACTACCCCTGAAAAACTTAGGTCTGGCCCTGTAAAGGTAAAAGGTAAAGGTAGTCCCATAGCCTTGTGGCCGTAGGGGAGCGTGATGTTGGAGATCACACTTATCTTGGGCCAGCGTAATGAGGGTGATGCCCAACTCTCTCCCTCGCTGCTTTACCTTCCCCACCCTCAAGAGAGTAGGTACTCAATCACAGTTGAGTCAACTGGGGGCGTTGTTATTTGTCGCTTCACGCCTTAGCGGTCACCCATCCAAGTGCTAACCGCACCGGACGGTGCTTCACTTTCGACACAGTAGCGAGTGCTCCAACCACTGCACTATCCGACACCCCTGTACACGTTTATAAATTCGAACCAGGCCTTTATAAACATGGCGGCACTAACTCCGACCCAATGCATAAGAAGTAAATCGTAAACCAAATGTGGCCACTGAACTCATAAGGAGTGGCCACTGTCACGTGGGGTTTATGGGCTCTGCACAATGGAATTATGGACCCTCACGTTTATTCGGTGGGAACGGCTAGTACGTCACCCTATGAATTACTTTAATAAATTTATTTGTTTAGCTCGTTCTGTGTTAAGGTTGGGATACAGAAATAGATAGAAAAATGGTAAAAGATTACTGTCACACTAGCTTTCACACGGCTATGAATCATATGTAGTCCAGCCACTTGATAACAGTTAAAATCACACATTTATTTCTTCTACTCTATACAAGATTCTCTAAGTACTAATCTAACTTAAAATGTCTCAGTTACTGCTAATAGTTCGATCGCTGATAGTCTATGCAGCTGTTCTATCTTCATCGGGCACTTGCTAGTATATCTCATGTAGATTTGGACTACTGTGGTCCGTTTTACAGTTTCTGAAGAGTTGGACTACTGTGGTCCTGTTATGATCAGTTTAAGTGCACCTTCGCCTTATGCACTTAACTCATGTGTGGGGTGTTCGAAGTCCTTCTGTGAGGTAGCTTCTGGTACACCTTTGTCGTTGTGTAGTTGGGTTCCCTTGCCACGCTGTGGGGTCTGACAGGGTGTTTCTTCGGGTATCTCTTTCCGTCTTGTGCGGTAGAGTCTCCTCGACCAACTAGTCGTTCCTGTGGAGTGGGGCACACAGGATAGCTCGCCTGCTCGTCTGGAATATAAGAGACGAAATTCTGCACAACCCTGAATAATCGGTTTGTGCAGAGCGTCTCACTGAAAGCCAAGTAGCCCTCAGTGATAGCTCCACATCTCTACACATAAGCGACGAACATTCTGCTACTTCCGGGTTCCACTGGAATCTCACTCTAAATTCCTATACATACATAAATATCAATCGTGTCTAACTATACACATACAGAATTAATAATATTATAAACATTCAGTGGTACAGCCACTGGTCTGCAAACATACATATAAGTTAAACAACAGTGGTTCCGTACGGCATACAACATGGCGGCGCAACCGGTCGTGTTTCGCCTCGTGGTCGGCTCTTCCACATGGTCACGCAAATTCGGATTAATAATTCACATTTATGCATAGCAAATTCCACAAACATAATTTCAACAATAATATAAATATATCACGATGAAACAGAAGGGTGTTCATTTACCTGTTTGACAAGTTCAGGCCCGTTGTGACTTGATAGAATTCTATGCTTCTAAGTCCTGCTTCCTGGTCTAAGTGTGTAGAGATTTCTCTAGCTATCTAGCTGTTCACACTTCGGTGTATTCCTCCCAACTGACCAAAACTGTGCGTGGTTTGGACCCAGTCAAACTGGCTCCAACCACTTTGCCTAAGCTCTCCCATTGGTTCCAACGGTCCGATTCAAAACTTAAGTGCTGACGTCACTGCGCTGTGTGTGTGGCTCAGGCTCGCAGTGTGCTGTAATTTAATTGCTGCTGTGTAATAGACTGACTCTCTACTATTACAAAGACTACACAATGCTAAATAGTCAACAAGCAGAGTTAAAACTAGTCCTAACGCGACAGCCACCCGTCAAAATTCCGGTCAATGAAAAATCTCAAAACCCAATGCCTAAGCCGTAAAACTTAAGTCAAATGTGGCCATTACTTTACGCTGCGTGCATGGCTGGCTTTATGTTTATAGAAATCTAATACACACACAAGGTGCATAGCTTCAAATATATAGGAGTTATTGTATTAGACAATGGGTCCCGACAGGAAGTCCTTTCCAGGATCGCACAAACAACTGCTGCCCTGACAAGGTTGAAGCTCATTTCGAAAGACAGAACCATCAGTCTACACTCCAAGGTAAGGCTGCTGCGCTCCCTTGTCATCTCCATTTTCCTAGGCTAAACATGGACCCTCACAGCAGACCTACAGCGAACAATACAAAGCATGGAGATGAGGTTCTTCATAAGACTTCTGGGCATTTGTTATAACCAGCACATCACTAACGACGAAGTCCGACAGACCATCACACAAGCCATTGGACAACACGACGACATGTTCACAATGGTGAAGAAACGGAAACTCCGATGGTATGGCCACATCACCAGAGCATTGCAAATACCATCTGCAAGGCACAGTGCAGTGAGGCAGAAGAGGAGAGAGACATTTAAAAAAAAAAGAGGTGGGAAGAGAATGGACTGGCTTGACACTGAGCGAAGCCACGAGGGTTGCTGAGGATAGGGATAGATGGAGTACGCTGGTTAAACGATCATCTGTGGTGCCCCAACGACTTTCGAGTAACGGGATAGGATAGGAATACACATACACACACGCACGTACGCACGCGCACCTCCATTCGTGCGCACGGCCAGACATGCATCAGTTACTCACAGACGCATCGATGTGTAGATACAGATACTGACATGTACACACAGACGGGCACTCAAACATTCACACGTGCGCGCCCGTAGACAGAAAGAGATTTAGACATGGAATGAGATGTAGGCCTAAAACAACACACACACATACACGCACACGCATACACAGTCACAAAGGCTATAAAAGGATGTTATGAGCGGCGCATTGTATACTCCACATAGTGCCTGAAGCCGATCTGAAAAAGGTACCAAAAAAATCAAAAAGCTCAGGCAAGAGTGAGTGACTACCGTAGTGCAAGTTTGTCAATATGCAGTCCACTCATATTTGTATGTTTTTCCATTGTTATGGCAATTTTGCCCTCGTTATGTCCACTTTTCTATCGATCCATTTCCTCAAAATAATAATCCTATTCATGTTTTACTTTGCTTAATGGCCTGTACACAAACGAAATGGAATCAAGCTGTTTGGTCACTGCACTGCGAGTTCTGAAGCTAAAAGTAACATGCATTTTTATGGTATAAAAGACCCGATTTATCATCATCGTCATCATCATCATCATCATCATCATCATCGTCGTCGTCATTATCACCAGCAGCAGCAGAAGAAGCAGCACCCGTCATTTTGCGTCTGCAACAATGTCATAGTTATGGGACTGCATTCTGATTTTCATTAAACATCAAAGAAGCTTTCTTACAGTGCGGAGGACTAATCGACTGGTCGGTACAGTATGATATGGATGTGATTTTCCTCCATCGCTGTCATTCATCAATTCAGGCCTTGCGAGTTGCCTCTTTATTTAAGCATAGTGAACATTGATTTCTTTGCACAGAATTCGGTGAAGCAAAGAGTAACTCCTTTGTATTTGAGGGATTTTGTTTCTCGACTGATGTTGTTTTGAGAATGATTTTGTTTTCCACTGCTTTGATGTGGCATTTGGTTTAACATGAAAGAAGCTGCTCTTCTTTGCACATATAGTATTGAAAAGTTCCAAACACAGAACAAGCATGACAGTTTTTTTTAGAACAATTGTCTTGCGGTTTGGCCACAATCTTGAAGATTCTGTAGTGTCGCAATTAAAATAGTTGCCTATGTTAGCATTTAAAAGTCAAAATGAAGCAGTCTATGTCGCTGGTTACAGTTATAATTATGAGCTTACTTATCACTAATAAAGACATATCCACCAAATAAAGCAATACATTAAATTTCAATGTAAAAAAGACATCAGGTAATAATTCGGTTGCCGTTAAAGTAGCAAAGCAGGTAAAAAGTATGAAAAAAGATGTGCAAAGAGCTGCTCAATCAGGATCAAGCCGTTTGTGACGCCAACTTGCTGTATCCGTTGTCCAGGATCGCCGTGTCAATCCGATGGACCTGTGTGTATATTTGAGACTGTCACCTGCACTCTTGACAGACTGACCAGTTTCTTTTAACATGCTGCGGAGACGACACATGAGAAAGTTACACATTGTAGAAAGAGTCATTACAAAACGTCGAGCCGTCGAGATTTAAACCCACGCCTTTCTGGACACCAGGCGAGTTTTCTGTAAAACCGAGCTATTCTGCTATTGTTATAGCATGATGACCCGCTTCGACCCTCTAGTGGTTCCAGCAGATCCCTTTATCATCTTGTTCATCGTTACTGCTTTAGCTGACCAAACCACGGCACATCTAAACACGACCTTTACTGCGTCACCTGAAGCCGTTGCTCCGCCCTGCCACAGTACTACAACTGTGTTCAGTGATAATATTGGGGCAAGTTTTAATGTGTCGGACGTCGCGTACTATAGACTAGCGGACATGCTGCTGAAAGATTATAAGCCTTATCTTCGTCCCGTGAAAGACCCCCGAACTGTCACCAACATCTCCATGACCCTTAGCCTTATGGCTATCTACGAAGTGAGTTTACCTATGAACTTTCCAATACGTACTATAGACAAGGCACACAAAATTAACAGTTCTAGTATCATTAATTACACAGATCCACTACAACCCCAATCTCACCTTTGTTGACGTTTCTTTACCACCTTAATATAGTCTATTACGAAATAAACAAGTTAAATATATTTTCGTGTAGGCATATAGTGCGCATACACGTCAAAGAGCTGTTCACGGCGTTGGTTAAAATAAGGATCGAACTCCAGAGTCAAAGTGTGTCCGAGACAGATGACAACTAGCCGCACCAAGCGCACTGTGTAATGTAAAACCACTCCAATTTTTTCAGCGTATTTTTGTGTGAAATAAAAATTTATTGACTTAAATGCTATGAACCACGATAGAAGTAACAAGAACATAATAACTTGGGATATATACACCCACCTACACAGTCACTTTCAATCTATGTTAACGATTAATATCGTATCTATTTGTATCGTCTAAAATAAATACAAATGGCTAAAATATAGATTACATTTCTTGCAGTTGGATGAGACGCGGCAGACATTGCGGCAGTCTTCCTACGTGAGTTTTTCGTGGATAGACGAGTTCTTATCGTGGAACCCGGACCAGTATGGTGGCATTCAGAGCCTGGAGCTGCCCGTGGATTTGATCTGGACTCCGGTGAGAAATTTACTAATTAATTTTAGAAAATAATGTATCTGTAAAGTTCTATTGTATGAAAGAGCTGTGCTATAGCGCTGGCAGAAAATAGGATTTAACCCAAGCCGTTCAAAACGCCAACTTGCAGCGTCAGCCGTCGAGAACGGATGTTATGCCCCCCCATTCGAGCATTCTACACAGGAACTTGTTTTGTAAAGGCCTACAGCACTTTTCCAGCTCAATGCTCTGAACCAGAGCAGGATCAAACTCAAGCCGCCCAAGGAGCCAACTTACTGCTTGCCATTCTACCAACTGAACTGCTCTCCTACCCATATCTATATAGGGAACACTAGGTTATAGGCTAATAAGCACGCGTGCATCGACAGTACAATCTTTTGATGTGCCTTTGCCTTGGATTTTTTTTTACATTTGAATCCAGGCCATGTCTTTGAAAGACTCCACCAACGGGAGAGGTCCAGTGGAGAAGTCGGGCTACGTGCTGATTAGTTATGAAGGCAGCGTGTTGTGGGGTCCTCCAGCAACCACGGAGACTCTGTGCAGCATGGACATCACCTACTACCCCTTTGACTCCCAGCACTGCAAACTCGACTACCAGATGGCCACTGTTGACGAGACGGCTGTACGATCTTCTTTTTAACTTTAATTAAGTCAGAACAATCTCAAACTGGGGTGACAAGACCCTGGGTGTGAGGAAGATGGCGAAGAGGGGGGGGAGTAGAGAAAAGAGGGAAGATGGAGAAGGGAAAGAGGGTAAAAGAGAGGCGGGGAGAAGATGAATGGGGAAAGGTTTTGATCTAGGACTTGGACCCTTCCAATGTTTGCCTGAAGACATCCACAGTTAGTTAGTCATTGCTTATAGAGTCCAGCGGACTGTAAAGAGCCGAATTAGGACCACAACTTGGTTGAAAGAGGGCTCCCCGCCCCCCACCCCCCTGATCCGTATAAAGTATCTGCTGAAACAACCTTAATGGTAACACTGAAGGTCCATCAGTCGGTCACTTTACATTACATTACATAATTGTTGCTTTAGGTCCAGCGGACTCTTCCGAGCCAAATCAGGACCGGACAACCCCCAATCCCATGGGTGGGAGCCAAAAATTTCTGCAGTACTGAAAAAAAAAATGCTGGCCCGGTCGGCGGCGCGCGGAATCGCAATGTAACACAAATAATAAATTTTATACAGGTCTACACACAAAACCCCATAAACATATATTATTTTGTAATTATTTCAGATAAAATTGTGTTTTATAAAAGATAAATCACCACACCTTTGCATGTGGTAACTGTAACTTTCTTTTTAAGGTGCACTATCCATCCTTGCTCACTTGAAGAACTGCCTGATGTCTCCCATGCTACTTTTTTCTCTTTGGCTGCTGTGTCTTTCCTGGAAGGCACACCACAAAGTGGTTGGGACGCCACAGGTTTTCTGGCAGGTCCTTGATGGTTTGGGGCCTGCTGTCACCAGCACATGAAGGAAGCCGAGGAGCAATGAGTCTCTGTAGGTAGTGGCGAACCTTGTGCCCACCATACTCAGGATAGAGTGTCTGGATGGTGGTGTGCAGAATGCTTGCTACAGCATGAAGATGCCAAGTACCCATGTAGGCACCAGACTCTGTACATTTCATCACTTCCTTTCTGAAGATATGCTTGATGCCCTCAGCATTGAGCTCTTCTTTCCCAAAGTAAAAGGAATGAGATGCACAAAGTTCTGACCACAGAGGTGAAATAGTGGTGCCAGCGTATTGTTAGTTGCTTCATCAATGTTCAAGGAAAAGTATGTTGTCTTCAGCTTTTCAACTCTCCCTGAGAGCAGCAGCAACTCCATGTGTCATGGTACTATAAGTAGCTGTTTTCCGGCTCATGGCAAGATTTTCCAAGCACTCTGTGTCAGAGGCAAGTTTTTGGCAGAAGGCAATCAAATCTGGGACCAGAGAATACGGCAAACAATGTTTAGCCAAAAACGCACACGTTCGAATTTTTGCATCAATCAAGGAGTCAACTTTAGACAGTGGAGCCAACACTGGGGCGGCAGACGGAAGGGTTGACGTGTGCTTCATTGCACCAAGCCTTTCTTCATGTTTACTATCAGTAGAATGCTTGTCAATCGATTTCTTGCCATTTGACTTGTACACTAATTTTTTAATACATAGTATACACCACGCGGCACTGGGTTCTTTTGTTTTCCGTAACCATAAACGAAAAGGACGGTCGAGTCGGTCTTTTTCATCTAGCCACTCGTTTCTCCACTTATTTTTCGTGTTCACTCCGTCAATTTGCCGAGCCTTGACAGTGTCAGAAACGTCAAGCAGATCCATTTTGCGAGCAGCGAAGATTGCTAGCCTACTCGATTGAACGTTTTAAAGATGGCGGTGACTAGATGACGGAACGGAAACTGCCGGAAGTCGCGATGCCGTTAAAGTCGTTAAAGCCGTAAGCAGCTTTCAATATCAATGTCCGATAGAGTAAGCTTTTTAAAAAAAAATAAAATAAAAAATTACGGTACGGAATTCCGTCCTAGTACGGAAGGTCTCCCACCCATGCAATCCGCATAAAAGATCTGCTGAAACAACCCTAGTGGGAAAACTGAATGCCCTCCACCAGCCAGTCACTTTACAATAAAAACATCCCACGCAAGGGACGGCTGAGGTTTCACCCCAACTTATCGAACCTTCGTTTACAAAAACAAAATAGAATACAAACATCCTTATAAATTATCAACAAAACACATACATATAAAATGCCTACATTGCTAAATAATAACATCATAGGAAGCCCTAGTGACCACCTGGCAGAAAGCGTCCAATATTCCCAAGCTGATCCAACAGACCTCATACACAAATAAGGAGTCTTGTCCCGGAAGAGTTTTCAAGAAAAAAGGTAGGAGACTGGTCTAGCGAAGAAGACGATAGTATAGCAGATTGATAGAACAGAGCAGGAATGAGAAAGAGCAAATGAGAAAGACAGCGACAGTGGGAATTTAAAGCACTAAATTTCCAGAAAGTGGGGTGTTACACTCCGTTTGATGGTGGTGTTTTCAATCAGTAGTAGATTCAGCCCCAATGCGTGAATGCTCCTGATGAGTGTAATCTCGGATTCGATTATCCACGTAACCCGTCCAATCAGCATACAAGTCACTGAGTCTTCGTATGAAATTTTCCACTTTTATTCAGCACACCCAAGTAACCCGTCCAATCAGCATACAAGTCACTGAGTCTTCGTATGAAATTTTCCACTTTTATTCAGCACACATCAACATCTGCATACAATTTTCAACTCAACTCGACTCGACTCACTATCAACAACAACACACCCTTTTGACACAGTGCGGCACTTATATAGTCTCTTGATACTCCCGAACAATTTAGAACACGGTAGAATGACGCAATACCACCAATCAAACTAAAGATCGTCATCACTGACTTACGTCATACATCTTTCCTTTCTGTCCAAGCATGTTCTCAAATTTTCTACGCTTTCTCGCGAAGCTTCTATTGACAGCAAACAGGGAAATCTAGAGAATTCTCCAACAATATCGACCAACTAAAATTACAAACGTTATACAAAGCCTCCTCTAACCACAACGCAAACTCAAATCAAAGGTAAATAAACTCTATTATTGAATACTTTGCAAAACGAAACGATTAGATCTATCGTGCGCGCTTCTGACATACTACCCTTCGCGTTGATTGATTGATTGATTGATTTATTGTTGCTTTAGGTCCAGCGGACTCTTCCGAGCCAAATCAGGACCGGACAACCCCCGATCCGCATAAAAGATCTGCTGAAACAACCCCAGTGGGAAAATTGAATGCCCTCCACCGGCCAGTCACTTTACAATAAAGACATCCCACGCGGGGGACGGCTGAGGGTTTACCTCAACTACGCGAACCCCCGGTTACAAAAACAAAATAGAATACAACCATCATTACAAATCATCAACAAAAACGTATACATATAAAATGCCTATAGTGCTAAATAATACAATCATAGGAAGCCCTAGTGACCACCCGGCAGAAAGCGTCCAACACTCCCAAGCTGATCCAACAGACCTCATACACAAACAAGGAGTCTTGTCCAGGAAGAGTTTTCAAGAAAAAAGGTAGGTCATTGATCTAGCGAAGAAGAAGATAGTATAGCAGAGTGATAGGACAGATCAGGAATGGGAAAGAGCAAATGAGGAAGACAGCGACAGTGGGAATTTAAAGCACTAAATTTCCAGAAAGTGGGGGTACTATTTATACTGAAACCCCCGGCACTCCAACGGGGTGGGGGGGGGGGGGGGGACTGTTGCCGCAGTGAAACTGTCATGCCTACAAAGGCAAGACAGGTTTTCAACTGGGGCTTTTACTTTTCCCTTTATAGGTTAGAACAATCTACAGTGACAAGATTGCTCATGACCCCAAGGGGTACCCTTCGCGTTTCAACGTAACATGGGGGTACTATTTATACTGAAACCCCCGGCACCCCAACGGGGGTACATACATATGAAATGCCTACTTTGCTAAATAATAATATCATATAAAGCCCTAGTTAATATTTGGCAAAATGCGTCCAATATCCCAAAGCTGACCCAACAGACCCCGTACACAAATTACTGAGGAGTTTTGGGTGAGTTTTTAAGAAAAAGGTAACTGGTCTAGCGAAGAAGATAGTAGATTGATAGAACAGATTAGGAACGAGAAAAAACAAATGAGAATGACAGAAACACTGGTAATTTAAAGCACTACATTTCCACAAAGTACTTTTATACAGAACTCTCCTCTCCACCCCCACCCCACCTCCACCCCTACCCCTCACCCATCAAACGTGTGAGGCATCAAAAGGCGTTCCACGGTGCGGAGGAAGAAAGATTGTTTTTGATGATGATCTCGCACTGAAAGGTGATACGAATGTAACAAATTTTCTTTAGTAATCAATCAATCAATCAATCAAACAATCAATAACAAAGTTTCTCTATCATGCTTCCGACAGGTGAACTTAACGAGCGGCACAGCCAATCAGAGCGTGGTTTACGTGAAAAACTCCGAATGGCGTCTGCTTCATATCAAGGTCGTGAGGAGTGTTGATAACTACGCCATGGCATTCCCGAGATATTCTGTCATATTTTATCTGGAGGTAAGTGGGCGAGATTTCTACTTCAGTGTCTGTCTCTCTTCATGGAACTGCCGGGAAACGGCAGGTCCAGTGCGTGATACAAGCTACACCAAAACCTATAATTCAGCACTTTGGAGCACGCATTCCAAAACGAATACGATAATGCAGTTGTACAAAATCATTATTTACACTTTTGCAATTATTTCACAACATAAGGCGATGCTCCTCCAGGAATCATGTTTGAGCCTGCGCGGAACTACTTTCCAGCATTCATTGTGCGAACTTTCTTGCACAGCTTCAAGTCGCATATACAATTTATGATATCTCTCGCAGGGTTTTAGAAATGTAGTGTATAACATAGCGTATTTCTTGTGCATTGTTTTTTTAGAATGTTCCGTCAAAGTCTGAGAGAGACGCCGACTGTTCTCAGAATGCAATTTACAACACGAGAAAAAAAAACTTTTTTTTTTAAATTGTGAGGAGTGGGCAATAGTTTGATAGTATTCGACCATAAGAAGGCGAAATTCGGGAAAGCGCTGCATCCGAAAGAGCAGCGTCATCCAGAACAGTGGTGGGGAACAAGACCACAGTCATTTTGCGAATAACATTGATGGATTGGCTGGAGAGGAACAAGAACTTGAACAGCTGGTACAGAGGCTAGACACCATAATTATCCAGAGCCTATGGAATGGAAATAAGTGCAGAGAAGACCAAAATGATGACTAACAACACCAATGGCATCAACTCGGACATCAAAGTCCAAGGCCAATCCCTCAACACAGTGCATAGCTTCAAATATTTAGGAGCCATTGTATTAGACAAGGGGTCCCGACAGGAAGTGCTCTCCATGAAAGCACAAACAACTGCTGCCCTGACAAGTTTGAAGCCCTTTTGGAAAGACATGACCATCAGTCTGCATTCCAAGGTAAGGCTGATGCGCTCCGATCCCTTGTCATCTCCATCTTCCTATACGCTTGCGAAACATGGACCCTCACAGCAGCTATACAACGATGAATACAAAGCATGGAGGTGCTACAGAAGACTTCTGGGCATTTCCTATACCCAGCACATCGCCAACGACGAAGTCCAACAGGTCATCACACAAGCCTTTGGACAAGGCGACGACATGCTCACAGTGTTGAAGAAACGGAAACACCGATGGTATGGCCACCTCACCAGAGCATCAGGCCTTGCAAAGATCATCCCAGAAGAAGATGGAGACAGAAAAAGAGGTGCGAGGACAACATTCGAGAATGACTAGCTTGACACTAAGCGAAGAGATGAGGGTTGCTAAGAAAGATGAATATGCTGATTAAACGATAATCTGTGGTGCCCCAACGACTTTCGAGTTACGTGATAGGATAGGATAGGATAGGATAGGATAGGATAGGATAGGATAGGATAGGATAGGATAGGATAGGATAGGATAGGATAGGATAGGATAGGATAGGATAGGGTGTATTGTGATTTGGGCAGTAACCCATCTAGGGAAAGAATGAGCGTTAGGATCTTTAAAGTCCGTGCGGTGAAATGTATGCGTAAGCTGGTTATATTCTCATCTGAAGGAATAGTTGTCTACCCTTACTAACAATTACATATGCCCTTACTTTGTCATAAGAGACGTCGATTGTTCTACACCATCACTCTGGTTGTGCCAAACGTTCTTCTGGCCTTGCTGGCTGCCTTAGTGTTCGCGCTACCAGCACAGAGCGGGGAGAAAATGTCATTCTGCATGTCCTTGCTTCTGGCTTTTGCCGTCAACCTCTCTGTGCTTATGACTGTCATGCCCAAATCTTCCATCCAGGCCTCTCTGCTCATGATCTACCTTACCGGCATGAGGTAAGGCAATACATTTCCCCCCCCCCTATTTGTCTGTCAGTTTGTCTACGAGGCTTATCTATCTATGTCAGCGAGACACATGCGCATAATTTTGATTTAGCTACTTATTGTAAATCCATCGGTCTATAAATCTATGTCTATAATTATCCGTTTGTTTTTAGGCTTCTCTCTCTATCCAGAGTTTCCGAATCTATTGTCCAGGCTGTCTGAATCTATATCTGTCTGTCTGCATATTTGCCTGCCTACTCATCTCTCTAATCTTACTGAATAAAATCTAATAATCTAATATAATACAATCACGCATCCGCCTATCGTTCTATTCATTTATTTAAGCAAGAGACTTGTTTCAATATGAACAATGTGACTACAGCCAAACCCGCTGCCTATTACGTCACATAATCTACCTATTTACTCATTCATCCGTCCTAAGTACCTAATCTATCAATATGATTCCACTTATTTCATTGGATAAACGTTTTTTGGAATGGTTTGGGGTCTACAGTGTGATTACAGCCCTGTCCGTGACGACGTCAGTCTTCCTACTACGGCTTTATCACCGGGAAGATGACGACACAAACACACATGACGTGGGACCCAAGTTTGCTCGCTTCATTGCCATCCTGGAAAATATGTTCTGTATCCACCCTGTGCACCACCGACCCAAAACTCTCCCTTCTCAAGACGACAACCTTTACCACGAGGACGTCACTACCACTTTCACTGACGTCACCCATTTAAATGAGGTCACCAATTACATCTCGACTGTGGCGGAATCGAAAGGGAACAACGAAAATGTCAATGGTAAGCAAGAGCTGAAGCTTATGGAACCCAATGGCGGGAAATCTGACATCACTATGACGTGGAAAGACGCTGCCGTCACTATTGACTATGTTTTGTTCAGAGTGTTTGTTTGCCTCATTGTCGTAATGACGGGTATGCTTGTCGCCCGTTTGTTCATTGGTGACTTGTCTCTTGAGAATGAGGCAACTCATGGGTAAACTGAAGGCAATCTTTGTTTCTCTGAGCGATTAATTTATTTGTTTTTAGTTTGGGGTGAATGTGGGTTGGGGTGAGAGGTCGGGGGCGGGGGCGGGGGCGGGGGTGGGGAGAATAATCAATATCCGTTGGATTTTGAGGTACAGGTGACTGCAAAGAGCTATGTCAAAACCAAAAGAAAAGGAAGGAATGAAAGGGCGTTGGGAGAGGAGGAGGGAAGGGGAGGTCAGTTAAGAGAAAGGTAGGAATATATCGCCAAACACGCGTACAACGAACACACTTTCAGCAAACAACGCTTTTATCGAAGGAACACAAATTCTCTGCCAGATTTGTTCTTATTACTTAGTACTTTCTGGATATACCGACCACGGTTACAACGTAGCTTCGCTTACACCGAATTTATTTTCTTATCCCAGACACCTAATTTCGACGGATATAACGAAGTCGTAGTACGAAAACATCGCAAATGACGTAATTCGCCGAAAATGGCTAAAAATCCGCATAACAAATTTGACATCATTCATGTGCCTGTAGAAAGATCCCATGCTTTATGGGAATGGTTCTTCTTAACCCTTTGGAGACGACGTACCCATATTGCAAAGTTTAAAAGAAGATGTAATTTTAAGATCTGGCAGGAAGTGACAGGCCTAACCATTTCTTTTTTGTACTTTGCACCGAGTAATTTTTCACAAGTATAGGAATATAATACGGGGTGTCGGATAGCGCAGTGGTTGGAGCACTCGCTACTGTGTCGCAAGTTAAGCACCGTCCTGTGCGGTTAGCACTTAGATGGGTGACCGCAAAACGTGAAGCGACAAATAACAACGCCCCATGCAGTTGACTCAACTGTGACTGAGTACCTACTCTCTTAAGGGTGGGGAAGGTAAAGCAGCGAGGGAGAGAGATGGGTATCGCCCTCATTACGCTGGCCTAAGATAAGTGTGATCTCCAACATCACGCTCCCCTACGGCCACAAGGCTATGGGACAACCTTTACCTTTTTATAGGAATATAGACTGAATTTTCAAAATGTATCAGAATAAAGTACATGAATGTGTATTTTGTAAAAATAAACAAGGTTGTTACCAACGTTATACTCCAATACACTTAGAACGAAGGAAATATGTGGCTCACAACCCCCATCATTACCACTGTGACTGCTTTACAAAGGCTAACAGAAGCATTCACTTTAATATTATTCACAGAAAAACAATACAGCAGACAAGACTTCACTGCTATAGTGGACGATTGGTGGTCGTGCATATTTTACACTGTCACAATAAATCCACTGGAAAAAGAGTTCCGAACGGTCAAAACGATCGCCGATAATCATCACTTGCAAGACGAGAAGTTCGTTCTTAGACACAAATGATGATTAGACACATATGATTAACCGATTTCTATAATGGGTTAAATAAGTTGCCATTCCATTGTTCGATGACATTAAAAATAAATAAAAACGTTTTTGCAAGGCCTAAAAATGACTTTGACCTTCAAGATCAACGCAAAAACGTAACATATATAACAGATCAATCTATCATCTGTAAATACAACACGTTTGGACTTTATATCTCTCATAGTTTAGGGTCATGGTCCCTTCAAAGTACGTATACTAACCGACTTTGGACAGCTCCAGTGACCTTGGAGTGAGGTTGACCAAATTCGTATAGTACGTGTGTCTCATTGATATCCATCATGCATCATTGTGAAAAATTGTCATTTCTTGACCATCATTTGTTGACCCTGTGAACTTGATCTGGATTTTTTGGGGATGAGGAGAGAGAGGGGCGGGAGAGAGGGAGAGGGGGCGAGTACGTATAATCAAATTGCTATACATGCGAGTCAAACAGGCATGTCATGATCATGAATTGTCTGTAGACCAATAATGTTGTACATCGATCATAAAGTAGGCCATCGATCATAAGGTATCATATTATGTAATCAAGTACCATATATTATAAAAGTAAATATGTTTCCTATTAATATTGTATCATTGTTTTCATTGGGTGTGTGTGGGGGGGGGGGGGGGGGGGGGGAGGGGGTGGTGTGTGTGTGTGTGTGTTGGTAGGGAGAATGGGGTGGGGAGATTATTTTAAACAAAGCAGCTCATATAACAACACACAACAAACATTCAATTCCACATTTATTGCACATTCTCCAAACAAAGCATTTTTAAGTTTTGCTGTTGGAGATTTGTTAACATAAATATTTCAAGTAATGTGGTAATTTCATATTAATATATAACTACTAATGTATACATTATATGTTTACATATCAATATGTTTACATCTCTATGAAATGTTATTTATAAATGTGCACTGAATAATACAAAATCCAATAATGCAGTGTGACCAATACTAATCAGTGGCAAAGCAAAAACATTTCATTTATACAGTAGACTCTTATTCTTATTGGAAAAATAATAATTTCAATAATTACATGAAAACAATGAAAGGAATACATTTAAACAACATGCTGTGGACATGATCTTTGTGTGGAAATGTTCATGAGCTAAAACTATATTTTGCTTCATTCATTTATTCATGATGAATGGTATAAACAGCAACGTTCAAATATTGAAGAAGTGATTGATAAGCACTTCTATTATATTGACAAGTTCATTCAGCATCTATTTTCTGTACAAACCCATCAAAAGCAGTTTCAGCATTGTAGCAAACTGTTCTTGTCACCTTGCATTCACATTACTGAATTCTGGCAAAGCAGCCTCTTCCCCCTTTACAAAACGTGAATTGTTTAGTATTCAAAACAAGAGTTTATTCAAAATCACAGTAAATCAATTTATTAGTAATTAATAAACTCGCATATAAAATTCTATGACTCAAACATCCACATGAGCTAAAAGTAATCCTTTTATTCAAAACCAATGTCACGGAAACCACAAGACTATGAATTCTCAGCTATTCTCAGCCGGACGATGACCTGTAAACTACTGGTATACGACCATTAATGCTATACAACACTCTCAAAATATTCCACAGGACCAAAATACATACAGCCTCGCATTCTTCCCATCAGTTGATAAATGAAAACATTTTCTGTGGTATCTGCATATCAACTTGTGTGTCACATTCAGACACTTCAAATCAATGTTCTAAAAAAGCTCTCTTAAGATGCTTTGTTATTCAATAGATTGCACATACATAGATAAAGAACTGTAGCAGCCCTTTTAGCTCGAGTGTGCAAATCCCAAAAGTACTGCAGTACGTTTTCAATAGTATATTCCAGAACTAGCCATCATGGCAATACTTTTTCTTTCTTATTTACTTTTTTAAAATACTCCATACTACATTTTCCATTGACAATTTCACTTTTTTAGCCCAAAGACAAACGTTCTAATAGTGCAACTGTGTGATGTCTGAAACATACTGCAGAAGGTTCTACATGGTTAACTCCGTCAGTTTGCCAGAATATCATGGTAATACTTTTCAATTTCGTTTTCTTTCATCTTCCAAACAACATACATCGTTGGCAGTTGTTTTTTTACTACAAGAAAAATGGTTTTACTAGTGCGACTGGGCAATGTCTGAAAAGTACTGCAGTACGTTTTCAATTGTGAACTCCAGAGCTAGCTGGCTATCAGGGTAACACATCTTCATCAGGTCGTCGTAGTGCTTGTACTGATTGATGAACACATCCTGCATCTCATGCCACACAACCTGTAAGGGCAAAACGCACAAAAAATATATAATTTAAAATTAAATATATAGCAATCATTTAACGTTCACAGTTCTAAGACCACTTGCAATGGTAAGACACACAATTTAGATACAAAGCATATTATAATAAACAGTTTACTCGGTAAAGTCAAATACCAATACCTGCTAGCACCAAGACCTGATGATCATTTGTAATATCTATATATATAAATTGCTTAGCCGGAAGTCCTTCTTTGCCTCTACTATAAAGTTTGTCCGGTATGGACGCTGATCTGGGCAGGTGCTGGGCGCTACGGATCGGCCTGCTGTGTGCTCAAAACCAGCGAAATCGTTATAGCCGACATTTCCTTACCGAACGTTTAACCGTTTCTGAGATAAATAAATAAACAAAATGTCCACAAACTGCAATAGCCTCATTCAGCGCGCTTCCATTAAAAATCAAATTGAGGTTTCAGCATGTTTTCCCATATAGACCAAAAAATTGATCGTATTTGTAGGAAGCCTTGTTAGCTTACTGGGCAGGTGCTGGGTCTACCGTTCAGGTCGACCCAAGTTCAATTCTCACGCGGGACATTTTTTTTTTTTTACACTACAATTTGGATTTTTTTTTTTTAATTTAGGCTTTTTACCTTTAATTTATTATTATTATTATTATTATTATTATTATTATTATTATTATTACTATTATTATTATTATTTATACAATTATTATTATTATTATTATTATTATTATTATTATTATTATTATTATTATTATTTTATCTTATATCAAATTTTCTTTTAAAACCTTGGTGTTTTTTATGATTTCTATTTGTATTATTCTATATTCAATATTATTATTATTATTATTATTATTATTATTATTATTATTATTATTACCAAGGATCGGGATGGGGTGGTAGGTGTAGGTAAAAGGGGGTAGGTTTAAAGGGGCATGGGTAGGCATAACGGGGATACGGGTAAATATAAGGGGGTATGGTGATGGTCGATTCCTTTCATCCATACCTGCGAAACGATCAACGGGGAAGTATCAAGGAGGGTACAGGTAGGTTACAAGGGGGGTACGGAAGGTATCAAGGGGGTATGGGGAGGTACCAAGTGGGTTCGGGAAGGTATCAAGGGGGTATGGTGAGGCATCATGGGGGGACGGGGAGATATCAGGAGGCAGAGATGAGAATCCTAAAATGACAAAAAGGAGGAAAAATTCCAAAGTCTGTCAAGTGGCGAAGCCACGAGTGCGCGTACCTGCAAAGCAGGTACCCGATGCTAGGGGGATCCGGGGGCATGCTCCCCCGGAAAATTTTTGAAAAGATGGTTAAAATCTATGCATTTTGAGCCTTATTTTATGGGGTCAGATCAGTTGTTTTTGTGGTACTAAAATGCTGTTGTTAGCTCTCCACAGTTCAACACATAGGCCTAATGAATTTATTTCATACATCAGTTAAGCCTTGTATTAAACAAACATTCCTTTTGATTGCAGACAAGAATGGTTTAAATACCAATGACAAGACAAGGCTTTACCAATGCACATAATTACTGTCCAAAACAGAGTTGTACATTTATACATAGAATCAGTATGAAGCCTCACTGACACTCTTACGGTCACACCAAACAATAAAATCATAAATACCTCGATTGACTGTTCAAACAAGGTTTACAATTTCAAGATAATGTCTTGGAAAAACCACAACAAGGAAAGCAGAAATACGGATGGTTTCAGGCAGTAGTTCCTAAAACAGTTCTGATGCTATAATCATATATACATTATGAACAACTTCAGCCTTGAAGTCGTAGTCAGGCACTGAAGTCAGGCTGAAGTTTACAATTACGTCATGCACTAGGATTACAGCTCTTTGTGTATACAACATTCTTATGTTTTTTTTGGAAGAATTGTTAAAACTGGCAGGTACCAACATGCAAAGAAAAAGAGGAAGAAGAAGAAGTCGGGCAGTCAGAGCTTTCTTATGAGCCAGTCTGGCTTGTTTCTCTGCCTCTGCATTCAACTCCACATTTCTTTCGATCTTTTTGTCCTTCAAACGAATTAAGACCGTTGTGTTCAACTTTTCTTCTAACCACTTAAAAAAGTTCCACTTGTTTTTTACACCACTGTAGATGTGGGTAGCAAGAGCCTTTTCTCCAGGATTTAATTTTCGAAGCATTTTACAAGTCGCGCTTTGTTCTAGACAATGGCTGATCAACCACGTGATGTTTTGGCTGTTCCATCGTTCGCACTACAACTCAGCGCATGAGAAAGGGCTTCAAGCGCCTATTTGAGTGACGTCACTGTCAGTTCGTCTCTTATACGCGTTTGGTGTCCAGAGACAATAATCTACTTAACAAACGGGAGGGCTAAATTGCACGTTTACCAGGACACACGGAAGAAAGAGAAATCGGGTTATCTCGGCTTTTTACGGCAGCTTGGTGGATCGACGAAAACGAAGTGATGCTTTATTTGTTTGTTCTGTATCTTGTGCATGCCTGCCGCTGATCTAAAGCATTCTTTGTGTCATGTATACTATAACTGTATGTATGTCACTTGGCGAATAAATCTTGAATTGAATTGAAATTGAATTGAGAGCGAACCAAATGACAACAATCCGCATGGGAATAACGAGTGGGAATAAGCTGCGAGATCGAAAATCAACAACTCACCCTAATCATATACACTAAAATTTTCTCACCGGATTTAAACCGATCTCAAAAATGACCCTGGGACCTTCCGAAAGAGCGGATTTCCGCTAAAAGGCGGAAGATTCTCATCTCTGAGGAGGGGGGATATGGGGAGGTATCAAGGGGGATATGGGGAGGTATCATCGTCCAAATGAAACTCGCAGACAACAGTTGTCTCTCTGTCTACATTTTAAACAGCAACCTGTGTACAAATCACTAGTGTGTGATAAATTTATCCATACCTGAAGTAGATTCTCTTCTTCACACAACTGTTTCTCCACTTTTTTATATAAGTGTTCCAGTGTTTTCTTCACCTAAAATAAATAAATAAATAAACAAATACATTAAGTAATATATACATTTTTTCATGAAAAAAAAAGAAAATTATAGAAAAAAAGAAAGAGGCAGAAAATGTATTAAAACAATGAAGCTAGAAAAAGGAGAGATAATAAGTAATATCTCTCTATCTCTCTTTCCTCTGTTCTGAATTTCAATCGGACCATATTAAGTACAGCATCAGGAGCAAACATTCACGGAGCAATACATATATTCCTCAACAACAACAAATGTATTTTATAACGGCAAAAAAGCATAACAACGCAAATAAAATGAGTACACACAACTGCAAAGATTAAACAATTGCTATGGTAAAACAACTAGTGTTATTAATATACTTAAATCTCTGGGCAGGGGAAGGAAGAGATAGGG
The DNA here is from genome assembly GCA_036898135.1 of Oncomelania hupensis. NCBI lineage: Eukaryota > Metazoa > Mollusca > Gastropoda > Littorinimorpha > Pomatiopsidae > Oncomelania > Oncomelania hupensis. The sequence goes on from CM072518.1 coordinate 23,221,407, forward strand.
GAACTAAAATGAAGACAAACAAAACCCCACACATTTAGATAAAAGCGAAGCAAGTAGAACAGCCAGTTTAAAGTTATTTGCACACAATACAAATCAAAATAAATACGAAAGAAAAGTGTTTATTTTAAGCTTAAAGCAAATATAACACTCGCTTTTATTAAATTTGCGCAACGGTACAAATGGCAGCCAATACAACTATCTGCTTCATGTTATTTACTGATAATACACATGAAAGCAAAATAGAACATTAATCAGTAGAATATTATTTGCTCACAAACACAGACCTCTTTGCCAGGGTATTCCTTGATGACCTTGCGTAGCTCTTGCTTGCTGAACGCTAGCTGAAAGCCCACCTCTTCTCTCTTCACACCCGCTGCCACTCGTGCTTCTACGCCTTCAAAGAAAATCTGAAATAATCATAATACTCTGATATTCATTAAGTACATTTTTCAATGCCACAAAAACATGCGCATGCACAAACACGCACTCTCTGTCATACAAAACCACACATCTTCGCCCATATTCACCCCAAAATGCTCACACACACATTTTAAAACTAAAATTTTGTAAAGTTTAATCTAATGTTAGGATTTTTAGATAGCACTTCATTACTCATGCTTCACTAACATTCTTGGTGCAATTTATGACATGTTATTACCTACACTATGCATGAGGATGCTTCCAAAATAAAATAACAAGAAATAAAGCATGTACAAAATAAATCAATAAATACAAGTAATGGACAATATATTTTTAAAACTTGCATGAAAATAATCATGCAACAAATACACAAACAAAAATGACATCTTACAGCAGTTTCAAGGGAGATAATTATGATACAGCAGAAAACATAGATGGCATTACAAGAGCAACAGGAAACAAAACATACATTGTTATCATGTTTTCAAACAAAAATGCCAAATAACTTGCAGGTCTTTAAGATTTAAATTATTATTATTACTTTTATGAATACAACAGTCAATACAATCATATCATCAATAAAAGGAAACAAAAACAAAATGTGCAAAATCAAGAAACGAACATGAAGTTTTTCCAGAGGTCGCCCAAGCAGGTTAGTAGTGTAGGCCTGCATGTTTTCCATGTAGCGTTGCTTAGCTTCTTTTCTATCTGCCTCCAATCCCGCATTCTTTAAGTGGGACAGCACAGCTAAAGCAAAAAAGAAGCAGCAGCACAAAAATCAAACCTATGAACGGGCAGTGACAACATCAAACAAAGCCTTACCAAACTCAATTCTTAGCAACATCGCAAAGAGATGTCAATTCAGACAAATTACTTTCAATGTCATATTTTACAAACAATACAAGAGGCACAATAAAACCGGTTTACTTCGACCAATGTATTACATTTTTAGCAGCAAACGAGACTATCTGTGACTTTAGTATTTGAAAGGTCAACTATTTGACCAAAAATTCAAGGCATTTTTTTAATAAAGCCGATCTACAAAAATGTTAAAGGCAAATATTTCTTAAAGTAGAAAACTTTTCTTAACTATAAATTGTTAATAAAATGTTCTATTCTATTAATACATTTCTTTTCAAATGAACCTAAAGTAATACGTTTTACTACACAAGTTCAGCAGTTAAATAATTTCTGATAAAGTGGCAGATAAAGTAATACTTACAAAACACTCTGTGAAAGTTTTCTGGGGACAAGAAAAAATAAACTTGCGTTGAAATATGACCATCAAGCTGACACAGAAAATAATGAGAAAACTAGATGAATTTGTTGTAAATAAATATACAAACTATTTTCTCATCATCCAAATCCAACTACAATGGTTGTAAAACTGATTAATTTGCTACAATAATTTGTTTAATACGACCTTGATTTCTCATTTAATGAAAAAAAAACATTGCAAATTCTTTAATAGAAATTATACAATGCTGTAATCGAAATATCAACATTTCCCAAAACAATTTTGAATCTCACCCATAAGGACAACTTCCCTTGGAGTTTTCTGGTGCTCAGCAGCTACTCGCTGAATCTGTTCATACAGTGCCCGTATCATCTTGCTGTATGCTTTGTTCAAGTCTGTACGTCGATCCGAGCCTTTGAAGATGGCCTCAGCCAAATTGGCAAAGTCCTGTAAAACAATAAGAAATAATATATTATTGTACAGTGTGAAAGGAGAAAAACCGATGTTTAAATGTCACCCGATAGATCTCAACCTTTAATAAGGTTTAGGACAAAGCAACTGTAAGGAGATTTTCTGCAGCAGCACTCCAGCATTCAAATACCGTAATTTTAAGAGTTCCACTCTTTTACTAGTGTGCACTATGTTTCTGAAAATATATTTCAATTGTATTTGTTGGACATCCTGGCCATACAACTGTTTCTACTCTGGGAGCATCTTCAAGGGTCATGAGGCTGGTGATGCACAGAAAACTTGGCTCATGTGCCACCACAAGAGTATCTTGACCTTCTCTGAAACGGTCGAGACAGTTTGCCTGCTAAAGTTTCCCCTAGTGTGCTGCTACAAGGGAGAGGGTAAAGAGTAACTAAGCTGGAACTGGAAGAAGATAGGAAGTGATGAACTGTTGTGTTGTTTTGAAGCTCTGCCGCTCGTTTGTGGATAAATAAGCCAGGATGCCAAGTAGATAAAGTTTATTTAAAGGGAGGTAAACACAAGCGGTGCTGAAGACCGAGCACTAAAGAAGAATCTACCCTATGTAATTAAGCATAAGCATTTAAATTAATATATTAATGTATTTTTTCAATCAGTAACAATAATAAAAGGTTCCTATCACACTTTCCCATTACAATGAGCTCAAAGTGCCAAAACAGTAATTGAAGGTGATGATGATGGTGCGTCCATCGTGGATGATGAGGACCACTGACATTCTTAGGTGCATTGTGTCTGGAAATTGAGTGTCTGGAGATGGTTGTAAGCCCAATCAGGCATGGGGGTGACCCCCAAAGTTGGGACACATGTGAGATGGTGCAGCCTTAATGGTGCTTGCCGCTTGCTTTTTCTCTGGAGATGTTTTTCCTCTCTCTACTTCGGCTGTGCGTCTATCAGCGCTTGTGGATGAGGCTGCACCAGCAGGTGTGATCCAGGCTTAATATGATGGCATGATGGCATAATATGCATTTATATAACCAGCAGGTAGTTGCTGTTCATATATAATAATGTAAAGTGGAGATCCCTAACGGAAATAATGCTGCTGTTGCTGTTGATGATGATGACGATGATGATGCTGATGATGAAGAATCACTAATATGTACAGAAAATCTAAGTCTCACCTCAAACTGGTGTACAAAACTAATGATTCCACAGCGGTTCTTTTTGGAAACTTTCACATCTTTGACTTGGGCAATTACAGTTTCCTAGGAAGGAAAAGGACAAACAAAGAAATAAGTCTACAAGCAGATAACCAACAAACTAAATAAATAAATATGTACTATATACTAAAAAGAAAATAGTACAATAGGCTACAAAACTGTGCTTGTAATACTAAAAAGCAATGTAATGTTCCTATTTTGCATGCAAGCCATCTGAAGCATTTCATCATTACACAATTTTAAGTGAATTTAAAGTGCATTTTGTTAGCATTAAACGAGTTCAACATTATATTTTCTTGAAAACATTCTTTTTTGTTTGTTTGTTCCCATAAATTTACCCAATAATAATATTTGAACTGGAATCTTTTATTCTTTTTTCTTTAAAAAATTGTTTAGCAACTTCATTTCTTTTCTTCTTTTTTTTTAATAAAGATTCTAAACTTACACAGACATGAACACAAAGTGGCCAACCATTACTTCAATAAAATCTTTTCACAGTACTAATAAATAAACGTACCACATATTTGTCAAAGCCTCTCTTGACCTTGATGAGGCAGTTGCCAAACGTTTTTCCCAGGAAGGAGCCCATGTTTTGGTTGTTGCTGACATGCTGACTCATGCGTACTAACATGTACATGGTGTACCTGTTTGTGTAAAAATAAATCAAATGATCAGTACATAAAGCATATTATTTAAAACAAAAGTACACCTCTCCCCACACAGAACTCATTCAATACCTACAGCTATCATCAAACAGGTCCTACAATTAATCCTTGGTTTACTGAAGATGATCCTACAATTAATCTTTGGTTTACTAAAAAAACTAGCAATACTGTTCAAATATATTTGTCTCCAATCATTTGAATTAATGTAATAGTTTCTTTTTTCAACCGAAGTCTGTGTGTAATATTGCACAGGATCTAGGACTAGGTGAGAACAGAACTACGGGAGCATTAACCAAATAGAATTTATCCGCGATAGCAAAAAGAAAGTGGTTCCTCGATCGTGCAGTGGTAGGTAACACACATTTGTATTATAAATAGAAATTGCGGGAGGTTCCTTGATCGCGCAGCGGTAGGTAACACACATTTGTATTATAAATAGGAATTGGTGGTTAGACTGCTTCTTTGGTGAAATCAATCAGCTGCATCAAATGTTTATTCTCAAACTGCTTTAAAAAAAGGTGGTAAAGGTGGTCCCACAGCCTTGTGGCCATAGGGGAGCGTGATGTTGGAGATCACACTTATCTTGGGCCAGCATAATGAGGGTGATGCCCATCTCTCTCCCTCGCTGCTTTGCCTTCCCCACCCTTAAGAGAGTAGGTACTTAGTCACAGTTGAGTCAACTGGGGGCGTTGTTATTTGTCGCTTCACGGTTTGCGGTCACCCATCCAAGTGCTAACCGCACTGGACGGTGCTTAACTTGCAACACAGTACCGAGTGCTCCAACCACTGCGCTTTCCGACACCCCCTCAAACTGCTTAACAACAAAAATGTAATCTTCCATAAAATCAAAACGAAATTAGCCTACGATAGGTGAAAGTTCTGCATATAATACAATAGGCCTATATCAATGTCTTCCCAGTTATAGGGCTGTATATTTCGACGTAAATAAAGATATTACAGTTTCATTGGTAGGTAAAAACTAACCCATTTGAGCGGCCGATTCTTTTCGCCAAAGATGCAGTGTGATCCCTCTGTACTATCTAATACCTGGGCTGTAAGATAATATGCTACTGCTATGCTATCGAGGATCTACTTTCTTTTAGCTATCACGAATCCATTCTACTTGGTTAGTGCTCCTGTGAGAACCTAAGAGTGCTGCTCACATATGCATTGAGCTGGTGTGATCGCTGCTTTGCAAAGTCTGAGCACCTATCACAATCAATGCTTGTGCCTTCGCTGAGAGGGCAACCCAAATGTCCCCCACAGGGGTACGGTTAACACTTATATTTTTTTTTTACAATGTGTATCCAAAAATTAAACTCACATGCCATCATGCTTCTCAGCATAAGAAAGGAAAGTATCCAGTTCACCTTCTAAGTTAGGAAACAGTCTTCCCATCATATTTCTGAAATGGGAAGGAAAACAATATTCGAATCAAACTGTGGTGATAACGGTGGTTAAATCTAATGATGCTGACAGTGAAGAGGTGGATGAAGGTAAAAGGTGACAAAAAAGGAGGATGAGGAGTAGAATGATGATGTTATGATAAAAAATCATGCCATTCTTTGTGCAGATAAGCAATCGTTTACATTAATTATAATAATTGATTAAGAAAGATCTGAAGATGCTATCCTTCTTACAGTGTTGGTCTTGTCAAGGGAAATGGAGGCTGATCAAAAATAAATATTAACATGAAATAATGAACGTTGTAAAATTATTCTTTTTCTTTACTCTCGGCTGGGATAAAAATCTTACCTCACATCATCATTGACCTGCCGCCTGGGGAAACGAAACAAAAACAACAAAATTAATTCACTGTACACACAATATAGAATAGACTTAAGTTACTGTTGTAACAGTCAGCACAGCTCACAGTGAAGAGGTTTAAATCTGTAAGTTTGCAAATTGCTGAATTGACGACACAGGGAAACTTGCGCACACTTAAATACATGTATACACACATGCACATTAAATATTTAAAGATATGAAATTATCTGTCTGCAATACTTAACATTATCCTGAATTATCCAAATATAAGTTTTTGTTTTTTCTGTACTTCATGAAAACATATACATTGTTTAATCCCAAGTTTATTTCATGGTAAAAATGCTTTGAGACATCTACAAGCAAGTTACAAAAACGATCCGCAAACAAATAATCCAGCAAAAGAAATAGTTCATTTACAAGGAATAAAGAAGATATATACAAAACCAAAACAAACAAATGTAATGGAGGCAAATAAAAATACTAATCAAGCAATTTCTACTAACTGTAACAAAATGTAATACTTTTAAAGGAGTAAGGGGAGGGGAGAGCAAAGGAATGAACAAGCAGAAGAAGAAACATCAATAACATTTTTATTTGTTTTTAATAATAACAAAACATGTACAAATCTGTCATTGTGACTATGTACGTTAATTTGTGTGACAAATAAATGCACACAAAATTTGACTTCATATGTTCAACCATTATTATAACAAAAATAGTTTTAAATGAGGAAAATATATTCTTATATTATCAATGAAACATGTAAGCATGCATGGAGTGTAATACATACAACAATTCTATGTCATGCGAAACCTGAAACTACACTATCATGCTATCCAAAATGATTGTGCTATCCAAAACGACAGTGCTATCCAAAACTATACAGGTTAAGTGTAGCATATACAAACGTCTTCTATGGTATACAATACAAAAAGCGCATACGCAGAGAACAGGCAAAAAATTAAAACATGCAATACATACGTAATAAGTCTACATCTACTTCTACTTCTGCAACATTACCACAAACACACACAATACAGCTGCAGCTGCTCTACCACTGAGGCCATTAAATACAACATGTAAATAATTAATGCAAGAACAGTTATTATTTTCTTTTGGCATCTTGTAATTCACACATGTTAGGCAATATGATTTTGGTTAAATGCATAATAGGCATTTTCCCCTTTTACTTTGAGATCAATCAACCTAAACCAGGTCTACTCTATAAGATCAAACTTTGTGTGTGTGGGGGGGGAAAGATGGGGTGCGGTGGGGGTATTGGTTGACCGGACAGAAGAGTGCAGAGTATTGGTTGAGGGGAGGGTGAAGCTGGTAACAAAAATTCAGTTCCCCATAAATGGCATTAAAAAGAAATTAACTCTCTGCTTGAATATTACCTTAAACCTGAAAAAAATTACCTTAATCCTGAAAACTGCCACATTTAGAATCTTCTTGATCTACAGCCCAAAACAGTGAAAAGGAAACTACTGTGTCTAGGACATCTACCACCAAGGCACACTCATGCACAAGACATCCATAACTCACATTTCAGATGTTACGTTAGCACGTTTGATTAGGAGACCCTCTCCCAAATTTTCCACAATGAAATCCCTACAGAAACAACGTTGGTACAGTCCAAATTCATAAACAATAAACATAGATAAATCAACTGTGGATATTATATAAGATTATAAATTTATGATTAGGTGGAAACCTGTGCAATGGTGCTGCAAATACTGTGCTTTTATGCAGACTAGCTAAATTTCACATCCAAATACTCTAGGAGCAACTTCTCTTTCTAACCCATCCTTCCATCTTTTCAAAGTGGTCGATACTATAGAGAGAAAAGAATGCATTGTCTTCTGAAGATAGCATTACTGGTGGAGAACTTTCATCATATCTGGCCCTTTTAATTATCCACACAACCCTTCCTCCTACCCACAACTCTAGCCAGCAAAAAGTTGTCAACAGGCTAGTGAGAATTCTGGTGAACCTGGTACCTTTGGCCAAGTGGGTGGGTGAGATTAAAATTCTAGCTTTCAGCATCCCCTCCCCTCCTCCTCTTCCCCTGATATGATGTAAGATTACAATAGGAGATTATAAGAATAGCTGAAGCACCATAAATGTTAATATGAATGTAAGAGCGTGTTAGAATATAATAAGAAATAACCTTTACAAATTATGTTATATAGTTAGAACACAGCCAACTAATACAATATAATATGAGATTAGGTTTGGTGACAGTTTAAAAAAACAACAATGATAATATAATATTACCAGTTATGCTTTAAAAAAAATGGGTTAATGAAATAATCAAATGCAAGAGAGGTGTGTTAAAATATTATGTTGTGTGAAAAGGGGAAACAAAGCATACAATAATCATCATCATATAAGGGAGTGTGTGAAAACTGGTGCAAGGCATTACCAATGATTATTGCAACAATAATAATAAATGTATAATGGGTGTAGTTTAGGCCTACTCATGAATATTATGATGTTTAGGTTAGGCTGTTAGCCAATACAGCATTCCATGCATGCGAACACGAGAGGCAAAGATACACCAATCTTCTTGACTACATTCGTCCGTATGTTCCCTGCAGAGGGAAAACTATTCATATATATTCTGAAAGTGTTATTTCTCTATTACATAAGTATTATTTGCTAGCTGCTAGTCAGAACGAATATGTTAGAACAGTGCTAAGAGCAGACAATTTGTTTGATATTGGAGTAATATATGTCCCCTTATTCTAGTAACTGTGTTTACAACTAGTCTGTGACTTACTCTGTTGGCACTGAAGCCTGAGGTTGCCAGATATCCTCTGAACCCTCTCCATCTCCTTCCTTTAAACAAGTAAAATAATTATTGAACTGTTAACAAATAAATCATGTAATCAAGACCTCAAAACATGACTACGTCAATCAAACATTACAGATAGTCAACAGGGAAAGAGAGCAGATACACTATAAAATATTATGCTAAATCAAAACAAACAAAAAATGTCCATGGCCATTCACTATTATCAACAGTTATAAAATAAAATAATGTAACACAAATCCATCACACAGCAGGTTTCATTTATACCAAATAATCCTGGTTTTGCAGTATGTACTATTAAAAAGTGTACCTTGGCAGCTGGTGCCTCAGTGTGGACTGGCTGTGATTTGTCAATGAGATGGAAGAAGCGGAAACAAAAGTCTTGTTCTGCAATGCACACACGCTCTAGTTCTGTAAGAACTTTCTCCAGCACCTGAGCATTTACAAATTAAAAAATCAGTGTCTTCAGTGTTGGTACTGTATAGTTAGTAGAAAGAAAAGTATTTGTACTTAACAGTTAGTGGAGAAAAAAAGATAGCCAAAAGGTTAAACAAATGCAACTGCTATCAAATAGAAAGGAATAGAAATAACAAATTCATAAGGAACATATAGTTATAGTAACAATCTTTTTTCTGATCACAGCACAGAAATTGAGGTAAAAGAATCCCCATAATAGTAAAAACTATTTTACAGGCACACAATAAACTATAAACTCTAAACCCTGAGCACCAGGAATCATATGTCATATCTGTAATTGCATATTTAATGGCGGTCCTTAGGGAGGAAAACAATGAAACAGGTCAGTAATATCCGTCTGATGGTTGATTTTGTCAAAATATTTACAATGAGAAATAAGTAGTAGTAAGTAGTAACATAACACAATTTTAACAAAACGGCAAAAGCAAGTGGTTTGACCAGCCCCTAAAGACATACTTTGCTGCAAACAAAACTTGCAGTCACCTTCCTCTTTCGTTTGATAAAAAAAAATTCTAAGCAGTTCTACACAATTTTGTTTAAAACTTATGAAAATCCAGCTTTATTATCTCTGGGCAAAGTACAACAATAGCAACTAATAACAAAATTCATAATCACATGTAATTAACTTGGGGGGAGGAAACAAGTAGGTATTTGAGCACTTGTCCACAAACTCAACGCTTCAATTCAAACAAGTGTACCAACCTGATCAAAAATGCTTCTTGCGGCAAGATCTGATTCAGAACCGTGGTGAGTTGCTGAGTCCACACTCTGCATGGAGGACGATCGGCCGCGTGCTTCCATTGTGCGTTGCAGGCTGGTTGTAGAGCCTGCTGGCTTCAGGGTATCTGCAATCAATGCTTTGAAATATTGTTCTGTGTATATAAAAAATATATACATAGTGTCATTTTATTATATCATTCAGAGTTCATACAGTATTTTAAAAAATGCTGTTTTTAAAATGTTTTAAGCAAATATTAGCTATATTTCTTAACAGTAAAAAAGTTTTCTATTCTTACTGCCATGTTTTGATTTTGACTCTTTGCTCACAAGACGCTGCTTGGCACACTCAAGAAAATCGCTGACTTCACGAGCATACAGTCTGCTGAGATTGTCCATGTACACGCTGGACAGTTCATCAAATACCTGAAGAATTAAAACAACAATGCAAGCAAAATGAGTTTTTGTTTTTTTTTTTAAATCAGCTGAACATGGAGACTTGATTCAAGGGCAACATCCATTCAGCCCATTTCCTCAAAAACTTATTTTGAGCTTGTGACATCATAAGGCGTTACCAAAGGTGGCAAGTAGGAGAATTACACAGCATAACTGACTGTAGGAAGATAAGTGAACATTTAATTGCAATATGAAAAGAGTAAAATAACATCACACCTTTTGATAATGGGCCAAAATATTAAAATTATTTCCCTTGAATATGCAAATGTTCTGCCGATAGGTGCGCCAATAGTCGCGTACTTCCATGTTCAGGTCGTGGATCAAAATCTACAGTTTTAAGTCTTTTTTGATGTCGGTATATATATTCAGCTTTCATAGGCGACCCCAAATGTTTTTTTTGCTTGGTGAAATGTTTGGAGTGATTATGTACATGTTGTCAGTACTACAAACGATTTATTTTGTGAAAAGTCTGTCAGGCCGAGCAAGACACATCTTACATGCTTACAGTGTGCAGAAGGCCCCATGACTGCAGCGCATTCACACTGACATTCCAAAACTGTTCCTTTTTCTGTCAAAGAAATGTCAACTTTGTACATAAGACCAGTTTTCATTTCAGCCCGAACTTCAGCATGAATGTAAGTAACTGATGACTGGATGCAAGCTCTAACATCATTGACATATTTGTTCTGGTACAAATCTTTAGCTTTTTTCTCTATATCTTTGCTCATGGGATTCAAAAAGGCTGCAACCTGCTCTGTGCTGATGTTAGGTATATGTACTTCTATATGCAAGTCTTTGTAGTTAGTGATAGGTGGTAACTCCATTTTGAACTCCGGTGTTGCTATGTCTCCTTTGCCAAAGTTGTCATTTCGATCATACGACTCAAGTCTAAAATCATACATAATATTTTTTTTAATAGTCTAGTCATATAATATATATTAATAATAACAAATTTTTTTAGAGTTCGGTTACTCCAGCAGATGGCGTGACGTTGTTGTTGTTTGTAGATTATAGTCACACGACACTTTCGCATATAGGTGACTACTGGACCGATTTCTACTGACACCAGCGTGCCAGTTGTTGGTAAAGGGGAAAATAATATGATCACACGTTGACCAATCCGGGATTCGAACCAGCGACCTTTCGGTTACTAGCAAGACGCTCTTACCAACTGAGCTACCCGGCCCCACATGGCGTGACGCAACACGGTATACAGTTATTACAAGGGGCTCGATCACGTAGGCCTATTTACTACCGGAAGTACGCTACCCTAGGCGCACTCTATCGGATTGTCTTCCCCGAAGGTGGAGTTTTTTGGCTCATTGTTTTCCTTCACTAAATCATATTGCAATTATAGTGTGGCTTGACCCAATATTGCTGGACACCTTAAATAACCATATCAAAACAATAGTTTTGTTAATTTATTTTAAATTACACAAATTCCTATATCTATATACATGTATATGTGTATATATATATATATATATAAATACATAAAAGTACATAAATTTTGAATGGTGTGGCAGTTACACGTTGACCAAAAGCAGTATACTAGCCTTTGGATCTGTGTTCTTCAGCCACAGCATAAGGTCAGCATAGATGACAAGTTCCCTGTGAGCTGAGGAATGCTGGGGCATGCGCAGATCTTGAGCAAATCGGCCCAAAGTCTCTCCTATCTCGTTACCCTGTAAAACCAAAATAAAAAAATAAAGTTCCAATTATTGGGAATTATATATCGTTTGATACCTCCCTGGTCAGTCAGCTGCTGTAACAATTTTACAGTGAAAATTTTTTAGATTAATCTGCAATTCTAGTGTTTTTATCTCACTTGTTTTAATGTTTGTCAATCTTTTTTCTGATCATGTTTGAAGAATTTGTATAAATTTAAGTAATTGCATAGCTGAATAAATGAAAAATAAGAACATTTATCTTAATCTAGTAATAATAATACAATTTCATGCGAAACAACAACTTATCTTTGTTTGAACACTGTATTTCCTATGAAAAGGAGTCAAACCAATCAACACATTTCCAGGACAATGTTTATTTTTCTTGTTTAAAATAATCTGGAGCATAGTCAAAGCATTTTGCATCACACAGGTCATTATCATCGCCATTAACTTTACCAAAATGAACAAATAAACAGAATCAAAGTTATTGAAAAAAATTAGCTGGAAAGGCTAAAATTTAAAACTATATAACAAAATGAAATCAGGACTATCAACTAAGCAAAATAAATTGCCAATACTTCAAGAACAAACATCGAACAAAACATTTCAAAATTGTCAAGACATCAAATGTGATAAATTTTGAACAAGAACATTTTGTGTTTTTAACAGTCTTGCAATTGTATAAAACGGACAACTACAGCATACCACATTCAACATAAATAAATATCCACGAAAAAAATGTTTATTTTTTGCAGAGGACAAACATTGCTGAAGGACCATCATCTGGGGAAAAACATTCACAAAATTATACTACAGAAATAACTAATAAGTAGCAAGCAGACAAATGAATGCTATACAAAATGTGCATGGATAACAAAACAACTTCAACAACTAGTATGCTACATTTAATTAGAGTATAAGAATATGAAAGATTGACCATGAAAAAAAGACTGTGCATTGCTTCTGAGGATAAATAAATAAGATATATGTTCATAAATGTGTAAATGTATATTAGTAAAAATATAAATAAACCAGAAGGGCAAAGCCCATAAGCATGCTCCTTAGTGAATCTATTTAACCCTTAGCCTGCTGACATGTTTTTCCTGCTCTGTGCTAAAGAAAATTTTGACTTACGATTAAAAACACACATGCCTTATTATATATGCCATTGTTGCTAAACTATTACACCTAGATATATAAAAGTATATATCAAATGAAAGGAAATTGAATAAAGATTCCAAAGAACAGACACAAAAAAGTGTAAGATTGTTCGTTAGTACAATAATGGGATGGAAAGTTAGGGGCATGAGCAAACAAATTCACTCTCACTCAACTGGGGAACTGCACACCCATTCTTGAAGTCATATGCAAAGAATTGCAAAATAGAAATAAGATTTATTACCAAAAATTATGTGAACCAAAATGGACTGTAATGAAAGCCTGATAAATACAGAAATAGTCTGTGTAAAAGGCACATAATATTATTATAGATCTAGTGAAAATAACTAAGTGATTTTTGACCTACCATCGTCTGCTAGCATAAAGATTGTAGGCGGCGATCTTCTTCTTCGTCCGAATCGTTCTCCCTCCAGCCTCCGTCAAATAAACATCATCACCCGCATCAAAATCTTTATCCTCACTATCATCATCAAAGTTTTCTTCATGGAACATTTTCGCCACCTCTTCTGCCGTGTATGTTCTGCGTGCCATAATGGCGACGAACGAGGCGGAAAATTTCGCCAGCAACAGTGCTTCGACACGTGTTTTGTGTTTGAAAATTACCTCTAAACCAAAAGATTTTAGTTTCCAAACCATTATAGTTGAAGGGAAACAACTTTTGTTTCATTATCATGACCAAGGATTTCTTTTATAAACGCTTTTACCTCCCTTTGTACAACGTACGTATACATCGCATTAGGCCGGCTTTAAACACCTCGTACTATGTACGTAGACAGCGCAGCCTAAAGGTTAAACTAATCTAAAATGCAAATGCCCAGCAAAGTAAAGCAATTTTTTGCAATTAAAAAAAACCAAACCATCTCTTGACACTGTACTTGAAGTGAGACAATTCAATCACAGATAGATCACGTACAATCGTACGTGTTTCACGTACTGAGTTGGGAAATCACGTAACGAAAATATAATGAAAGGGTATAAACACGCACAAAGTCAGAGCCAAAGAGGTATGAAAACGTAAAGCTAAGTTGCTGGGAGGTATCATCAGGTACAAGTATTTTGTTCGTGCGTACAGCTTTCGCTCGATTTGGATCGTGTGCCTGTGCGTCCTGCTCGACCGCCTACCACCCTCTCTCCCCCTCCTATTCATTCTGTCGCTTCCGAGAAACAGCCAATCATATGCACGATAATATTCACTATTTTTTATCGACGCTTTTGATTGGCTATATTAGACTGACAACAACCCAACATTAAACATGGCCGACAAGCAGCGATCTGAGGGGAAGCCGAAGAAAAGGAAAAATAAAGCAGATAAAACTAAATGCTAAAAAAAATTATAACAATTAAAAAAAGAAAAACAAACTTTTTTGTCAGCCTTTGGCTTTGAGTGCTCGGTAAGAGAAGAAAAAGGTGATCCGCAACCGGGCCGGCTGAAGAAACTCAAACTGATGAAAAGACTTTCCACGCAAAGTGTTTATTACGTATGTTGGTGTATCCCCTAAAAAACTGAAAGGTGGTATAAAAACCCCCTTATGTTTGCAATGAGGGTATGAAAACACCCACATGTTTTGGTTGAGGGTATAAATACCCCTAGCTTAAAAACTTTCTCCATCACTGGGTTTCAACCCTTCAACGGGATACACCATCCTACCAAATTTGGTTTAGGGAGCTTGAATAGATTCCAAGTAATGAACAATATTAAAATTTTTCTAAACAGATAAATTGAAGGATATTTTTAAAATTTTCAAAGAACATAATTTGTTTACTATTTAGGACACATTGGATTCAATTAAAAAATCTGAAGAAAAGGCTTTTTGGGGGTGAGTACATACACACACATTGCTGCATACATGCGTGTCAACAAATACAGGTAAAAAGACATGCAATCTGTTCAATAAACGCACCTGGTGAATAAAGACGTTGTTTAGCTGACGAACCAAGCGACGCGCAAAAGTAGTGGACACTTTCTTGAATCTCTTCTGCTGTTCCTCTACCGCCCCCATCTTCAGCATTGCTGAACACATTAAAACACGAATATCATTAGTACCCCAAAAAATCCTTTACGGGTTTTCTTTATCATTCTTGGTTTTTACCTTGTAACTTCAATTTTATACTTGTATAATTCTTGTATAATCTATAAACTTGTATACTTGCATAATCAGCAACAGCTAATCTAAAGGGAAAAGGATGAGAAAGAGGTGAACCGTCAATACTCACAAGGGTGGATATCGGCATTCATGCATTTTTGAAGAGCCTGCGCAGCAGCAGAGCATTCAGCAATTCCTTTATGACTAGTCAGGTCTCCATCCAGTAGAGCTTGCATATGCTGGAGGTCTAAGTCCAGCTGACTCTGTTGATACAAACCATGACAAATCTTTAACAAATGAAAATTATGATGATCACAATTGATATGGTATGTGTGTACTTGTGTGTGTGTTTGTGTGTGTGTGTGCTAAGGTTTCCCTGTGGTTCATTTTTTCTTCTTTTATTCTACTGGCTCTGTCATTCTGCTAATACTAAGAACGATTGTGATGGAATCAGAGCAAACAATCCACACACACACACAAATAAATAAACAAACTCACCACCAAGTGGTCAAGGTGTTCCAACAGACGACTGTGGTTTGTGTTTCTACGTGTCACCAAAGTGTCTTTGTCTTGCATCACCTCCATTTGTTCCTTCACATTCTGTAAGCACAATCAAACTGTGCATTATACAAGGGATCGGTGAATTGAACTGGATTGGTTGAGATGGGATTAAAAAGAAGTACAATGCTGATGCTATAGGAAAAAGCAAAGGTCTTTGCAGAAGACAAAATTGGAAGCTATTCAAACAAAACTTGTTTCTTCACTTTAAGAAACAACCAAACACTCATCTTAAAGGTTGAGCTTGATCTCAATACAGTAAGTATACACTTCCTATTCCATCCCAGTCAACTCAGTTAAAAAATAGAACTGAATTCATATGAAAGGGAGAAAAAAAAAGCTGCCTTAAATAAGGCAAAACTCTCAAATAAATACGGCAAAAACTTACTGCCAAAATTTGATCATAAGAGTTGAGTTTGTTCTCGATTCGTTCAGCTTCATGTATTCCATCATCCAGCAGTCGCATCAAGTTCAAAACCTGGTCCTCAGACCCCATGATGCTGTGAATGTTGGCCTGAAACAATTGCTTAGTCAAGTAGTGGTACTGATGTAATTACTGTATTGTTTATCGATTTATCGAGAAGTCAGAACAAAAATGTGAAACACAATGTTTCAGGAAGAAGTAAAAAAGGGGTAGATAAATCAAGTTTTCATGCCACAAATACTTTCTATTTTGTCAATGTTGTTAAGTGAAAGGCTGGTTTACAAAACAAATCTGAATGTTTATTCGTTAAATAAAATACATGGGCTTGAATTACTGCATGTATGCTTGTTAATTTTTTTTTAAAAATTGGAACATCATATCAGTGTTACATCTAATTTATTCTAAATCAAAACTTGTAATGATAAAATAAACGGCTGTGCTTACCCCATCAAGAACAGACAACTGTTTGGACAACTGTTCAGTGAAGACCTCTGCATTGCTCATGGCAACCTGGCACTCCGACATAAGAAGTTCAAGGTCAGCCTCCTCTTTGGATGACAAGGCTTGGTAGTCCTCACCCGCAATGGACAGATCATCGACCGACTGTGATTTCTGGTTCAACATCTTTGGGTCAATGGCATCTGGAAAATGCAAAGCTGATACAGGCTGTGTTTACTATGTGCAAGTATACTGATGCGTCTTATAGAATATACAGTAAAATGTCTATGACTGTACATTATTTTACACACACATGTATGCATTCATACTAACATCTCATTATGTTTTCCACATGTTTGATAGACATTGTAAGACCATAATTATGACTTACCCTCAAGAAGTTTGTCAGGTACATTCACAAACTCAGGTTTCTGTATGAGGAATCGCTGACTTAGCTGGAAAAGTAGCAAATTAAAATTATAAAATGTCAGCAAGTGCAGCCATAAATAATAATTCATGAATCAAACTTTAAATATGATGCAAAAGATCTATACGCTTTTAAAGGATAACTTGGGAAAAATACAAAAAACCTAACTTTAAACTTTATTTTACTTTCAGTCAGACCACCTTCTTCTTCAAAACTATTAATAAATCGAACACTTGTAGACTTCCTATGTCCAGGAGTTTGTTTTACCCCTTCAAAATTTGACCATGTTAATTTAGGGTTCTACAAATAAAAGTGTACAAAACATCTTTTTAACAAAAATCTTACCCTCCACAGGTTAGCAATAAAGTTTTCCTTTTCCTCTAATTTCACAGCTGACCACTTATACACTTTGTCTATGTGAAGATCGAACTCTGGGGTTTCCTGTAAAAGTTAACAAAATTCATCATCACCACCAACTTCACTACCATCATCATCGTCACTGATGTCACTTTTATCATCAACATTATCATAATCATTGACAATTGTCATCGTAATCATCATCATCATCTGTCATTGTCCATTCATCTTCATCAGTGCTTCAGATTGTTTTCAGACATCATGGGCCCAATGACCCATGGCCATGCAAAATGATGGGTCAATTTTGAAAAAGATGGGTCATTGACAATCGAAGGTATTCGTATCGTATGTTCACCTAGTCCTTCTTGATTTTTATGACGCGCCAGGCTGGTGCATTCACGTTGACTGTTACGCGCCATTCTGATAAAATATGCGCCAATGGCGCGGGCGCACCAACAATCTGAAGCACTGCTTCATTGTCACATTTTTAGAACTTGCCTTTTCAGCTGATTTCCCATCAACACATCGAAGTTCTCTCAGCAACCAGGACACTTTTTTCTTGTATGCATCTCCTCTCTCTCCCTTTTTCACTTGATACAGAAATGCTGTCATCGGGGTCTCTGACGTGTTTACTGCACAAACAATTGGGAAAAAATTATTAAAGTTAATTATAAAATGTTTACACAGTCATTTCATTATAAATGATGCATTTGGTGCATGAGGAGTTATGAACTGGTCCTGTTTATTTTTGAATTACAGATTTTTGCAAACACCAATTACCTTATGCAGCAACAAAATAATTTATAAATACAAAATACTTACAAACAGCACATAGGAAGCTGATCTTTCGTTTGCGTGGGAATTTGGATACAGGAACCATGGCAATAAGACGCTCATCATTAGGAAGGAACAACTCCTGCTGCAGCTGCTGCTTGATTCCTGAGGCCATGCTGACTCAAAAGTTGGTGACGTCTTCTATATGTCGGTGCACTTTCATGGAATTAATAAATAAAACTCAAGAATCAAAAATAAGAAATTATTAATTCAATATTACTATTGACAGAAAACTCATTGAACAATATTAATTTTCTCCCACACAGTCACGGACTGAAATAAAGGGGTGTGGCTCTTCTTGTTTATTGAATTTGTTGACAGCGTAAAATATTGGCAAGCTAATTCAATTTACCAAAAATGGTATCATCTAGAATATTGTTATCGTTTTTCCTACTTCATTGCATAGGTTAGCTAATGACAATGTGGGAATAATCACACCAGAAAAAGAAGGGAGGTCCTGTGTTTCGACTAGAAAGACAGTAGACAAATTGCCAATTTAATTGACAACAAACCTGTATAATCACTTATAGAATTAGATTCACCAAAAAATACTATAGACACGCTAAATATAATAGTTGACTAATTACCTTTCTATGTCGCGCTACAGTTTGCACTTGTCATTGTGCAGACACTTAGTTTAAACTTTCATAGAATGACAACAATACAAAATCATACCCTAGCAAAATTTTACTTGACGTCTGCTACAGTACTTCCTGTTGCTCATACATGTGCGCCTGCGCACAGTCTTTTTCCTGTGCGCCTCACTTCCAATCTGAATGGTTGCTTGGAGCAGATAAACAAAAGGGCAGCATCCAGCTCTGAGCAATTGTGAGGAATAGTAGGACGGCACGTAATTATTAGGCCTTTAAGACACAGAGCTCAGTCGTGCTTGGCTTGTTGAGCGCGTGCTTCAAACAGCGGAACAGCGTTGGGAGACTTTGCGGCAAGTGTTAAGTGCCTGTGTCGGTGTGACGATCGAGTTAGAATACAAAAAGTGCGCCAGGCATTGACGGTGTGTGACTAACTTTATTTATCTTGTCAGATTAGGCCTGCTAGCCATTTCAAATCAACCATGGCCACAGGGCATGTGCTGCCAGGATTTGGAGACCCTGTATCAAGGCTACGAAGAGTGCGCTCCGCTAAATACCCTTTGGACAGAAAAACATTGCTAGAGATTGCACAAAACACAAAACTGCACAAGGATGAGATTGAGCAGATCAGACAAAATGCTTGCCGCCTGTGGCTGTACCCTCAGAATCATGAGACAACGTATGATAGTTTTTTCTCTGAGAGACGAGCAGATGACCTGATGATGAGCAGACCGACCTCACCTACCAGACGAAATAAACCACATCCTGCACCGTGAGTATTGATTATAATAGACATAATTATTTATGTACTAACTAATGTTTTATGAACATTGCATGTGATAGGTGCTTAAGAATATAAAAAAAATTAAGTTCTAGTTTAATGTTTACTGAATTGACTGACAAAATTCAAAAATAAAAATTAAACCATCCAGATTGGTGGCTGGGGTAGAAGAAGAATAAGGAAGGGAAGTATACATAGAGTGGTGAGGGGTGGGGGCATGAGGTGCTGGGAGAGGGATGGGTAATAATGTAACATTTGCTATAGCATGTATGACCTGAGGTTCCCTTGTTCATGATGCCAGGTGCTGTGGATCTGTATGTCAAACGTTGTCTAAGCCTGTTTTCAGATCAGCTGGCCCAACACTTTGAGCCTGTAGTACATTGATACTTTGTACATGGCACCACCCCTGACTGCGCTTACCTTGATCTCCTAATGGATCATGCAACAGTTGGGTCACTTGTAAATTATTATAGAGTTTTGGTAGGATTTCTCGTGATTGAATATCACAAATCTTACACTTATTTCTAAATTATATTTCCTTATATTTCCTTACAACATATATTATTTGATTGTACTGTTTTAACAGCACTGTACAAAGAAAATGGATTTATTTTATGTGCACAAGACGATATTAGAGTCATCTTATATAGTTCGATGTTACAGGACATCACAAGTATCATATTGTCATAACAGATTTATTTCAGTTACTATAATTAACAATTTATATTTGTTTGTTTGTTTCTTTGTTTGTTATGGTTGTCTAAAATCACATTGTTGTGAAAAGAAGTTAAATTAAAATACTGAATTGAATTGAAATCTTAATTATATATCTGGCAGGTATATGTATTGTATATCTGGCAGGTATATGTATTGTATGTAAACTGAGACTATCGCTATAGTAGACCTCCTGGTCTTTAATGTCTCCTCTTGATTATCATGTTCTCACAAACTATTTTGGCTAGTGGTAAAGCAAATAAAATGTGTAGTAAAATAGAGCAGAGTGTGCTTGCATCTGTGTATTTGTGGGTGTATGTGTACAATCTCTGTGCACCCATGTATATTCATGTGGGTTTGGGTGTGTATGTGAGGGTGGGTGGGTGGATGGATGTGAGCGCACACTTCACACCCCTCCTGCCCATCCTCCAATTCTAATAACCACTATCCCCATTGACAAAACTGTCCATTTTTTCAGTGCTCACCTTTATTGTTCCCATATTACAGAGTGTTAATGTCTGCAGTTGGTGTAATGCATGGACAGAGGAAATTAATGGTGTCATAGAACTAAGCGATGTCTTACCGCAAGCTACTGACCAAAAGATTATCCTGTGGGATATTGTAATATTTGAAGGGCCTTTAATCAACCATAAAATCTTGTTGTCCATACAGCTAGAAATTTCAAGGGTTTTGTGAGCCATTCATATGTTAAGGGGATTTTTGGTCCCTTTGTAGGTGCAGACTTTTTATATAGTTTTATGTAGTTGTTGGTTTATCTGGTTTTATATATTCCAGTGCTTTCCAACAAATATTATATTAGCATGCGTTGTGCTCTAGTGCAATACACTACCCCTACTCCCTCCCTCTCTCTCTCTCTCTCTCTCTCTCTCTCTCTCTCTCTCTCTCTCTCTCTCTCTCTCTCTCTCTCTCTCTCTCTCTCTTGCTCTTTCTTGCCCCCTCTGCTAATCCTGTTGCAATTTACCTTCTAAACACAACCTTCAATTCTTTTTTTTTGTTGTTGTTAAAATTTCAGTTGGATCAAAATGAACTTGATTTTTGTTTATATTCATTTTCCAGAATCTTCCTCACAAATCGCCTCCACTACATTCCTGGCTACCATAATCCTGACACCACCGTTGGAAAGGATGCTTACCAGGGTAGACAGCATTCTCTATTTAAATGTCTGAATATTTAAATTAATTCATTCATTAATTCATTGATTTGCTTATTATAATAATATATTTATTTTAATTGTGGTATTTAATTTTTTGTGTTTTTGCCTTTCCTATCCTATCCTATCCTATCCTATCCTATCCTATCCTATCCTATCCCGTAACTCGAAAGTCGTTAGGGCACCACAGATGGTTGTTTAACAAGCGTACTCCATTATTCTCTGTCTTCAGCAGCCCTCATGGCTTCACGCAGTGTCAGTCCATTCCCGAATGTCGTCTTGTGATGAAATCCTGGAGAAGATACGAAGATGCGCTTATCTTACAAGGGGAGTAAGACTCGTAGATAGATGGGGCGTTAAGCTACCTCTCTCAGACGTTCTTTACCAAGATTCCAAAGCGATGTGAGAGACTTGATCTTGGTGCTTGGCCACATAAAAATTTATATTTGTTCTAGGGTTTTAAAGTATCATTGGCTCACTTTAAGAAATGCTTTTTGCTAGTCAAATGACAAGTTTATTTGGTCTCCAGAGAAAAAAGGCTAGTGGACACACAACAATACAAATAGAATGACACCAGTCGTATATGTATGTGATTTCAACTTGTATATGTTCAACCCAAATTCTAACATGACTGTAATTAAATGTTAATTAATAACTATAATTGTTCAATGTGCTGGGGAATTTCTTTAGCAGTTCTTCATCATCACGTGCTAAGAATTCCTATGTTTGGATGGTCTAATATTGTTCCAAGTAAGTTTAACATCATTTGCAGTTGAGATGGACTTAGCTCTCAGTTTCTGTGAGTGCTTGAGTCTGGTGATCACTCTGAGGGAGTCTGGTCACTCTCAGGATGATCGGGCAAGGCTTGTAGCTACGGGTCCGGACGTGGTGAGGTGATCTCCTTCTTTTTTCCGGGAGCAAGTTTCAGGCGTTGATTCCACAAACCGTCCCAGAGCTGAGCTTGAAAATCCAGAACTCTGGCTACAATATTCTATTCAGATATATTGGTATGTAGTGCCCTCTGCAAGGAGTCTATAGCTTCAAACACCTGCTGAGTTTCCAATAAGCACGCCACGATCTGAATCTTAAGGCTAAGATATATCGAGCAATATGCACAACATGTCAGAAACAATAATCGGTTTCTGTAAATACATATAACTGTAACAGCAGAAATAGTGACGACAAAATGTAGGAAATTAGCTTAGAGCAAAATAGATAGCATCGAATGAAACTTGACGTTAATTCATCAGTTACCTAATGGAAAGCAGACATATGTTAAATTAACTCTCTTCAGACGGTCACGCAGACAAGTCTCCAGATAACATCTAACAGACTTAGCGATCCAAGACTAGTTAGCATACTTGAGTCAAAACTGACCAGAACGTCATTCCCGTTAACTAGCCTACTCCACTATGACCAGAGTCACTGAAACACTAAGTAACATAGGCTCCGCTTATTGTTATTACATCTATCCTACACTCGACCTCTGACACTCCTATTCAAGGATAATTATACGTGTCTGGTAAATAGGGCAGGTGTGGGAAATATTCCAATAAAAACGAATAATCCCGTATATGCGAGGTTAACTAAAACGAGGGTTAAACGATTGGTCAGAAGACTATAGGGAGCCCTGCATATCCTTAGTGGACCCACTTTAGCTCGTCAGTCGATTTTTACCTACAAAGATGCGAGGGTCAAACCAAGGAACAAGCTGCAGCGAACACTTATCCTCAGCCTTATCATCAAGATAGACTAGAGACGGTTTCACGGATCACAGAGTCTAGAAGTAAGATAACATTAGTAGTTTTGATATGTGTATGTTTATTTTATATTGATTGCCATGTATTAATAATATGTTCTTGATATAAATATATATAAATATATATATATATATATATATATATATATAGAGAGAGAGAGAGAGAGAGAGAGAGAGAGAGAGAGAGAGAGAGAGAGAGAGAGTTACAGTAACAGATTATTGTTTCTGAGACAGTATGCATGTGGATTGATGTATCTTAGCCTTAAGATTCGAATCGAATTGTGCATATGGGAACCTTGCAGGTGTCTGATGCTATGGACACTTTGCAGAGGAGACCGCACACTTATATCTAACGAGAATATTGTAGACAGAGCTCCGACTTTTACAGGTCAGCTCCGGGATGGTTTGTGGGGACAAACGCATGACGCTTGCTCCCGTGGTACAGAAGGAGAACAACCAAGATTCTACCTCTCCACGTCCTACCCTCGTAGCTACAAGAGCTAAACGATTCACCCGATCAACCTGAGAGGCAAGACTTCTCAGAAGGACCCAAGCACTCTCAACGACAGAGCAGCTAAGTCACCCACAAATGCCAACTGGTTCTACCCTCGAGAAAACATAATCGACCACTAGATCATTTAGTGAACTATGAATATATTCGCGTAGCATATGATGAAAAAGACCTGCTGGCAAACTTTCTCCGCACATCAAACTCTTAGAATTATTAATTTACCTGTTTAATGAAGTGCATGTAAAAGTTGTGTTGAATATATAAAACAATAAATTACATACATACGACTGGTGTCATTCTATTTGTATTATTGTTTAGCTATTAGATTTCTTCTCTCAAGACATAATAATCTAGTCTTTTGATTAGTACTCAACGGTTCTCAAGTTGAGCCAAATGATACTAAAATGCCCGAGAACAAATATAAATTTTATGTGACCAAAGCGCAGTAATCAGTCTCTCACACAGCTTCGGAATTCTGGTAAAAGAACGATCGATAGTGGTAGCACATCGCCCATCTATCAATAAGTCTTACCCCCTAGTAAAATAAACGTATCTTCCACAGAATATCATCACGATAACATGAACATACTAATACATGGCAATAATTATAATATATAAACATAAAGTACTAAAAAACTACTAGTGTTAACTTACTTCTAGTCTCTGGGAATCGTGAAACTGTCTCTAGTCTATCGCTCTGTTGGTGATGGCTGAGGATTTTTGTTCACTTCAGTTTGCTCCTTGTTTTGACCCTCTTGGTTCTAAGCTTCGCGTGTGTTCACTCGGTAAATGTGGGGTGAACCATGGATACAAAGGGACCTACCCGTCATCTCCGACCAATCATCTCGTTCTCGCAACTACCTGAATCTTTTCTCGGACGTCTCTGCTCTCCTGTCCTGCTTCTGGGCCACTATCTGTTACGTCTCAACTTCATGTATCAGAGGAGAAACGTAGGGTAGATCTACGAGTGATATGATTTGCATAGCTACTTAGTGGACACCGGTCAGATGTCCAAGTAGGCTAACTTACATTCTGGTCAGCGAGTTCTGCTTGATGGTATCGGGAGTGAACGTCTCAAGGAGGTTAATTTAATAATGGCCAACATTCCTTTAAAGAGCTGGTAAATTAACATCAGATTTTCTTCAATACTATCTGTTTATCTCTAATCTGAATTACCACATCTTTGTCATCAACATTTCTGATATTACTTGTCTTCCCACCTCTTTTTCTGTCTCCCTGTTCTTCTGCCTTTTTGCACCATGCCTTGCAGGATGATCTTTTCAAGGCCTGATACTCTGGTGATGTGATCATACCATCGGAATTTTTGTGAGCAAGTTATCGTGTTGTCCAATGGCTTGTGTGTTGGTCTGTCGGACCTCATCGTTGGTGATGTGCTGGGTATAAGAAATGCCCAGCAGTCTTCTGTAGCACCTCATCTCCATGCTTTGTATTCCTCATTGTAGACTGTGAGGGTCCATATTTCGAAAGAGTATAGGAAGATGGAGATGACAAGATAGCGCAGCAATCTTACCTTGGAATGCAGACTGATGGTCCTGTCTTTCCAAATGGGCTTCAACCTTGTCAGCGCAGCAGTTGTTTGTGCGATCCTGGAGAGGACTTTTTGTCAGGACCCATTGTCTGAAACAATTGCTCCTAAATATTTATTTAATACTTAAATATAGTGTTTTCCATGATGATGCTAATGGTGATAACATTATTGATGATGATGCAGGGGCGGATTATGGCGCTGATAAGGGGGGGGTTTCCAGGTCACTTTAAATAACTAAAGGAGATCAGTAATGCACCGTATTGACAGGAGTCAAAGAAAAACTGTTGACCCGTTGACTAGTGAGTACATGAAAATGATTATCCTACCGGTTTAGAGTTAATCAGCAGTCAAGCTGCAAGAGGTGACAATGTATCTCTGTCGCCATTCGGGTCTTCAATTTCCTTGCAAATGCGTCTACTATGGCCATTGCGTCCACTTCAAGTTTCCTGTGGAGTCTCATCAGTGCCAGACCATTCAAGCGCTCTTTTGTCATGGTTGACCTCAGGCTGGGTTTTAGGAGTTTGAGCCCACTGATCGATCTCTCACACTCAGCAGTGGTGACGGGAAGCGTTGCAAGCAGTCGAAGTATGACATGGAGGTTAGGGAAGAAGTTTATGTTGCAGTGCAGTAGAGAGGCAGTAACTGTTGAAGGGCGTGGTTGTGATGTCTGTCCTTTCCACTTGACGCACCAGCGGTGGAACTCTGCTGGAACTTCTAGAGGATCTGGCAGGTCAGATGTCCACATATCTGCCAGACATGTAATGCCTTCAGGAACCTTGCATGCATTCTCAACACCAGCAGCTTGGTCTGCGAAGAGCAGTAGTCCATTTTGGACTAACTCAGTATTTTTGAAGCGACTGCTGAATTCGGACAGTAGGTGGTCCAAGAAAGGCGCTGCTATGCTGCCTCTGAAGTACTGTTCTGGTGTGTCTGCTGGCTGATTTTGTGTCTGTCCACATGCTGTCCTCGGCATTGTCACATTTTCATGGACCCTTTCGGCAAGCTCCACTGCCTGAGTGAACCAAGTTGTAAAGACGTCATCCAGGTTGCCTCGAAGATCAGCAAGAGCTCTGGCTGTCCCTTCAATAGCAGCATATGCTTCGACGATGTCCCGTGTTTTCTTCTGCAGGTTCACTGAGAGAGGATTAAGGTATCTGAGACAGTTTCTTGTGACCACAAAAGACACCATGAAGGCACTGCTTGTGGATGCTGCTCTTAGTTCTCGGCACTTAGTCAGAGTGTCACTGTCCCAGTCCTTGCTTTTGTTCTCCATGTCACCCAAGCAATGGTACACGTTTGTGAACAGGTTAGTCAGGGTTTCAAACGCATTGTGCGTTTCAATCCATCGGGTCCCACATAGGTCTACAAGTTTTCGCTTGTTGGTGATGTCACAAGCTTCCAAGATTTTCTCCAAGTAGCGCTGCCTTTTGGGAGACAATGAAAAGAAGAATGAGAGTTCCTTCATTGTCCCGAACATGTTGTGGATGCTCTGCACACCACATGCTTTTACGATGCACAAATTGAGGCAATGTGCGGCACAATGAAAGTAAATAGCCTTTTCATTCAGCTGAGTGATCCTAGCCTGTACCCCTTTGAATTTGGCAGCTATGTTTGAACCACCATCATACCCCTGCCCCCTGATGTCTTCAACGTGCAGATCCCATTCTTCAAGGCAACCAAGGATATTTTCTGTGAGTGCTTCACCTGTGATTCGTTCACAAGGAACAAAATCTAGAAACTCTTCCCGTATGACCTGGGACGAGTCCACAAAGCGCAAGACAATCGCAAGCTGCTCCCAGTTGGATGTGTCACATACTTCATCAGCAAGGAGAGAGAAATGTTTTGCCTTTTTGACTTCTGCCAGCAACTTGTCCATGATGTAGTCACCAATCAACTCTATGATGTTGTTTTGAGTGGTCTTGCTGATGTATGTAGCATGACCTGTGCCTTCTGGTCCTGATTTGGCTCGGAAGAGTCCACTGGACCTAAAGCAATAACCATGTAATGTAATGTATGACCTGTGCCAGATTGAGAGGATTCTAAATGTCGCTGAAGAACTGTATCACCAGATTCGATGCGAAAGCGGATGAGGGCGTTGAAGTTGCTGCGATTTTCTTCATCCAGGACAAATTTAGAGAGATTTTGCATGGCTCGTTTTACCACTGGCACATTCTTGTTCAAGATTTAGAGTGAGAGAATTTTTTTTTTTTTACAGCTGAGGGGGGGTTTCCGTGCAACTGGGAAACCCCCATAATCCGCCCCTGTGATGATATTGCTTCTGCAAGCTGGTAAAAATGATTATGACAAAATTTGCCAAACCAAAGAAAATATCACAGAGTTGTGATGCCAGTGCTGATTTAGCTGCTGATGCTGATATGCTGCTGCAGATAAAAGAGGTGATAATAATGTTGATAATATTGATTTTGCTATTGCTGCATGCTGCTGCTGATGATGTGACTTTTGATGCTGCTCTTGATGATGATGATAATATTGATATTGCTGTGTTGCTGAAGACATTAATAGTGACAATGACAGCCATAATTATTATTTATTTCATTTCCAGTGGATGCAAGCTGTCCCCCAGAACAGAGAGATGCGAGACAGGTTGTGAGACAGAAGTACCAGAGTCATCTCAGTGATGCAATGATCAACACCTACAAAGATACATATGTAAATCATGCCATGCTTATGTAACCCTTTAGGGTTTGTCCTACATTGGCTGCCAGAGCAAGTGAAGAAACCTATTGGCTACAAAAGCTTTTTAGTGTTTTTCAGTAACTCTCCACTCTTTCTTCTTTGTTTGAAAGTTCCTCGATCCCCACTTCAAGTATTTGTCATACATTTAATACAATTTTTTATTTTGCTAAATTGAATTTCTTTTCATACAGAAATCTTACTGCTTGAATTTAATAAGTACATAAGCATTTTGACATAAGAAACATGGCCACAGTAGTTATTTCATATTGTGCAACAATTGGTACTGTACAAATCTTGTTTTCGTTTTCCTTGTAGGGTGTTAAACAAAGGCTTGAGCCCAGGGCAGCACAGGCTGCTGAAGCATGGATGAAGATTGCTGATGATACTGGTATGTTTCTGAATATCTATACAACTTTGAACTAGTCAAAAATCAGAACGAGCCAACTGTCTGTAATGTCGGTCAGTGGGTATGTCCATCGGTTGTACACAATAATTCAAGAACCATGGAACAGGTTTTGACCAAATGTTATAGTGTCAGTTTTTTTTTTCACTTTGTTCTTCTTTAATGCTTGCATGTGTTTGTGTTGGTTTGTATACCCACACTGGAATACGTCATCCATAAGATTAAAGTTAAGTATCTATTCAGCCAGTTCAGTTACAGTGCTAACAACAGTTCGATATAACCTGATAATGATACATTTAAATGCACACACTAACCTCATAGCAGGAAATGTGCTCTCTCTCTCTCTCTCTCTCTCTGGTGTAATGCCAGTGACGCTCAAATTAAACATCTAAATAGTCTTCATAAAAGAGCAATCAAGATACTTTATAAATCTTATAATAATATAAATACAGATGCTACAACTAATGAAAAATATCAAGAACTCCGAATATTACCACTTCAAAAACAATTTATATTTAATACAGCTATCCTTATGTTCAAAATCACACACGGAGAAACACCTGCATATCTTGATACATTTTTTATTAAGCCAGTTGATGGGCATAGACTGTATAATTATAAACTACCCCTCCCTCGCATTGATTTATACAAAAATAGCCTATCGTTTAATGGAGCTAGTGTATGGAACTCTCTCCCTCTGGAGTGTAAACATTGTGACACACTGTTTTCTTTCAAATGTAAAATATGTAGGCATCTGCAAAATTAATTATAAAAGTGATGTATAATAATATATATGACAACACAGTCATTCGTGTAATTATTAACCTATTTATTTATTCACTTTATTATTATTATTATTATTATTATTATTATTATTATTATTATTATTATTATTTATTTGCTGTGGAACTTGACTTGTCTTATTATTATTATTATTATTATTATTATTATTATTATTATAAGGGTGAAGGATATGGGGAAAAGAGTAGTTGCCTAAAATTGTTTAAAGATAATGATGAAGATGTTAGTGTGATTGTGTGTGCATGTGTGTTTGTGAGTGATGTGATTTCCAAGTTAAAGTTAAAGGTTTATTATTATTATGTTAATTTCTTAAGGGACAGATTGGAAGATTAGACTGTATCATTAGTCTAAAATCTTTATCCCTAATAAAAAAGTTTCAAAGTTTCAAAGTTTCTCTCTCTCTCTCTCTCTCTCTCTCTCTTTCTCTCTCTCTCTCTCTCTCTCTCTCTCTCTCTCTCTCTCTCTTTCTCTCTCTCTCTCTCTCTCTCTCTCTCTTTCTCTCTCTTTCTCTCTCCCTCTCTCTCTCTTTCTCTCTCTCTCTCTCTCTCTCTCTCTCTCTCTCTTTCTCTCTCTCTCTCTCTCTCTCTCTCTCTCTCTCTCTCTCTCTCTCTCTCTCTCTCTCTCTCTCTCTCTCTCTTTCAATTAATTAATAAGTTCCAAGGGAGGCACTGTCCTAATAACGTTGCTAGAACTAGATGCATGTTCTCTTATTGTCTATAGAATACATGTAATTATTAGTTCTTTCTCTTTTTGCCTGTAGATCGTGAAGCAGTTATAACAACCATCAAGAAGGACATAGATGAAATGGAGACCCGAGAGCAGGTACATATGAACACAAAATGTCAAAAAGGCAGAAAGAAGACAAAAGTGTGCATTGTTTTTGAGTATTGCGTGCATGTGTACATAATACTAATAATAATAATAATAATAATAATAATAATAATAATAATAATAATAATAATAATAATAATACAAGAATTTATAATGTGCACACATTTCACAAAATATAGTGATTCGAAGTACAGATGTTGTATTAATGCATTTCTTATTAGGTTGTTGGATGAAAAAACATTGTGTTGAATTCTTGATACTAAACTGTCACTTTTAAATGCACAGGGAAAATCTCGACCTCATACATCTGTGCCAGCATATCCTTCTATGCATCGTTGGATGCGCTATGCTGGTGCAAGAGGTAAGATTCATAAACTATTAATATAATTATATCTCAAATCAAAGATAATTTTTACAGACGAAGGGATTTCCAATTAAATTTCTTCCCTTGGACTGCACAGCCATTGACAGCTATATCTACTGAGGGAGAGGTTTGGGGACGTTTTTGCAGGCATTAAGATATGGTGTCACGATTTTGTAGCTGTTAAGTTCCTTCCAAGTTGCAAGAACAATGTCTAGAGCAGCTGAATACATTGTTGAACCTCATGGTTATTTCTGTTGTGGCGAGTGCTTGTTCAAACAAACTGTGTGCATTAAGCTGTGTGATTATTATAATAATAATGAATTTTATACTTCTGTGTGTTTCTACATAGAATTATATCTAGAACCTTTTGATTATTTGTAATGTTTGAATGGAACACACATATTATTCACAGCAAAAGCAGTCATAATTACGCCTTTCTCTCATTTTGACAGAGGCGGATGCTGTAGGACGGATAGTAGACACCATGGACTCGGATCCTGACAGAGGCTATAACCAACCAAACCCTTACTCCTCTAGACCACCACCCCAAAAACTGCTGGCACAACGAGACAGGTATGAAATATTATAAAATATATCGTTCCCAAGTGATAGCTGGGGAATATTGTTTTTGACTCTTTTTTTGTCCGGCTGTCACTTCTCGGAAACTAATGGGCAGATTTTATTGATTTAATTTTGGTTATTTTATTTATTTACGTGTTTATTTGATTTGTTCATTCAATTATATGGATGTAAACTTTAAAATATTGTGTCACCCCATGTCGGTGAAACTCAGGTCAATTTCTCAGGAACCAACTTAAAATGTTTTGAAGGCAGAGCACAGCACCACTAAGACAAGTGGCAACAGGACCACATGCCTAATTGAATCTAACACCTAATCTTTCTTATTATACACTAGCATATCAACCAGAAAGCTAGCTAGTGCTCATTGCCAGATTATTTACATATTTATTTTATGTTATCATTCTTGTTTAGCACTTTCCCAGCTCCACAGCTGCTCAAGGCGCTGGCCAATACAGAATCTTAATTAAGCCACCCGAGGCACCAACTTGAATGATACCTGCAGCTTCTGGAGCCAGAGCTCACAAGTAACCAGCTAATATTCTGGCACTCTACAGGGGCGGATTTTTTCATTGTTGAGGGGGTGTGCACAGCTAATGCAAAGTGGCGTAGCCACAAGCGCGAGCCTGCGAAGCAGGCGAGTGTACTAGGTGGGTCCGGGGGCATGCCCCCCTGGAAAAATTTGACAAAAATTTGAAAATAATGGTTAAAATCTGTGCAATCTGGTGCATTTTGGGCATTATTTTAAGGACTGAAAATAGTATTGTTTTGTGCTAAAAGTCCTCTTTTAGTCCCTCCCCCCCCCCACACACACACACACGCACAAACACCCCTCTGCAAACTCTGATGATAAAATTTACAATAGCAGAACATCTTGCATAAAGCCTTATACAAAGATAGATAAAGTTACTGCAAATAAAACAAGAAATAGCCACTCACATCAGTTTTATTCAAAACTGACCTGATGCATGTACAAGTTTGGTCACCAAAAAAAAAACAACAAAAAAAACACACTAATTTGGAGGTACATGAAACTGTGTGGTGAGTGAGAATTAGTAATTTTTTTTTTCTTCTTTCTTCTCCTTTTCTCCCTCCTTTCCTTTTTTTTTTTTTTTTTTTTTTTTTTTTTTAACCGCCAGGGGGGTAGCACGTGCACAAGTGGCACAAGAACAAGATCTGCTCTACGAAGTGATCTTCTTCTTCTTCTTGGGTTGAGCAGCTACAACCAATACATGGATTTATTTGCTCTGTATGTTGTTACTATTATTGGGGTTATAGTATTTTAGTATGTGTGATGTTTCAGTGATTTTCTAAATATAAAATCAATCTTTATTTTGTCGTATTGCAGGGACATTGCAGCCACAGCCAACGTGCGAATGCAGAGACCGAAGCCAAGCAGAGGGGATTTCTTGATGCATCCAGGGTGGCCCCCAAGCATCCCTCATCATAGAGTACCATAGAAACCCTTATATACAACTCTTAGAAAAGCCAGAATATTAAGCCTATATTTAAATTAACAACTAAAACAGCCAGAGGTTATATTTTTAATTATAACAGGTGTCCGTAACGGGTGTGAACAAATACTGCTTGGAATAACACACATGACCTTATGACCCCTTGAACCTTGACTCTTCAGTGTAGAAGGCCATCAGACCTGTTCATCGATCCTCATCGGATTTGGCAAATACTTTTCAAATATGCAGAATTGGTTTTTGATTTCAACTCCTAAAGAAGCATTTTAGGCAATTACATGTTTTGTTTTGTTTTTCTTAGGCTCCTGCATTGCGTCTCCTTTTGATTTGATCTTTTATATCATCTTCTAGTATTTGAGAGATATATGTATTGTGTTCATTTTGTCTTTGACATTGGAATTTACTATATCTCTTTTTAAATTAGTATTATTTTATTTGTAGTGTTTGTATCTACTCATGTAGTTTTGTACTCATTCGAGGCTGCAGATGTCTTTATTTTAAATTGTGCATCTCATAGTAGTGAAAAAAACATGTACCATTTACAAACATATTGGGAATTATTTACAAAAATTATCACAGGAAAACATATTTTCCTCAATATGTTGTACATTTGTTCCTTGTCCACCCTACCAAGAAAACCACGGCAGTATGTGATAAGATGTACAGAGATTATGCCTAATTTAGGTATGCAGTATTATTGAATTATTTATTCCTTTTTTAAAAGATTATTGTAACACCAGTATTCAAAAGAATGTTGTTTTCATTTTTAACTTTGAATTCTCACTTCCCCTCCCCTTCTCTCACAGTATGATCATAATTTTTAGTTTGCTGTTTGTAAACAATGTGGTTGCATATAATTTGTGTTGACTGTGTATAAAATATAATGTGGGTGCATGTAATCATGAAGATGTTTAGTTTCTTGTTAAAAAAAAAATTAAGTGATTTCACTTTGTTTTTTCTAATGCCAATGTTTTATTTCAAAGCTTTATATCATTGTTGTATGACTGTAACTATTGGGCCATAGTTTACGCTTGTTTTTCATGTAATTAAAGTTTAGTGTTCATGTTAAATCTGTTCTTATCAGTAGACATTTTGTTGAATGTTAAACATGTCAATACTTTCTTTAAAGGGTGTATTGGTGCATTTTATTTAAAACACAAATGTAATGCTAGTCAGTTTGGTTTTATGTTTGTTTAGTTTCTATATTATATTTTCTATTTGTTATAGCCGTTTTAAATTAGTTTTTTTAGAATCTGTTTGCTAGATGCATTTATTATTCCCCAGCCCCACGCTCCCACCCCTCACCCCTGGCTCCCTCCCCTGTTAGATGAGTTTGTAATGTTTTTTTTAATGCTAACAATAGTTATGACTATAGTCTGTGTTACGTTGTGTAGGATTTAGTAGCCTATATACTGGTGACATATTAATATATAATATTATGTACATAATAATTATATCAAAATACTCTAGTTGCCAAAGTGCTGAATTTTCTTTATTGAGTATTGTTTTAATATATTTCCTATATATAGCATTCTCAGTGCATGTTGCATAGTGACGTAATTGTTGTTGTCTTTGCTTGTCAAAATATGCAAAACGTATTAGATTAAATAGTATTTTATAAATGTTTGTTAAAGTATACATTATTCAGCATTACAATTATTAGCATTATAATATACATTTTGGTTATGAATTTAAAGAAAAGAAAGTCTGTGTTTTTTGGTAAACAGGTATTGTGTGTTTGTGTGTGTGGGTGTGTGTGTGTGTGTGTGTGTGTGTGTGTGTGTGTGTGTGGCTAGGTAGAAACGCCGTTATTCTGACATACACTTGAACCTCTACGTACTTTCTTTTGACAGACCCGGTTACTTTGATGTCAAAACAGTGTTCCGCTAGGGTTAGGGCTGTGTTAGGGTTAAGTTAAGGGTTGGGATTAGGGTTTGGGTTAGAGTTAGTGTTAGGGTTAGGGATAGCTTCAAAAAATGGACAAATTTGTAAAAATGTCAAAGTAACGTATGTAGAGTTTCATAAAAGCCATCACAACGGCGTTTCTACACAAGGATTCAAATGCGAAATAGAATTATTAAAGGAGTCTGTATTTCTCTAAGCTACTCTGGCTGTACGTAGGTTCTTTGCTGTATGGCATAAATGATTCAAATTTAGATTATATATATATTATATATATATATATATATATATATATATATATATATATATATATATATATATATATATATATATATATATATATATATATATATATTTTTTTTTTTTTTTTTTTTTTTTTTTTTTTAAATCTTTTATGTTCACTGAAACAATATGGTCGCGGCGCATTCTCGTATGTATCATGACAGGGACAGTGGTGCCTTATCTCTTGTGCACAGTGTAAAACATTCAACTATTGTCCGTATTTTATGAAGTCTGACACAGCATCAGCCAATATCAAGGATCCAGAATGTATATCAAAATCTTCTCCCTTTGACAACACACTAGTATACCTATGCGCTATCACGATACTGGTTAACTCAAATAATCGGTACCCCTGAGGCATCAAGGATTAAAAGTAGTATATTGTTATCTCTCTTTGTCCTTC
The DNA here is from genome assembly GCA_036898135.1 of Oncomelania hupensis. Taxonomy (NCBI): domain Eukaryota; kingdom Metazoa; phylum Mollusca; class Gastropoda; order Littorinimorpha; family Pomatiopsidae; genus Oncomelania; species Oncomelania hupensis. The sequence continues at coordinate 23,256,387 of CM072518.1, forward strand.
CGCACTTGTATCTTTGCACTCTCAAGGATCCGAGAAAGTTCGTTCCACTAATTGAAATATTTTACACGAAGTCTTACACGAAACTCTCCCAGTTCCGACTATTCCAAAAACGGATAGGCCTATTATTTTCTCCCCTTCCAAGTTTATAGTCTACTTTAATTAGAGCAATTATTTTAAAAAGAAAACACGACTAATTATTTTGTAAGCGAGGTAAATAAATACACACACGCGCACACACACACACACACAACATCGGGGAAAATGTACTGCCCTATATAATTTTCAATGCACGTGCAAAACGTGAATTACGGTCCCGGTTATTTAGCACACATGTGCAAGTTTATTGTATAGGCCTATATATTGGATAAAGTGAAGAAAAATAAAAACTCCACATTCATGATCGCATGTCAGCTGCGATTGTGTAGTCAGCAAATACAAATTGATTCCTCAGTCTTGCGGAGTCTTCACATCCCGGCAGAAGGGTTACTGTTGTCTGAAGTTTCCATCTTCGTCTTCCCGTTTCTCATTCGTGATAAAGAGAGGTGTTTTGCGGGCTTGTCCATTTGCGGCTACTGAAAAACAACGTCGTGAAACAGGTGAGTTCCTTTTCCTTTTCATTTCTTATTTTATATTATTTTGTTTCGGTTGCGTACTTCTACTGTTTGATCATGTTTTGAGGAACTTGTATAGGCCTCGCGGCTTTTGGAATGTCCCTTTTGTTTGGGGCATTTTTACTTGTCCGGTTCCTTTGGCGGGTGTGCGGGGAATACTAAAGATAATATGCTAATTAGTCGTCATACTCAAGTTTGGATTTTCCGGAAGATTTTTAAAGGTGTTCAGGTTTAGATCTTTTAGTATAAACTGGAAATTTATTCCACCCAGGCGCAACTCTGTAGGAGAATGAGTATTTTTGTTTGTTTTCTACGGCAATGTCTTATAAGAATATTGTCCTGTGAATTTCTTGTTCTAGAGTTAGTATTCAACTGAAACAAAGTTAGTTTCTTTAAAAAAATATATTTTTCACATCCTGTTCATCGATATTTTAAATTATGTTGTGTGTGCCATTTCATTTTACTGATTAATACATAATAATTATCAAGAATCATATTTTACTCGTTATACACACAAATAGATATTTGCAACAATCTCGCACAACGAACACACACGTAAGCCGGCGCCATTTTTATACATTAAATGTTCGTTCAGTCCAGACCATCCTCCCCCACCCCTTCCTCTCTATCTCTCTCCCCCCCCCCCCCAAAAAAAAAAACAAAAAAAAACAAAAAAAACTATGCTTTACAAGTCGTATTTTTTTCGTTCAGTGTTATCCAAGATTTTGGTCAGTCGTGCACCATTAACATCTCAAAAGCTGCACTTTATCGTTAGCACTACGCAGGTGAATCTATACTGTACTTTTTTAGGTACGTCAAGCACATAATTATCAGCCTATTAGATGAGTAAGTGGTAATTATTAACAGTAACGGTGAGGATGATTGTTAATGAGGGTTATGGTGACGTTGATGATTGACGGGTACAGTTATTGTGATGCTGCTATGATGATGATGTAAGATGATAGTGGTGATGCCAGGCGGTGATTGACGGAGTTGACCTAAAAGACAGTGCAGAAGCCACACACATTTTATGGGGTCGGGTAGCTCAGTTGGTAGAGCAGTTTTCTAGTAACCCTGGTTCGAATCCCGGATTGGCCAACGTGTGACCGGTTCTCTGTATTTATACAGAAATGAGCAGTGCGACTGTATTTTACATAAAACTATTGGCTAAGCGACCATAATTATGCGCGTGGAATTCGGTCGCAACGACTTTCACGGCGGTCACCATTCATAGTACTACTACAATGGTCTGGTGTTGATCTTTTGGACCATTAGGATAATATACAGAAAGTAGAAAGTTATGGTTGATTTTTATCATTGCTCCTGTAGCAAACACATCATTAGTATCTTTAGGTACAGGCATAGAATCCAATCTAGAATACTGTAAATCAGATCTAATGTATAATGCAGATTGAACCATCCCCGTGTTCTTATTATAACTATAAAGTGGGGGATAATAAAAGTTATCAATTTTTGGAAGTCTCTGTGGTGAAACTCTGACAACTCTGACTGGATCAAACATCTAGATGTATTTAATAACAAATGGTTGATTGTAGGCGACTTTAATGCACATGCTCCTTTTTGGGAATCTGGATGTACAACCATAACTTGTAATCGTTTTCTAGAAAACATCGTCGATTCTAAATTATATCTTTTAAATGATGGTTCATATACCAGAATTCCTGATGTGTCAACTCACAAAGCTACTGCGATAGATTTATCCTTAATATCTCCTGATCTTGCTGTTAATAGCATTTGGTCTACAACTAATGATACTTTGGGTAGTGATCATATCCCCATTCATATAGAATTAAATGAGGATATAATTGATGAAGATGTTAACACTGAAGATAACATTCCAAAGTTTCAATACAATCGTGCAAATTGGACAGATTTTAAAACATTTTTCTCATCCCAAAACATCGACTCCATTATTCATGAAGATATTAACACTTTTTATTTAAATTTTACAAATATTATTATTCAGGCTGCTGAATATTCAATACCTAAATGCAAATTTTATAAAAACCGTAAATACAATGCATGGTGGAACAAAGATTGTGCTCTAGCTGTACACACTAAAAAGGATCATTTTAAAAAATGGTTAAAGAACAAAACACCAGAAAATCACAATGAAATGAAACGTACAAAGATACAATGCAACAGAATTATTGCGCAAGCAAAACTTAAATATTGGACAGAATTTTGTAAAACTGAAGTTTCAGAATCAAAAGATACATACAAGGTCTGGAAAAAGGTCAAGCAAATAAAAAATGGTTACCATCTTCAAAACTATCCTGTAAAAGTTGAAAATAATCCTTTTCCCAGTTCTTTAGTTAAAGCTGAATCCTTTCTTAAAAATTTTGCAGAAAATAGTCTGTCTTCAAGTCTTGATGAATCTCAGAATCGTTTTAGGTTAAAAGAAGAACAAAAAGATTATGAAGATCCACACCCTATTGAACGTCATTATATGAATTCTCCAATTACATACGATGAATTTTTAGAAGCCCTAAATTCCTTTAATTCCAATAAATCTGCTGTTGGTATTGATGCCATTTCTTATCAAATGTTGATCCATTTGCCTGATATTTGGAAACAGTTACTTCACTCATTTTACCAAACTTGTTGGTTAAATGGAGCTCTTCCTGATATCTGGAAGAAGTCAGTTGTAATTCCAGTTCTAAAACAAGGCAAAACAAGATCATCATTAGATAGCTACCGACCAATAGCATTAACATCTCAAGCTGGAAAATTAATGGAAAAGATTATTCTTAATAGAATGCATCATTATTGTGAGAAAAATTCTATTTTCCCTTTAAATCAAGCAGGTTTTAGAAAAGGAAGATGTACTACCGATCATTTAAACTAACATCACATATAAAAAAGCAGTTTTCTCGTAGAAAGTCTACGTTAGCAACATTTTTTGATGTACGTAAAGCGTATGATAGTGTTTGGCATGCACGTTTACTTTACAAATTGAAGAATATAGGAATATCCGGAATAATGTATCAATACTTTAAGAATTTTTTATCTCAAAGATACATTTGTACCCGCGTTGGTAAAACATTTTCCTCCTTTCAGCAGATTGACATGGGTATTCCTCAAGGATCAATAATTGCCCCAATTTTATTTTCTATTCTTATTTACGATCTTCCAAAAGACATGTGGAGGGTATGTGGAATAAAATCAAGAATGTAATATTGTCGGGGATGGATAGATACATTCCAAAAATAAAATGTGCTAGTCAGAAAAAAATAAAACCATCCTGGATGAATAGTAAGGTTCTTCGAAAGATAAAGAAAAAACATAAACTGTATAAGAGATTCTTACAGAGCAAACTTGGTTTAGATTATAATAAATATATAGTAGTAAGAAATCAGTGCAACAGAATAATTAAAAATGCAAAAAGAGAATTTGAGATGAAAATTGCACATGATTGTAAAAGCAAACCTAAACAATTTTGGAAGTACGTTCAGGAACAGACGAGAAGTAGTGTTGGTGTAAATGCGCTTAAAAAAGGTGATGGTAGTTTTGCGGTATCAGATTCAGACAAAGCGGAAACATTGAATAATTTTTTTGCAAGTGTATATGTAGAAGAGGATATGACAAATATTCCAAATCTTGAGAAATGTAGTAAATCAAATGGTATTTCATTAGCTGATATTAAATTTACTCCTGCGGCAGTTAAAGCAAAATTAAGTAACCTAGACCCAACAAAGGCTCAGGGACCTGACCAAATTCCTTCAAGAGTTTTAAAAGAATTATGCAATGAATTGGCTGTACCACTTTTTAATTTGTTTAATTTATCACTAGAGACTGGTCAGTTACCGAAGGATTGGAAGACCGCTGAAGTTACTGCCATATTTAAAAAAGGTACACGCTCTGACCCAGGGAACTATCGTCCTGTTAGTCTTACATGTATATCTTGTAAAGTTTTAGAGTCACTAATTAGAGACGAATTAGTTAATTTCTTTACTGATAATAACTTGTATGCGAAATGTCAGCATGGTTTTAGAAAAAAAAGATCATGCGTTACACAGCTACTTCAAGTTATGGAGGATATTACATCATACATGGACAGCAGGAACCCTGTGGACATTATTTATTTAGACTTCCGTAAAGCATTTGATACTGTACCCCATGAACGCCTTTTAAGAAAATTAGAAGCTTACGGTATTAATGGAAATGTTGTGTCTTGGATTAGGGAATTTCTTTCAGATAGAATTCAAACTGTTAAAGTGGGAGATGCACTGTCTGATAAATTGGAGGTTGTTAGCGGAATTCCTCAGGGCAGTGTTCTTGGACCCGTTTTATTCACTATTTTTATTAATGACCTACCAGATGGTATTGCTAGCCCTTGTAAATTATTTGCTGATGATACAAAGATATACAATACAGTGAATAATTCTAAACTTTTACAACAGGATCTAGATAAACTACAAAAATGGACTGAGATGTGGAATTTATTTTTTAACGTTGAAAAATGTAAGGTTTTGCATGTAGGTCGAAGAAATCCTGGGCATGAGTATAAGATGGGTGTTAACGGTTTAGACAAACTGTTACAATCATGTGAAGAAGAAAAAGACCTTGGAGTAACTTTTAATATGTCCTTAAATTTTGACACTCATATTCAGAACAGCATAAACAAAGCAAATAAAATGATTGGACTAATTAAAAGAACTTTCAAATTTATCAATAAAGAATCATTTTGTATGTTGTATAAGGCTTTGGTGAGGCCCCATCTGGAATATGCAAATTCTGTATGGTATCCTAAACTTAAACGGCAGTCTATTGCTATAGAGAAAGTTCAAAGAAGGGCAACAAAGTTACTTATAGAATGTAGAAAAATGTCCTATAAAGAGCGACTTTTATTCCTTGGTTTACATTCACTGTCTGGTAGGAGATTACGAGGTGACCTAATACAAGTATTCAAAATTTATAATAACATTGATGACTTAGAATGGAATGACTTTTTTGCTAATCCTCATAGTAATACGACACGCTTATCTGAAGGCAAAATCTTTGTTAGACACTGTAACACTAATATTAGGAAATTCTCTTTTTCATATAGAACTGTAAGACATTGGAATGACCTTCCAATGTCTTTAAAGAGTGCTAAAACTACTAATCAGTTCAAAAACCAGTTGGATGCAATTCCAAAATTTATAGACTTATTTTACAGCTATGATTAATATGTAGGCAAATTGCATGCAAGGCAGACCATTGTAAATAAATATAAAAGATGGGACGTTCAGAAAGGCTCCACGGCCTACATCTGTCCCTACTACTACTACTACTACTACTACTATGTCTAAACACACTAATGTTGTGCAATATGCAGATGATGTTGCTATTTGGAATAATACTAATTTAAGAAAAAATACATGCAAAAGAGTTGTAAGCTATGTACAAAAGATATATCAGATAGAACTTAATAAATTGAATGTATTTATGATAGAAAATGGTCTTCAGTTATCTGCGGAAAAAACCTGCCTGGTGTTGTTTAATAATGGTGTAAATTCAAAGTGTTTGCCTAAGTTAGAACTAAATGGTAAAATTCTACATTATAAGCAAAATGTAAAATTCCTGGGTGTATATCTTACTCCAAAATTATCTTGGAATTTTCATATTAAATACTTAATATCAAAAGCTAGTAAAAGGTTAAATTTTTTAAAACTACTTTGTGCACAGCCATGGAGTCAAGACAAAAATACATTACTTCATTTGGCAATATCTCTAGTGAGGTCAGTGCTTAGTTATGGACAAGAAGTATATTTTTCAGCTTCAAATTCATTGCTAAATAAGTTGCAAAGTATTGACAGTAAAGCAATTAAAATAGCACTAGGTGTTCCAGTGCATTCAAGTACACTTAAGTCATATAAAAAAGCTTGCCTGTTATCTTTTCCTGAACAACAAAAATTATCAGTTGCAAAATATGTAGTCAGAGGTTTGTCAGTTCCAAATTCTGTTTCAGAAGAAATATTAATTGATTCTAATATAGATTTTCCAAAAAGAGCTAGGAATTTGACGTATCTCCAATCAATACGAAATTATACAAATGATATATTAACAACTTGTAATATTGATATTTCATCTATTCCTATATTACCAAGTATTCCTCAAATTCCGCAGTGGGAACATACAAATGCACAATTTGATATTGATTACTCTCTAACAAAGAAAAATGAAAATGTTAATCTAGTTGTTACTGAAGCTAGGGAGCATATCGAAAGGCAATATAGTTATACAAACCATTTAAAAATTTATACTGATGGGTCAGTGTTAGAAACATCAGATGCTGGAGCTGGAATTGCGATCCCTGACTTAAAAATTCAAAAATCATATTATGTTGGTAAGAATGTATCAGTATTTACAGCAGAATTGTATGCTATCCTTATGGCTTTAAACATAATTTGTAACTTCCCAATTGCTTTCTTTAATATCCTTATATGTGTTGATTCAAAATCAGCATTATATTCTTTGCAACATTGGTCATGTAAAACGAGAACAGATATTTTATTTGAAATCAAGTTTCTAATTCATTATTTGGTATCTAAAGGTATTGGAATCAGCTTTTGCTGGATTCCATCTCATTTGGGTATTTATTGGAATGACGTAGTTGATAAATTGGCGAAACAAGGAGCAATGAAAGCAAATAATTCTATTGCATGTAATAACATATCACCTTCAGTATATGAATTATTATCCTTACTGGAAAAGCGTATGCATTCTGATTTACCTCAGAGTAGAAACGTCGAAAATTATGCTTGTCCAAGACATTTGTGTAGGCTAATTAATAAACTAAGAGTAAATTCATGGAACACAAAGTTTTCAAAAAATATCTTGTGTACTTGTTTATTCCCAATATCTGTTAAACATATTTTATATGAATGTCCTATTTTGACACCACTTTATGAAGAAAAGAACATCATTGTGGGTATTCAAGAAGACATTGACATTTTATTGCATAGTCCTGCAATAATGGAGATAGTTCGTATAATATACGTGTCCGCAGTTGGAAAATGTTTGTAGTATTATTAGTAATAAGCTTAATGTTATTATTTATTGTTGCATTTCAGTTTTAATTGTATGTCTGTATGTCCATGCGTGAGAATGAAGTGGTCTAAAATCACAACGTGAAGAGACTTTAAAATAAAATATTGAATTGAATTGGTGTTGATCTTTTCAGGACACGAGCATAACCCGGTCGCTTTTGCCGCCATACTTCAGAGATGGGCAGGAACATAAGAACCCCTACATCGTCCCCAACCAAGGCTAAAGGAGCCACGAGCGGAACTCCAAAGAAGAGTGACCTAGAGGAAGAGATGAGCAAGAATGTTGAAAGTTTCATCAACACCTGCAGGTGAGGCTACTGCTTTTTTTTCTATATTGTCTACTCATTATAAATCGTATTCGTTCTTTTTCATTTTAAAAAACTAACAATTTTATTTCTGCATAACCTATATTTCTTGTGTGCGTGTGAACTTGTGCGTCCGTATTGTCGCATTTGCTCGTCCGGGTGTGGGGTTTCCTGTCGAACAATACCCGTCTTGTCTCCCTTGAATTTCTTCCATCTAGTGCCATTTCTTGTGTTGTAGGCCTACTTTGTTTACACAACGAATGAAAGTTAGTGAAACCGATATAAATTGCGTGGGGCCCATGATAAGGATTAAATATATTTCCCATATTTTAATATAGCCGGTCTTTTTTCAATAAGGCGGGGGGGGGGGGGGGGGGGGGGGGGAAACGGAACCACAGCAGGGTTGGAAATTGGCCAAGATTTCTTAACTCGGTTCATTTTATGAAGGGCGGCTCATCTTGTGTTCACCCCCGTTGGGCCCCCCGTTGGGGTGCCGGGGGTTTCAGTATAAATAGTATCCCCACTTTCTGGAAATTTAGTGCTTTAAATTCCCACTGTCGCTGTCTTCCTCATTTACTCTTTCCCATTCCTGCTCTGTCCTATCACTCTGCTATACTATCTTCTTCTTCGCTAGATCAATGACCTACCTTTTTTCTTGAAAACTCTTCCTGGACAAGACTCCTTGTTTGTGTATGAGGTCTGTTGGATCAGCTTGGGAGTGTTGGACGCTTTCTGCCGGGTGGTCACTAGGGCTTCCTATGATGTTATTATTTAGCAATAAGGCATTTTATATGTATATGTTTTGTTAATTTATAATGTTTGTATTCTATTTGGATTTGTAACCGGGGGTTCGAGTAGTTGGGGTAGAGCCTCAGCCGTCCCCTGCGTGGGATGTCTTTATTGTAAAGTGACTGGCCGGTGGAGGGCCTTCAATTTTCCCACTAGGGTTGTTTCAGCAGATCTTTTATGCGGATCGGGGGTTGTCCGGTCCTGATTTGGCTCGGAAGAGTCCGCTGGACCTAAAGCAACAATCAATCAATCAACCCCAGTTGGGGTGCCGGGGGTTTCAGTATAAATAGTATTCCCACTTTCTGGAAATTTAGTGCTTTAAATTCCCACTGTCGCTGTCTTTCTCATTTGCTCTTTCTCATTCCTGCTCTTTTCTATCAATCTGCTATACTATCGTCTTCTTCGCTAGACGAGTCTCCTACCTTTTTTCTTGAAAACTCTTCCGGGACAAGACTCCTTGTTTGTGTATGAGGTCTGTTGGATCAGCGTGGAAATATTGGACGCTTTCTGCCAGGTGGTCACTAGGGCTTCCTATATTATTTAGCAATGTAGGCATTTTATATGTGTTTTGTTGATAATTTATAATGTTTGTATTCTATTTTGTTTTTGTAAACGGGGGGTTCGATAAGTTGGGGTGAAGCCTCAGCCGTCCCCTGCGTGGGATGTCTTTATTGTAAAGTGACTGGCTGGTGGGTGGAGAGCTTTCGGTTTTACCAAGAGGGTTGTTTCAGCCCATCTTTTATGCGGATTCGGGGGTTGTCCTGTCCTGATTTGGCTCGGAAGAGTCCACTGGACCTAAAGCAATAATAATGTAATGTAATGTAATCTTGTGTTCGTTCTGTGTGCAGTCCCAAGAAACCAGCAGAGGCCGTTTTGGGCGAGGAAGACTCCAAAACGGAAATCGCTAATTCCAAAACCAATGAAAATGAACCTGAAGATGACGCAAAAATTAAAGACAAAGATGGCTGCAAACCAGGAAAGGATGGCGACTCCAAACCAGAAAACGATTGTCACTTCAAACCAGAACACGATTGTGACTCCAAACCAAAAAAGGATGGCGACTCAAAATCAGAAAAGTCAGAAGATGATCCCAAATCAGAAACGTATGGTGACTCAAAACAACAAAAGTTTGAAGATGACCTCAAACCAGAAAAAGATGGTGTTTCAAAACTAGACGAGAAGTCTGAAGATGACTCCAAACCAGAAAAGGATGGTGACTCAAAACTAGAAAAGGATGGTGACTCAAAACTAGAAAAGGCTGGCGACTCAAAACTAGAAAAGGATGACTCAAAACCAAACAAGAAGTCTGAAGATGACTCCAAGGTAGAGGACAAAGAATATGAAGAGGACTCTAAACTAACGGAAGATGACAACAAATCGGAAAAGAAGTCTGAAGATGACTCCAAATTAGAAAAGATCTCCGAAGATGAATTCAAATCAGAAGGCAGAGAATCTAAAGAGGACTCCAAGCCAGAAGAAAAGAATGAGGGCGACAAAGAATATGAAGATGACTCTAAACCAACGGACGAGGACCCCAAAGCAGAAAAGCAGTTTGAAGAAAAGATCTCCGACTATGAATTCAAATCAAAAGGCACAGAATCTGAATACTCCAAACCAGAAAAGGATGGCGACTCCACACCAGAAGACAAGTCTGAAGATGACTACAACTCCAAGCCAGACAAGAAATCTGAAAATGATTCCAAATCTAATAAGAAATCTGAAGATGAGCCCAAATCAGAAAAGCAGTCTGAAGATGACTCCAAATCAGAAAAGATTTCCGAAAACGATTTCAAATCGGAAGGCAAAGAATTTCAAGAGGACTCCAAGCCAGAAAAGGATGGCGTCTCCAAACCTGAAAAGGATGGCGACTCCGAACCAGAAAATAATGGCATCTCCAAGCCAGAAAATAATGGCATATCCAAGCCAGAAGACAAAAAGTCTGAAGATGACTCCAAGCTAGACAAGAATTCTGAAAATGATTCCAATTCAGATAATAAATCTGAAGATGAGCCCAATTCACAGAACAATCAGTCTGAAGATGACTCAAAATCAGAAAAGAAGCCTGAGGATGACTCCAAGGCAAAAGATAAAGAATATAAAGATGACTCTAAACCAGAAAACAAGAAATCGGAAGATGACTCCAAATCAGAAAAGAAGTCTGAAGATGATTCGAAATCAGAAAAGATGTTCGAAGATGATTTCAAATTAGAAGGTAAAGAATCTAAAGATAACTCCAAAACAGAAAAGTCTGAAGATGGCTCCACATCAGAAAAGCAGTCTGAAGATGACTCTAAATCAGAAAACGGATATAAAGACGACTCCAGACGAGAAGATAAGGAATCAAATGACTTCAAACTGGGCGAAAAGAGTCTCAAATCTAGCGAAACGTCTACTGCAACGGAAATGCCAAATTTAGCAACAAAAGATTCGCAGACCGACAAAATGTCAGAATCTTTTTCACTCGAAGTAGGCGGATTCCCTGAAAGCCCTGAAACGCGAAAACCGCTGTCCGATGGAAAGTTTGAATCTGGGAAAGATTCGGCCGACCATAAAACAGAAGGCAACGCCCCAGCACCGAATGAGAAAGGAATCCAAACTCTGAAGAACTCTTCTGCGGGGACCCAAACTCCCAAGAAAGAAAAGAATATAGTTGAAGGAGACGCATCCCCTCGATCCCCATCCGCTCAACAAGGAGCTGCTGCCGTGTTGGCCATGATCTACAAGAGAACTGGTGATAGGATATCGAAATTGGAAGACACAAGCAAACGGGGCAAGGAGTCCAAAGAAGCTGACGAAGACGAGATGAACACTGACAAGCTGGAAGATTCCAAAGATAAGGATGACGACTCCAAACCGGAGGTAAAAGACTCCAACCCGGATGTCGCCCAACCGGATGCTTCCAAAAAGGACGAGGACACCAAACCAGACAAGGACTCCAAAGCAGACGATTCCAAACCGGCTGAGGACAACGCCAAGCTGGGAAAAGACGCCAAATCGGAAGAAGACGCCAAACAGGATGCGGACTCTAAACCAGAAGAGTTAGGCGACAAACCAGAAGAAAAGGGTGTCAACCCGGACGGGTTGTGTCAAACTGGGTGAAGGACGCCAATCCAGAAGTGCAGGATGAACGCCATAAAGAATGCAGACGATAAACTTACCACCCTTTAACCAGTGCATGATTCTAAACCGAAAGACAGACTACGCTTCCAACGGCAATTAAGTAAAGGCAACACAATGCCTGTAACAGACTTAAAACGTTTTAAATTGGCATATATGGACAGAATTTATATCTTTCAAATACACCTTCCCGGCTAAATTATTTTTTCTTACTTGTTGCATATTTTTCTAGTTCTTTAATATGATTTCATTTCTTCATGGATTCTGCCTGCCTCCTTAATGTTCACATCCACTTTCTTTTCCATTGATGTACACATTTACGGATATTTTCAGTTTTGTTAATTTGCGTGTTTATATTTGCCTATAGTTTGTACTTTGTTCTTGGTATTTGCTTCGTTTTTTAAATAGGGAGGAGGGGTGGGGGGAGGAAGGAGAGGGAGGAGTGTGTATCCATTTCAGTTGACTTTGAATCTATTACTGGTATTGTGTACCCGTATTTCTTTCGACTTGCTCCACTTTTATATATTTTACGGTCTCGCGGATTTGCTTGGTTACTTCGCTGTATGCACACACACAAAAAAATTCTCCCCCAAACAAAATGATTTTGGTGTCTTAAATTTGGCGTAGCAAACATAATTTATGTTCAATCGCGACCATCTATAATGTACATTATTTTCTGTTTTGCGTATTTTTCACTAATTTCATTGGTTTGCTCATTTTGGCCCTTAGTAACATTTTTGTTTTTGTAAAATGTTTTTGCCTTTTTTCTCCTCTTTGGATAAAAAAAAACCCTTGGTGGTGGTTTGGAAAATGAAATGGACATTTTGTTGTGAAAAATGCTGGTTGGAAATTTAAATTCAGGACCGCATAAACTCTTCATCCTCTCTCGCTTCCTTTGTAATAGCTGTCAGAAATTTTGTGTGCTATACAATTTTTTCTTTTCCTTGAGGAGAGGAAATGTAATTGTAAAGTGTGGTGTGATTGGATTGTTGACCTTTTTTCTCTTTCTGGAGTACACCCTTAGAATTTTAATATTTCGAAAATAAAGATCTTTTTCACATTGGCATTACACAGCATTTTTTATTACGCGTTAAATTGTGTGTGTCTGTCTGTCTGTATGTCTGTCTCTCTCCATCCATCCCTCCCTCTTTCTCTCTCTCCGTCTGTTAGTCTCTCTCCCTACCTCCCTCCTTTCCTCCCTTTCTATTCCTTTCGTTTTGGTTTTCTTCTCTTGGGTATCGTTTACTCACGAATTTGAAGATGTTAACTACCGAGCGTTTGGAGTATCGATTTAAAAAAGCCCAATTTTTTTCCCGTTGGGTTTAGAAATTCAGGGAACGCAACTGGCGCGGTTTATCTAAACTGGCTCAAACACCAGTTGCTTCCCTTTGATAAAAAAAAAAAGAAATAAAATGACAATATATAAATAAATGTTAAAAATAAATATTTTTTTTATAAATATTTGAATCGCATGGAACTTCATGAAAACATCTGCATATTTTTAATTACACATTGATATTGGACATAGAAAATGTTGGTACACCAGCACACATACTATACATAACGGCTACTCAAAAATTATCTCTTTTGCTCTCGCACACACACACAAACACAAAATCACTCACACAATCCGGATAAAAGCTTAAATCCTGTTTCGGTCAGCGCCTCAAGCAACCCTTGAACTGGAAAAGCGCTATATAAGAACCCTACAAATATTAAAAGAAATAGTGAGTACTACAACCAAGATACAATGTTTGTTGTCATTTTTAAATTTGTCAGACTTCACGGCCTATGACTCAACTAATATTTGCTGTTTGATGAGACTGTAAACGTAACGATCCAAGCACAAAGAACGGTGCATTCATTTGATTAAAGGGACCTTTAACATATTTCAGCATATATTCAACATCGCATATCATTTTCAAATTCACCGTGCGTGCGTATTGCCAAATTTTACAAAAAATAAGCAAATAATCCTTTTACAATAGTACGGGTTTAATATAAATCGATAAATTCATCTTATGTCTATTAATAGCATTAAGGTTGATTCTTTTAAAAAAAGAAAAGAAAAGAAAAGCACCGCACTAAATTGTGTATAGTAGGTGCCGTTGTTTGTTTACATTACAGGGAAGGGTAGATCAAAGCTCAAAGCTTAGTTAATTAGAGTGAGCAACGGGTACTCAGTGTATCATTATTTTAATGCAAATTCCAAAATAAAGCGTTGTTGCTAACAAAATGAACGAACAACCTTGGAACCCAGGCCCTTTAAGCTTTAAGCGGGGTCAGGGTGGAACTGTCTCTGATACTAGGAAAGGTGTTTGTCGGTTCAGGTGGGATGCTGTTCATTCAGAGTTTCGCTGTGAGATGGAGGAGCTACTTTATTTCAGGTTTCTCAAGGCTTTTTATTATCCAAGCGTCACACGAATTACGGTGTAAGGGCCCACTGCGGGTAGAAAACTGACACTCCGTTGTCCCCTATTCCAACTAACGTGTGTGTGTGAGTAATGAATCGGTCAATGTGACAGCCAGCTGTTCAATGTAGCAGAAAAAGAAGAAGGAAGAAGAGGAAGAGGATGAGGAGAAGGAAGAGATGGAGGAGAAGTAGATGACGATGGTGATGTTAATGGCAATGGTGAAACTCATTTATAATGATGATGATGGTGATGATGACGATGATGAACGAGAGAGAGAGAGAGAGAGAGAGAGGGGGGGGGGAGAGAGAGGGAGGGAGAGGGAGAGAGAGAGGGAGAGAATCGGTATTGGACGTGTTTGTGTGAGCATGTGAGCATGAGTATGCGTGTGTGTTTGTGTGTGAACATGTGTGTGTGAACATTTGTTTGTGTGAGTGCGTGTGGGTGCGTGCGCGCGCGCTATTGTGAAACAACTTCCATACAATGACGTCTTTGGTGCACTGTACGACCAGACACAACGACACACACAACATACACTCAAACACCTCCCGCAACAATACACGCATGCATACACACACACAAATACAGGTCATACACCTTTCGCCCCAAACACCCCCCACCAACCGCTTCTTCCTCCACACACTCACACGAGCACACACGCACATGCACACTCACGTACGCGCGCGCCTTCTCTCTCTCTCTCTCTCTCTCTCTCTCACACACACACACACAAGTCTAAAATCACTGCGATGTGAAAGACACAATATGCAATAACAATGCAATAAATAAATACAATAAATTAAATAAAAGATTCACACGCCTACGCACACACACACACGCACACACACACACACACACACACACGCATACTCATACACAAGCACCGTAACAACCTATGCAATAACCTATACTACTCATGTTTCCCCCAGACATTCGGACTGGTTAATAATGTTCATTTATAAAGCAGTGTTTAGAAATTGTACTGTGTTAAGTTTCGCAGTGACGTATAGTATAAACAAGATATAGGGCCATACCCTACGTACATTGTCTATCACGAAAATAAAATGTGATGCAGCATACGACACGCTTGTTCTTCCCGGAAAAGAAACAGTGAAGAACTAGACTAGACCTGCCTTAAAAGACAAAACAATAGCTCCAGCAGCTCCAACAGCCCTGGAATTAAGAATTACTGTCATCGCGTACTGTACTGTAAACTGTTAACAACGTTTTGTTTTTCAAACGACGTATTACACAACACAGATGAGATCATAATAATAAATATAATTTATGAAACTTTAATTGTTCACTTCACTCCACACAAGAATCTGAGAGAAACTTTGAAACTTTTTGAAACTTTGTTTATTAGGGATACAGATTTTAGACTAATAAATAAGTCTAATTTTCCAATCTGTCCCTTAACAAGTTAACATAATAAAGAACCTTGAACATTAACTTGGAAATACTATTACACACACACACAAACACACACACGAGCGCGCGCACACACACACGCACCCACACACACATACCACCATCTTCGTCATTAACTTGAAACAATTTTAGGCACCCCCCCCCCCCTCACCATTTCCCATAATAATAATAATAATAATAATAATAATAATAATAATAATAATAATAACAATTAATTAATTAATTCGTTAATTAATTAATAACAATAATTACATAAATGACTGTGTTCTCATATATGTTAATATATATCCGTCAGTTTTATAATTAATTTCGCAGATGCCTACATAGATCTATTTTACCTTTGAAAAAAAAACAACGGTGTGTCGCAATGTTTACACTCCAGAGGGAGAGAGTTCCATACAGCAGCTCCATTAATTGATAGGCTATTTTCGTATGCGAGGGAGGGGTAGTTTGTAATTATAAAGTCTATGCTTACCGGTCTGACCGGTTGAAATTTGTTTTGTTGATTGAGTTAATGTAATAGCGCTACTATCCAGGCCATGGCACTACTGTTTCGGCCTCATCATACTTTCAGCGGATGATGATGAGGAGGAGGAGGAGGAGGGGGATGAGGAGGAGGAGGAGGAGGAGGATGGTAAAAATTAACAAAGATGGAGCTGAATTCACTGATGGGGATGAAGTTCAAAGAAAAACATGTTGCTGCTGAATATATTGTTGTTGTCGCTGCTGCTGCTGATGCTGCTATTCTTGTTGTTGTTGTTGTGGTGGTGGTGGTGGTGGTGGTGATGATGATGATGATGATGATGATGAGGATGAAGATGATGATGAGGATGATGATTATTATGATTATTGATTGATTGATTGATTGATTGACCACAAAAACTGTGTGCAACGACTGGCACTCCTCTGATCAATTATCAGAGTTATTGGGCACTATTACTGTAAAAGATAACAGCGAGTCAACTAACAAGTTCAGTAACGCTAATCACGAAATACAATCAATGACATACAGTACATACAGTATCGTATGCCCTTTAGTTTTAGGCGCGCATGTACCCACCAAGGTCTTGACCTCACGAGAGCGCGTGGCGCGTGCACTCAGTCAGTGGCCGAGAGAGGTGGGTGTGTCTAGTTACAGCGCCCGGATGTAGGGCGTGGTGAGAGGCAAGATGGCTGACGGTGCCAGCAGTACGGGGTTAGAGGAAGCTGCTACTCAACAGACCACTTCCAGACGTAAGAGGAAACGGTCTAGAGTCCGTCGTTACTCGGCTTCTATTTACGAAGGTGCGTAGCTATTTTCAGAGCCTCGCATATGCTGAAATGGCGCTTTGGGTTTGGGTGGGGTGGGCGTATCTCCTCAAGTGATGTCTACTGTTCGTGTGTATCAATGTATTCACTGTATGCACAGCACTGTCTCGGGTCTTTGCTTGTTGCCAGTGTGTGGTGTGTATGTGATGTGTCAGTGACCAGACTGTTGCTGTTGTTGCTGTCACTTTGCACTCTTCCCTCACTCTTTCCCTGCTCCATTGTAGGAATGCATGTATCATATAGGCTTGATTTTTAGTATTGACTGTTTTGTGTTCCTAAGCTCTGTCTATCAAAGCACAGGCCTATGAGGTTCTCGAAGTGGACATATGTGTTCCTGCTTGGCTGCTTGTAATGTAGTATGTTTGCGTTACTAATCGCACAGTACTATGTGTTAACACTAAGAACAAAACAACCCGACCACTGAAGCAGAAGTAATGACTATCGGTTCTGGGTTTTTCATTCAGACTCTTCTTTCTCCACTCTCATTTGCTAAATCTCTTGTTGTCTTCTCGGTATGTAGTTGTATGGCTGAAATCGAAAGTAGGTCGGGTAATGTTGATAATTGGGATAGCACATTCCGTGTCATGCGCCTATGACTGTTCGCTTTGGATTGCGAGATAGCAGAGAAAAGAGAGGCTATAGCGACACTGGGGTAAAGACGTGGGGTAGGAAAAAGAGGTAGGTAGTAAGGGAGTATGATGTAGGAGAGAGAGAGAGAGAGAGAGAGAGAGAGAGAGAGAGAGAGAGAGAGAGAGAGAGAGAGAGAGAGAGAGAACATTGAACACTGGATCCTTTAATATGATAAAGGATTTAGGCTGTAAAGGCTAGAGAGAGAGAGAGAGAGAGAGAGAGAGAGAGAGAGAGAGGGGGGGGGGGGGTGTTGGTAATGCAAACTTAACAGTAATTGATATTACCATACTATCCTATACCAAATGAGAATAAATCTTCAAAGAAACTCGAGACCTGTATGAATAGGGCTATGCATATCACTTTCAGTCATAGCAAATAATTGTAGTCAAGTGTGTGTGTGTATGTGTGTGTGTGTGTGCGTGCATGCGCATGTGTGCGCGCGCGTGTGTGTGTGTGTAAAAGCGTGTAACTTGTATGCAGTATTAATTCTTATACCTTATAACAATTATTCCACCATTTCATTTAGCCTAGTAAGCCTAGATGTGTCCCGGAAAGTCCCTTTCCCCATCCACCCACCTGCGCTCAAGGAATAAGATTATTATAAACTATAGGTATCACTTTCGACAGAATCAATGAATTAATAAATGATAGGGTCTCGTTAACCGCTAATACCCGCGCTACCATAGCATGCACAGTGCCTTTTAACACGCACCATGTCTTAGTAGTCAGTCTTGTTTTTCTTTCAACACTGTCACCTCTTTATTGAAAGCGAAAGAATATCAACTTCGCAATAAACACGCAGAACAGTTCAACAGGTTCTTCTTCTTCTTCTTCTTCTTCTTCTTCTTCTTCTTCTTCTTCTTCTTCTTCTTCTTCTTCTTCTTCTTTTTGTTGTTGTTGTTGTTGTTGTTGTTGTTGTTCTTCTTCTTCTTCTTCTTCTTCTTCTTCTTCTTCTTCTTCTTCTTCTTCTTCTTCTTCTTCTTCTTCTTCTTCTTCTTCTTCTCCTCCTCCTCCTCCTTGATCCTCCTCCTCCCCCTCCCCCTCCTTTCGCTCCTCATCCTCCTCCTTTCTAATTCCCACAAGGACGGTCTTGTGCCCATGCTTTAAATAATAATTTACACGGATAGCATTGCGCTTCAATAAAACCTCGTTTCATTGGCATTATGTTTTTAAACTTTTCTCTACACTCTGTGGTTGCTATGTTTCATTTTGTAGGGTGGGGGAGATGAGAGGCGAGGAAAGGATGGAAAGGATGGAACTGCGAAGGGTGGGGGTGAGGTGGGATAAGATGGGAATAAGTGTGGGCCATGGTTCAAGCTTCATGTAGAATCATATTGGGCGGCTACGGCCCGATTCTTGACTATCAAAATATGTTGCGCCTGCTTGATGAAGTTGATCTCTCTGTGTCCCCGGCACCTCTTTGTCTCCTTTCGTTTCTTTAATTATACATGAATAATATTTGATGGACGCCAAAGTCTGTGCATCAAAGTGGACATTCTCTGCGTTAATATATGTTGCAAACAAGTGACACTAGGATATACATTCTGTTTTAGGTCTTTATTTTTACCGACATATTTTCGTGTGATCATAAGCACGCGTTGTGGAAAGATAAAGAAAGATTAGAGTCACCGTTTCAATGTTGTTGTCATCGTATATATGGCTGCATAACCAGCTTGTTCCTTATGTTTAATACCAACATGAAATGGCATCCGACCGAAGTCCAGTGCAGTTCCCTTCATTTGTAACCAGTGAATCGAATGTTTTATTTCCATGGTATGTAATTCCGAACGAACTTTACTCTTGACAGAGCATAAAACAGAATTGATTTAGAATGAACACATATTAATTAACTTGGAAAATATTTATTTAAAAGTTAACAAATTAAAACCAATAAAATTATAAAATTAAGTTCCGATATAAATATATAGAAAATCTCTTTCCAAACTATACGGCCTTTCTGTGTTCGGTTTAAGTATCGAACATCCAGATCCCAACATGCAATTTTGTGATTCAGAACCGTCTGTCTAAGCTTACACATGATCTGGATTGTCTTCTTTTAAATGAGATAGCCGTTTACTGCAGCAACGAACAGATGTTGACTGTCATGTTTTGAACAAAGTGTATGGTTTATGCAAAATTCTTCCTGTTGTAGTTCACAAAGACGGTACTGGAGAAAATGTAGTACTCTTTAACACATTATTTGGATTTATTTAAACGTTTGGCAAAAATTCTTGTCATTTACAGCTGATAAGCGCAGTAAATAAGGTCAGTCAATTTCTTTGATTTAACTTGATCAACTGTTACATTGGAGATCAGGAATTCTTGTTCGTTGAAGCTAGTGAAAACATTTTATTATCATGCGCCTGTATGTGATTGATAAGGGGACAACTTACTCCACTAAATTATTAGGTTCAATAAATTTAAAGGAAGATCGATCATGACAGCGTATGACTTTAAGGTGGCAAGCCATTCAAATGTATTTTACAGGCACTAGCACACTTCGTTGAAAATCAGCAGTTTCAACAGTGTTTTCGTGGAGATTTTGTGATTCAGCTCTGTCCTAAGGAATCAAAATGAAAATATTGAATGATGGACCACTATCAACACGATCTACAAGCAAACTTTAAATGCTGGTTCAGCCTACTTTGAGGTAAAGCGCAAACGTTATTCATAACATAATTGATCTCAACGGCCTTGACCGGATAATGTTCCTGTGATGTTTGGTCAGATTCCACTCAAGTGTTAATGCAATATGGCGTGCAAATGGCATCAGCAAATGAATCAACGTACCGATTTTGGCTGTTCAAGAAGTAGAAGACCGACCTACACACGCACGGACATTAGGCTCGTCCTGATTATTCCCGACTATATCAAAGTATTTCTGGAAATACAAACAAACAAAACATACACACCAACTCATGCACACACGCACACACTCACACACATATGTACATAGGTTAAGGCAGCAGTGCAGTCACTAAAGAAGGGAAAGTCAGCGGGAGTGGACAACATACCCGCGGAATTGCTGCAAGCCGTAGGGGAAGCGATGATTGACGCCATCACCATTATCTGTAACAAGATCTGGCAGAGTGGAGAGTGGCCTACACCATGGACCCAGTCGCTTGTCATCACTCTTCCCAAGAAGGGTAACCTCAGGAGTGTGAAAATTACCGCACCATCAGCTTCATCAGCCATCCCAGCAAGGTCCTCCTGAAAATAATGCTCAACAAGCTGAACAAATCATAGCTGAGTCAAGCCGAACAAGCAGGATTCAGGGCAGGGCGAAGTACCACTGAACAGATTTTTAAGCTCAGATTAATCTGCGAGAAATACCTACAGCACCAACAACATCTATATCATGTGTTAGTAGACTTCAAGAAAGCGTTTGACCGAGTCTGGCATGCAACTCTGTGGGCAACCATGAGAGTGTACAATATCAGCCCTACAATTATTGAATTTGAAGTGATCAAAAGCCTGTATGACAAGGCTACCAGTGCAGTCCTCCACAACAGCGCCATCGGGAACTAGTTCAGAACAACAATCGGTGTGCGTCAAGGACGCCTACTCTCTCCAACATTCTTTAACATCTTCCTAGAGCGCATCATGTCAGATGCCCTTGCAGATCATGAAGGCACAGTCAGTATAGGGGGTAGAGCAATCTCCAACCTCCGTTTTGCGGATGACATTGATGGATTGGCTGGAGAGGAACAAGAACTTGAACAGCCGGTACAGAGGCTTGACACCACCTCCAGAACCTATGGAATGAAAATAAGTGCAGAGAACACCAAAATGAAGACCAACACCAACCATCAACATGGACATGAACGTCCAAGGCCAATCCCTCAAAACGGTGCATAGCTTCAAAAATTTAGGAGCCATTGCATCAAGCAATGGGTCCCGTCAGGAAGTCCTCTCCAGGATCGCACAAACAACTGCTCCCCTGACAAGGTTGAAACCCATTTGTCATCTGTATCTTCCTATACGCTTGCGAAACATGGACCCTCACAGCAGATCTACAACGAAGAATACAAAATATGGAGATGAGGTGCTACAGAAGACTTCTGGGCATTTCCTATACCCATTACATCACCAACAACGAAGTCCGACAGACCATCACACAAGCCATTGGACAACATGATGACATGCTCACAGTGGGGAAGAAACGGAAACTCCGATGGTATGGCCACGTCACCAGAGCATCAGGCCTTTCAAAAACCATCCTGCAAAGCACGGTGCAAGAAAGCAGAAGAAGATGAAGGGGGCAGAAAAAGAAGTGGGAGGACAACAATCGAGAATGGACTGTTTTGACTCTGAACGAAGCCATGAGGATTGCTAACAACAGAGAAAGATGGAGTATGATGGTTAAACGGTCATCTGTGGTGCCCTTAGGACCTTCGAGTTACGGGAATGGATAGGATAGGATAGGATAGGATAGGATACGTTTCCTCGCACTGCAAGTACCTATTTCGTTGATACTAAATCTTTGTTAGTTTTGAAAAGGATCATTAATTAGGATAGGCCTATGGTACTGTAACAGCGTTAGATTCACATTGATGATTGAGCATTATTATTAGAGCACACAGAAGCCTCATGATGTTTTGTCTAGCCAGGTCATAGATCTACGACTTCTGATTATACCACTACAACTTTCGTACGATCAGAGAGTTTTTATCTTGTAATCTGTCTCTTTATGTCTGTTTCTCTGCTTCTATCTCGGTCTGTCTGTCTGTCTCTCTCTTTCTCACTCACTCTCTCCCACTCCCTCTCTCTCTCCTACCCCCTCTCTCTCTCTCTCCTACCCCCTCTCTGTGTCATCTAATGACATGATATTTGGGGAAGGGTTAGAGAGAAAGTGTCGAGTTAAACAGAATTATTAGCAAGTCAAAAAGTAAAGGCATACAGGTCACTCAGACGGACTTGGCAAGTTCCTTGATGAAAGCCACGGATTTTGACCCATGTGAAAAATGGAGAGGTTGCAACGAGAAAGAAAGAGAGATAAGAGAGAGAGAGAGAGAGAGAGAGAGAGAGAGAGAGAGAGAGAGAGAGAGAGAGAGGAAGAGAGGGAGGGAGAGAGAGGGAGAGAGAGAGAGCGCGCGAGTCCACGGAATGCACTTACACTCATACCTGATGTTTGAGTTATCATGTCTATCAGGCTTCATAGTCGCTGAATCTGTGTTCTTCAGGTTGCATTCTTTTCTGCTGATACTCAAATTTTATTTATTTATTTATCTATTTAGCCTATTTTTTATTTTGCTTGCATTATTTTATTCCATTTTTAGTTTGTTTAGTGCTTGTAGTTGCAGGGTTCAGTTTTGGACTTCTGCTTTTGTGGAGCCTATGTACCATTAGTAACGCGTCCGGGTAACAGGAATAAGACCGAATTATGTATGTATATACATTGTCGCCTAAGGGGCAAAAGTTATATTGCAGCCTAAAGTCGAAGATATAAATCTCGCCTACTATACAGTGTAGCCCAAGACCAAATTACATTGTCGCCAAAGGTCAAAATATACATTGCGGCCTATACAAGGGAAGTCATTCAAAGTTGTATGTTATCCGAGTTTGTAAGAATTTTTCTTAATGATTGAAACAGTTTCAGTATTAAAGAAGGCTTGAACCCCCACCCCGACCCCCACCCCGTGGGTGTGCCGGGAGTTTCTGTATAAATAGTATCCCCACTTTCTAAAAATTTAAGGCTTTAAATTCCCACTGTTGCTGTCTTTCTCCTTTGTTCTTTCTCATTCCTACTCTGTTCTATCAATCTTCAATACTATTATTACTATCTTCTTCTTTGCTAGACCAGTCACTTACATTTGTTTCTTTAAAACTCTTCCAAAACTTCTCATTTGTGTATGTGTTGGGTCAGCTTGGGAATATTGGACGCTTTCTGCCAAATGGTCAATAGAGCGTCCTGTGATATTATTATTTAGCAATATAGGCATTTTATATGTAGGCGTTTTGTTGATATTTTATAATGATGTTTATATTCTATTTTGGTTTTGTAAACGGGGGTTCGATAAATTAGGGTATAGCCTCAGAGTCCCCTGCGTGGATGCCTTTATTGTAAAGTGACCGGCTGGTGGAGAGCCTTCAGTTTTACCACTAGGGTTGCTTCAGCAGATCTTTTATACGGATCAGGGGTGAGTCCTCTTTCAACCAAGTTGCGGTCTTGATTTTGTGGTCCTGCTTCGGCTCTTTGCAGTCTACTGGACCCTGTAAGCAATGAATAACTAATTAACTTGGTCGAAACAATCGAAGCACTTTACAACAATGTCAGTAGTGCATTCCTGCTTAATAGACATATTGGAGAAGCCTTCCAGACTACAGTGGGTGTTCGCCAAGTCTGCATACTGTCTCCTCTCCTCTTCAACCTATTCCTTGAATACATGGTAGAAACCGTTTAGAACTTCCAAAATACCCTCTCCATTGGAGGAAGAGCATTTTGCAACCTGCGCCTCGCTGATGACATTGATCTAATGGTAGGCAGCGATCAGGAACTCCAGAGCCTGACCGATAGGCTTGTTGACCGGGCAGGTGCTTATGGCATGGAGGTCAGCTCAGAAAAGAGCAAGGTGCTGGCGAACAGTCACAGCAACATCAGTACCCACATCACCATGAACGGAGAGAAGCTGTATCATTTAAGTATTTTGGCTCCATCATAACAAATGACTGCAGAGATCAAGACCAGATAGACAGTGGCTATGTTAACTTTGGCAGGCTTGTACAAGAACTGGAAAAGTAGATATACATGTATTCATTTGTACACCAAGGTAAAACTCGTCAGGTCTCTGGTCTTGGCCGTTCTGCTGTACGGCTGCGAAAGCTGAACATTAACAACAGAATTGGAAAAACGCGTCCAGGCATTTGAAATGAACCCCCGTAGGGGTGCCGGGGGTTTCAGTATAAATAGTATCCCCACTTTCTTGGAATTTAGTGCTTTAAATTCCCACTGTCGCTGTCTTTCTCCTTTGTTCTTTCTCATTCCTATTCTGTTCTATCAATCTACTATACTAACTTCTTCGCTAGATCAGTTACCTAACGTTTTCTTGAAAACTCTTCCCGGACAAAATTCCTCATTTGTGTGCAAGGTCTGTTGGATCAGCTTGGGATTATTGGACGCTTTCTGCCAAATGGTCATTGGGGCTTCGTATGATATTATTATTTGGCAATGTAGGTATTTTATATGAATGTGTTTTGTTGATATTTTATAATTATGTTTGTATTCTATTTTGTTTTTGTAAACGGGGATTCGATAAATTAGAGTATAGCCTCAGTGTCCCATGCGTGGATGCCTTTATTGTAAAGTGACCGGCTGTTAGAGTGCCTTCGGTGTTACCACTAGGGTTGTTTCGGCAGATCTGTACACGGATAGGAGTGAGTCCTCTTTCAGCCAAGTTGTGGTCTTGATTTTGTGGTCCTGGTTCGGCTCTGGACCCTGTAAGCAATGAATAACTAACTAACGAAATTTGAAATGAAATGCTATCGCAGACTGTTGCATCTCGCCTGGCATAAGCGCAAGACGAATGACTACGTCAAAAACCTGGCCGCACTTGCAGCCCTCAAGAACCACTATTTGCCATTGTGAAGAGGAGGAAGCTGGCGTAGTTTGGCCATGTCACGCGGCATGACACCCTTGCAAAAACTATCCTGCAAGGAACAGTGGAAGGAGGTAGGCGCAGAGACGATAAAGAAAGAGCTGGACAGAGGTCAAGATGTCAAAAAATCTTCCTGACAATAGATGCAGACAGATCAAAGTGGCGACAACTCTCTTCGTAGGCACACTTCATGTCTCCCCAACGGCCTGTCCGGCTGCGGGACTGAACTGAACTGAACTGAAACCGTTTTCACCAGCTAATAGGGTATAAGCTTTTTCCGTCCGTGACAAAAATTGAAAAGTGTTCCATGTGCGAGCAGACGAAAGCAGACGGATAATTCAGTGGAAATGCCTGCAGCAGAAAAAAAATCCTGTTGTAGGGTGACTATATATTGATATTTCAAAGGATATATGCGGTTTGATTCTGAATGCGGTTTGGTTTACTGCACAGGACCCTAGTGTTGCGGAGTTACGCAAAAGTATGACACGAAAATAACAATTTCCGGACTAGTAGTAGTAGGAGCTACTTTGGCAAGACACGATAGGAGGGGATCACAGACAAAATCAATAAGCACCACTAGGTTGTTTACGGTAATCAATAGCGGAAAAGGATGTTATTGCTTTAGTTACCGTTATATTTCCGAGAGGTGTTCCATTCCGTTAAGGGATGGGGTCCATTGGGTGCAGGCTTAAGGGTTCAATTGACTCATTAGGCTACGTTTTCTAACATGATTGAATCATGTGTTTGCATGATCATTCGTTTGAAAGTTAAACAGGTAGAATAATGGGTTAAGTTCTTTATTTGCTACAGTGTGGGAAAGAAGAGAGAGGGAGAGGTAGTGGACGGGGGTGGAATGGGAAGCGGAAGTCCCCAGAAGGGCAACATGCGTACAAAAGGTCATGATCACAACAGGAAACGATGTTGTAATTTAACGATAACGAGCAGGCAACTGGTGTGATGAGGCGCCCAATGAGAATAATAGTAGTTGTCATAAAGAGGAAACGGATCAGGAAGAAGAGGAGGAGAGATGACGATGACGATGACGATGACGATGACGATGAGGTCGAATGCCGCATTAAGAAACATGGTATTGTGGTACTGGACAGTGGTGTTAATGGTGATTGTGAAGTTAGCCATAGCGGCGACGCCGTCGACGACGAAGATGATGATGATGATGATGATGATGATGATGATGATGATGATGATGATGATGATGATGATGATGATGATGATGATGATGATGATGATGATGATGATGATGATGATGATGATCACAGCATCCGCTGCATCATTCTTTATGTCTTGTGTTGTAATTAACGAGACTATACAGCATTTTGTTAATGTTCAAGAAGAGTCTTTAAATACCGCAACTATCTGCTTCTTCTTTTTATTGCATGTCTAATGGGGGTTTATTATAACCTTCTTTTTATCTGAGTAACTGAGCTGTGAAATGCAGGAGCGAATGCCCCGTACCTTATCCCACAAGTTAATAAACATGAGATGAGATCATTAATTCAGTACCTGTAGTAATCGGTGTCCAATTTGAAACTTATTATCAAGGCTTCTGTTTAACGTTCTGTGTAAATCGATTTAGGGTGGGGGGGTGGGGTGGTAGGGTAGGGGTGGGTGGGAACAACTCGACTAAAAATACAGCGCATTAATTTTCAGTTATGCAGATCTTGAATCGAGTTATTCAGTTAGAAACGGTAACTTGAATAGTAGAGGCTTTTTGAGAGCCTAAGGGGATCCAAACAAGAGATAGTGACGTAGCAGGTCCTGAGTCTGGCATGCAGCTCGAAATCACGAAGGCACGGTCAGTATAGAGGGGTAGAGCAATCTCCAACCTCCCTTTTGCGGATTACATTGATGGATTGGCTGGAGAGGAACAAGAACTTGAACAGCTTGTACAGATGCTTGACATCACCTCCAGAGCCTATGGAATGGAAATAAGTGCAGAGAATGGAGATTGGGTGCAACAGAAGACATCTGGGCATTTCCTATACCCAGCACATCAACAACGAAATCCGACAAGCCATTGGACAACATGACGATATGCTCATAGTGGTGAAGAAACGGAAACTCCGATGGTATGGCCACGTCAGAGCATCTTGTCTTGCAAAAACCATCCTGCAAGGCACGGTGCAAGGAGGCAGAAGAAGAGGGAGACAGAAAAAAAAGTGGGAGGACAACATTCGAGAATGGACTGGTTTGACACTGAACAAAGCCATGAGGGTTGCTGAGAACGGAGAAATATGGAGTATGCTGGTTAAACGATCATCTGTGGTGCCCCAACGACATTTGAATTACGGGATAGGATAGGATAGGCCCTAAGCTTCTCTCGCTTGGCTGTTGGTGTAGCTGTGTCTTATAAAAGGACATTGGATTGAATGGATCGGATTGGATGGATTTGAAACAATTTGTGGGACTACTGCTAACAAACAATATGTAAGACTGAGATAGCAAGCCCCGGAACCTCCTCTTTTTCTCCGCAGTTGGTGTGGATGATAGTGCTAGAAGGTGAACATTGGATTATGGCAGGAGTTTATTAAGCGGATTCAATTGGAAAATGATTTGAGAGGCTGCAAATAACAAACAACAGATAAAACGTACATATATATGAGATAACATGCCCTGTGACTCGGTTGTTGCTGCTGTGGCTATGGCTATAATGTGAACATTGGATTGGATGGGACTGGCAAATCAAATTGAACTGGAAACAATTGGAGAAGCTAACAGTTACACCCCCCCCCCCTTTCCCACACACACACACATACCAAAAAACAAACAAACAAAAATTAAAAAACCAACCCAACAACACGAAACAAACAAACAAACAAACCAGCAACAACAAAAACCACAGATAAGACAGATGCAGTGAGATTGCAAACCCTGTGACCC
Organism: Oncomelania hupensis; assembly: GCA_036898135.1. Classification (NCBI taxonomy): domain Eukaryota; kingdom Metazoa; phylum Mollusca; class Gastropoda; order Littorinimorpha; family Pomatiopsidae; genus Oncomelania; species Oncomelania hupensis. The sequence continues at coordinate 23,284,537 of CM072518.1, forward strand.
ACTCCCTCTCTCAGCTATTGGTGTGGCCTTACTCGGACACAGATTCCGAGCTGTCTGAAGCATCTGTTACAACATTGAGATCTGCCTGGGTAAGCCTACGCTGTACATATGTAGCTGTATACGCTTTTTCACTACGTTGTATTTATTAGCGTAGATGTAGGTGTATGAATGCTGTGTATTACTGTAACCTGTACCGTTGTACACTATGTGTTATTATTAGTGTAACCTATAATTTAGATTGTGTGCTACTTGCTTCGCTTTGTATGAATATTAGTGTACCATATTCATGTATGTTGTTGAGTAGTCACCACGTTCACCGTGTATTAGTGGAACTGTAACACATGTTTTCTTAGTTGTTGATTAGTTGTGTGTGCTTCATGGTGTCAGTCGAGGTCTTGTCCATCAGCAGACTACGTAGATAATCTAAGCGTTGATGGAGTTGTGTATGTGACAACACAGACTATACCATTAAGTTCCCAGCCTTTGACTTACGTATCAGTTCTTGGTAATTGTATGTCCGGTGCTTGTAACTAGCTCTTTCTGCACTTTATGATTCTTATTTCTGGAATGGAACAGTTATTAATTGCCAGCTTCACTTTCTTATCTATACCACATGGTTTTTTTCTTGCCTCTCTCGCTTGATGCTAGCTCGGATAGTGTAGAGTAGAATTCGGAGTGTAGTTTTGTTTTGGAGGAAAATATATGTAGGCATATTCATTACAAGCTTTAGCGTGCCTCAATTAACATTGGATTGCGGAGTTAAGTGTTTGTTAGGAGAGTGGTGGGCGGGATCCCTTATACATACCCTAAGCCACCAAGGTTCGAAACATGTATGCATAATGCAGGGTTAAGAGTTGTTTGTGCATTGCATGAGAGATGTCGGTAATATTGACCATGCACATTCGAAGCATTCAAAGTCCAAGATTGAGTTCCTGAAGCATAATATGCGGAGTGAAGTACTGTTCGTGCATAGTATGCGAGTGGTCGGCAGGATCATTTTCAGCTGGAGACCCGAAGCACCAGTTTTGTCTTTTTAAAGGACAGGCTTTGTTTGTATGGGATATGCAGGCAGGGCCAGTTACAACTTGTACTGGTCGGAACATCCGAAGTTCGAATTCCAGTTACACAGATTATTGATCTGTCGTGTTTACGGTATGGTAGGATAATAAAGACCCGAAGCGCTTATGGTTTGAAACTCTGGAAAACTAATCGTCTCTGTTTATTTTATGGCCATTGTGTTTTGTTTTCAATGTTGGCCTTTTTTATTGCAGAGGATTGCGCGAAATTGTCGCGTTGAATTTTTGTAATATATTAGTCCTGATTGTAGCTTAAGACGGATTTCTGCTATATTCATATGCACTTGTGATTGGATGAAAATGTTCATATAATGCATATTTCTATAATAAAAATAATAAACTTGAACTAGTGTTGGTAACAATATATGATTTTCTACTAAACTTTTATGAAACAATAATAGGTTACTAATGCGTAGTACTGCATTCTACTGATACCTCGTTTGCATATTACTATACAACTGGTGAAGCCTCTGTTGCATATAGTACGCTATTTAAGAAAGTGGGCCATAGCGTATTCCGTATCCATGATTTTCAACGCTGTCTATCACTATCAGCCGATGTACCATAAGGTTGTACAACTTAATCAACATGAATAGTGTAGACTATTCTAACATTATATTCTTTGACTGTAGAATTATATTGTGTACATGATTTGTGACACATATCGTGGCTAGATCTATCAGCTGACGTAGTGACTCGAAAAATTTAATTTCACAACTTACTTACAGTAGGCCTAAAATGCGCCAATGTACTGACCTAACGCTATGCTATTTTAGTTTATATTTTGGTTGTAGTGATCGCCTTTGTTTTAAACTTTTAGTTAACTTTATGTGTACGTTCGCTTTACGCTATTGGACTGCATATTTTATTTTGTAAGGAGATATGACAATTAAACACAAACATTCGACTGTTTATCATTTCTACAGCATCATTGAAACTTTCGGTCAATTCGATACTTACTCACATAAAAGCCTAGGTTTTATTTTTATAAAGGACAAATTAGAATTTTAGATGCCCCGCTGGAAGTTGAAAGAGGATTTAAATTGTCCTTGGTAGAATTAGATTCGAATTCCAATATGAACGGGATAAGGTAAACCAAAGAACTAGTATTATATAAGTTCCATTTTGTGTTAAGACTGAACTGGGGAGTTTAATTTCCGCTGGAAAAATTCAAGCAGAATTCTACATTGCCTTAGGAAAACATGAGATTTAGATTCAAATTCCACTTTTTACTGAACATAGGATTCCAAAACGTGTACAAACTTATCGATATATACAATTTTCAAGAACTTAAATAGATTTTAATTCGCGGCAGACTAGACATTCGAACCTATGTAAATATGTACTTAATTTCACTAGTCATTTGCCATCTTAGCTAAATTAGTGAAAAGAGAAAAAAGAATTGTTAACATTTTTTCCTCGTACAAGATACTATAACTGCCCTAGGAAGACCTGGTGTTGAATTCTTCATCAGTGGTTTGCAGTGTTTGAAGTTTCCTGCACATGATACTTTAACTTTTAAAACATTGAAATTCCCAACTTCACTTTACCTTGGATTACGGTGGTGTGTGAGATAAAACCTCAGTGAGCAGACGTGTATGGGATATTGAAGCTGGTTTGTAGTGCATATGTGTGCCTGTGATTATGGATTAATGAGTATCGATGCTGGAATCACGATGTTCCTTTGTGTGAAATACCTCATCTGATAGAAATGGATGGTGAGGGTTGACGGTTTTAATCAAATGTAAACAATTGACATGCCTGTATTTGTTCATTTCATTTCTTTTCAAGTTTTGTGGTGTCACCCGCTAACATCTTTTCTTAACTATTAATTCTCTCTCTCTTGTCAAGGGACTATATACTCCATTATGGACCCATTGTCAACAATAATGAGAGTGACGTCCCTTGTCAATTGTACTCTTACGTAACGTCTGGTTTGACAGACATGCCTGTCTTTGAGTCTAATAAATGTCAGCTATAACAACAGTTCAAACGCCTCCCCTATTCTGATCTCTGTCACGTGGGGTTTATGGGCTCTGCACAATGGAATTATGGACCCTCACGTTTATTCGGTGGGAACTGCTAGTAAGTCACCCTATGAATTACTTTAATAAATTTATTTGTTTAGCTCGTTCTGTGTTAAGGTTGGGGTACAGAAATAGATAGAAAAATGGTAGAAGAATACTGTCACACTAGCTTTCACACGGCTATGAATCATATGTAGTCCAGCCACTTGATAACAGTTAAAATCACACATTTATTTCTTCTACTCTATACAAGATTCTCTAAGTACTAAGCTAACTTAAAACGTCTCTTTCACTGCTAATCGTTCGATCGCTGATAGTCTAGGTAGCTGTTATTTCTTCCTCGGGCACTTGCTATGATATCTCATGTAGATTTGGACTACTGTGGTCCGTTTTACGGTTTCTGAAGAGTTGGACTACTGTGGTCCTGTTATGATCAGTTTAAGTGCACTTGGGATAACACACTTAACTGGCGGGTGGTGCGGTCGAAGTCCTTCTGTGAGGTAGCTTCTGGTACACCTTTGTAGTTGTGTAGTTGGGTTCCCTTGCCACGCTGTGGGGTCTGACAGGGTGTTTCTTCGGGTAGCTCCTTCCGTCTTGTGCGGTAGAGTCTCCTCGACCAACTAGTCGTTTCTGTGGAGTGGGGCACACAGGATAGCTCGGGATAGCTCGCCTGCTCGTCTGTAATATAAGAGACGAAATTCTGCACAACCCTGAATAATCGGTTTGTGCAGAGCGTCTCACTGAAAGCCAAAGTAGCCCTCAGTGATAGCTCCACATCTCTATACATAAGCGACGAACATTCTGCTACTTCCGGGTTCCACTGGAATCTCACTCTAAATTCCTATACATATATAAATATCAAACGTGGCTAACTATACACATACAGAATTAATAATATTATAAACATTCCGTGGTACAGCCACTGGTCTGCAAACATACATATAAGTTAAACAACAGTGGTTCCGTACGGGATACAACATGGCGGCGCAACCGGTCGTGTTTCGCCTCGTGGTAGGCTCTTCCACGTGGTCCCGCAAATTCGGATTAATAATTCACATTTATGCATAGCAAATTCCACAAACATAATTTCAACAATAATATAAATATATCACGATGAAACAGAAGGGTGTTCATTTACCTGTTTGACAAGTTCAGGCCCGTGATGGCTTGATAGAATTCTAAGATTTCAAGTCCTGCTTCCTGGTCTATGAGTGAAGATAGTTCTCTCTAGCTGTGGAGATGTTTTCTCTACCTCGTCTCACACCCGACTGATTCAAACTGTGTTAGGCTCTGACACATTCAAAACTGCTCTACCCACTGAGCCTGCTCTGATTGGTTAAAACGGTCCGATTCAACGCTCAAGTGCTGACTCACTGCGCTAGCGTGGGTCGGGCTCGCGGTGTGTGGTTTACTGTGTAATTTACTTGCTGCTGTGTAATAGTCTAACTTCTCTACTGTTACAAAGACTACACATGGCTAAATGGTCAACAAGCAGAGTTAATACTAGCCAGTTCGTGACAATCTCTCTCTCTCTCTCTCTCTCTCTCTCTCTCTCTCGTTCTGCCTGCATCTCTCTCTCTCTCTCTCTCTCTCTCTTTCACCCCTCTTCCCTGTCTTTCCCCCACACCCTCATCATCATCATTATCATCATCATCATCTTCATCATCAGCATCATCATCATCATCGTCGTCATCATGTCTATCAGTTCACTCTATCACTCCATCCCTCCTTCCACCTTTCCCTCCCTCCATCCCTCTTTCTCTCCTTCTCTTCCCTCACTCCCGCCTTCCCTTCCCTCATTCTCTTTTATTTCCCGCATTCTTTCACCTCCAAGCTGAAAAACTCGTGCGTTAGTTAGTGGGTCTGCCGCAGCGATTAGGTGTTTACTTGCGTGGCGAAGAGGTCTGGCAGAGTGCCAGTGTTCAAGGTATGCACAGACCACTCCTGCTTGACACAACAGCGTTGGGTGTGTTAGGGGTGTGGCAGGTACCACGCTACTAGACCAAAGCTATGCTTTAAAACACTCCGAAAACCCAATTCTTCTTCATCCTCTTCTTCTTGTTCTTGTTCTTCTTGTTCTTGTTCTTCTTGTTCTTGTTCTTCTTGTTATTGTTCTTGTTCTTGTTCTTCTTGTTCTTCTTGTTCTTCTTGTTCTTCTTGTTCTTGTTCTTCTTCTTCTTCTTCTTCTTCTTCTTCTTCTTCTTCTTCTTCGTTGTCGTCGTCGTCGTCGTTGGCGCCACTGGCGGCTTGAGCTAGGTCCTGTATCGGCCAGCGCATCGAGCAGCCCTTGCGTTTGTAAAGCGTTGGATTTTTTTTTTTTTTTTTTTTAGACGGGGGTAATGGGGGGGAACCAGTAAATATACTCTTCGTCTACTCCTTTTCCTTCTTCTTCTCTTCCGCATCAGACTGGCGGTGTATATCGATTTACATTTTAAAAAACAACTTCTCTTTGTAAAGTAACTGTTACTTTTGAAGAAGTAGTGATGATGGTGATTTATAAGAATGCATTCTGTGTTGCAGTGGATATACCAGGCTCTTCCTCCCCTCCTGCTGACACTGATGAGATCCCAGCAGCCAAACCCAGCAAAAAGTATGTGTGCATAATTATCGTTTCTTGTTTATTTTGTAACAAATTAGTCGACATGTTCGTCCCCTACCTACGTGATTATTCATCATCATCATCATCATCATCATCATCATCATCATCATCATCATCATCATCATCATCATCATCATTATCATCATCATCATCATCATCATCATCATCATCATCATCACTGTCATCAACGTCGACGTCGTCGTCATCACCGTTTTCTCCATCTTCTTCTTCTTCCTGCTCTTCTTCCTTCTTCTCCTCCTCCTCTTGTCGTGCGTCTTGTTCTTCGTTTGCCAACCCTCCCCTTGTCCTACTTTAAGTGTCTTTTGGTCGTCGTCGAAGCAAAGTGAAGTGTAAAAAGCAATATCAATAACTTCATTATTCCTTTCATTAATTTTTTTTAAAATTAGATTTATTAACAAATAAGCTAGCTAGTTTGTCTGTTAGCAAACAAGCCAGCTTGTATAATCTAGAAAATGCGGAGGTCGGGAAATATGAGGAATAGATCGACAAATCTCACGGTCTTTCACGACAGGGAGGTTAAAGACCTATAAGCACGGCGCTGCTGCCTCAAGCACAGATCTCGGTGATGATCTTACTCGTGTCGCTTTCAACCTTTGTGTTGATTATCTAGAAGAAGGGGAAGGAGGAGGTGAAGAAGGAGAACAAAATGAGAAGTAGTAACTGGAGTAAAGTGGTGGCGTGTGTGTGAGTGTGTGTGTGGGGGTGACGGGTGGCTGGATGGGTGGGTGAGTGAGTGTGTGTGTGTGCGTGTGTTTGTGTGTGTGTTTATGTGTGCAGCAACTACAGATATTTCAATATCCCTTGTGTTTTCAACGTTTATGTTGATCATGTAAAAGAAGATAAAGGAGGAGAAGAACAGCTAGACATTAGCAGGAAGGAGGGGAGAGGAAGGGGTGAAAGGAAGGCTGGACGAGAGTGGAAAGAGAGGAGGGAATGGAAAGAGCGGATGCTGATGCAGCAACTACAGATCTTCTTACAAAATCCAATTGAAACTAATATAGTTTTTCAACCTTTGGGTGGAAAAGTTGTGGTTTTCTTAACAACCAATTACAGATCAGCTGAATTTAAGTGTTCAGATATCTAATTACCAGCTTTTTTACAGTTACAAATTATTTTTAAAAAAACTATATTGAGTTAGGGGAAACGGTGGGGAGAGGAGGCTGATGAGGTTGTAGTATGTTTTGGTTGCTGCGTCAAACGCAAATCTCCATGATGACCTGACACTAGACTTTCAACCTTTGTGTTTACTTAATAATAGCGAGCTATAGCCTATACATGTGCTTTTCATGCATAAGTTTCACGAGTTACCAGCCTGGCAAACTTGAAGAAGAAGAAGAAGAAGAAGAAGAAGAAGAAGAAGAAGAAGAAGAAGAAGAAGAAGAAGAAGAAGATAGTAGGAAAGAAGTAGAACAGCAGCAGCAACACCAACAATAGCAAGATGACGATGGTTTCAATTCATTCATTTTAGTTTAATTCAATTAAATTCAATAATTTATTTTAACGTCTGTTCTCCTATACATATATATATATACATAGACATACAAACATAATAATCAAATCTACCTATTTAAAGTTGAACTAAAATCATACAAATTAACAATGCTACAAACATTTACCAACTGCTGACGTGTAAATTATACGGGCAGTATCTATTACATGTATTGGCAACAAAAAGTTAATAGATTCTTAACTATTTACAAATTACATCAATATAGTTTTCTTTTCTTTATATAACAAGTCGAAAATATGATGTTGATGATAAGGATGATGATGATAATGAGGATGATGATGAGGATGATGATTGATTGATAATTGATGGATGATTGATGGATGGATTGATAGATGTATTGATAGATGTGATGATGATGATGATGATGATGATGATGATGATGATGATGATGATGATGATGATGATGATGATGATGATGATGATGATGATGATGATGATGATGTTTTGGTTAGATGACTATATGTGGAGAGGTATGGTAGGGGAATAAAGGTTGGGGCAGTTGCCAACAGCAAAAATTCAACCACAGAACTTAATGATGACCTAAAATAAGGCTTTCCACCTCTGTACTTAAGTGTGTTTACTTTCATGCAATTTAAAGATAGCTAGCTGTTAGTAACGAGAAGAGTATTTTATACAGACATTCTATATATTTAAAGAAGAAGAAGAGCCGAAAGAGGGATACAGAAAGAAAAAAAGGAAGGAAGGAAGAAGAAATAAAGAGGAAAAGAAAGAAAGAAAGAAAGAAAGAAAGAAAGAAAGAAAGAAAGAAAGAAGATAACATAAGATTTTATTTAACCAGGGTAAAACAAATAAGCACTTGGTGTGCTTTTTTACATCTTTCCCTTTGGGTTTATCTATATATAAAAAAAATATCATATTGTAACAACACAATCAAGATCTGTGCATACACAAACACACACAAACACATTCGCATGCCCACATGCACGCACGCAGAAGATGAAGAAGAAAAAAAGGAATGAAGGAAGGAAGGGAAAAAAGAGGAAGGAAGGAAGAAGAACATTACATTACATTACATTACATTACATTACATTACATTATTATTGCTTTAGGTCCAGCGGACAGAAGAACAAGTACAAGAAGAAAGACAGAAAGAATGAGATAAACCAAAACCAACAGGCGCGTGCGTGTATGTGTGTGTGCGTATGTGTGCCTGTGTGAATTGTGTGTGTGTGTGAGCGCGATCGTTCGCGTACGCGCCTTTTTCGACGCGTTCATGCATGAGTGTAAGCATGTATGCGTCGGTAATGACCTTAATATCCAGAATTGCACTGATAAACAATGTTTTGAAAATGTTAATATTAATGTTAACAAATATTAATTATTATGTTGTGTTTTTTTTTCTTTACATTTATAGCGCTATTTGGCCCCATAACAGTTTAGCGAAGCTTATCAGAAGCACTTTGCTGTATAGCATCTCAGCACGTTGTTTGCACATTTTTGTTTTGGGGGGTACTGATATTATCGTCAAATCCTTGTGCGAGAAAGTAGGTGTTGGGGTAATGGTGAATGTGTGTGTGGGGGGGGAGAGGTGAGGGGATGTGTGGAGATGTGGTTGTGTGTGTGTGAGAGAGAGAGGGGGGGAGATTTGCGTGCACATGTTATGTTTCGTGTGAGAGGAAGGTCGTGCGGATATGGAAGATAAAATACTTGTTTTCTTCTGTGTACACAAATGTTATCGCAATTGAGGCTCTCCAGCTGACTTTAAGATTTCTTTTGAAAACTAGATTTGCCTAATCTATCGTGAAATTCCTCCATCCGACCCGTGGTTAAAGAGAGGCGTAGATATTTTTTTCTCCTTGGGTAAAGACTATTATTTTATCAACGGACACACGCACGTACACACATCAGTTGCACATGCCTTTGCACGATTGCGTGCTCGCGCGCAAGTTGACACACAACGATGCGTATGCATTCTCACACACGCTGAGAGAGAGAGAGAGAGAGAGAGAGAGAGAGAGAGAGAGAGAGAGAGAGAGAGAGAGAGAGAGAGAGAGAGAGAGAGAGAGGAAAAAAGGTGGGGAAAGGGCTGTTGCTATGATATCTATTAGCATGGATATTGGATATTAACCGTATTGGTGTAAATATTAGCCGTATGTGTGACACTAATCAATCGCAGCTAAGAGAAACGGAGAAAATGCAAATGATGGAGGAGGAGGGTGAAACGAGAGAGAGAGAAAGAGAGAGAGAGAGAGAGAGAGAGAGAGAGAGAGAGAGAGAGAGAGAGAAGGAAAGGCGAGAATGAGATGGGAGGAGGGAGGGGAGGGGGAGGGGTTAGGATGGAAATGGGGAGCGTGCATTAAGGGGATGATGGGGGTGGAGGGGGGCGGGATTACAAAGGGGAACAGGGTGGGGTGGGGTGATATTCTTTTGCAATCGATCTTTTCAAAGGAAACCATCGATCAGAGGGAGGAAGCGACTTGTTCGTTGGTGTCGTCATGACAATGCACCCGTTTTGCTTTTACACGTGTCCGTACACGGACAGTCATTTGCTCATACCGAATATCAGGGAGTGTGAGTAAACTGTACATTCATTACCTGACTACTGTATAAAGTGTGTTTTTTGCAGTGGGAACTTGCCTCTGCTGGTCTGTGCTCATATGTGTACACATTAAAAATATGAAAAATGAATAAGGATCGTGTAGATAGACCAAACCGACTTGATTGATTGATTTATTGTTGCTTTAGGTCCAGCGGACTCCTCCGAGCCAAATCAGGACCGGACAACCCCCGATCCGCATAAAAGATCTACCGAAACAACCCTAGTGGGAAAATTGAATGCCCTCCACCGGCCAGTCACTTTACAATAAAGACATCCCACGCGGGGGACGGCTGAGGGTTGACCTCAACTACGCGAACACCCCGGTTACAAAAACAAAATAGAATACAACCATCATTATAAATCATCAACAAAACACATACATATAAAATGCCTATAGTGCGAAATAATACAATCATAGGAAGCCCTAGTGACCACCCGGCAGAAAGCGTCCAACACTCCCAAGCTGATCCAACAGACCTCATACACAAACAAGGAGTCTTGTCCAGGAAGAGTTTTCAAGAAAAAAGGTAGGTCATTGATCTAGCGAAGAAGAAGAAAGTATAGCAGAGTGATAGGACAGATCAGGAATGGGAAAGAGCAAATGAGGAAGACAGCGACAGTGGGAATTTAAAGCACTAAATTTCCAGAAAGTGGGGATACTATTTATACTGAAACCCCCGGTACTCCAACGGGGGGAACTGTTGCCGCAGTGAATTAGTCATGCCTACAAAGGCAAGACAGGTTTTCAACTGGGGCTTTCACTGTTCCCTTTATAGGTTAGAACAATCTACAGTGACAAGATTGCTCATGACCCCATTGCTCATGACGTTCGATAAATCGTCAACCAGTTCGGTTGTATCTAAAAAGGCTAGGAAATTTGTGGATTTTGCTTCCGCTCACGCTAAAGTATTTAGCCAAGAACTTCTTCCTACGGTTTCAATAAATTTTCTTGTTTGTACACCAATATCAGAGTACGGAGATACATTAGTTACTGATCTTAGGGGACCTGATCTTACTTTAAGATGGCCACTTTCAGGATGTCTTTGAGGACTTTGGGGGGATGTGAAAGAGAATTTGAGGAATGTGTGTGTGTTGGTGTGTGCGCTTGTATGTGTGTGTGTGTGTGTGGGTGTGTGTGATACGAGTTTAATGGTAATCATTAAAATCCTTCACATTACCTGAGACTGATTGTGGGTGCGTGCGTTTGTGTTTGTATGTGTGATCGTGTGTGTGTGTAAGAGTGAGAGTTAGAGAGGGAAAGAGAGAGAGAGAGATGTTGAGCCTGTCACCTATGGAAGAAAGGACCGTAGCATGCATTGGAAACTTGAGTCTTTGAGAGCGGAAGAGAGTGAGAGACATCAAAAGTTGTCAAGCAAGTTCTTCTTGTTCTTTTGCTTGCTTTTATACAAAAGCATCTTGCTGCAGCAGCCTCAGCCATACTGAGAATCAGAGGCTGATGAGGCGGGGCCTGAGACCACAGACTTGCTTGATCCGCTACTTATTTTCTGCTTTCATCTCAGCTTTGATCATGACCATGGAAGGGAGAACTTTGCAAGCTGTTGGCTGTGTCACGTGGGGTTTATGGGCTCTGCACAATGGAATTATGGACCCTCACGTTTATTCGGTGGGAACTGCTAGTAAGTCACCCTATGAATTACTTTAATAAATTTATTTGTTTAGCTCGTTCTGTGTTAAGGTTGGGGTACAGAGATAGATAGAAAAATGGTAAAAGATTACTGTCACACTAGCTTTCACACGGCTATGAATCATATGTAGTCCAGCCACTTGATAACAGTTAAAATCACACATTTATTTCTTCTACTCTATACAAGATTCTCTAAGAACTAATCTAACTTAAAAAGTCTCAGTTACTGCTAATAGTTCGATCGCTGATAGTCTAGGCAGCTGTTATATCTTCCTCGGGCACTTGCTATTATATCTCATGTAGATTTGGACTACTGTGGTCCGTTTTACAGTTTCTGAAGAGTTGGACTACTGTGGTCCTGTTTCGATCAGTTTAAGTGCACTTTCGGTGAATACACTTAACTGCTAGATGGTGCGTGCGAAGTCCTTCTGTGAGGTAGCTTCTGGTCCACCTGTGTCGTTGTGTAGTTGGGTTCCCTTGCCACGCTGTGGGGTCTGACAGGGTGTTTTTCCGGGTAGCTCTTTCCGACTTGTGCGGTAGAGGTTCCTCAACCAACTCGTCGTTTCTGTGGAGTGGGACGCACAGGATAGCTCGCCTGCTCGTCTGTAATATAAGAGACGAAATTCTGCACAACCCTGAATAATCGGTTTGTGCAGAGCGTCTCACTGAAAGCCAAAGTAGCCCTCAGTGATAGCTCCACATCTCTATACATAAGCGACGAACATTCTGCTACTTCCGGGGTCCACTGGAATCTCACTCTAAATTCCTATACATACATAAATATCAATCGTGTCTAACTATACACATACAGAATTAATAATATTATAAACATTCACGGGTACAGCCACTGGTCTGCAAACATACATATAAGTTAAACAACAGTGGTTCCGTGTGGTATGCCACATGGCGGCGCAACCGGTCGTGTTTCGCCACGTGTTCGGCTTTTCCACATGGTCACGCAAATTCGGATTAACAATTCACATTTATGCATAGCAAATTCCACAAACATAATTTCCACAATAATATAAATATATCACGATGAAACAGAAGGGTGTTCATTTACCTGTCTGACAAGTTCAGGCCCGTGATGACTTGAGAGAATTCTAAGATTCTAAAGTCCTGCTTCCTGGTCTATGAGTGAAGAGATTTCTCTAGCTGTGGAGATGTTGACTCTACCTCGTCTCACACACGACTGACTCAAACTGCGTTAGGCTCTGACACAGTCAGAACTGCTCTACTCGCTTAGCCTGCTTCTGATTGGTTATAACGGTCAGATTCAAAGCTCAAGTGCTGACTCACTGCGCTGTGTGTGGCTAGCTCGCTGTGTGTGGCCTGCTGTGTAATTTAATTGCTGCTGTGTAATGTACTGACTCTCTACTGTTACAATTACTACACAAGGCTGAATAGCAATAGGCAGAGTTAAAACTAGCCAGTTCATGACAGGCTCCCTCAACTGAAAAAAGGCGATGACTACTGGATTCGACCTTTTTCTACCACAGAGCCTAGTTTAACGCTGCACTATCCTAGGGTCCTATTTACAAACTAAGTAAGTTGCTCTACCTGAGCTGCAATGCTGTGCCAGGTAGCTAAGGACACTAGTGACAGGGTATTACTGGGCGGGGACGAATTCTGGTGCTGTGGCCCTTAGTTGTGTTGGTTGGGCGACAGCTGCTATGTCCTCCACGAGGTGGCGACTGAGGTAGTCGGCTCCGTGGTTCTCTTTGCCGGGGATGTACCCGATCTGGAATGAGTACGCCCGAAGGGTGAGTGCCCATCGCATCAGGCGAGAGTTCAAAGACTTGGAGGCTGCCAGGAACGATAGTGGTTGGTGGTCCACCTGAACTGTGAAGTGGGTCCCATACAGGTAGAGTTGAAACTTCTGTATGGCCCAGACTAGTCCAAGACATTCTTTCTCCGACGTGGCGTAGTGGGTCTCGGCGGGTCTCAATTTTCTGCTGGCGTAGGCGACAGGGAATAGCGTCTCTGCATTCTTGGGGTTGCGCTGTAGCAGTACTGCTCCGAGGCCTAAGTCGCTTGCGTCGGTGCGAAGAACGAATGACTGAGTCAAATCGGGTAGGTGGAGCACTGGCGCCGATGTCATTCTGTCCTTGAGTGTTTGGAATGCTGTCTCGCATTCGGCTGTCCATACTACTTTGTCCGGGGCGATTTTCCGGGTTCCATTTGTCAGTGGTACGGCGATGCTGTTGTAGTTGGGGATGAACTTCTGGTAGAAGCCGCAGAGTCCTAGAAACGACTGTACTTCCTTTTTGGTCTTGGGCCTAGGAGCGTCGAGTAGGCGTTTCACGGTCTTTTCTACCGGTCGCAGGCTTCCTTGACTTATGGTGTGTCCCAGAAATTCTAGCTCGGTGAATCCAATCTGACATTTGGCGGGTCTTGCCGTCAATCCCGTGTCTCTGAGGCGGGCGAGTAGCTGCTGTAGGAGCGTGACATGTTCCTCCCACGTAGGTGTTGCGATGAGGATGTCGTCCATAAACGAATGTAGGTGCTCGCTGCTCAGGGGTGCCAGGAGTTTTCGCATCATGGCGCTGAAGATGCTGGGTGCGTTGTGGAGTCCGAATGGAAGTACATTGAACTCGAAGTGTCCTTCCATAGTGCTAAACGCTAGGTACTTTCGGACTTGCGGTTGCACTGGTATCTGGTAGTATCCTTTGCTGAGGTCGATGCGTGAGAAGTACTTTGCTCGCTGTAGCTTGGCAAACAGGTCTGTCTGGTCCGGGAGTGGCTCTGGCTGGAACTGCGTTACCGCATTCAGGAGTCTGAAGTCGATGCACAGTCGATGCTCTCCGTTCGGTTTTCGCAACAATACCGTGCCTGCGCTGTAGGGTGAGGTAGACTCTGAGATGATTCCGGCTGCCAGTAAGGTGTCTATCTCTTCCTTGATGGCTCGCTGCTGCGACAGTGGCATCGGGTAGAGCTTCTGGCGGACGGGTGTTGGGTCGGTCACCGTTAAGGTTACTTCGACGAGGTCTGTCCTCCCTGGTCGGTCTGTTAGCACAGTCTGATGTTGGCGAATGACCTGTCGTACTTGCTGTTGCTGTTTAGCGGCTAGGTCTCCGTTGAGTATCACGTCTTTGTAGGTTTCTTTGGAGTGCAGGGGGTACTCTACTGCATTGGTCTCCATGCTTTCTCCTTCTTCCGCGATGGCGATGGCTAGCAAGTTGTGAGTGCTGGGGGTCGCTGGTCGGTCCGTGTACTTCTTGAGGAGATTGATGTGGTGGTATCGGGCTCTCCCGTTCACCTCTACTTGGTAGACTGTCTTGGATTTCTTGGCAGTCACCCGGTACGGTCCTCTCCAAGCGATGTCCAGCTTGTTGGTTCCACTTGGAAGTAAGAGTAGCACTTGATCGCCGACTTGCAGTTCTCTGTCCTTCGCGTGGCGGTTGTAGTACTTCGCCTGACGGGCTCTTGCCTTCTTCAGTGCTTCACCAGCTTTCTTCCACGTTGCTTTGAGGGTTTCCTGCAGGTCTGCGACGTACTTGGTGGCACCTCTTGGTGTGTCGTCTATCTTGGCTTCCGTCCAACTTCTGCGGAGGGCTTCTAGCGGTCCTGCTAGAGGTCTGCCGAATAGCAATGTTGACGGGGTGTAGCCTGTGGCTGCATGGGGCGTTTCTCGGTATGCGAACAGTGCCGCATTCACGTAGGTGTCCCACGCTTCTGGATTGTCGTCGGCGACTTTCCTGAGTATGGTGAGAAGGGTTCCATTCAGTCTTTCTACTTGTCCGTTGCTGGCGGGGTGGTATGGTGGTGTGCGAATGTGATGAACTTGTATCAACTCGAACACGTCTTGCATCAGGCGGCCGGTGAACTGAGATCCGTTGTCCGTTCTAATGCTGTCCGGGAATCCGACTCTGGTAAAGATGGCGATGAGTGCATCTGCAATCTTCTTGGTGTCGATCGCTGGCAACGGGACTGCTTCGCACCACATCGTACATGCGTCGACGAGTGTGAGTAGAAATCTGTTCCGCTTCTTGGTCATGGGCAGTGGTCCTACAATGTCTACTGAGACTTGCTGGAATGGCACGCCGACTACTACTGATGGTCCTAAGGTAACTGGTACGGTGTGATGTCGCGGGGAATATCGTTGACATTGGTGGCAAGATTTCACGTAGCGCTTGACATCCTCCGTGATTCCTGGCCAATAGTAGTGTGCGCTGATTCTCTGCACTGTGGCTCCAATTCCCATGTGTCCGCTGAGTGGCATGCTGTGGCCTAGTTCTAGTACTTGGGCTCGAAGGGTGGCTGGTAGTACTAGTTGGGTGTGATCTCCATCTTCTTGTCGATATAGAACTCCCTCTTCCATGTAGAAGTCTCCCTTGTGCGGGGGTGTGTGCGCCTTGGGTAGCTTCTGGAAGCACTTCGCTATCGAGGTGTCTTCTTTCTGTGCTGTTTTGATCTCTTCGAGTCCTGGATTCGGAGCGAACTCGGGCTGGGGTGGTTGGGTTTTAGCTTGGGCCCTGGTTTGCACTGCAGCTATCTCTACAGTTTTAGGGGGCGTGCCTAAGAACACATACCTACAACCTAGCACTAGATCATACAGGGGTTTCTGTAAAACAGCTGCTTGGATTCGTCCTGTGACGTACCTACTCTCTACTTCTATCCAAGCTATTGGGCAAGTAGTCGTCGGTTTCGTCAAGTCTGCTCCTTGTAAGTCGACTGTCTTGTCCGTCAAGTCCGCGCGCGATACAAGAGATTCGCTAACTATCGCGTCGTATGATAGACCTGTGTCATACAGACAGTTCGCTTCTTTTCCGTTGACCTTGACCGTGTCTGTCACCGATGGGTGATCTCCGATAGTGTGTGGCTTGTTACCGCTGCTTTGAGTTAGAACTCTGTGCGCTGGCCGGCTTTCGCGCTCTTCCCTACGTTGTGCGGCCAACTTGAAACATTCTGCGGTGGAGTGATTGTTTCTGTTGCAGAACGAACAATACCGTCTCTGTTCTGCAGGACCTCTTTTCCCGAATTCCGTGTTGGGTCCTTTATTCTGCCCAGGTCTGGGGTTATTCGGCTTATTCGCGGTGCGCTCTTCTCGGTTAGGGCTTCGTTTCTGTGCCTCTTTCCCGTTAGGCTTTAGGTCTCGCCTGAAGCTCTTGGCTTCTCCGTGTGCGGCCACGTACCTATCTGCGACCTTGACCAGATCTTCCAGTCTTTCCGCGCCCTGCTCTACTGAGAATGTTCTCAGCTCGGGGGTCATGGTTTCCCGTAGCTGTTCCCATACTAACAGTTCTGTCAGTCCATCATACGTCTTAGCCGTGGCTGACTGGCTAATCCACTTATCAAGCGTGGTGGACAACCGATCCGCGAACTGCGCATAGCTCTCTCCTTTCACTCTCCGATTGGTGCGGAACTTTTGCCGGTAGCATTCTCCTGTCAGTTCGAATCCCGTTAGGAGTGCCTCTTTTACTTTGTGATAGTCAGTCACTCTGTCAGTCGGTAGCTTACTGTAGATGTCATAAGCCTTTCCTCTAAGCCCTTGACTAAGCTTAAAAGACCAATGAGTGGGATCTAGTTTATACTCTGTTGCTAGACGCTCAAACCTAGTCAGATAGAGATCTAGACCTTCTTCTCTTTCATTGAATGTTCCCAGTGGAAATGACATTCCTTGTACAGGGTTGGATGCTACCTCTAGCTGATCTGAGTGGGAAGGGGTTGAGGAAGAACTTGAAGCTCCTGATCCCAATCTTCTTAGCTCTAACTCATGCTGTCTTTCTTTTTCCTTTTCTTCCCTCTCTTTTTCTTTTTCTGCCCTCTCTTTTTCTTTTTCTGCCCGCTCATAATCCCATTTCCTAACTTCTGCTTCTCTCTCTGCTGCTAATGCTGCCTTCTTCTGTTCTACTTCTAATTCTAGTTTCTTCTGTTCTGCTTCTAGCTCAAGTTTCTTCTGCTCTCTCGCTGCTTCTAACTCTGCTTTCTTTTGCTCTGCCTCTAATGCTAGTTTCTTCTGCTCTGCTTCTAGTTCTGCTTTTTTCTGTTCTCTCTCTGCGGCTCTTTCTGCCGCTTCGAGTTTCTTCGCCTCTCTCTCTGCTGCTCTCTCTGCCTTAGCCTCCTGTTTCTCTACCTCTGCATTGATATACGCAATTAGGTCTCCCCCTGCTAAGTGTAAAGCTTCCCCTAATTCCTTGAAGCGCAATCTCAAGGCCACTGTGTCCGACATTGCCAAACGTGTCTATGAACAACCTCTGAATCAAGTGGAATACCAAAACACTAGCAATATTGCAAGTCAATAACAACAATGCAAAGACCATAAAATTCGCAATCAATAATAGAATAAAACAAAAGTCAAATGGCATACAACAGTTATTTAAGCAAAACCTGCAAAAGAACAATGCAACATACAGGCACAAAAATAATTGAAGCAAAAAAGTTTTTAAGTAAAGAATAGTGCACCCAACTGATCAGTGTTATACCCTTACACTATTCTAAGTTATTCTACTACTACTACTGTTATCTAATTTTATTGTACTTAGGTCCGGTTATACCCAATTCCTATTATACACAGATCCTAGCTAGGCTCGCCAATTAAAGTGTCACGTGGGGTTTATGGGCTCTGCACAATGGAATTATGGACCCTCACGTTTATTCGGTGGGAACTGCTAGTAAGTCACCCTATGAATTACTTTAATAAATTTATTTGTTTAGCTCGTTCTGTGTTAAGGTTGGGGTACAGAGATAGATAGAAAAATGGTAAAAGATTACTGTCACACTAGCTTTCACACGGCTATGAATCATATGTAGTCCAGCCACTTGATAACAGTTAAAATCACACATTTATTTCTTCTACTCTATACAAGATTCTCTAAGAACTAATCTAACTTAAAAAGTCTCAGTTACTGCTAATAGTTCGATCGCTGATAGTCTAGGCAGCTGTTATATCTTCCTCGGGCACTTGCTATTATATCTCATGTAGATTTGGACTACTGTGGTCCGTTTTACAGTTTCTGAAGAGTTGGACTACTGTGGTCCTGTTTCGATCAGTTTAAGTGCACTTTCGGTGAATACACTTAACTGCTAGATGGTGCGTGCGAAGTCCTTCTGTGAGGTAGCTTCTGGTCCACCTGTGTCGTTGTGTAGTTGGGTTCCCTTGCCACGCTGTGGGGTCTGACAGGGTGTTTTTCCGGGTAGCTCTTTCCGACTTGTGCGGTAGAGGTTCCTCAACCAACTCGTCGTTTCTGTGGAGTGGGACGCACAGGATAGCTCGCCTGCTCGTCTGTAATATAAGAGACGAAATTCTGCACAACCCTGAATAATCGGTTTGTGCAGAGCGTCTCACTGAAAGCCAAAGTAGCCCTCAGTGATAGCTCCACATCTCTATACATAAGCGACGAACATTCTGCTACTTCCGGGGTCCACTGGAATCTCACTCTAAATTCCTATACATACATAAATATCAATCGTGTCTAACTATACACATACAGAATTAATAATATTATAAACATTCACGGGTACAGCCACTGGTCTGCAAACATACATATAAGTTAAACAACAGTGGTTCCGTGAGGTATGCCACATGGCGGCGCAACCGGTCGTGTTTCGCCACGTGTTCGGCTTTTCCACATGGTCACGCAAATTCGGATTAACAATTCACATTTATGCATAGCAAATTCCACAAACATAATTTCCACAATAATATAAATATATCACGATGAAACAGAAGGGTGTTCATTTACCTGTCTGACAAGTTCAGGCCCGTGATGACTTGAGAGAATTCTAAGATTCTAAAGTCCTGCTTCCTGGTCTATGAGTGAAGAGATTTCTCTAGCTGTGGAGATGTTGACTCTACCTCGTCTCACACACGACTGACTCAAACTGCGTTAGGCTCTGACACAGTCAGAACTGCTCTACCCGCTTAGCCTGCTTCTGATTGGTTAAAACGGTCAGATTCAAAGCTCAAGTGCTGACTCACTGCGCTGTGTGTGGCTAGCTCGCTGTGTGTGGCCTGCTGTGTAATTTAATTGCTGCTGTGTAATGTACTGACTCTCTACTGTTACAATTACTACACAAGGCTGAATAGCAATAGGCAGAGTTAAAACTAGCCAGTTCATGACAGGCTGTATGAAATCTGGATATATTTCGACAATGTCGCTCGTTTACCGGAAGCGCAGAAATATTAAAATGTGAAAAACGGAAGTTCGGATTCTCCAACGCTGATTCTACAGTTCTACCTTTTCATACCTGGAGTACTAGCTCAGAAGCCTTTGATTCTCAATGTGTTTGCAGGCTATCATTAGGTATCTCTCCGGAAGCGCATAGATGCAAAAGTTGTTGAGCTGATTATCCAGTAATATTTCTTCCTGTACTCAGGCATCTGCGTTGTCAGCCTCGGAATCTCCGCCTGCATCCGCGACATTACGCTTATAGTTGCATCGGTCTAGCGTGAAACTTGATTGTTTAAACAACTTTCAAATCTCTAGATATTGAAGTTATAATTACTGTTTTAGTATTAAATCACTTTATGGGAAGAGTCTGTAGGCAAGTAGATTGCTTGACTCATTTGTTTGATTTTGATTGGATGGTTGACTTATTTTATCCATAGAATAACTTACCGGTTACTTGACGGATTGGCTTGTTTGATTGTGTTTTTGAAAAATGCAGGATTCACGACGAATTCATCTTTTTTTTCTCAAGTTTGGGTGTCTGTCTTTTATTATGATGTCCACTTTCACGTAATGCTACACTAAACTCTCAGACATCATGCACTACAAATAACGTTTACACTCATAGCAGTAGTAAGAATGGCAGTGTTCATTGTTTGAATGTTACAGTTCAGAGCAACTTGGATCGAACCCATTTTCTCTGAAACACGAGCTAGTCGCGCTATCGACTGGGCTAATGTGCCTCACCTCCATCACCTTTCTCTCTACCATATTTTTCCTTCTCCCCTCTCCACTTCCTTACTGATTGAATGGGAATCCATGTACATACTAACTACAGCAACTTGCATTCGATTTTTCTGTTCTGTCCGTTTACATTTTTTTTCTTCTTCCTGTGGCGCCTCGGTCGTCTTTTGTTTGTGTTGTTGGATCGTGCTTGGGGTTCTGGAACAGTGGACTTGTGTCGAGTTTTCAGTCGGATGGGACGGGCCCTTTGTGTCATAATCGATATGGTTGTGCGTGTATGAACATCAACGTCATCAGCAGCAGAGGCATCATCATCATCATCAGCAGCAGCAGCAGAGGCAGAATCATCGTTGTCGTCATTATTATCGTAGTCGTCATTATCATCGTAGTCGTCATTATCATCGTAGACAATTGCAGGATGAGGTATTCAACGTGACTATAGCACTGTCCGCATGGGCATTAACCAAATATAGTGGATCCCCGATAGCAAAGCGATAGTGGGTCCTCGAAAGCACAGCGGTAGCAGCCTATCTATGGCCTAAGCTATATTGCTCTCTGTCACTGTTTCTTCTCATCCACTTGATCAAGTGAGAGTGAGAGCGAAAATGGAGATGCTGAGCTATTGGCTCTTTGGCAAGCGTCCATCCTTCACTGACCACATATGCGCAACACGTGCACAACACACTGCATGCAAACACTACCAGCAGCGGTTTGTGTTTGTTTATTCATTTGTGGTCTGACGATCCAGGGGATGCCTATTCATAATTGTGGTCGTACATGTTACCGATGCAGGTGAAATACAATACAATACAATACAATACAATACAATACAATACAATACAATACAGCGTTATTAAACGCCCAGAACTTCCGATGAAAAGGGACAAGAAAGCGTTACCAAATTTTTGTTGTGTCTTCTTCTTCTTCTTCTTCTTCTTCTTCTTCTTCTTCTTCTTCTTCTTTGTCTTCTTCTTCGTCGTCGTTGTCATCTCCTCTTCCTCCTCCTCCTCCTCCTCCTCCTCCTCCTTCTTCTTCTTCTTCTTCTTCTTCTTCTTCTTCTTCTTCTTCTTCTTCTTCTTCTTCTTCTTCTTCTTCTTCTTCTTCTTCTTCTTCGTCGTCGTCGTCGTCGTCGTCATCGTCGCCTCCTCTTCCTCCTCTTTATTCTTTTTCTTATGCCTTTTCATGCGCAGTCATAAGCACATTTGTTGATGCGTTTATCACTCAAGATATCTGACGCCACTGGTCCAGAAGATATCAGGTTGAACAGAAGCTCATTCATAAGGGAGTAGATCTAAGATGCTGAAGGTGTTGACACTATGCAAGAGGGCAAGTACACAGGCCCAGAAAACACTTTATATATAGATATAAGTTGTTGGATTTTGAATTTATTAATTTATTTATTAATTATTCATCTATCACATCGTTTTCTTGAAGTTTGGACAACATATTAAGTTTCTCTTGTGATATACAGTATTCGTATTCGTATCTAGTGCATTAAATAAAGCATAAATTGCTCTTGGTTTTGAATGTAGTTGCACTAATGTTGCTATTGCTTTCTGCGGAGAAAACTTGAATTTCGCCTGCCTCGCTGACAGATGTGTTCCCATATCCTGGATCTATTCCTATGGAGGACATAGTTTTTTGCCGATTGCATGTGAATATGAGTGAACTGAAGCCAATAAAACTCATTGTCTTGGGTCCGGCGCTACGCAGCGGCTAGGAGTGCTTGTTCACTCTGGAAATCAACCCGACTTTCACCTGCGTTGGTTTAACAGGCCTATGTTACGTTTTAAAATCCATAACCTGTACCTGTGCTTAATTGTTTTTGGGTGTGTTTTTTTTTTGGTTTTTTTTTTTGTTTTTTTTTGCAACGTGGACCACATGTGGTGGGCAAAATGAAGCAGAGAAAAATAATTGATGCCGACTGCTACACTGGGCACTGGGACCCGGTCTCTCTTTTGCTCCCCTTCCACCCACCCCCTCTTTCTCCCCTACCCAGCCCCCATACACAACCTGGTGTACGGTGAACCAAGTTCGCTCGCTGGTTATAGATTTCATAATCATTATCATCGACGTCTTTGTAGTCGTCGTCATCATCATCATCAGTTTCGCTCGCTCACTCGTTGTAGGAATCATCATCATCATCATCATCATCATCATCATCATCATCATCATCATCATCATCATCATCATCATCATCATCATTATCATATCATCTTCATCATCATCATCATCATCATCTTCTTCTTCTTCTTCTTCTTCTTCTTCTTCTTCTTCTTCTTCGTCATTGTCGTCGTCCTCCTGTTCCTCCTCCTCTTCTTCTTGTTTTTCGTCTTGAACGGTTTGCTGGTTTGTTGTAGGGAAACAGCGTTTTGAGTTGAAAAGATGCGTTATAAGAACTCCCATTTTCATCCACAATGTGGTACTGTGATACACAGTATTGCACTAGATCTATACTCCAATTTTAATTACTTTTAAAATTCAAAACCAAAAATTATCCTGCGTTGTTTTGTGTTACTAGGAAATTAACAGTAAATTAATCATTTGCCTTACTTTATTCTAGGGCCGAAGAGAAGCCTCGAACAGCCAGTAAAAAATCATCCAGACGCAATAATGTGAGTATACAATTTACACGGATTTTTATGGACATGTGTTCGCTTTGTGCTTTGGTTTGGTTTTGTCGTGTTTTAGCTTTCCTTCTTCTTCTTCTTCTTCTTCTTCTTCTTCTTCTTCTTCTTCTTCTTCTTCTTCTTCTTCTTCTTCTTCTTCTTGAATTCATATGTTTGATTTACAATTCCTTGTCGCAGTGTAATACACCAAGTTCGAATACTGTGTCAATTGTTCGTAGACAACCTGTAGAAACTAGAAATTAATACTCCCAATCCTATTGAAACTTAAGTATCGGTAAGTAATATTGTAATGTCAGTCAACGTTTAAACTGTTAGCATCTCCTTCACGTTTTCTTCTTTCTCCTCTTTGTCCTCTTCCGTCTCCTCCTCCTGCCTTCTTTTTTGTCTTCATCTGTTTGCGCTAGCCCGAAATGTATTATTAATACCGGACCAGTTTATTTAATCCAATTGTGTGCGACTTTTAGACAGTTTACTAGCGTTATAAGCCTACATTGTTAGCCCTCAATCAAAAAACATTCTATCTGGGAATTCTGTGCAGAGTGGGCACAATGGGACCAGCGCGAGATGTATTTATTTATGTTCGTGTTATGAGAAGCCGTTGTTTGATTAATTGCAATTCTCTTAATTTTACTTTGTGACTAAGTTTATTGTTGACTATCAAAGACTATACAAAGGCACGTATGCATGGGACGTTTTGGTAATGATGTTGAGCTGTGTGTGGTATTAAGTAATAAGTGAACTGCTGCCATTTGTCGTGCTTCATTACTGTATTCTCATGGCCTGTCGTCATTGGAAGGTTGGTGGAGGTTCAAAAACCTTTTTTTTCGAGATTCTCAGATCCCGAACGTAGGTTCCTGAACCTTTGGGACAAAAAAAAAGTTCAGTAACCTAGGTTCGGGATCTGAGAACATAACAAAAAAGGTTTTTAAAACTCCACGAACCTTCCAAATATGGCAGGCCATTAGCGAGTCAAACAACAACACATATGCCCTGAAAGTTTTGGGTATCATGGCCTCGGTGGAACCATTAAAACTGTAGGGTCTACATTTTCAGCTAATTAATTTCATTTTTAATTCAAGGTATTTTGTTATTTTATTGAGTAGGATGTAGTACAATGTCAGTAAAATATTTATTTTCACAGGAAACTTAATCGTAAGCTGTTGGAGAAAAGATGGGATTGGGGTGGGAGTTGGGTTTTGGGTTGGGAATATAGGAAGAGAGGGGCGCCTTTAACATTGAAGCATCTTCGCCGACAGACCCTGGTTCGGACTCAGGCTTTTTGTATACACGTTACATTACAGACGGTGTTAGTTTAAAAATATAAAGAAAAGCGTATGGTGCTGTCCAATTAAAAATCAACCGAAACGTAACTGCTAAAGTCAGGATTGAATACTGGTCACACACGATGTACATTTGCTGTAACCTTACGTGTATGAACTACTACTGAGCCGTCACAACCTATGTTAGTATAAAGCATCATCGTCGCTGCCATCGTTGACGTCAACGTTGTCATCCTCCTCCTCCTCCTCATCATCATCATCGTCATCATCATTCGTGCTTTTCTAACCCAAATACCTTGGGTGAAATACCATATATGAAGATGGAGAGATAAGAACCAAAAGAACTGTCAGTCCACGCCATCTCGACAAGTATTCCAGCCTCAGCGATGCACACCGCTTCCCTTTGAGCGCAGTCTCATCGAATAATAATAAAACATACAAACCGCAATCTGGACTAATCCAGACCCAATCTGGTCGTACCTACAGTCAGATTTTAGATACGCCCAGTAGCGGAATACTATTCATTTTGTTTATTCAGTAGATGATAAACACAACGTTTACTTAGGCAAATGAATGTAAAGGCATTCGTGGGATAACAGTTAAAAGAAATCCTTTCTAACTACGCCCCTTTGCGGAATAATGTTTATTTTGCGTAGTCAATAGAAGACAACCGCAGTGTATAATATAGTCAAAGGAGTTCAAAGATATTTTTATTCACGTATGTATTTATATTATTACCCGCTTGATTGGATCGGCGCGACTTGCCGAGATACTTATTTGCTCAAGCTTGCACCTCTAAAATGCATTGGTACAAAAATAAAATAAAATAAAATAAATTTACACACATACACATACACGCAAACACACACACTCACGCACACACACGCACGCACGCACACACATGTTTATGCATTCATAGATGAATGCCTTTAAAAAAGATTCGTTGTTGTCATGTTATTGCTTCTTCTTCTTCTTCTTCTTAAAACAACAAATCAAAACACAGCCTCAGAACAGTTTTTGGGTAAATAAATATAAAAATAAAACTTTTTTTTTCTTCTGACGGAGATACTCATAAACTGAACACTCCCGCACAAACTGACCTTGACCTTTCGTTTGTGTTCGAGAGGTTACAGGCGTTTTATCTTCGAATTTGAGCAGTGATTTATGTTGAAAATAAATAACACACCTTTTGGATATACAATCTTCGGAAAGACCTTATAAAATTATACAAATTATTATATAAAAACATTATAAAAACCAAGTTTTCAAGCGAATCCTGGAATCCCCTAAATAATGAAAATTGAAGTCCCTAAGCAATGATCTGTTTAAATAAAAAATGTATTATTTAGCAAGCAACATCTTCTAAATAATACTTTATTTAGCAAAGTCTGCTTAATAATTAATGCATTATATATGTAAACATATCATTATTTGCAAACATTTTAAATAATAATTTTTTAACACAATCTGCTAAATAATGCATTATATAAGCTTAGGTTAAAAAAATCTTCATTTAGCAACCATGCCTTATTTACCTATATCATTATTAATTTACGTAAACAATGTATTGTTTAGGTAAATAATAAATTATTCACGGTGAAAATATATTATTTAGAAAAATCTTACATTGTTTGTAAACAAATTATTATTTAGAAAATATGCTTCTAAACTAAGATTATTTAGCTGGGAAAAAAAAACAAAATC
Source organism: Oncomelania hupensis (assembly GCA_036898135.1). Lineage (NCBI taxonomy): Eukaryota > Metazoa > Mollusca > Gastropoda > Littorinimorpha > Pomatiopsidae > Oncomelania > Oncomelania hupensis. The sequence goes on from CM072518.1 coordinate 23,310,444, forward strand.
GCAAAAAAATATTTTACAAAGGGAATTCTATTGTTAAAAAAGTGCCTTGTTGTGAAATCACACAGCTAAAAAATTTATCAATTCTAATCGGGACGTGACAAACATGGCGCCATTACCTCCGACCCAATGCACAAGCCGTAAAACGTAAGCCATTTGTGACCACTACTTAAACGACTGTTGTTGTGTTTTTTTCATGATACTGTATAAATGGTATTTTGTTTCTAAATGTAGGTTATATAAAATCACAGAGAATTGATAAAGTTGAAAATACTAAACCTATCTACTAAAGAGGTTACATAAATATACGGCGATTTGTCCATGGTCCTGAATGCGTTTTGAAGAAAATGAATTTTTTAAAAAGTGCTGATGGGATTATGCGGATACTTCGCAGTTGCTGGATGTATCTAGGGACCTTCCGAATGGAAACCCATAGAAAGCTCTGTATAATATTACTATGCACGAGTGTGTGTTTTTTTTTTCTTTCTCAAAAGATCGTCCAAAATTGGGTCAAGATTTCGGGTTTGAACATCTCAAAATTCTAGCCTAAATGTATTATTATGATGCCAATTGAAAACTTGTCAAACTTGGGCAACACATTGGCAACATAGTAAGAAAACAAAACGAAACAAACAAAAAAACGTTCCAGCGTGGTTAAGAATTTCGCGTCCAGTTTCTAGGCTTTGGAATACACTTTTTAATAATATGTGTTGTGTGTGTGGTTGTGTGTTTATGTGTGTGTGTGTGATATGGTTGTTTAAAGTGTGACCATCGGAATTTGAGTCATATCCTTTCCTATCCCGTAACTCGAAGGTCGTAGGGGCACCACAGATGATCGTTTAACAAGCGTACTCCATCTTTCTCTGTCCTCAGCAACCCTGATGGCTTCGCTTAGTGTCAAGCCAGTACATTCTTGAATGTTGTCCTCCCACCTCTTTTTCTGTCTCCCTCTTCTTCTGCCTCATTGCACCGTGCCTTGCAGGATGGTCTTTGCAAGGCCTGATGATCTGGTGACGTGGTCATACCATCGGAGTTTCCGTTTCTTCTCCTCTGTAAGCATGTCATCATGTTGTCCAATGGCTTGTGTGATGGTCTGTCGGACTTCGTCGTTGGTGAGTGATGTGCTGGGTATAGGATATGCCCAGGAGTCTTCTGTAGCACTTTATCTCCATACTTTGTATTCTTCGTTGTAGTTGTAGATGTCGTTGTAGCTGTAGAATTTGAGTCCATACTTCGCTTTTCGTTTTGAGCACCTCATGCTTTCTGCACTGGCTGGGATCAATTGAGACCAGCCGAATTGGGTCATTGTTTCACTCGCAAAACAAAGTATCACGAGTCCGTTTTGGCCCTTAGTGTAACATATGTGTGTATATGTGTGTATATATGTGTGTGTGTGTGTGTTGTGCAGCTTCGAGCATCTCCGCATATTCTGCATACTCTGATGAGGCAGCAGCAATTCTTGTCGACGGTCGTTGGGTGTGCGTAAATGGGTGTTGCCTTCAATCCCTAAGACCTTGAAGCATCCTTAAGAGCCGCTTTATCAGCCCACTATTAGGGCCGGGCCGCCACATTCTAAGGTTGTGTTTGCACTGTTTTGCAAAGCTTGTACTTGTGGAGCTATACAGAGATGCACCGCACCTTATACTCCCACCAAAGGATACAAGGTCTGGCAATTGTGATACGGCTTTTAGGGAATAAATCTCCCCTTCATCTTAAGAGATACTTTTTTCATGGTTTTTTTTAGACGTGGAATGGAGTTTGGGGTGGAAATGGAGGGTTGAGGGAGAGGGGCAAATTTTCAATCCTTTTTACAAGTGCATTCATTTTATTGTTAATTTGTAATAGTTATTTATTGCCGTACACCACCCCAATCTTCAAACAAAGACAGAAGATATTCTCACAGTTTGCAAACAAGATATTGATCAAAGGTAATTATTCCATCCCATGCCACACCTCTTTTTTTTAATAACGGGGTCTTGAAATGTTGGTACTGCTATCTTTGGGCAACACATACTTTCTTTAAAAATACATTTTATTTATTCTTATATATTACAATAGGGATTGTCTGATTACATAATTATTATCCATTTTCGCCCTCCACCCTCCCACTTCCAACCATTGCCCCTCTTTTGTTAATAAATATGAACTGTTTTCGCTTGGACCGTTTCTTGGTTAAATATCCACCCCACTCGTCGCTTTATAAACCGTGTTTGATCCAATTACCGTTTTCCTCTTCTTTCAATATTTTTTTGGTCATTTCTTTTAAAGAGTTGTTTGATTAACTATCCCTCCAACCCGCCCACCCCAATTCCCAACATTCCCACACCGATCACTCTCTCTTGCCTCTTTTAAAAAGTATGTATTGACATTGTATCTACGACGTTTGATTAACTCTGTCCCTCCCTCTCGCTCCCCCCTCTGGTTGGAAATAAAATGTTGACGAATAAGATATTTTTATGGACACAATTTTATGTTCCCCACCTTCTCTTCTAACAAAGTTATGTTTACAATATTTAACGAAAGGTGCATGACTAAATCGCAGGAGTAGTTTTGAATGATAAGATTCTAGAGTGTTGAGAAGACATAAAGAGTGTTAAAATTGCGTTTTGCATTTTAAAGGAGGACTGTGTTACAGCACTCACTTTATTTCTAAGTAACATTCCAGTTCAGTGTCCACATGCATAGCACACAACTTCTATTTCACAAAGCTAATATGTTTTGGGGAACTGTTTTGTTACTGTATGAATTGGTTGATTTCTTCCCCCCTTCCCCCACCCCTCAAAATTATGTAAGTTTATTTACTAACAGAACAAGACAAAAATAAAATAAAATCAATAAGTCCTGTACAGTTTCCAAATTTGACCTATATTTACAAAGCTACTCGGGGTCAAAAGTAAAGATACACAGTTTAGTTCTGTTTTAATCACAAAATTTTTAAAAATACAAAACTTCACCTTTGTAACAACAAATTTTGTTTTTACAATATTATAAACAAGCACACGGACACACATGCAAAAACAAGCATGCATCCAACTCCCATCACAACTGATGCATTAAAAAATTCACATCTAGAAGCACACGACGGCATGCGTATCCAAATGCCATACTTGCATGCTTAGTGAATCTAACATACTTCCAAAAGTGTACATATATATTTGTTCCTAGCAAAGTTGAAGAATAGGAGGGTATGCAGAACATGGCAAGAAAGGCAATAGAGTTGGAAAATAATGTAAGTTTCACTTATCAGATGTGAACACTTTTTCGTGTGGTCGTCTTTTCGTGAGTATGGCTTTGATTTTTTTTATTTAAACAAGGTTTTTTTCGCTCTCGGTATTTCAATATTTAGCCGACATATTTCTCTCCGAGATCATAATTTAAATAGCTGTTTCAACATTAACATTATGTCATAAATTTGGTGTTTGTTCGTTCATTTTCAACCGTTTGTGTGCTTATTTGCTCTCTTGTTATCTTGCCACTGAAATGCACTTGTTCTCTTGATAACTCTCTCTCTCTCTCTCTCTCTCTCTCTCTCTCTCTCTCTCTCTCTCTCTCTCTCTCTCTCTTGCTGATGTTAATGTAGGTCACTTGTATAGTGCATTCAGTCCACGCTAAATTAAGCATGATTAGTGCGCTCCAGAGGAGAAATAAAGACAACGATAATTTATTAAATGTGGAAAAGCGTAGATACAGATAGACAAAAGTATCAAGCGAGAGAGAGATTTATTAACGGTACTCCTCTTGCCCCATCCACCCGGGGTGGTACATCAACAGCATAGTTCGGGTGCCAGGCGATGGAGGGCAAGGGTTGGAGGTGGGAGATCAAAACCACCTTTTAACTAGCTTCGGAAGTGGCAACTTCAAGGGAAGCTGGTTGCTTGAGAGACACGCAGGTACGAGTATTTGGGTGTGTTTGTGTGGTTTGACCAAGCTTTGCTGTGAAAAGCCAATTCACTGCTACTATCTTTGGTAGAGGGGCTTAAGGTTGGTCTGTCAGAGTGCCGGTAGAAATAAAAGAGAGGATCTGATAGGTTAGTGTCCTCCAACAAACCTAGTTTTCTTACACCTATGATCTCCACCGTGGGAATGCCGGGGGTTTGTGTATAAATAGTATCCCCATATCCTGGAAATTTAGTGCTTTAAATTCCCACTGCCGCTGTCTTTCTCATTTGTTCTTTCCCATTCTTACTCTGTTCTTTCAATCTACTATACTATCTTTTTCTTCGCTAAACCAGTCACCTCCCTTTTTTCTTGAAAATTCTTCCGGGACAAAACTCCTCATTTGTGTGTGAGGTATGTTGTATCAGCTTGGGGAATATTGGACGCTTTCTATGATATTATTATTTAGCAATATAGGCATTTTATATATATGTGTTTTGTTGATGTTTTATAATGATGTTTGTATTCTATTTTGTTTTTGTAAACGGGGTTCAATAAATTAAGAGTATAGCCTTAGCGTCCCCTGCGTGAGATGCCTTTATTGTACAGTGACCGGCTGGTGGAGTGCCTTCAGGTGATGGGTGAGTCCTCTTTCAGCCAAGTTGTGGTCTTGATTTTGTGGTCTTGATTCGGCTCTTTGCAGTCCGCTTGACCCTATAAGCAAAATTAATGAATAACTAACTAACTAACTACACCTATGATGGTCAGTCAGCAAGAATCAAGATTCAAGATCGCTTTATTATCTCAAACATGAGAAATTGATACATGATTTGTTGATGGATTAAAACAAAACCACAGACAGTTAACAATAATTATAAACAACACTCACTAGTTCACACGGAAGAATATCAATGACAAAGTTACAGATTACTTGTTTTACAACGAACTTTCATATTGATTACACAATTTAAGGTGCAAATCAATCACTTACTACAACAGCCTATATAACAGATGTAAATCATCATTTTAACACACCTTAGCATGTAAGCTATATCACAAAACAACATTTTATAAACAAGATGTCCACGTTGACTTTTTGTGTAACCGTAACAAACCCATTTGTCACGGAGACAGACCATCGTCATTATTGTGCTGTTTGTCTTGCCTGTCTGTCCTTTGTAACCGCATTTTTTATGTTACTATTTGCATATAGGGCACACTGCGTAGCGGAGACTTTCGCCTTGTTAGTGGAGATGCTAGGCGAGCGTAGTCCTCGGCCAGTCCCCGATACGCAGTGTGTATTTTGGAGAGCAGCGGATTGTACGAAGAAGCATGACCAGTGGCCGTTGGTAAACCGCTGGCGCACATTATAATTGCCTTTCTGTAATCTGAACCGCATTTGAAATAATGTATTAAAATGTTCTTGCAGAATTAGAGATGAACAAATTGGTTTGGTATTGTATTGTATTGCATTCATGCATGTGTGTTCATCCGTGTGTGTAGGTGCGTGTGTGTGTGTGTGTGTGTGTGTGAGTTTGTGGTGTTATACAACAGCGACATATATATACAGCATAGGAACTAGCAAGCTTTTCTGTGTGTGATGTGTTAATACCGAACAGCAAGATAAAAGGGAGAGGTAGCGGAAAGGGTACTTATCCGTCAAGAGAAAGGATGTCCACGTTGACTTTTTGTGTCTACTTTCGCTCTTCCTTTGTAACCGCATTAAAAAAATTAATATCCTTTTACCCCTATCCCATCCCTCAACAACCTCCCCCTCTGCATTTCCCCCGAACACATCCAACTCCTACTTTATCTACCCTTGCCCTTTCCCCCTCCCATACCTCCATTCCGGATCCCCAACACTGGCTCTCATTCACCCCCACGTTATTAATTATCCCCACCTTACCACCATAGCCCACTTTCTAGAATTGCTGAGATGAAAACATCAAATGGTCAACAGACCGGGCGAATACAGAAAGATCCAACTCTTTCTGTCTTTTTTTCATCTGCATCTGTGTTGAAGTCAGATTTGCCTTTATTTAAAAATGTTAAACATCATATTTAAAAGAAAAAAAACTTAAAATATAATGATTTTTTGGTTAAGTTTGTAAATGTGGTGTTATTTCTTCTTTTTCTCATCCTCCATCTTCTTCTTCTTCTTCTTCTTCTCCTCCTCCCCCTTCTTCTTCTTCTTCTTCTCCTCCTCCTCCTCCTCCTCCTCCCCCTTCTTCTTCTTCTTCTTCTTCTTTTTCTTCTCCTCCTCCTCCTCCTCCTCATTCTTGTTGTCTATTACCCAGATGCAGGTAGTCTTTCCTGGGAAAATAGGATTAGAGTAGGTTACCTTGTCTGGGATAAAGGGAGTGGCGTTGAAGTGGATAAAAACTAGGACATAAGTCTTCTCGAAAGCAATCCTCTCTTCATTTTTTGAACACATTTCATGTCTGGTAGGGGGTTTGTTGGAGAAAAAGATCCATCTTTTCGTCCGCTATGGCGAAGTCAGGTCTATCATGTTAGAGGTTGACGGGGCGCGGCAGGTGCGCCGCCTAGCAGCGAAGATGACTCATCCCTGACTCAGATCCTTAAAACGGCACGGGCATGGGTAATGAGCGTCACTGGTAGTCTTACGTCACCTTTATGTCATGTCATGTATTATGATAATGAGTGCAGACAAGGGACACGGGAGTTAGGAATAAGCAGTACGAGTACAGGAAAATCAAGAGAGAACATTATGGAGTAGGAGGAGAGGGGGAAGGGAAAGAGGGAATGGTGACAGGGGGTGATGGGGTGGAAAGGAGTGGGTGTGAGGAAAGGAGAGGGTGTGAGGAAAGAAGGATTTTTTTACAAGTGTGTGTATATGCGAGTAAATGTTTGCGAGTGCGTACATGGGGAAAATAGTGTAGGGAAAGGGATGTAGTAAATGACCAGATGTTTGAGAGTGTGTGTTTTCGCGCGTGTGTGCGTGTGAGCGCGTGCGCACATAGGTACCAGTGTATGTGAGCGCGCATGAACGTAAGTGTGCGTGCGCGCGTCCGTGCGTACATGAGTTTGTGTGTGGGCGTGCGTCCGAGCATGTTGTCTGTGCATGATTGTGTGTGTGCGTGTCTGTAGGTGTGTGTGCGTGAAAGCATGTTTATGCGCGTATTGTGTACGTCTGTATGTATGTGGTGGTTCGTTCTAT
>CM072518.1:23319994-23374994 GCA_036898135.1 Oncomelania hupensis
ATATAGATATGTATAGATATATATATAGATCTCTTACCATGAGTAAACGGTAAAATAAATTAGTAAGTGAGAGCAGCACAAATTATAAGTAAATGTATTTTAATATTTTCTTTTTCTTTCTTATTTCTTTCGTTTTGCCTGGCCGGAAATAACAGTTAGAATTTGCTCCTTTGTAAATTGTTTGTCTTGAATTGTAATTGGACAGTATATAATTGTGTGTTTATAGTTCACGTAGCGTACTGTTACTTCTTTTATATCATTGCGCAAATTGACTGCCATATTACGTTTCACGGTTTGTATAGTTCCTGAGGTAGTGTTGAAGTAGGGATATACATTTCTTCAGGTTTATAAAATTCTTTTAGCCACCTTGTTGTGGTAACTACCACCCCCCCCCCCTCTCTCTCTCTCTTTCTCTCTCTCTCCCTCTCTCTCTCTCTCCCTGCTTACTTTCCACCTCACCTCTGTACGTCCTCGGTCCCACTTCACTATACCGCGCTGGCATTACCATGCCCCTTTCAGCTTTTCTGCGAAATGTGTAGAAGAATTTCCATGTCCCAATTCAAAGATTCTTCTGCGAGCATTGTATGTCTCGTTTTAAAGGACATTTATTTAAAGTTTGTCTGTGCAATTTATTAATAAACTAGTGGTTTTGTACCCTGGCAAGCCAGGGTACACAGGTTGCTGTTTAAAATGTAGACAGAGAGACAATTGTTGTCTGCGAGTTTCATTTGGACGATTTTGCCTTGGATAATTGCAATGTACTGCAGAACAGAGTATAGGTGCATGTTTGAGTAATGCACTAAAATATTTTATTTTAATTTAGTATTTATGTTAGGCAACGTATTTTTAAATGTCATACCTTTATTTAAAAATATTAGGCATGATATTTATTGCAATGTACTTACACTTACAGCCGACGCTGTTGTCAAATGTCGTCTGCAAAGTTATATGTGATGTCACGTTTGGCGCTTGAATGGGATTCTTGCAAGATTGTTTGCGAATGAATTTTTGTGGCATATAAGTATGGATGAAAAAGAAAGTGAACAGGTATCCTTCAGCTGTAAGATTGGTGACATGAGTGCAAAAGTGTTTTGAATGGAAATAAAACAAAATTTGCGGTATTACGGAACGGCATGTTCTTGACACGGGTTGAATGGGAAGCGCGCGGAATGAGGCTATTGCAGTTTGTGGACATTTTGTTTATTTATTTATCTCAGAAACGGTTAAACGTTCGGTAAGGAAATGTCGGCTATAACGATTTCGCGGGTTTTGAGCTCACAGCAGGCCGATCCGCAGCGCCCAGCACCTGCCCAGATCAGCGTCCATACCGGACAAACTTTACAGTAGAGGCGAAGAAGGACTTCCGGCTAAACAATTTATATATATAGATAAACTGCGTTTCTTGTAGATATGGCTATCACTCACGGGTATATATGCGCGCGTGCATGCCGTAGGTGTGTTGATGTGAGTGTGTGGGTGTGTGTCTCTCTCTCCCTCCCTCTCTTCCTCCCTCTCCTTCTCCCTCTCTCCCTCTCTCCCTCCGTCCCTCCCTCCTTCTCGCTCTCTCTTTCTTTCTCTATCTCTACCTACTCTCTCCTTCATCTTTCCTCGTGCGAGAATGAATAAACAAACACGACAATTAATAGATGTATAAAGTACAAAGGCGTCACTTTTAATAGCATCTCTTGTTTTATTTCTGGCTTATTTGCATGCGTCTTACACGCGGCGTCCAGTACCGGAGCATCGGGCGGCCCTCAGAGTTTGTCCATCTCACGTTCGGAACTACATTTACTTCGTAATAGTAGTGTTACGTTGAAACGCGCACGATAGTTCGTGTGTGACGCGCGCGATAGATCAGATCGTTTTATTTTGCAAAGCATGCAATAATAGAGTGTATTTATCCTTGATTTGATTTTGCGTTGTTATTAGAAGAAGTTTTGTATAACGTTGGTGGTTTTAGTTGTTCATTATTTGAGAATTTTCTAGAGTTGGTTGTTTACTATTGATCGAAGCGTATGGATAATTCTAGTGGTAACTATAGAAGCTTCTATTCCAAATAAGGTTGTATGACGCGAGACAGTGATGACGAAGTTTGGTCTGATTGGTTGAGGTGTTTTATGCTGGGATATTCTCACCCTTTCTGGATTGTTGTTTGTTTGTTTGTATGTAGATTATAGTCACACGACACTTTCGCATATAGGTGACTACTGGACCGATTTATACTGACACCAGTGGGCCAGTTGTTGGTAAAGGGGAAAATAATATGATCACACGTTGACCAATCCGGGATTCGAACCAGCGACCTTTCGGTTACTAGCAAGACGCTCTTACCAACTGAGCTACCCGGCCCCTCAACCTTTCTGGAGTGTAGAGAGACTATATATAGTGCCGCACTGTTTCAAAAGGTGGTTGATAATAGTTGAGTATTGTAAAGTGGAAATGTGAGAGTGGAAAAAGCGATTGTATGCAGTTGTTGATGTTCGCTGAATAAAGTTGGAAAACTACATACGACGACTTTGCCTTGTTACTGAGTGAGCAGGCTGCGTGGATAAACGAATCTGAGTTACACTTTAGCAGGTTTCAAGCATCGGGGCTGAATCAACTGATAAAAAACAACATCGAGTGTAACAAGTAGTAGTAGTAGTAGTTCTACTACTACTTGTTACACTCGATGTTGTTTTTTATCAGTTGATTCAGCCCCGATGCTTGAAACCTGCTAAAAGTAGTGGTAGTGGTAGTGGTAGTGGTAGTGGTAGTGGTAGTGGTAGTGGTAGTGGTAGTGGTAGTGGTAGTGGTAGTGGTAGTGGTAGTGGTAGTGGTAGTGGTAGTGGTAGTGGTAGTAGTAGTAGTAGTAGTAGTAGTAGTAGTAGTAGTAGTAGTAGTAGTAGTAGTAGTAGTAGTAGTAGTAGTAGTAGTAGTAGTAGTAGTAGTAGTAGTAGTAGTAGTAGTAGTAGTAGTAGTAGTAGTAGTAGTAGTAGTAGTAGTAGTAGTAGTAGTAGTAGTAGTAGTAGTAGTAGTAGTAGTAGTAGTAGTAGTAGTAGTAGTAGTAGTAGTAGTAGTAGTAGTAGTAGTAGTAGTAGTAGTAGTAGTAGTAGTAGTAGTAGTAGTAGTAGTAGTAGTAGTAGTAGTAGTAGTAGTAGTAGTAGTAGTAGTAGTAGTAGTAGTAGTAGTAGTAGTAGTAGTAGTAGTAGTAGTAGTAGTAGTAGTAGTAGTAGTAGTAGTAGTAGTAGTAGTAGTAGTAGTAGTAGTAGTAGTAGTAGTAGTAGTAGTAGTAGTAGTAGTAGTAGTAGTAGTAGTAGTAGTAGTAGTAGTAGTAGTAGTAGTAGTAGTAGTAGTAGTAGTAGTAGTAGTAGTAGTAGTAGTAGTAGTAGTAGTAGTAGTAGTAGTAGTAGTAGTAGTAGTAGTAGTAGTAGTAGTAGTAGTAGTAGTAGTAGTAGTAGTAGTAGTAGTAGGTGGGTTGGTGTTCTTGTTGTTGTTGAAGAGGAGGAGGAGGAGGAGAAGGAAGAGAAGCAGGGGGAGAAAGACGGGGAAGATGTTATAAACCGCTAAAATCCACGACGTGACAACGTGCTTAGCACTTGTTCTTATAATAATTAATTACTATTAGCTGGTCGGGCTTACCTAGTTGTCAACGGCGGTTCACAGTGCGCACGCTTGCAGCTAATGTGCAATTTGGCCGGCGTGGTTTGAATCCTGACTTCTAGTTTTGCTTTGGAGTCAATTGTTAATCTTCACAGATTAGTAATGATCCCCGCAAGCAGTCACAGTCAGCTGAAGCCTTCAAAATAGCCTCTTCAAATCTCGTCATTAGTCAACATCTGTCACACCGAACCATTCTGTGTAGCCTTTCAGCATCAGAAGGCCATTTTCCAGTAATTATTTCTTTGAACGCAGTAAGCATGAACGGTTTGCTTTGGGTCCTGGCTATACAAGACTACATCATTATCATCATCGTTATCATCATCGTCGTCATCCTCCCCATCATTATTATCATCATCATCATCATCATCATCATCATCATTATCATCATCATCATCATCATCATCATCATCATCATCATCATCATCATCATTATCATCATCATCATCATCATCATCATCATCATCATCATCATCATCATCATCATCGTCTTCGTCGTCGTCGTCTTGAGCATGGACGGTTTATGTGGAGTCCTGCCTATCCAAGACTACATTTTCCTCATCCTCATCCTCTTCATCATCATCATCATCATCATCATCATCACCATCATCATCATCATCATCATCATCATCATCATCATCATCATCATCATCGCAGCTATATTGTTTGTCTTTGAACAAAACGCAGTTCCGATCCTTATGCTTAGTTGTTCCTTTTTTTAGCCTATAAGAAACACCTTGAGCTGAATATGCGGTGGACAAGAACAGTGGTATTATACTATGGAACTGTTGTTTCCGTTGTCGTTTGGCGGTGCTCCTCACACATTGCCATGCTGTCACTGGAAAGGCAAAACAATATTTTGAAAATGCTTCGTGTATTGAAGCATAAATGCGGTTAATAATTAAAACAGAAAGAACTGTGCCTTGCTGGGGAACTCATTTTTTAATTCGTTTTTTTGAGTTTAATCATTCTAATGAAACGAATTGTTTGAATACAGCACTTACCAGCGCAGTTCGCTGGTCGAGGCGCCCAAGCGCCAACTTTCACTACTGGGGGGTTCCGGGACAGCTCCGTTGTTAGAGCGACAATCCCGTGTATGAGAAGTTGGTAGGCCTTATCTCCCGTTGTCCTCTGTGGCGCTGCGCTGTGGTTGTCCTAGTTTCGTATAGGAAGCAACCCGAGTTTCCTCCTCTTTGGATAACAATTAATATGTTCCAAAATGCAAATCCTAGACTTAGGCAGAGTGTCCCAGCCACGACTTCCGCGCAAGCTGTCCACGTTGTGATCGTTCTTTGGTATTGGTCGATCAAGGGATATTCAGTATAATTTTGTCGTTGCGCTGAGATGAGCATAGTTTTGACGTCCTCTGCCTGTCTCTTGGTTACTGTATGCTAATGAGCCATTGCGAGTCGTCATACTCATAGCTCAGGAATGTCGCCAGGGAAGCAAAAAATATAAAAACTGTCCTCGAAGACAGATAGGAGAAAAGAGGACAAAAGAGGACGGGGCCCGAAAACATTCGGGAGAAAAAAAAAAGGAAGAACAGCGAATAGGTGAAAAATAAAGAAAATTCGGTATAAAATTAAGATGTTTTTGTTTTAGTGGAGAAAGACCTTGCATAGGTGCAATGACGAGCTGGTATTTGTCACGAGTTTAGCAGAAAGGGAAAAGGAAAATTATAATCCTCGTAAATACCGCCGTGCATGTCATCTTCAAAGTTTCCTTCTCTTCTTCATTCTTCTCCAACTTCTCATCCTCTTTTTGCAGATCTTTGGTCCTATTTCTCTCTGTCTCCTCTTTTTCCCCCTTTTGGCGTCTGTTCCTTTCCCAAACTCATCCTCATCGTCGTTTTGCAAACATCGGAACTCAGGTAATCTTTTATTTTTCTTCTTCTCTTCTTCATCGTCTTCCATCGTCCTTCGACGGTAATTGAAGATTTTTTTTTACTCAAATGCATAGCAATGTACTCACCAAAAAAAAATGTTCAGATTTTTGCAAATCTGTGCGAGATAGAGTTGTAAACAGTCCAAAAGTTATATTGAAAAAAAATGTGCGTCTGTCTGTACGCCGTCTACCGGTGCAGGAACTTTAAAGTGGCTAATTACACAGAATCTATTTCAACTATCACAACCAAACTTGGTAAGATGATGTATTTCACAAAATCTCACTTTTTTTCTACTTTATTAATATTGAACTTATGATTCTTTGATGCATGATAGATGTCAATGAGACACACATACTATTTAAATTTTGGTCAACTTCACTCCAAGGTCAAGGTCACTGGAGCTGTCCAGAGTCGATTAGTATAGTCAGAAGTAACCTGGACCCTAAACTATGAGAGATATAAGTCCAATCTTATTGTATTTAGAGATGAAGTTATCTTTTTTCATACATGTTCCGTTTTTCCATTGGTCTTGAAGGTCAAGGTCATTTTAGGCCTTGCAAAAACATACACAAAATAGATCATCGTACAGTGGAATGGCTCTTTATTTAACCTTGAAAGCAACAACGTTTGGTTATTTGACCAGACATGCATGAGATGTGACATAAGAGTCAAGGTCATGCCAGGGTGACTGATTTTTTTAAAAAATAATACAACTTTTGCTGTAGTTCATTTGATAGTACATGAGTGTATTTTACTTAGGTCAAGGTCATCTCAAGGCCAAGAGCATAGAAAGATCAAATTCGGTATTACTTGCATTTTAATGCCACCGTTTCATTTAGTTTTTTCTGGGCACTTATTTTCATGTTAAATATTGCGAGTTCTATACGGAGCATGTGAGTCATATGGGCTTTGCCCTTCTAGTTTTTTTAATTTTTAAATAAAATAAATCCTTTAGCTCTGTTGATTCCAGAGTCCGCAATCCTTCCACATTTTTCTGAAATGCAGCTGTTGCTCTCGCTCGTCTTTAAAGGTTGAGCCCTCAACCGCTGCGCCCTTTTCAATTGAGCTTGCTAGTGTTTGCGCTGTTGTTTACACTGCTAAGTGCACTATTTAAGTACGAGACACAGTCCTTCAATGCTTGTCCACCTGGAGGTTCAAAGTTTGAAGTTCCGTATTTAAATTGAAAGGTCAATGCCACTGCATGTAATCTAGAAACTTGCAAGCGCGTCGATGCCCTTCCGAGAAATAAGGAATCGAACTAAGGAATCTAGGGAGTCAAATATGAAGTGATGATTAATGAAGGTTGCTGAAACGATTCTGATCCGTATTTTTTTTTATAGCTTTAGGTTTTGAGGAAATTGAATGCATCTAGAAAATAAACATGAATAGATATATTATCTTTAGTTTAAAAAGAGGTGGAAACCAAGAGGTTGAGGGAGGAGGGTAAGTGAGGGGAGGGGTAAAAAAAAACAACTAAGCAGCGAGGAGAAAGGACGAAGGTGATAAATTGCACAACAACATAGCATTAGTGTCTTTCAATGACGTAAACTAAAAACAAGTTGACAGTCAAAAACAAACACGGTTTCCTGCCAAGCAACAAGAGGACTGAACTCGTGCCCTTGCAGGCTGACACGGGTGATGTCCCCTGACCTTTTTCCCCGACATTAGTTGCCTCCCTTTCGCTTTGAAGACCACGCATGACTCACTCCTACCAGGAAGCAGACGATGTTGCGCACTCAAGAATAGGAGACCTGAAGAGTATGAGCCAGTCGCTCTGGATGACGGACGTCTTGTTTCTGTAAGGCGACACAAAAGTAGTCAACCTGCTACTAGATCCAGACACCAGAGGCTTGCTGAGTCTGCGCAAAACGCCCTGGTTGACGGATGTCTGTTCGGCAGGGTAGTGAGATAACAAGGGAAACAACTTGTAACTGTTCCTACAGATCCAGAGACTGGCTGAGTCGGCGCTAGACGGACTTGAGTTTGTGTAGGGTGACACCAAAGTAGACAATCCGTTTCCATAGACTAAGAGACCTGATGAGCGTGCGCCGTAAGGTGTAAGCTTGTTACCGGAATTACACAGTATATAGAGAACATTTTCGCTTGTAAGAACGCGTGCCTTTTAACTATCAGCCTGGGTTGGTACTTGGTCAGATGGCCCACTTTGTGTTCTTGCAAATGAGCCAACAATTATCCCACCTTTTGTTCCCTTTGTTTCCCCCAAATGTATTAATAACTTTTTAATCTTACATCAACCAGGGTGCGAAAAAAATTAAAATTAAATTAAAAGAAAGATTATTATCCCACTTAGTAAGTAACAATGATGGTGATGAAGACGATAACGATGTACACTTATTCAGTAACAATGGCGATGATGATGATGATGATGATGATGATGATGATGATGATGATGATGATGATGATGATGATGATGATGATGATGATGATGATGATGATGATGATGTCCACTTCTAGCGCGCAGTTATCCCATTTTGAAGCATGCTTACTTATTTAGATTTTTAGGTCCTGCGGACTTTTTCGAATCATTGTCGTGAAGCATGCTCGTCGCGCATTATGAAAATATTGTATTTGTTTAATATTTTTAATATAGCGCTTTTCCAGCTCAAGAACTGCTCAAGGTGCTGGCTGATACAAGATCTAACTAAAGCCGCCCGAGGCGCCCACTTGCAGCCTTTGGGCGCATAGTCTGACGCCCAGACAACTGAGTACACTCTGGGCGCCCGGGCACTGGGGAGAATGGACCTAGTATTTGCTGTGTAGCCGGCACTCATCCGTCTAGGAAATGAGCGTCAGGATCTTTAATATCCGGTACGTCCGTGCTATGGAATACGTGCGAGCACAGACTAAACATCGGTTTATAATCTCATCCCAAACAGTTGAATAATTTTAAATTACTAAGTAGGTACAATTATGCAGTCAATTTGAAGTTTAAAAAAATAAAAATCGGATTTCCTTTCCGTCTTCTAATAGCGATCTCCATGCCTTTACACCACATATGTAAGTGATAGAGGTGTTTGTTGTGTGTAAGTAAGTGTGGGTGAAAACAAGTGAGCCTGTATGTTAATCAAAATCCACACGCTTGGAGCCTGATTGGTGATTTGGGGAAAAGCGGGTGTATACCATCCATTATTATTATTATTATTATTATTATTATTATTATTATTATTATTATTATTATATTATTATTATTATTATTATTATTATTATTATTATTATTATTATTATTATTATTATTATTATTATTATTATTAATGCATAGATGCCTGTACACCTGCTCCATATTTCTTATCGATGAATCAGTAAAAAGGATTTGTTTCGTTTCGGATGTCCTTTACAACTCGGAGGACTTTTACAGGTGCTGTCAGAAGTCAGGAATGAACCCAGGCCGCTGCAAACTCGCACCGCCCATGGGAATGCATTTTTACATACCATGTTTAGCATTTTTACATACCATGTTTAGCATTCTATTTCTACCCCTTTAAGTGTGAAATAATATTTAATTGTTTCTTATGACATCTTTGCACTAGTGATCCAGGATGCACAATGTTTGTTTGTTTGTTTGTAATTTAACTATTTATTATGACATCCTTGCATTATTTACCCATGATGCATTATATTTATTTTAACCGAATTAATAATAATAATAATAATAATAATAATAATAATAATAATAATAATAATAATAATAATAATAATAATAATAATATTTTTTTTCATTATTATTATTTTTGTTAATAATAATAATAATAATAATAATAATAATAATAATAATTATAATAATATTATTATTATTATTATTATTATTATTATTATTATTATTATTATTATTATTTTATTTTTTTTTTCATTATTATTATTTTTGTTATTATTATTGTTGTTATTATTATTATTATTATTATTATTATTATTATTATTATTATTATTTAATTATTATTATTCCTGATTACAGCTCCTCCCTAACTGACCTTAGCTGAGCAGTTGAACATCCCGTTGTCTAGCTCTGACACTTTTTATAGATGTGCCCCTGTTTGCGGCGGTTAGTTTTTAACGGCTTTCCTCCCTTGACATTTGCTTTGGAGTGCTTTTTACCTCCATTGTCTGTGACTTCAGACGGCTGTTTGGTGCGCCGCTATGACACAGTATAATCATAACACCGCACATCAACTCAATCCTTGACGTGTTCGGTTGGGAAGATGCGGGTGGAGATGGAGAGGATGGGTGGGGAGGGCAGAAGCAGCTTGTTTGTTTGTTTGTTGGTTAGATTTATGTCCCCGGACACATAGGCATAATAGGGGAGCAGAAGCAGCAGATATTCTGGTCTATTTTATTTCTGACAGTTGCTGTTTTTAGTAATTAAACAATGCATTATCACGGTCATATACTATTGCCAGATTATAGTGCGAACTCTACAAGTACCTTATATTCTGTCCGGCCGTTCTTGTTCTAAGCCTTTAACAAGAACATAATTATTATGATTCACCGCTATTTTCATATGCCTTCGTCTTTTTATTGCGTTGACTTTTCAGCTGTAGCTTAGGACCATGTGTTTTGTCAGCTCAGCGAAACGTCTCTCTCGTTTCTGTTGTATTGTGTCAGGTTGTGTTGAATTTATTGACGTGTGTCGGCAAGTAGGTTTTAATAACGTTGTTTGAGTTTTGAGTTGGTTAATAAAGGATTGATGTAATTGGAGTATTCGACTTTGCTGAGACATGCACCCTACATTGTAGCCTATGCTTGATAGATCACAGACTAAGTTAATATATAGGATTTGGGAGAAAAAACAGCAACAACAGTTCGTTAAAATGTAAAGTAGTGCATATATAGTAAAATTGAGGATATGGATGGAAGATAGAAGAGCGAGAATATATAATTTCTGTCCTACCCTTCCCTATCCTATCCCGTAACTCAAAAGTCGTTTAACCAGCGTACTCCATCTTTCTTCCTCAGCAGCCCTCATGGCTTCGTTCAGTGTCAAGCCAGTCCATTCTCGAGTATTGTCTTCCCGCCTCTTTTTCTGTCTCCTTTTTTCTGCCTCCTTGCAGCGTGCCTTGCAGGATGGTCTTTGCAAAGGCCTGATGCTCTAGTGACGTGGCCATATCATCGGAGTTTCCGTTTCTTCACCACTGTGAGCATGTCATCGTGTTGTCCAATGGCTTGTGTGATGGTCTGTCGGACTGTAGTTGGTGATCTGCTGGGTATAGGAAATGTCCAAATGTCTTCTGGAGCACCTCGTTTCCATGCTTTGTATTCTTCGTTGTAGGTCTGCTGTGAGAGTCCATGTTTCGAACAAGTAAAGGAAGATGGAGATAAAATAAGATAACAATTTTATTTAACAAGGGTAAATTTGTAAAAACTGTGTGTACATCTTACCCTTGTGGCTTGAATAATAATAATATTATTAGTATCTATATATATAAATTGCTTAGCCGGAAGTCCTTCTTCGCCACTACTATAAAGTTTGTCCGGTATGGACGCTGATCTGGCCAGGTGCTGGCCGCTGGGAATCGGCCTGCTGTGTGCTCAAAACCAGCGAAATCGTTATAGACGACATTTCCTTACCGAATGTTTAACCGTTTCTGAGATAAATAAATAAACAAAATGTCCAAAAACTGCTATTGCCTCTTTCCGCGCGCTTCCATTAAAAATCAAATTGAGGTTTCAGCATGGTTTCCCATATAGACCAAAAAATTGATTCTTTCTGTACGAAGCATTGATAGCTTAGTTGGTAACACTATCGCCTACCGTTTAGGGCGACCCAAGTTCGATTCCGACGCGGGCCATATTTTTTTTTAATGTTTTTTTTTCCCACTACAATATGGATATTTTTCTTTTTAATTTAGGCTTTTTACCATTATTATTATTATTATTATTATTATTATTATTATTATTATTATTATGATTATTATTATTATTATTATTATTATTATTATTATTATTATTATTATTATTTATAATATTATATCTTATATCAAATTTTCTTTTAAAACCTTGGTGTTTATGATTTCTATTTGTATTATTCTATATTCAATATTATAATTATAATTATTATTATTATTATTATTATTATTATTATTATTATTATTATTATTATTATTATTATTATTATTATCAAGGATCGGGATGGGGTGGTACGTGTAGGTAAAAGGGGGCTACGGGTAGGTTTAAAGGGGCATGGGTAGGCATAACGGGGATACGGGTATATATAAGGGGGTATGGTGATGGTCGATTCCTTTCATCCATACCTGCGAAACGATAAACGGGGAAGTATCAAGGAGGGTACAGGTAGGTTACAAGGGGGGTACGAAAGGTATCAAGGGGTTATGGAGAGGTATCAAGTGGGTTCGGGGAGGTATTAAGGGGGTATGATGAGGCATCATGTGGGGGGGGGACGGGGAGATATCGGAGGGGGGGGTATGGTGAGGTATCAAGGGGGATATGGGGAGGTATCATCGTTCAAATGAAACTCGCAGACAACAGTTGTCTCTCTGTCTACATTTTAAACAGCAACCTGTGTACCCTGGCTTGCCAGGGTACAAAAACCACTTGTAACAAAATAACTTTATAACAATAACATCATAATCTAACAATATCATGAAGATCTGTGCACACATGAACATACGCGCGAACTCTCTCTCTCACACACACACAAACATATACACACACACGCACACCACACATTTATTTAAAACAATATAACGAATGTTCTCTAATTAAGTACCTAATTAATTAATTGTTGATGTGTTGTAAAAGATATATTCTAAAAAATGTGTATTTAGTGATTGCACTTCAGTGCACTTCTGTCAAGTTATTCAATAAAGTAGAACCTGAACATAACACATCAATTCTTGGAGATGAAATATTTATTTTGTTAGAAAATCTGGCAGTTTTTCTATTTTAAAAAAAAGAAGGAAGATGAGTGGGTGCATTACCAGAAAGGATTTGGTGCATGAAAATCCCTTTATTACATTTTAATCTGTTGGCAAGAAATAGTATGTTGATCTGTTCATGATCATTCGGAGAAATTTTGTTTTTAAGAATAGCCGTTTTAATTACACGTTCATGAGTTTTAACTAAAGGCTTCATGGGTTTCCCCTAGCATTATCCCAAATAGTTGAAGAAAAATCAATAAATGGCTGAATATGTCTCGGATAAAATAGTTTACGAGAAATGCAAATTTAAGAAATGTTTAACCCTAGATAATTGATAAGTTCTTCTAGAAATAGTTTTACTAATATTTAAAACATGTTGCATCCAAGACAGATTAGTATCTAAAATCACGCCAAGAAGTTTATGACATTGAACTTCTTTAACTATGTTGTTGCAAGGTTTTAAAGGAGGGAGTTTCATAGAAGAACTTTGCCTTTTTTGTCTCGTTGTAATTATCATGGATTTAGTTTTGTCTGGATTAAGTGTCATGTGATTAAATTCAGTCCATTCCTGTAGTTCATTTGCCTCTGTTTGCAAAAATGACAAGGGAGCGCAGCAGCAACCTTACCTTGGAGTGTAGACTGATGGTCCTGTCTTTCTGAATGGGCTTCAACTTTGTCAGGGCAGCAGTGGTTCGTGCTATCATGGAGAGGACTTCTTGTCGGGACCCATTGTCTGATACAATTGTTCCTAAATATTTGAAGCTGTGCACCAAGTTGAGGGATTTGCCTTGGACTTTGATGTCCGAATAATTATGGTTTTAAAATGGAGTTTTGCTATTTATCTGATTGTTTTTTCTGGGTTCATTCCTCTCTTATCATAATATTTACGTGTTCATTTTTCTTTAAAAAAAAGTTTGTTTTTAGTTGTTTTTTATAAGAATTTCTGTATTGTGCAATGTTTTTGGTTATGACTTATAATAGTTTTTTTTTAATTATGTTTTTACTTGCCCAATGTACTTTTTAATACGTGGTACGAGTCAAATGTTTTGTTTTTTTAATGTAACGCGCTTGGAGCTTCTTGCGAGGGACAAGCTTGAATTTATAAAAGAACTAAATTATTAGTTCCAGAGCCGTAAAGCTCCGAAACTATTGTTTATGGCTCTGGGTGTCCGGCTTCCGTATGTCCGTCCGGCCGGCACCCGAAAGTGAGATTTGCGCACTTTTCTCTAAACTAATGAACGGATTTCTGTTTAAACTTGGAATTTAGTTAGGTAATAATGAACCCTACCAGATAACAAAAAATTATGCATGTTGGATGACGTCATCATGTTGATTTCATTATTTGTTGTGATTTTTGTTTTTCTAATCTTATTTGCTCCCAAACTACTGAAGGGATTTAATTCATGTTTCCCATGTACTTAGGTATTTATTATATGTGCCAAGGTAAAATGCAACGTATGCAAATCGAGTGACGTAATCATAGTGAGGTAATTTTAAAAAAAAAAGGTTTTTAACTTCGTTTATAATTAGAGTGTACATATGCCTTGCTGTTATTATTATTATTATTATTATTATTATTATTATTATTA
Organism: Oncomelania hupensis; assembly: GCA_036898135.1. Taxonomy (NCBI): domain Eukaryota; kingdom Metazoa; phylum Mollusca; class Gastropoda; order Littorinimorpha; family Pomatiopsidae; genus Oncomelania; species Oncomelania hupensis. The sequence continues at coordinate 23,333,998 of CM072518.1, forward strand.
TTATTATTATTATTATTATTATTATTATTATTATTATTATTATTATTATTAATTTATTATTTCATTAATTAAATAATTTTGAGAAAAGTACTTTTGTTTATCTTTGAAAAATGATTGACGGAGGTTTGAAAACTATTTGGAAGCAAGGGCCGTTAGCGTAGAAGATGGAATAAACAGCGTGGATTAGTACTGGTTGTTCGGATGCTGTTGATTCCCGTGTCAACAATTTGTGAACCCTTTGGAGCATATTTGCTGTGGGAGTTTCAGTTGCTGCAGAAACCTTCTGATTCCCCTTCCTATGTCTCCCTCCTTCCTTCAACACACCCACAGACATGCGCGCGTACGCGTACGCGCACACATCTCTCACTCATCCCCTTTCTCCCACCATACACAGACATACTCACACACACACACACACACCTACACATTTTTGTAGAAACGACGTTCTGATGACTGTTGTGAAAAAAAAACAGTGATTATTTTGACACACTTTCCATTTCTTTGACATTATTTTGACATTTTCTAATTTTTGAAGCTATCCCTAACCCTTACCCTAACCCAAACCCTAACCCTTTCCCTTAACGTAACCCTAAGCCTAACACAGCCCTAACCCTAACGGAACACTATTTTGACGTCAAAGTAAAGGGGCCGTCAAAAGAAAGTACGTAGAATTTCAAGTGTATGTCAGAGTAACGTCGTTTCTACCTGCCCACACACACACACACACACACACACACACACACACATACTGGGATAGCATACCATGTCAGGACTTTGTGTTTACACCATCCACCTCAGGACTCGATGAAAATAGTACTGTATAATATTGTTCTGCGTTTAATTTTACATTTTGGATAGTCTTAAACTATTTTCAGATCATGGAGATGCTCAAATGGTTATAATTAACAAATATTAATACCTTGTTATTTACCATACCATGTGAGGACTCCTTCCAAGGACCTTTATACACATAGTTAATGTCTTAAGTCCAAGCAAGGACCTACTTACACATATTACATTTCTAAGTCCAAGCAAGGACCCAGTTACACATATTACATATCTGAGTCCAAGAAAGGACCCAGATACACATACTCCATGTTTGGAGCCAAGTCAGGACCCAGTTACTCTCCGGCTCCATTCATATTTGAACCCAAGTAAGGTTCTTAGGTCATACACATAGCACATATTTTGGCTATTCCATGTGTTTGCTTGTGTAGCCCAGTTGGTCATTATCTCTTACTCTCTCTGTCTTGCTCTCTCTCTCTGTATATCTCTCTCACTCCCTATCTTATCCTGTCCCGTAACCCGGAGGTCGTAGGGGCACCACAGATGATCGTTTAACCAGCATACTCCATCTTTCTCTGTCCTCAGCAGCCCTCATGGCTTTGCTCAGTGTCAAACCAGTCCATTCTCGAATGTTGTCCTCCCACCTCTTTTTCGGTCTCCCTCTTCTTCTACCTCCTTGCACTGTGCCTTGCAGAATGGTATTTGCTAGGCCTGATCATCTGGTGACATGGCCATACCATCTGAGTTTCCGTTTCTTCACCACTGTGAGCAGGTCATCGTGTTGTCCAATGGCTTGTGTGATGGTCTGTCGGACTTCGTCGTTGGTGATGTGTTGGGTATAGGAAATGCCCAGAAGTCTTCTGTAGCACCTCATCTCCATGCTTTGTATTCTTCGTTGGAGATCTGCTGTGAGGGTCCATGCTTCGCAAGCATATAGGAAGATGGAGATGACAAGGGAGCGCAGCAGTCTTACTTAGGAATGTAGGCTGAGGGTCCTGTCTTTCCAAATGGGCTTCAACCTTGTTAGGGCAGCAGTTGTTTGTACAATCCTTGAGAGGACTTCCTGTCTGGACCCATTGTCTGACACAATGTCTCCCAAATATTTGAAGCTTTGCACTGTGTTGAGGGATTGGCCTTGGACTTTGATGTCCGTGTTGATGCCATTGGTGTTGTTGGTCATCATTTTGGTCTTCTCTGCACTTATTTCCATTCCATAAGCTCTGGAGGTGGTGTCAAGCCTCTGTACCAGCTGTTCAAGTTCTTGTTTCTCTCCGGCCAATCCATCAATGTCAACCGCAAAACAAAGATTGGAGATTGCTCTACCCCCTATGCTGACTGTGCCTTCGTGATCTGCAAGAGCATCTGACATGATGCGCTCTAGGAAGACGTTGAAGAGTGTTGGAGAGAGTAGGCATCCTTGACGCACACCGATGGTTGCTCTGAACCAGTTCCCGATGACGCTGTTATGGAGGACCGCACTGGTAGCCTTGTCATACAGGTTTTTGATGACTTCAATAATTTTAGGGCTGATGTTGTACACTTTCATTGTTGCCCATAGAGCTGCATGCCAGACTCGGTCAAATGCCTTCTTGAAGTCTAAGAACACATGATATAGATGTTATTGGTGCTGTAGGTATTTCTCACAGATTATTCTGAGGTTGAAAATCTGTTCATTGGTACTTCGCCCTGCCCTGAATCCTGCTTGTTCTTCAGCTATGATTTGTTCAGCTTGGGGTTTCAACCTGTTGAGTATTATTTTCAGGAGGACCTTGCTGCAATGGCTGATGAGGCTGATGGTGCGGTAATTTTCACACTCCTGAAGGTTACCTTTTTTGGGAAGAGTGATGACAAGCGACTGGGTCCATGGTGTAGGCCACTCCCCACTCTGCCAGATCTTGTTACAGATAATGGTGAGGGCATCAATCATCGCTTCTCCTCCTGCTTGTTGCAATTCCGCGGGTATGTTGTCCACTCCCGCTGACTTCCCTTTCTTCAGCGATTGCACTGCTGCCTCAACTTCTTCCCGGAGAATTGGGAGGATGTTTTCTTCCTCTCTGTTCTTGGGACATGCTAGAACTGATGGGTCTCCATTTGGTGTATGGTTGTAAAGGTCAGAGCAGTACTCTGTCCATCTGTCGAAGACTTCTTGTTCTTCTGTAAGGCATATGCCAGACTTGCTTTGGATCGTGGAGACTTTGGGCTGTTTAACACTTGTCAGCCGCCTCACAGTCTGGTAAGCCTTCTTGCTGTTATTCTTGTTCAGACTGTTCTCTATTTCCTGGCATTGATCTTCTATCCAGTTCTCCTTTGCTGTGCGCATGCCTTTTCGGATGTCATTGTTGATTTTTTGGTAGACATCAGCTCCTTGTGATGTGTTCTTTTTCTTTTTTTTTATCTCTCTTCGTTTATCACACAGATCCAAAAGTTCAGGTGTGATCCACGGCTTCTTCTTTGGTCGGTGTTTGCCAAGGATCTCAGTGGCGACATCTGTCACAGCTGAGTTGAAGGTGGTGGTCATGGTGTTGAAATCTACTTCACCAGCCCCCAAAATGAGCAGTGGTGCAAATTTCCCTCCAATTGTGGCCTGATAAAGTTCTGCCACCTCCGGGTCTTGCAGTTTGTCCAGGTCGAACTTTAGTCTAGTGCACTTTGCTGTATTTACTCTCTTCAAGTGGAGCCGGAAAGACGTCATCACGAGATCGTGGTCACTTCCGATGTCTGCTCCGGGAAAAGTGCGTGTCCTGCCAATGTTGATGCTTGATCTGAAGCGTTTCTTGACCATGATGTAGTCGATCTGGTTGTGATGCTCCCTACCGGGACTGTGCCATGTCCATCGTCTTGAGTTTTTTTGAGACCAAGCGTGTTTGCCAGTACCAGATTGTTTTATCTGGCAAACTCCAACAGTCTCAGACCCCTGTCATTTGTCTCGTTGTTGCAGTGGGGTTCACATGTGTCTCCCCAGTGGTGGTGCGCATCTTGGCCAACCTTGGCACTCCAGTCGCCTTGCACTATGACAATGTCCTTCTTCAGCACTTGGTCAAGTACCACCTGTAGATTTTCATAAAAATCCTCCACTTCGCTGTCATCATAGTCTGATGTTGGGGCATAGGCCTGGATGATGGTGATGTTAAAAGGGGCTGCTCTCAGACGGATGGTAATGTCTACTGGAGACTGGGCGGCAACCCATGACAGTGGCTAGAATGTTCTTGTGGACCAAGAATCCAACGCCATGTTCGTGCCTGTCATCTCTACCGCTGAAATAGAGCTTGTGGCCTTTGTCGGTCGTTGTTTCACCTAGGCCTTTACAGCGCAGTTCGCTGATACCTAGAACGTTCCATCGATAGTGGTCCAGCTCGTGGGCCAGTTCTTCTAATTTTCCTTCCGCAGTTAGGGTCCTGACATTCCAGGTACCTATGACGATGTTGTTTCTCGTGCGGATCTTGCTAGTTTGTCCATCAGTAGCATACTTATCACCTCCGTCCTGGTGGCCAACGGAAGGCGCGGTCCTTGTGCCGGGCGACGACCGATCCGGTATGGAATTAGTGGATAGCTTGATCATGTAGTGTGTCTTGGGCAAAAAAGGCCTGGCGGTGCCCAATCCTCTCCAGGCTGTTAGCCACAGCCGAAATCCACTAATACAGTGTGGCTTATTTTCGGCCATCACGTCGGTCATCTGAAATAGATGCATAAATATTAGTTGCAAAGGTTTTCTAAAAGTTGCACAATAATACTAGTATAACCATTATCATTGAAAGTAATTGTCAGCCTCAAGTGTAACGGAGCCATTTAATTTCTCGAGCTCAATGAGACTTGAGAGTCCTGTTATAACACTAACCGATACCCCCACACACCTCTTCCTCCCCTAACCCCTTCACCCCTAGATGTATGTGTATATGGACGTGACCCTTACACAACTATCAGTTCCTGTTCCCACTACTGGGGAAGCTAAACTGATGATATGTTTGTTCAGAGTACTACATGTAGGTGCCGGACAATACCGCGAGCGACCCTACCGCGAGGACGTTACCGCGAGGGACATTCCCGCATCTGACTACCGTGAGGAAGTTACTGCGAGGGACACTACCGCGAGCGACACTATCGCGCGCGACACTTACGCGAGCGACTCTACCGGGAGGGATACTACCGTGTGTGCGAAACTACTTCGAAGAGACGTTACCCCGAGCGACATGACCCTACCGCGAGCGCGACCCTACCACGAATGCGACACTACTGCGAAGGGACGTTACCGCCAGCGACACTATCCTACCGCGAGCGCGACACTACCGCGAATGCGACACTACTGCCAGGCCTTTAATTTTCATGCTCCCACTATAATGACTATTCTAAACGGATTATATATGTGTTCAGTGTACTGGGTTTGGGATACTACCGCAAGCGACTCTGCTGCGAGGGACACTACCACGAGGATTTCACTGTGAGGGACACGAGCGGCTCTGCTGCTAGGGACTCTACCGTAAGGACGTTACCGCGAGGGACACTATTGCGAGTGACACTACCGTGAGTGCGACACTACCACGAAGGGACAACTACCCTACCGTGAGCGAAAGACAGAGTATCGCAAGACACTTGCAAGTGTAGATAGCCTTGACCCTGACACAAACATCAGTTACTGCTCCTCACTATTAGGTATGCTAAATAGATATGAGTGTTCAGAGCACTGAGTGTCGGATACTACAGCGAGCGACAATACCGCGAGGACGTTACCGCGAGCGACTCTACCACAAGGTACACAACAGTGAGCGTACACTACCGCGAAGGAATTTACCGCGAGCAACACTACCACACACAAAGCGGGGACCCATCAGTTCTAGCATGTCCCGAGAACAGAGAAGAAGAAGAAATCATCCCAGTTCTCAGAGAAGTTGAGGCATCAGTGCAATCGCTGAAGAAATGGAAGTTAGCGGGAGTGAACAACATACCCGCGGAACTGCTTCAAGCAGGAGGAGAAGCGATTATTGACGCCCTCATCATTATCTGTAACAAGATCTGGCAGAGTGGGAAGTGGCCTACACTATTCACCCAGTCGCTTGTCATCACTCTTCCAAAAAAGGTGTGTGAAAATTACCGCACCATCAGCCATCCCAGCAAGGTCCTCCTAAAAATAATACTTAACAGATTGAAACCCCAAGCTGAACAAATCATAGCTGAAGAACAAGCAGGATTCAGGGCGGGACGAAGTACCACTGAACAGATTTTCAACCTCAGAATAATCTGCGAGAAATGTCTACAGCACCAATAACATCTGTATCATGTGTTCGTGGACTTCAAGAAGGCGTTTGACCGAGTCTAGCATGCAGCTCTGTGAGCAGCCATGAGAGTGTACAACATCAGCCCTAAAATAATTGAGGTCATGAAAAGACTGTATGACAAGGCTACCAGTGCAGTCCTCCATAACAGCGCCATCGGGAACTGGTTCAGAACAACAATCGGTGGGTCTGCGTCAAGGATGCCTACACTCTCCAACACTCAACATTTTCCTAGAGCGCATCATGTCAGATGCCCCTGCAGATCACGAAGACACAGTCAGCATCCGGGGGTAGAGCAATCTCCAACCTCCGTTTTGCGGATGACGTGATGGATTTGGCTGGAGAGGAACAAGAACTTGAATAGCTGGTACAGAGGCATGACACCGCCTCCCGAGCCTCTGAAATCAAAATAAGTGCAGAGAAGACCAAAATGATGACCAACAACACCAATGGCATCAACACGGACATCAAAGTCCAAGGCCAATCCCTCAGCACAGTGTATAGCTATAGTATGAGACAATGGGTCCCGACAGGAAGTCCTCTCCAGGATCGTACAAAAAACTGCTGCTCTGGCAAGGTTGAAGCCCATTTTGAAAGACAAGACCATCAGTCTACATTCCAAGGTAAGACTGCTGCGCTCCCTTGTCATCTTTTCATCTTCCTATACGCCTGCGAAACATGGACCCTCACAACAGATCTACAACGAAGAATACAAAGCATGAAGATGAGGTGCTACAGAACACTTCTGGGCATTTCCTATACCCAGCATATCACCAACGACGGAAGTCCGACAGACCATCCATAAACACGATGACCTGCTCACAGTGGTAAAAAAACGGAAACTCCGATGGTATGGCCACGTCACCGAGCATCAGGTCTTGCAAAGACAATCCTGCAAGGCACAGTGCAAGGAGGTAGAAGAAGAGGGAGACCGAAAAAGAGGTGGGAGGACAGCATTCGAGAATGAGTTGGTTTGACAATGAGCAAAACCATCAGAATTGCTGAGGACAGGAAAAGATGGAGTATGCTGGTTAAACGATCATTTGTGGTGCCCCTACGACCTCCGAGTTGCGGGATATGATCGGATAGGATAGGACACTACCGCGAAGAGACGTTACCACTAGACCTTTTATTTGTTATGGGCGAGGGAGTGAATGAAGAGACTCAGAGATTAAGAGAGAGTGATAGGCACCTTAGAGGCATATCATTAGTAACCCTTTTGGCACCAGTGTTTAGAACATTAAGACACAAGAAGTTGGTTTCAACTTACACGGCTGATTAAGACCTGTGACATTATTAGATTCAGTATACTACATGTATATTGAAAATCAAAAGTTTGGTATACACGCGATGTGTTTCGCGGGAATTTAGCTCCAAGTCGAGATCTAAACAAAACTGCACGGTTAGGGAAAAACAGTTTGAAATGTTAGTAGTATAATATTCACATGGTAGAAGAATTTAGGAAGTAAATTATTTCTGGGTCGATTAAAACAAAGAGACATTCAAATCAGCATGCAGAAGTAAGTAGCGAAATACTGAGCGATCTCAAGTCTCATGTACCAGCTTGCACTGCCAATTCTCGTGTTGGCTCTGTTACAAACTGCTTCTTTCACCAGTCTTTTGACTTCGAAGAGGCTCAGACTGGTACTTTTTGTCACTCGCTGCAGAGCCCGTTTCTTCTTCACAATGTGACATAGCGAGCGCTTTCCGTGGTCACAATGTGACGTAATATATAATGTTAGCATTAGTCAAACTGTTCTGATGGGAAAAAAGTGTGCTCTTCGGCTTAAAAAAAAAATAAAAATGAAAGTATGGTATTCCCTTTTTAACTATTTATTTGCGATTTTTTTTAAAAACAAAATTTAACAATTTCAGCTAAATAATCTTTATATTAAAGCATATTTTTTAAATAATCATTTGTTTACAAACAATGTAAGATTTCTGTAAGTAATATATTTTCTCCGTAAACAATTTATTATTTACCTAAACATATTGTTTACGAAAATAAATCATGATGTAGGTCAATAAGGCATTGTTGCTAAATAAAGAATTACTAACCTATTTAATACATTATTTAGCAGTTTGTGTGAAATAATGTCTTAAAAACGTTTCTAAATAATAATTTGTTTACCTATATAATGCATTATTTAACAGAGTTTGCTAAATAATGTATTATTTAGAAGATATTGTTACATTTTTTCCCCAAACGATCCCAAAAAAAGTGTAGGGTTGGGCCAAAACATTATGATCCGTCAGGAAACCGTCAACAATTTTTTTTAATCCCTAATCCATCTATAATCCTTCTATAATCTACATATATACTGTATATATACTTCAGGCCCATTTGAGCTATTCCAGTTCAATGATTATGAAGATAATAATAATAATAATAATAATAATAATAATAATAATAATAATAATAATAATAATAATAATAATAATAATAATAATAAAGATATTTATATAGCGCTTTTTCCCAATAAACAATATCAGTTCAAAGCGCAGTACTCACGCATTCATTCTAAACATGCGGCTTCATACAAAACAAAATCAGACACTTGCTAACGAATATTGAGACGAGGGAGGGAGGGAGGAGGGGAGAGTTAAGGATGGGTGATGGGGAGGATGGTGATGATGATGAATGGAAATTAGAATCGTCGTGGATCCTCACTTTCTGACTTTGCTTCTTGATGAATAAGAACCCTCCTTGAGTATCAGAGAACTACTATTTTCCCCTCATGCACACACACTTTGTAACAATTACATGTATTTAGCAGATTGTATGAAATAATGTATTATTTTTAAATGTTTCTAAATAATTATTAGTTTACCTATATAATGCACTATTTAGCAGAATTTGTTAAATAAGGCATTATTTAACAGATTTAAAAAAAATAAATAACGCATTATTTACATAAACAATTCGTTGTTTAGGGATGAAATAAAATCACATTAAAATCATTATTTGAGATACTTCAAGTTTTTGGACTTTCTTCCAAGTATCAAACTATACATATAAACTAAACTTAGACTAAATTACTTCACATTTGTTTTCAAATGATATCTCAAACTATAAAAATTGAAAAAAACACTATATGTGCAACAAGGAAAATAGCTCATTCAAAATGGCTAGTAGCACATTCAACAAACTACTGGCAACCCAGTAACTAGATATTTACAGCAATTTTGAAAATAGAGAATTAACAAAAGCATAATGAGAATTCGAATGAGAGTATAAACCGAAGTCTAGTCTGTGTGTCGCATACATTCCATCATAACGGACTTCAAAGATCCTGACGCGCATGTCCTAGACGGGTGAGTGCCGGTAACAAGAACACACCCAGCATGCACTTGGTCCTTCTCCCCAATCCCTGGCTGGCCAGGATAGTGCTCAGTTGTCTGGGCTTCAGACCATGCGCCCAAAGGCTGCAGGTGGGCGTCTCGGGCGGTTTGAGTTAGATCCTTATCAGCCAGCGCCTAGAGTCTGGTCAAAAACGGCGAGATAAATGCGCTATAAAAATCCTCAGTAATAATACTAATACTAATAATAATAATAATAATAATAATAATAATAATAATAATAATAATAATAATAATAATAATAATAATAATAATAAGTCGAATTCATAATACGCGAATTGCGACAGACGATAAAGCAATACATCAGTATACCAAATAAGATAAACACATGTGTACATAGTAGTCCATGTGACTCAGGCCAATGAATGTATATTATGCTATACTATTCTACTATTCTACATTCCACTAACTAGCAACTTTCACTACAGCTAACCCCTCAATTCACTACAAAATATCGTTCCTCTTCTGTTGGAAATGCTTTGAAGCTCTCCCCTTTTCCTTTCCCCTCAGAGCTCAGTTAAACCAGATGGATGCTCACAAATTGGCTATCTATCCTACTTCACCGTTGGTTTATCAAGGACTGAGTAGGATGGCCACATTCCAGACCTCAGTGTACCGTAGGTGATGACAGGCTACTAATCCGTCCCGCCCGAAAGGTTGGGACCAGAAAAAGAGGATCTTGTAGTGTGGTGTGGGAACAAATTGGGAAAGTATTTGTAAGCATTGCAAAAACAAACACAAAAAGCCCCAACTAAATCTACAAAATAGTATTTGCAGTCGATTCATATTCAAAATATTCTAAAGTAATGAGGAACCATAAACGATCTGAAAAATAAATGAAATTAATAATAAAACCTTGATACAAAAAATTTATGCTCTACTACATAATGGGTAAATTATTCCTTATTTAACAACAATGCCTTATGCACCTATATCATGGTTTATTTACGTAAACAATATAATGTTTATATAAATAATAAGTTATTTACTGGGAAAATATATTATTTAGATAAATCTTACATTGCTGGTAACCAAATGATTACTTAGAAAATTGGCTTCTAAATAAAGATTACTTAGTTGATAGAGGTGAAAAAATTTTTTTACAAATGGGATTCCATAGGAAAGTGGTATAATGAACATAATATAACCGATCTTTACATCCAAGTCAGGACTCCACCAAATCCTCATCAGAGTGCGTAGGTCCTGTAAAGGTTGGTGTGTATAAAAGTTCAGGTTCTTCCTAGGCGTCTGCATTTGGAAATTCCAAATCATTAACTCAGCACACAGTCTGTTTCTGAGTACCAAAGGTCAAAAAGTACCACACATTTTAGTTTGCAGCTACACTAAAATGCATCAAACGGAATGAACATAAGATAAAAGAATTGTCTGTATGAGTAGCAAACAAACATCAGATCTAGCGCTACCTGGCCACACAGCAGTACAACTGATCAAAGAACGATAGATACAAATATTTATTTATTTAATCGTTCTTATATAGCGCTTTTCCAGCTCAAGAGCTGCTCAAGAGCTGCTCAAGGCGCTGGCCGATACAGGATCTAACTCAAGCCACCCGAGGCACCAACTTGTAGCCTTTGAGCGCATCGTAATAACGTTCCAGACAACTGAGCACAATCCTGGGCAGCCAAGGATGGGGAGAAGGACCTAGGTGCATGCTGGGTGTGTTCTTGTCACCGGCACTCACCCGTCTAGGACATGAGCGTCAGGATCTTTAAAGTCCGTTATGATGGAATGTATGTGACACAGACTAGACCTCGGTTTATACTCTCATCCGAAGGAGTAGGAAACGGGAGTAAAAGGTCTTTCCCAAGGAAACAACACAAGGCCCCGTTTCCATGTGCTTCTCTTGCATTTACTGACATTTGAAACAGTTAGGGAGCATGCAGGCCGACAAATCTTGAAAACGATTATTGAACTTTTTAATTACGACTTTTGTAAACAAAATCATGAAATAAAACAAACTTACCTTGCATCTGGTCAACCATCTTCAAACAACTTTATGTAACTCCTTGGTAAAGGCATAGCAGCCAAATCTCACGTCAAAGGCTTCTGATTGGTCAAAATAAACCAAGCCTTCTGATTGGTTAGGAAGGAGTGTAACATTTTCTAGGTCCTCGTTTGGCCACGAAATTGTGTAAAAGTTTCACACTCCGGATGCGAAAAAAATTATCTTGGCATCCAAGTCAGGACTCCACCAAATCTTCATCAAAGTGCGTAGTTCCCCTCTAGGTAATGAAATATAGGGAAAATGAAGTAAAACCTTCTAAGGACCCGAGTGTAAGTCCTGAGTAAGTTTAAGGTCCTGTAAAGGTTGGTGTGTATATAAGGTCAGGTCCTTACTCGGTTAGCAAAACAAACACACACACACACACACACACACACACACACACACACACACACACACACCCACACCCCACACACACACACATACGCAGAGGCTGTTTGTAATAAATACTCCTTATAAATGCATTTATTATACAAAATGCAAAACATGCGAACTTCGTGAGAGAGTGGTAATAGGCACGGGGCCCTATGCGGGCCTTTGCTAGAATTTATTGTGTCTTAAAAACATTGCGTGGCACTCGATTTATGTTAAGAATATTAGCGTAGCCGTCCATGTTTGACCGTATTTTTTAGAGACAACGTCGACAGTATGTTTATTTCTTTTAATGTCTTTTTCACCGAAATGATAAGACGCTCTCTCTCTCTCTCTCTCTCTCTCTCTCTCTCTCTCTCTCTCTCTCTCTCTCTCTCTCTCTCTCTCTCTCTCTCTCTCTGTCACACACACACACAAAATTAAAAAAAAATAAATAAATAAGAATAAAATAAAAAATATACGTAAATTAATTACCAAAATTAAATTTTAAAAAATATAAATATCAAATAATAAATAATAATAATAATAATAATAATAATAATAATAATAATGATAATGATAATAATAATAATAATAATAATAATAATAATAATAATAATAATAATAATAATAATAATAAATCAATGAATAATAAAATAAATAAATTGAGAAAAAGAACACAAAAACCATTTATAATTATGATTTTAAAAACAAAATCAGTTTGATACAAACTTACCAATTGAAGAATCGGCAAACATTTTCCCAAAACTAATTCAAACATCAAAACTAATATGACCAAGAGATGTTACATTGTGAGGCAGACTATTACGCAATTGTTTGCATTCAAATAAAACTGGTTTCAAAGAAAACATTTCATTACATATAAGTAAAAAAAGTAAAGGTAAAGGTAGTCCCATAGCCTTGTGGCCGTAGGGGAGCGTGATGTTGGAGATCACACTTATCTTGGGCCAGCGTAATGAGGGTGATGCCCAACTCTCTCCCTCGCTGCTTTACCTTCCCCACCCTCAAGAGAGTAGGTACTCAATCACAGTTGAGTCAACTGGGGGCGTTGTTGTTTGTCGCTTCACACCTTAGCGGTCACCCATCCAAGTGCTAACCGCACCGGACGGTGCTTCACTTTCGACACAGTAGCGAGTGCTCCAACCACTGCACTATCCGACATATACATTTAATATTCTTACAATAGTTAGTTCTTATAGAATTTAGATATGTTCTGTAAGCCATCGTCACTACAGTTCTGGGAATTCCATTATAATTCCACGTCGACGGTAGTTTTGATAAATGGATACAGTTTTAAAAATGGCTAGATGTATAATTATGATGGATAGAGATTTTATTTTAAAGTTGGATATAGATAAAAAGGTCAGTTATAATAAAAAGGTAAAGGTAAAGGTAGTCCCATAGCCTTGTGGCCGTAGGGGAGCGTGATGTTGGAGATCACACTTATCTTGGGCCAGCGTAATGAGGGTGATGCCCAACTCTCTCCCTCGCTGCTTTACCTTCCCCACCCTCAAAAGAGTAGGTACTCAATCACAGTTGAGTCAACTGGGGGCGTTGTTGTTTGTCGCTTCACACCTTAGCGGTCACCCATCCAAGTGCTAACCGCACCGGACGGTGCTTCACTTTCGACACAGTAGCGAGTGCTCCAACCACTGCACTATCCGACACTATCCGATAATAACACTGTATTAAAATAAAGGGACTCGTTGTTGATGGTGGTGGTGTTGTCGGGCTTATTTTCTTCTTTTTGGATTAAACGAAAACTCATTTCCGTTATATTGAGTACATCCCAGTCTAGTCTAGTCCAACGATTTTTGGTATTGTGTCAAACAAGACATTTTTGTGACCTTGCAAATCGTAACAGCTATGCAGATTCACTCAGCTACTACTATATCTCTTTAGCATCTCTTTAGCAATATCTATACTGCCTTTTTTACACGAACAAATCAAAGAGGTGGATACATCACAAACATTTTGATATTTATTTATTTATTTATTTATTTATTCGTTTGTATACAGCGCTTTTTTTAGCTCAAGAGCAGCTCAAGGCGCTGGTCGATACAGGATCTAACTTAAGCCGCCCGAGGCGCCCACTTGCCGCCTTTTGGGCGCACTGTCTGACGCTCAGACGACTGAGCACAATCCTGGGCGTTCGGAGATGAGGAGAAGGGACCTAGTGCTTGCTGGTATAGCCGGCATTCCACTGTCTAGGACATGAGCGTCAGGTCTTTAAAGTCCGTGCGATGGAATGCGTGCGTGCACAGACTAGATCTCGGTTTATACTCTCATCTGAAGGATTAGGGGCACAGATTCTAGAAGAAATCCTTTGCTTTGTACTTTATTGATGTATTATTATTTTTAATGTACAGACTGACAACGGGCTTTGAACCCTTGCCTGTACAAGCTGCAATGTTATCGCCTGACATTCGAATACATTGCCTACACCACTGAGCCAACTGCACTCCCCATATCGTTGGTGTGATTGTTTAAAAATGGTTGGGGTACTGGTTAGGGTTAAGGGGGTATTTTTTTTAAAATACACAATGGTATTATTATAGATAAGACCGTCACAACCGATAAAAATGTGTGTGTCGTGGTGGTGCAAAAGAAATTGGTTGGTGTGCGTGTAAAATAATAGTTGAGGTGACCACCGTATTGTTTACAGTGCACAAAACCAGGAAGATCGAGCAAAAACTAGATAAGGGAACACCACTTGGGCCTGACACTGCCAGCTACTGTGCAAGAGCTGATTTATCTCAGGGATTTAAACCTAACAGGAGAAGGAGGGGCCAAAGGGGCGGACGGGAGAGGAGGAGGAGGGGGGAGTTTGGAGTGGGGGTGAGTAGGGGGTAGGGGGTAGGAAGCAGGAGGAACAGTATCGCAATCGCTGAAGAGGCGCACTTGTGACTGTCATTTTGTTTGTGCCGCTTGTTGATTCAGCTCTCAGATTAAACTTAAAGTTAACGGAATAGGAAGACGGTGGGGGATTGTGGTATGACCTGTTGTGGTGGTGGTGGAGGAGTGAGAAAAGGAGGGGATCGAGGGCGATGGTTGGTGGAATATGATAGTGGTGGGGGTGAAAGGCTCCAAGAGGAAGAAGAAAGGGTGGGGCATAGGTGGGGCGTGAAAGGAGAGTGGGAGTAGGAAAAGAGTTTATGTCTGAAACACTGGAGTGATATAACTTTTTTTTGGTAAAAGGCAGGTGAATGTGCTTTGCCGTGCGCTAAGAGTTCCCAACACGCTCCAGAGGCGAACGCTAGCCTCTGACAGCCTCAACTACGCAGTGTGGAGTTACAGTTGTGTATATTTGCAAGGGGGAATGAGAACGACTAAACGTAATTGCCTTTTGTTCAATATCTTGTAATCAGCTTCCTCTTCATGGTACGAATAGTACTGGAGAAACCTGGTAAAGGTTACAGAATATTTTATCTCACTAAAACGCATACGTGTGTAACGCGAGCTGTGGATGTGATTTTTCTGTTATTTTCCACAATGCGTTAACTTGGTGAGAGTTAAGCTAACAAAAGTCATTTACTATTTGTACGGGGCCAAAGATTACACGTGTATGCATAGGACTCAGGAGGAGGGGAAGAGAGAGAGAGAGAGAGAGAGAGAGAGAGAGAGAGAGAGAGAGGGAGGGGTGTGTGAGTGTGAGAGAGAGTGTGAATGCTGGTGATGTTGGTGGGGGTAAGTGGGGGGGAAGGGACGAATAATTTTTCAATATCTTTTATCCTTAACGCCAGTCTGGATTCTTTTCACCTTGTTTGGTGCTTTATTCACTTGTACTCGTTCACGCCTTCTTGGCTTATTTACTGGGTTTTTTTTCTACAACCTGTGGATCAATTTACATTATCACTTCTTGAGCGGACTTTTGCGATCAACCGGCTTTGCTATGTTTGGAATAGTTATCAGGAAGTGTCTGGCAAAACTTAAGCCAAGTGAAGACGTTATGGTACTAAAATATCTCTCTTTGACCCTCCCATCCCAACCCATCGCAAATTCTCCCATCAACACAGAAAAATGAATGGATAAACTTTTGTGTAATATAGCGGTTCTTTGGCTGCCGTGGTGGTGATTAGTTGTAAGAGCAAGTTCAGGATGAGAAGAGGAGAAAGAGTAGAAAGAGCGGCAGCAGTAGAAGAATCGTTGTTGTTGTCGCCATCGTCATCGTCGTCGTTTTTGTTCTTGTTGTTGAAAAACTGGTTGTTAGCCATCCTAAGTGTGGTTTGGCATACAAGGATTACAATATGGGTTATTGCCAAGTGAACCCACAAGGAATATGCCGAAGGTCGCGAGTTCGAACCCCGCGTGGGACGAACTTACGTGGCTTAGGAAGGAGACTTTTTTTCAGGACAACTAGGTTTTTTTCGGCGGCCACTCCAGTTTCCTCCCTCCCCTCACTGATGGTAATGGAGGCCGTCAATCTCACGTATTAAATACAGTGGAACCTCCGGTATAAGACCGTTCAAAATCTGAGAAAAAACGGTCTTATAACAGAGGTGGTCTTATACCGGAAATAGGGGAGGGGGGGAAGAGGGAGGTCAGGGTTGGAGGGGTATGTAGTCATAATTGTTTATCCTTTATGATAAGCTGAATTTTGGGTCTTCCCAACGTCTAAACTTCTAGCAATAGACAAACAACTCTCCCCCTTTTGACTTCTTTCAATCACTTTCGTTCTTTCTGCCAAACTCAGAACTTTCCTCTTGCGTGACGCCATTTTGACAAGCCAGTGTAAACGAGTAATGTCTCTTACTTGCGAACCGGAAATAGCAGACAACAGCAGGCGTACACTAACATGAGAGAAAAAAAACGAAAGGTCCAGTCAATAAATTAACTGATATCTCTTTTAAATTGCCTAAGACGCATAAACGAGGTTGATGCATATCAGAGGTAATTTATTATTGGAAGTGAATCTGTCAGAAGTTTTCAGGTCACATAACCGAGGGAGTCGTATACAAGAAAGACGGATACCGGAGGTTCCACTAACATTTGGTGATTTCTATTCCCACTTCTGCAATAGGTTGACGTGTTTTGAGTTCCATTGACAGCATCCTGTATTATTATTATTATTATTATTATTATTATTATTATTATTATTATTATTATTATTATTATTATTATTATTATTATTATTATTGTTGTTGTTGTTGTTGTTGTTGTTGTTATTGTTATTGTTATTATTATTGAATACATTTGAGCAGTGCTGCAACACAATGAAAAATAACACGTAAAATTGATGAACACGTTCGTTCGCAATAAAATCGATAAGAACATTAACTGTGCAAACGGACAAGCAGGGACAGTTTCATTTAATATTGTAAATATTTTATTTCATGATCAAATAATTGTAATGTCTATTGGCGCACTCAATCTTCGTGGCTAGTTCAACTAAAGGATTATTTTCATATATAAACGTGCTAACAGCTACTTGGGGGATGATAATTTAATAAAGTATATTATTGTGCTAGGTGTTTGTGTGTGTGTGTGTGTGAGAGAGAGAGAAAGAGAGTGAGGGAGTGAGTGAGGAACACACACACCTACACACAGACTCAGTATGTTTGTCATGCTTGTGTATGCGTTTTCGTGTATGTGTGTGTGTATTTGCGTGTGCGTGCGTGTATGGGTGTATGTGTATGCATTTGTGTGTATGTGTGTGTGTACATGCGACCTAGGAGGACAAGCACCTGTATATAATGAGGAACAGCCAGTGGAGGTCAAAAGTGCTGGGCGTCTCAAGGTGAAACGTATTTTGTGACAGGACAACAGTGCTTGTTCACCAACAGAGATTTTCTCTCTAAGACACCCAGGATACTGTTCCATACCCAGGGGGGAAAAAGGTTCTTATGAGGTGTTGGGCAGGGATAGGTGAAGGGGCGGTTTCGGGGTATCGGAGTTGGGATTATCATATCCAGATATCTTGGCAGTACGAAATACTAGACAGCACTGCGAAAAGTGTATTTATTGACTTAGTATTGCATTGTAGTACGCATTCACAGTCCGGTGCAGTACATAGTAATTATAAAATTAATATATGATATGATATGATATGATATATGATATGATGTGATATATGATATGATGTGATATATGATATGATGTGATATATGATATGATGTGATATATGATATATGATAATATGATATGATATATGATATAATATGATATGATATATTATATTGTATTGTATTGTATTGTATTGTATTGTATTGTATTACATTACATTATAAGGACGGAAAACGATGCTTAACGTCCTATTGCATGAGCGTTAAGGACGATCACCACGTCGCCACCCTGACAACAATGACCATCATCATCATATCAAAAATGAGATCCAACGGATCTTTTGTACGGCGGTATGTTTATATGTTAAGCAAGACAGTAATCTTGAGCATGCGATAGTAGTGCGGATGAATAGTATATGTGGTCCCGCTCTTTATTATCAGTATGTGACTTCCTCGTTTGACCACTGATTGTTGAATGCATATTGGTCTTGTGACCTACGATACAGCTAGAACGTTCCAGGAAGGGTTAGGAGGGGCGCGGCTAGGGTGTGGTGAGGTGCCTTGAGAGCGAGGATCCGAGAATTCAGGGTTAGAGGAGTCTTTTAAAGGCACCAACAGTTAGTGCTTTTTACTTTTAAGTGAAAGAGTTGAAGGAAAGGGAGTCATGGAGAGCGATGAACGTATCATAAAGAACGAAAGTAACTTTGTGGTCGCTTCTTTGGTCTGGTTTCGTTTTGGTTTCCAATGTATACATACACAAGATATTCAAATAATGTTCAGAAGAATAAGATAAACGATGAAGTCGAGTACTTATATAATTATATATGTATATGTATGTGTGTATTCATGTGTATGTATGCGTGTGTGTGTATGTGTGGGTGTGTGTTTGCGTTACTTTTTGTTGTTGTTCACTTGTGAATAACTATAATTATTTGTAACCGTGTCATATTACAAAGCTATTATAGGAGAAGTAGGACATTGTCCTCCCCCTATATCCTTTTACCCTTAGTCCAATACGATCTATTCCACGATATGCTTTTGGAAGAAGTTATTTACTGTTGTCTACATCTACAGCGTGTAATAGTGTGCAATGCAGTGGGAGTGAGTGGTGGGCTAGGGGAATGGGAGAAGTGGGGGGAGGGGGGAGGGGAACGAGAGCACTTCGTAGGGTCACGGTCAAGGTGGCCTTTCACAGGTTAAAGTCCCCAAGATCACATATTTCTGCTTTACACAGCCTTTTTCAAATGCACATTGTTTTCCCACCGGAAAAATTTGAACCCCCACCCCATCACTTTCCATTCACCCCCTCTCCCTTTCACCCTTTATCCCCTCCCTCCCTCTCTCCCCCCAGGACACGTACACTCAAAATAATATCGTAAGTACGGTTTGGAGAGTAAAAAAAAAGAGAATGGGGATGAAAGAGAGAGAGAGAGAGAGAGAGAGAGAGAGAGAGAGAGAGAGAGAGAGAGAGAGAGAGAGAGCGTCCGGTTACAGATGACAAAAGATACGGAAGGTAGCGGTTGGGAGGCGTAATTTTTATTGTTCATAGGGTTCGGTCCTCTGTATACCTTTGAGGAGGTCTCCTCACAAGAAGGAGTGGCGCTCGCAGACTATTCTGTACTACTTCTTGAGCAAGGAGAGTCTCGAGGACCCACTTATGTGGTGAGACAACGGGTAGAAAAGGTGACACTAACCACACTAACCACACTGTAAGAAAATATGGATTCTAGAGTTTGTGCTAGGTACAATCTCTCGCCGCCATCAAACTACTCTAACCTTGTTTAAAATCGCATGTGTTGGTGTTGGTTATGGTTATGGTTTGGGCTAGAATTATGGAATGTAGTAAAGTAGGCAGAAAAGGCGACACTAGGGACTATGAAAGTACTATTAATATTACGTAAAGTCTATGCAACAGTCACCACACTACTCTCTATATTATTAAAGCAGCTGACGGTGGTGGTGATTTTGTTGTTCGTTGTTGGTGGTGGTACTTCTGCTGGTCCTCCATATTCTTTTACCACATCATCTCCTCCTCCTCCTCCTCCTCCTCCTTTGTCCTTGTTCATCTTCTTATGCGCTTTGTTGTTGTTCTTCTCGAAATATATAACATTTTCGCTGAATTTCCTACTATTAAAGCCGTTTTTAAAAGGTCGCTTTTGGAACGTTGTATCTTCTTCTTAAAGCAGCAGGTATACAAAGGAGTTTGTTGTTTTTAATCTCTTCTTCTTCTTCTTCTTCTTCTTCTTCTTCTTCTTCTTCTTCTTCTTCTTCTTCTTCTTCTTCTTCTTCTTCTTCTTCTTCTTCTTCTTCTTTCTTCTTCTTCTTCTTCTTCTTCTTCTTCTTCTTCTTCTTCTTTCTTCTTCCTCCTTCCTTCCTTCCTTCCTTCCTCCCTATCTAGCTCATTGGTAGAGTATTCGATTGGCACACCGATGATCCGGGTTCGAATCCCGTGGTGGGCAAAATAAAAGAGGCCATTTTTCTCTGTCGTTCTTAGCAGTATGATTGCTTTGGGGTTGAGTTTGACTTAGGTCCCTATTCCATTTTTCCTGGGATGCAATGTCGTCAATGGTGGGTGTATTGATGTTCAACTTCAGTGTTCATTCCTTCCTTCCTTCTTCTTCTTCTGCTCCTCCCCTCCTCCTTCTTCTCGACCTCCTCCTCCTTCTTGTGACCCTCTTCATCTTCTTCTTCTTGTTGTGACCCTGCTCCTTTAAATCTAGAGGAACGTGACATTCATGGATGGAATAATTCAACAATAAGGAGGCGATTAGGTCAGGTTGGGCTACTTCTTTAGAAGTTCAAGTTGAGGGTAGGTATGCTGACCACAGCAGTTCAGAGTTTAGAGATAAATCCGCCTAGTTGTATGGATTGATATTGATATACCCATGAATTTATTCCAGCTGGAAATGCATTACATAACCACCATCACAAAGGGCAAATAATGTGCTACAGGGAAACAAAATGCACGAGAGGTCTCTTGTGGACAAATGAGCAAGTTCATTTTATTTAGCGTTCTTGTATGGCGCTTTTCCAGCTCAAGAGGGGCTCAAGGCGCTGGACGATACAGGATCTACCTCAAGCCGGACGAAGCGCCCACTTGCACCCTTTGGGCGCATGGTCTGATGCCCAGACAACTTAGTACAATCCTGTGCCATCGGGTGTGGGGGAGTTAAGACCTAGTGTTTTCTGGGTGTATTTGTGTAGCCTACACACTCACCCGTTTAGGACATGAGCGTCGGGATATTTTTAAAGTCCGTGCAATGAAATGCGTGCGTGTACAGACTAGACCTCAGTTTATGGTCTCATCCGAAGGAGTATGTATAAGGATGTACAAGGAAGGATGTACAAGCAAGTACATTATAAATGGCAAACTAACACGAACATTCTTGTTATGTATATAGCGCGATCTTCAGTATACCTATGCTTAAGGCGCGTATGCATCGTGTTAATTAACTTTGCTAGTTTGAGTTTTCCAACAAGTAACCCACTGTGTATTGTGCATCTCTTTGAGTGACAAGCATCAAGATTTATACACTAACTCTTTGGTGACGTATGTGCGGTGCACATTTTTGTTTATTGCCTTAAGGGAAATAATAATACAATAATATTTGCTAGGGCAATGAATGTGTGCTTTGTTGGCGGTCCGTCAGCTGTTGTGTTTCTGCCGAGTATCAGGGCATGGTATAAGCTTACGGCCATAATAGTATGTATGTGCCTGATGGGATCTGATGTTCACAGTATATAAGGACGCGTAATAATTGGTTGTTGTTTTTTTTATAGTTGCATACGTGCATTATTTATTGATCGTGTGTTGCTTTTTCTGTCTTTTTTTTCTTTTTTTTTAAACCGAGTATTAGAATAAATTTAGGTATACAAAGTTGTGTGGAAGCAGGGGGTGGGTGGTTATAGTCTATATACTCACGTTAGTAGTGTTTTAGGAAACATGTTTTAGTGAAGTGTGTGTGGGTGTTTGTGGGTGTGTGTGTGGGTGTGCTCGCGTGCGTGTGTGTCTGTGGGTGTGTGATGTTGGCATCTGTGTGACTGTGTTTGTGTATGTACTCCTTCGGACGAGAGTATAAATCGAGGTCTAGTCTGTGCCTTCCTTCGCATGGTCTTTAAAGATCCTGACGCTCATGTCCTAGAAGTGCCGGTTAAAACAAACAACACCCGGCACGCATGAAGGCCCTTCCCGGTATTCCCGGTCACTCAGGATGGTGCTCAGTCGCCTGGGCGTCAGACTGTGCACCCACAGGTTGCAATTGGGCGCGTTTGGCGGCTTGAGTTAGATCCTGTATCGGCCAGTGCCTTGAGCTGAAAAGCGCTATACAACAACGATTAAATAAAATAAATAAATATGTGTGAGTGTTTGTCTATTAATATAGCGTCTGTGTGTGTGTGTGTGTGTGTGTGTGTGTGTGTGTGTGTGTGTGTGTGTGTGTGTTACGTTTGTGTTTGTGTGCGTCTGTCTGTCTCTCTTTTTCTCTCTCTTTTTCTCTCCCTCCCTCCCTCCCTCCCTGTCTTTCTCTTTCTCCCTCCATCTCTTTCTCTCTCTCTCCATCTCTCTATTTCTCTCTCTCCCTCTCTCTCCATAACTATCTCGCTCCCTTCCTCTCTCTCCCTTCTCCCTTTATCTCTCTCTCTCTCTTTCTCTCTCTTTCTCTCTCTCTCTCTCTCTCTCTTTCTCTTTCTCTTTCTCTCTCTCTCTCTCTCTCTCTCTCTCTCTCTCTCTCTCTCTCTCTCTCTCTCTCTCTCTCTCTCTCTCTGTGAAATGTCTGTGTCAAAGTGCAAGACAGAGAGATATAGAGAGGTGTGGAATTGTAAGATCGAGCCAGTCGACAAAACAAACTAGTTGGCACATGTCCATGCTGTCCTTCTGGCGAGCGCGTTGATAGAAGAACTCTCCTGCAAGGATACAACGCCAATGTTTTTGCTTAAATAGTTGTATTTTTAGGACGTTTCGACTGCATGACTGTTGCACTTATTTACACTTAGTAGTAAAAGTAGTAGTAGTAGTACTTAACAATAGCAGTAACAGTAGTAGTAGTAGTACTTAACAGTAGCAGTAACAGTAGTAGTAGTAGTAGTAGTAGTAGTAGTAGTAGTAGTAGTAGTAGTCGAAGTAGTGTAAAAGCGTTAGAAGCAGCAACCAGTCAGGCATTTGTCATTTGAAAAATATGATAGAGAGAAAACTTATAGCTCAATATCAATAGAGCATCAATTGATCTTTGCCATCTTATTTAACTGCAGTCAGACCAGTGGTTCTTTCAGTACAACGTGTGCTGTGTTGAATTTACATTGACCTAAGAAATGGTTGGTGTGATGTGTTCTACTTGGAGTTGGAAAGCTATGGATACGATATGGAATTACACTAAAATGTGGGTTACATGATTGCACACTACGTCGGGGCAGCTGAGACTAGCCGAGATTAGTGGGGGGGGGGGAGAGAGAGAGAGAGAGAGAGAGAGAGAGAGAGAGAGAGAGAGAGAGAGAGAGAGAGAGAGAGAGAGAGAGAGAGAGAGAGAGCAGTGTGATCTCAGTATCGAGTGTAGGTTCAAAGTCGGAGGGGTTGGTATGATCAGTTCAGCATTGTCCCGGGTTACGCAGCACTGGTTTTGCCGTGCTTTCTCAGAGAAAGCGATCTGAATTACACCAGCATAGGTGACAATTTAAAAACAAAAATTATTTAGTTATTTATTTAATCATTTTTATATAGCGCTTTCACAGCTCTAGATCTGCTCAAGACGCTGGTCAATGCAGGATGATGGATCTTATTCCAGCCTCCAAATAACTCTAAGCTGTTTCGGCAGTTGTCAGCCTTGTCCGTCTTTGTGCGTTTATTAGGTAGGACAAAACACCCTACATCATTGCTGCTTTAGTAGCAGCAGCAGCAGCAGCAGCTTTTTTCCCCCCTGGAAAATCGATGGTCCTCGCACAGTCAACTTGGCACTGTAAAACAGTGGGTTATAAACAGCTGACGTTGGATCGGGTTCATTGTTCAACACGGTCGCTGTATCTAAAAGTGGGCCACTGACTGACATTGAGAGAGCGAAGACAACAGCCAAGCCCTTCGACCACTCCCAGACCACTCCCTAGACGAGTAGTAGTTACAGACTGTAAAATATCGTCCTCTCCTGCCTGGTACTCAAATACTGTGCTCGGTCATTATTTGCTGGGGGTCACATTGTTGTTACAGTCCACAATAATTGTTCCACCCAATAAGGCATTGCAAACGATAGTTTTGTCCCAAGTGTAGTTTATCACACACTTCTCGTTGTCTCAATCTATGAATGCATCACGGTGCTAGTCTATTTCCTGTTTCTTTTCATAATAATAGACAGAGAGACAGACAGACAGACACACACGCACAGACACACACATAAACACACACACACACACAAATACACACACACTGAAGGACAGACAAATCGAAAACAGTACACCGTCTTTATATGCATAACATGTATTATCTACCGGCGGTAGAAAGAGGAAGATAGGGTCCATTATTATTAATTTTGTCAAGGGATCTAAAAGGCTCTGGCTACTCTGCATGGAAGCTGAGTTTGCCTCTACAGTCTACACACATCTCATATTCTGCCATTAAATTTGTCACATCCCTACACCATTAAACTTGTCGCAGTTGTCACGTCGCCACTGTAACCCTCGACCTGTATGATTTCACTAGATTGCATACCTCATTATAACGCTGCTTTGGGCTTTACAAGTGCTATTGCACTCTTACGGCTATCGGAGAGTGGAGGAAAAACTACAACTGACATCGGGTTTATCAATCATTTATGACGACAATCTATCTAATAATTAATCGGTCGTCCAATTAAAAATCGAATCGGTCAATATTTAACGAAATTGCCAAAAATAATTCCGGTGTCACATCGTCAAAGTTCCGGGAATCCTACTTTTTCCTGGCGCCTTTGCGCATGCGCCAGGTCATGTCGGGCCGGCTTTTTCACGATGTTCTTAGGCGTCGTAACCCTAAACCTAACCTGACCCTAACCCTAACCCTAAACCCTTTCCCTTTCTCTAACCCTACCACTAACCCTAACCCTAATCCTTACTACGACTACGATAGCACTGTGCGCATGCGTCGAATTTTGTAACGCGTCGACCAATCAGAATGCTCCCAGTCGCTCCCAGCCCAGCTAAGATACTAGGAACTGTGACGATGTCACACCGGTCTACTTTACCTAAACACTGTTGCTTTATACGTCATTGCTTGGTTATTGTAACGGGCACGTCCGAATGGTTATGACAACCTTTTAAACTAAGGCAATTACTGCACATTGCAAATGCTCCAGTTAGATAAGGTGAAAGGAATGAACTCTTAAAACTGGAGAAGATTAAAATACTATTATATAAGCCTTGAAATAACTGCCCGACTGATAGGAGTAATACGATGGCCCAGTGCTCACAGCCAATTACGAAAACCTGGTCCGAACGTTTGGAGCACGAACTCTGTTGTTCTGCTACAATGGTAAAGTAATTGTTATTTTATGGAGCACTTGCTGTGACGAGGCGTGCAATCGAGCTCTGAGTCAGATAGCACCCACTCATCTCTCCCAACCATCCAGTTACCCCCTCTACAGATCCAGTCACCCCTAGGACGCGCGCTGGCTCATTCGCTTAAGCCCCGCCCCTCGGGCATCAAGTTAAAGCCTGACACCAGAACAGATCCGGAAGGCCCAAGAAGACGACGTCACCCTCCGCAAGTGCTACGGAAAACTTCCCGCAGCACGCACTCCACCCAAGTCCGGAGACTTTTTCGTCGAGGACGGACTCCTCTTCCGTCAGAAGGACGACCATTCGCAACTCGTCGTACCTGCGACCCTCCGCCCCCAAGTCCTGGAACTTGGCCATAGCATGCCCCTAAGTGGACATATGGGCATAGGAGCCACCACTCTACGCATCAGCGCTCAGTACCACTGGCCCGGGATGACAGAAGACGTGAGGCGCTACGTCAAGTCCTGTCGCCAGTGCCAACGATACTCGCCCCGCCATCACACCGTACCGGTCACTATCAGCCCCACCGTAGTCGTCGGAACGCCCTTCCAACGAGTGGCCGTCGACATAGTAGGACCCCTTCCGCGGACCAAGAAGCGGAACCAGTATCTGCTTACCCTTGTCGACGCTTGCTCTATGTGGTGTGAGGCCGTACCACTACCGAAGATTGACGCCGCCCGAGTCGCCGACGCGCTCGTCACCATATTCACACGAGTCGGATTCCCGGACAACATCTTGACCGACAACGGGTCCCAGTTCACCGGAAAACTCATGCAGGAAGTTTTCCAACTACTTCGCATTCGCCATATCCGAACTCCACCCTACCACCCCGCAAGCAACGGACAGGTCGAGCGCCTGAACGGGACTCTCATCTCGATTATCCGCAAGATCGCCGACGAACAACCCGAAGCGTGGGACACCTACGTCCCGTCAGCACTCTTCGCGTATCGAGAGACCCCGCACACCTCCACCGGATACACGCCTTCCACGCTGCTTTTTGGGAGACCGCTTTCTGGACCTCTAGCCGCCCTACGACGTAGCTGGACCGACGCCAAACTGGACGAGGCACCGGTCGACGCCACGAAATACGTCACCAAGCTCCAGGAAACTCTCAAGGCCACATGGAAAGCCGCCTCCGCCAACCTGAAGAAGGCGAGAGAGAGACAAGCCCGCTATCATAATCGCCGCGCCCGGGACCGAGAACTGCAGGTAGGAGACCAGGTCCTACTACTTCTCCCCAGCGGCACGAACAAGCTAGACATAGCTTGGCAAGGACCCTACCCGGTGCTGGAGAAACTCTCACGTACCACTTATCGCATCGAGGTAGGCGGAAAGCCCAGGACCCACCACATCAACTTGCTCAAGCGGTACCTGGAACAGCCCGCTCCCGCCCCAGACACCCACTCGCTACTCACGGTCGCGCTGGCCGTCGAAGTGGACGGTACAGAGACCGGCGTCGCCGAATTTCCGCTAAAAGGGAAGGAATCCTTCCGGGACGTATCTCTGGACCCCTCACTCCCCGCCGGCCAGCAACGCCAACTACGCGCCATCGTAGCAGAATACAGGGAAGTCCTCACCGACATTCCTGGGAGGACGGACCTAGAAGAAGTCCAACTAACCCTGACGGACCCCACTCCCGTCCGCCAGAAACCGTACCCCGTCCCGCTATCCCAGCAGCAGGTAGTAAGGACAGAAGTAGAGGCTCTGCTACAAGCCGGAGTCATCGCTCCCTCCCGTTCCCCCTACAGCGCAGGTATAGTGCTATCACGGAAGCCCAGCGGAGAACATCGCCTCTGTATCGACTTCCGGCAGTTGAATCTCGTAACACAGTTCGTACCCGGACCCCTGTCCGACCCGACGGACTTGTTTGCGAAGCTACAGTCCGCCAGATATTTCTCCAGAGTGGATCTGAGCAAGGGCTTTTACCAGATCCCCGTGCATCCTTCATCCCGCCAGTACCTGGCCTTCAGCACGATGGACGGCCACTATGAGTTTAACGTTCTGCCGTTTGGTCTACACAATGCCCCAAGTATATTCAGCACGATGATGCGGAAGCTGTTGGACCCCCTCCACTGTCCATCCCTACACTCTTTTATGGACGACATACTCGTCGCCACGGAGACATGGGAGGAGCACCTGCGAGTGGTGCGCCAACTCTTACGCCGCCTCAAAGAAGCTGGCCTCACTGCCCGGCCGACCAAATGCCAGTTCGGATACCAAGAGCTGGAATTCCTTGGCCACACCATCCGCCATGGACAGCTCCGGCCTCTGGAAAAGACTGTCCAGCGCCTTCGAGACGCGCCCCGCCCCAAGACCAAGAAAGACGTCCAGTCCTTCCTGGGACTGAGTGGCTTCTATCAAAAGTTTGTACCCGGATACAACGGGATTGCCGCGCCACTATCCAGCCTAACCCGGAAGACCGCACCAGACCGAGTCGTCTGGACCCCGCAATGTGAAGCTGCCTTCCAGGAGCTCAAGGAGAAACTGACGTCACAGCCAGTCCTGCGACTCCCCAACCACGGACAGCCCTTCGTCCTGCGCACGGACGCCAGCGACGTAGGCCTCGGAGCCGTTCTACTCCAACGGGACTCCTCGGACGCCCCGACGCTCTTCCCCGTCGCGTACGCCAGCCGGAAGCTAAAACCGGCTGAACTGAACTACGCCACGTCGGAGAAGGAGTGTCTCGCCCTCGTCTGGGCAGTCCAGAAGTTCCAGCTATACCTCTACGGCTCACACTTTACCGTCCAAGTGGATCATCAGCCGCTCTCTTTCCTGGCGACATCTAAATCGCTCAACGCCCGGCTGATGAGGTGGGCTCTGCTGCTCCAAGCATACTCTTTCCAGCTGGAGCACATCCCAGGAAGAGACAACCACGGCGCAGACTTCCTCAGCCGCCACCCCGCAACAGACTCCATCGAGTCGCCACTGAGGGCTGACGCCCCAGCCTTCATACCCGCCGCCGCCCACTAACCGTAGCCGAGACCCGGCAGCTCCGCGGACCCCAGCCTTGGGCATCCGCCATCGACTACCAGGAACCCCGCATCGCCCCGCATCTCACGGATCATCGCAACCATCTTCGCATCCCGCAGCTGACCTCAGAGCTGATTGGCCGCGTCTCAGTCGAGGCCTAGGACCTCGCCTTTTTCCTTGGGGGGGGCCTCTGTGACGAGGCGTGCAATCGAGCTCTGAGTCAGATAGCACCCACTCATCTCTCCCAACCATCCAGTTACCCCCTCTACAGATCCAGTCACCCCTAGGACGCGCGCTGGCTCATTCGCTTAAGCCCCGCCCCTCGGGCATCAAGTTAAAGCCTGACACCCCACCAAACTCGGTGTCAGATGCAAGCCCTCCAGCCTTCAAGCCACAACAACTTGTCCGAAGACACGTCTCCATCGACTGGCGACCTCTGAGCTACGGCAGTACTCGTGTGCTTCACCCCGTCTTAGTCAAGGTAAGAGAGGAAACTTACTCTTTGTCATGTAGCAAACCCATCACCCGTCGTTCGCCCCACACGTTTGTATGTCCTGTCGATATGTACGTTCGTGTTTATAGTTTTGTCTCGATGTGTTGCTGACATGTATTATTGCCTTGTATATATTATCCGCCTTGTTGATATGACTCATGCCATGTTCGAATTTATACTTGTATGCTCCATGTTAGCCCCATGTGTAAATATCCCATGCCATGCTGTCCCTCCATATAGATTAAAGTCCCCCAGTACCACCCTTGCCTACAACCCCTTTGTCCTGTACCCACTCCATTTGCTTCCCCCTTGCTCCCAATGTATAAATATTTGCCCCTGTTGCCACTAACCCCATCTCAATGCGCCGAAGGTATCATATATTAGCGGCTGCCAGTAAGCACCACATTGGCCCCATAAACCTAGTTGCATTGTTAGACTGTTGGTATATGCGCCGGCTCAACCTTGACCGGTCAGCCAATTTGAAATCTGAATGGGCAAACTCGCGCCACAGGCGCTGAACCCAGGATATACCTATCCCCCGCTGATACAGTCTGTATTGCGTTACAGACGGCTCCTGTGCAGGGCTCATACCCCAGCCTTGTATCATCTCTAATTCGCTGACCCGCTGCAGGCCCCTGACAACCCAGGGAGTCAACGAGAAGCGTTCCCCCGAATTTCATCACTCCATAGACAGCTAGCAACGTAAGCTGAAATCTACGCCTGTACCTCAACCAAGATTGGCATCCTCGGTCATTGCGCAAGAAGTGTGACCGACTGACCTGCATTCCAAGTGACGCCACGCTAAGCCTGGTCACTGTCCACCCAGACTATTTTGGATCAACCACCGCCCTTCAATAACCAGCTAAGTTATTGACCCACGAGCATCACCACTCTATGATCATCTGGCCAGAGACTACCCAGATAAACTCTTGCCCTGTGATGATATCAGTCCACAGTAGCACTAGTACCCCCGAAATCATCCACCCAGAATATCTCCGAGCTACTCCCTACTGATATAGACGCTACCCCGTGACTCACTATTAGCATTACTCAATATAGATGACCCAATTCGATTTAATAAAACTTCCTAGTTATAAATTGCACTTACCCAGACTGGCCTTTGTTTTCGAATTTCTCAACTAGTGTAGTATACTATCTTTCTCGTCTACCCTTTGACTGTCTCTCATTTAATTAGTAGCCCTAGCCTTAATCTCTTGAATGTCATCGCATCATTAGCCTAACAAAGGAGGTAATACAGCGCTAGAGATTAAGAGCTTACCCTCCATTCCCCCAACCCCTTTCTTTGTGACACTTGCCAGCGCAAAGAGCTTCTCATGGATTTGTGGTCGAAATGAAGATCGAACCCAAATCCGTTGAAGATGCATCTTATGCTAGTAAGTCATACCGATCCACTAGCACCAACAGAACAAACGCATGTTTGAACAGTGCCTCGGACAATAAAACATAATAAAAATCATACTATAAGAAACATATTAAGCAAACAAGTACAGCGTCTATTTGCTGCAATAACTTCTTTAAGGTGGCAATTCAGCGACAGAGGACCGGTTGTGAGTGTAGGACTAGGGACGTTTTGACCGTGTGAAGATGCATATTATAGAAAGTCGACCACTATATAGAAAACCAGCTTTCACCGAGAATTTAAACAATTGAAACCTGCACGCCAGAGGAGCGCTCTGCCGACTGGGTTGTTCTACGTACAGTTTAACGACAGAGATGACGAATTTTAGGATGAGGTAACATTAGGCCACGAGACCGTTCGGTTGTATCAGGAGCTGAATCAGTAGTAGTAGTAGTAGTAGTAGTAGTCGTAGTCGTAGTCGTCGTCGTCGTCGTCGTCGTCGTCGTCGGAGAGTCTCAGCTGCGCTGTGTGGTTTGTTAGGTATCTACGTTTCTGTTGTGCTGTACCTACTAAAATGTTTACTTAGTCTGATGGTACTACCTGTCAGGGCTTTTCCTGATAGCGATTACACATAGTACCACCCTGTTACTGTCGAATTTGCATTACCATGGCTGTGACCATCGCCCATGACCCTTATCTTGGACAATGATGTAGGCATTCTGAATCTAATTGTAGATTTGTATGCGTAGGCTTGGCGATGTGCTCTCTAAAGATAAACTTTAACGATAAAATGGAGAAAAATTGTGTGTGTGTGTGTGTGTGGGTGTGTGTGTGTGTTTGTGTGTGTGTAAGCGAGCGTGCGCGCGCTGATCTTTATTCAAGATAAACAATAATGATTACATCGATATATATTATGAGATTGCGTAGTTATGTTGATTTGTATGTGTTGGTTATTTTACTTCCAAGACAAATAATACCGATTACATGGAGATTTTCTAAAATTACTTGATAGTATTTTAAATCAGACTGTGCGGTGTTCAATTGTTGTTTTGCTTGCATGCAAGATACATGTAACTACTTGTGATTAGATGTAAGCTGAAATTAACTGTAAGGGTTAAAAGGTAAAGGTGTTCCCGAGCAACCTTGCGGTCTGTACTCAGGGCCAGCTTCATGAGGGCAATTCCCATCTCCTCTCCCTCGCTGCCTTACTACCCCGATCGAATCTAGAGCCAGGTACACATTCACGCTGGGTGGATTGGGATTTGTCTCGGGGCTGTTTTATTCTTCGCGGCGCTCACTGGTTGCATCCAAGTACTAAAGCTGCATCCCCCATTCAAGTTGCTTACCGGGTTCGACGATACTTTAGCTAAGCAATTCTAGTAGTGGTGTAAAGAAACCACGTTGGGTCAAATTGCCTTGAATATACGATAACAGTAAAACATTATTTGTCCTGTATCCGACACCCTGTATAGATCTATATTATCAGAGTGTAACTGTATGCGTAGTTTTGCTCACAACAAACAGGGAAGCATGATTTGGTGTAGCTATCCATGAGTTAGATGTAGAATCTTATTGTGGATGTGTCTGTATTGGTTATTTGCGTGCAAGATAACATGATAATGGTTATATGGGCGTTACAGTTGGGTTTGGCATAGTAAGAGAGAGAGTAACGTGTCATATGGTAGGTGAAGCGGACGGGTTGCTGCATCGGTAAGTGCGATGTGTGTGTGTGTGTGTGTGTTTGTGTGTTGTTGTGGTATGTGTATGTGGTTGTATTGTGTGTGTGTTTTGGTTGTGTTGTGTGTGTGGTGAGAGAGAGAGAGAGAGAGAGAGAGAGAGAGAGAGAGAGAGAGAGAGAGAATTGTATTATCTTTACCTCTGTTGGCTGCAACCGAAAATCAGAATCTGTATGTCCAGACCGTTAAGGGGTTATATAATAGCTAGTTACGAGTTTCTGTATTATTAGCATTATTCACTCATACTCACATTAGATTTTCTTGTACATTATTGAGACAATAAATAAATCTTCTTTAGTTTAAGTCAGTGTGTCTATTGACTAGCATTCGTATAGGGTCTGTATATGTATGCAGTGATGGAATTCCTAATGGAAATATGGTATACTATACCTTATTAAGAAGTTCGCGAAGGCCATAGGACATCATGGGGTGACGGGATCAAGTCCCTGGGAAAACACAATGATTTTGAGATTTAACCCATGGCGTGCAGTCGCCTCGTTATCTGCTCTTACTTGTCATTTAGAGCTAAGCGTAACTCCTGTCTCCCACTCCCCTTTCACATCAACACGCATATATATGAACGTGCTCTCACACACACACACACACACACACACGCGCGCGCGCGCGTGCGCACATTCACACACATAGAGGCACACACCCACACCCACACAGACACGCACACACCCACACCTAAGTGACCAGTGCCCATTTTCGCCCTAAATTTAGCTGTCAGATGCCCGTTATTGATTGTCTTGCAAAAACAGTCAAGCTTGTTCGTCTTTTTCGTCTCCTTTTTCTTCCCTCTTCTTCTTCTTCTTCTTCTTCTTCTTCTTCTTCACAGCCGCCATCTCGTCCTTCGCCACTTCTTCCGCTTTTTGTATTTCCATACTTATCTGGAAATACTATGAAATAGCAGGTGAAAGGGGGGGGGGGGGGAGGAAGGGGGATCAGAATGAGCCAAATGTCGGTCGTTCCATTGGACGCCATATTTCAAGAACATGATTTTGACCAAACTTCACAGGAACATTACCTAAGTTAATGGCCTGCCTCCCGTCCCATCATATTTGCTCTACCGCAAAGGTCAAGGTCACTGGAGTCATTTCGTTGCTGAACATTTTTTGCTCAATATTTTTAAAAACAACAACAACAACAACAACAGCAACAACAACAACAACAACAACAACAACAACGGCAGAAGCGATTTTGTATAGTTTTGGTATACTGGAACTTCAAATCATGGACCATCTTTCAGTAGGAGTCCGGTTATTTTCAGTCAGTCGGTGGTTCAGTCGCTCTGAATTTAACTTTTTTGTTGAAAACTGAACCGAAATTGACAATTGTTGTTATACTGTAACTACTGCTAAACATGTTAGGCCATTGGTATTTGTACTTTGTCAAATGTCAGGGTCATTGGGCTTCACCAGTGTACGTTTTGCGCTGTATCTAAACATTGGCTCAGCCGAGTTGGATTTCTTGTTTGTGCTTGCAGATAGATCAAATAGTGGTCTGTTATTCCAGTGTTTCGTGCTGTCTCGTTAGGATAAAGGCAAAACCCAACACCTCCCAAAAATTAAATCTTTTCAAAAATTCATATTTTGTTTGTGTGTGTTTCTGGAAATTTATTTGAATGGCTTGCCATCTTGTTTCTTCTTATTTGCTACATTCCTTCACCTGCTTCATACATCTTAGCAGAGCCTTTAAGACCCGTTCCCTCTTCTGAAGAGATCCACAAATGCTCATCATTCTTCTCGTCCTCCTCCGCATCCTCATCCTCCTTCTCCTCCACCTCCACTTCCTCCTCCTTTTCTTTCTCCTCCTCTTCCTCTTCCTCCCGGGGACCATAGCCGTATCCCAAGTGCTGTCGAACCCATGTAGTAAACACATGCCATGTGCAATTTAATGTAGTACATTGCAAAGATTGGGCCGTTTCATCTTTTCAGTTATAATTACATAGTTACATTACCATTGGTATCGTTGCAACGACAGAGTTGCACCAGGAATTAATTCAGTCTTGTCGGTAAACTGTTTTTGCTAATACGACAGGTGGACTAATTGTCGCTTTGTGCAACCAATTTCTTTCTTCCTGTCACGACTTTAACGATATTGACTGCGCTAGCTCATTATTAGAGGCAGAATGTGTTTCGTAAACATCGTGTACTCAGTCTCAGACCTCCTCCACACCTTTTCCCAGAGCGAAAGAGCGTGAATATTCCAGGTTTGTACAAGGAACTAACAACACAAAAAACGCTAATTAGTTGTACATAGCGTTATTATTGGTTTTGATTGAAATGCAGTCAGACTAGTTATGTGTTGTAATTGTAGGTTATTTTAATTAAAAGACATAATATGACATTTAAGGCGATTTGTTGACCTGCAAGTAATTAATAGCGTGTTATTCGTTTTAAGCAGTGGTATTTCAATTAACTTTAATCATAATTCTTTGACATTATTATAGACCCCAAGTAATGTTTTCGCTGCGCTTTTGTCTTTAGTCTCTCTTCAGCTAACGTACGAGTAAAAAAATGTTGCTGATTGTATGGAAGAAATAAGATGTGACTATTTATGTACCAAGTAAAACGTTACAAGGACTTTCATGTGGCATGGCAACAATGAAACATCATCACTTGCATTCATCATGTCATCCACATTCGATGGTACCTTCAAATGCAAAAGCATTAGTACAGACTATTCCCACTTGTCATTGAAGATGCTGCGCAGCGATTTGCGGTGCTTTCGTTGAGTGCGTGACAAGTCTATTCCTAACTCCATTCAGAACAAAACCCAAATCATTCCAACTTTTGGACATTAAAGATGACTATTTTGGCACTTTAAGCGGCGGGGAGATAAGCGGTAGGGGCCTGTCTTTTCTTATGGCCAACGCGTAGTGCTCGCGATGGCATCCTTTCGACAGCATTGAAACTCTTTTTCTTGGCCAGCATTGTGAGGGCAACGTCCATCGCTTTTCAAGAGCCGTAAGAAGAGTTGGGTTTATTACAATGAGCGCGCATAAGAGCTATATTAAATGAAATTTCTATATCTTAACAGACGTCTTCTTGTAGTTTTAAGTATTTTAAAAAGTCATCATGTGTCGTAATATCCAGAACAGTCCTCAACAAGGAAATGAATCCATTAGTTGTTTTTTTTTTAATGTAGGCGTAGTAACTGTCCTTTGTTTATGCAGTCTAATAATTAATATAAGATTACTACGTCTGCCGATTACCTCTCTTACGCTTGTGTGTGTGTGTGGGTGTGTGGGTGGGTTTGTGTGTGTGGGTGTGTGTAGGTGTGTGTGTGTGTGTGTGTGTGTGTGATTTGACTCCTGTTAAATGTAATCTGATAACACTTCCTTGTAAAAGTTTATTTTTTATGGTTCCTGATGTCATACCCTCCTACACTTAAATAATGACTTCTTTTCACCGCCATTCTTTACTGTATATTTGACCTATTTACGCTAGAGTTCTTGCCAAATAAATTTACATCATATAATTACTGTCCTTTTTTTGGGCCGGATATGAGTGTGGCTTAGTGGCCCGTGACATCTCACATTATGTTTTTACTGGTATACTGACTTGGTTCGGGTGCGGTCCCATGCTGGATATTAACGATGCATGAGGTCTAGTCTACGTTTGACTATTTCAGGGCATCGGTTAGCAAGGTCTGCAGTACCCTGTGTTGGTTCAATCCTTGACTGCGGTATACACTATGTCAATAAATGTTCACTTGACTTTGATAGTAGCTTATAATTATTGTATGTTGGTCACTTTAAATGTGTTTATTTTGCGAATACTTGGAATATCATTAAATGGACTTTTAAAAAAGGCCTTTTCACTTTCAAAACAGCAGTCGTAAAACCCTTGCTGAAAAAGACCACCTTGGTCAAAAACGACTTGAAAAATTACCGACCTGTTTCTAATCTGCCCTGTCTTTTAAAGATTTTGGAGAAAGTGGTGCTTAAGCAGCTCCTAACACATCTCGACCACAACAACCTTTGCAATCCTTTTCAGTCTGCCTACAGAGCTGGTCACAGTACTGAGACTGTTCTTCTGCGTGTTTGCAATGATATTCTTTCTGCACTTGACCATGACAACATCTCTGTTCTTCTTCTTCTGGGCAATTCTGCGGCGTTCGACACGATCGATCATACCATCTTGCTCAATCGCCTTGAGAGTCTGTTTGGCATTCAGTCCACAGCTCTCCGTTGGTCCTCATCGTACTTACAAGACCGTTATCAATATGTATATGTGTGACGGTGGGTCTATTGTTGCTGGGCTCTGCACTATGGAATGCTATTGCCCACTCGTCTATTGTTGGTGGGGATCGCTAGTAATCTCCCTGTGACTTTACTTCATACATTTATTTGTTTAGCTCGGTCTGTGTTTAGGCTGGGGGTACAGAGATAGATAGAAAAATGGTAAAAGATCACTGTCACACTAGCTTTCACACGGCTATGAAACATAAGTAGGGCCTAGTCCAGCCACTTGATAACAGTAAATATCACACATTTATTTCTTCTACACTATACACGATCTTCGAAGTACGAAATTAACTTAAAAGTTCAAATGTCACTGCGAATGGTTCGCTCTTGATAGTTCTAGGCAGCTACTTTATCATCATCGGGCACTGGATACTTTCTGCCCTAATGGTCAGAGTTCTGGAAGAGTGGACTACTGTGGTCCTTTGATACAGATTTGGTGCAAGGTTTCGATCTGCACTTATCTGTTTTTTCGACGAACTGTGTCGTGGGTGCTTCCTTGATAAGCTGAGTTGTTGTGGAGTCTTCTCCTTGTGGCTAGACGGGTGGGCTCTCTTAGCACAGTGCGTGAGAGGCCTCTGCAGACCAACGTTTAGCGACGACTTGGTCTTGTCTTTCGCCTAGTTGGGCTCACGATACAATGCCTGCTCGTCTGTAACATATAAGAGACGAAATTCTGCACAACCCTGTATAATAGGTGTGTGCAGAGCGTCTCACCGAAGGCCGAAGTAGCCCTCAGTGATTAGCTCCACATCTCTATATATAAGCGACAAACATTCTGCTAAGTCCGTGGTCAACTGGAATCTCCACTCTAATTTCCTATACATATATAAATATAAATCATGGCTAACTATACACATAGAGAAAGAATTAATATTATACACATTCTCTGGTACAGCCACTGGTCTGCAAGCATACATATAGGTTAAACAACAGTGGTTCCATACGGAATACAACATGGCGTCGAACCCGGTCGTGTTCGCCACGTGGTCAGGCCACGTTGGACTAACAATTTAATTCTAAGCATAGCAAATTTCACAAACATAATTCAACAATAAGAGCAATACATCACGATGAAACAAAAGTATGTTCATTTACCTTTTTGACAATGTCAGGCCGTGGCTAACTTAGTTGATAAGAATTTTTTCAACAAGTCCAGCTTTAGTCTATAAGTGGAGAGATTCTGTTCGAGCTTAACTGTCTACTGCTCGGCGTTTGAACGTAGACTGACTTTCTACCTCGCCTCTGACTGACCAGGCAGAACTGGTTCTACCTAACCTCGCTGTGTTCTCATTGGCTGTAAAATCTAAGCGCTCTAACGTAAGCTGCGACGATGTCATTGCCTACTGGGCTATCGTCAGCATAAGAAATGTGTACCATAGAGCAACTTCTGTCGTCTGCTTCAGACTAACAGTAACCTTCTACGTTTACACTGACTGAACAAGGCAAAAGCTTAGGGCTGTGCTGGGTAAAACTGCCTCCTGTTACAATATGTCAACAATTCTTCTCTGCTGCTTCTCCTCTCCTTTTTGGTGTCCAGCAAGGCTCTGTCTTGGGTCCTGTTTTTTTCGTGCTTTACACCACTCCACTATCCTTTGTCATCAAGCAACACTCTGTTGATCATCATCTTTTTACTGACGATGCACAACTTCAAAAGTCTGCGAAACCTTGTGACATTGACTCTGTGACGGACACACTACGTGACTGTACTGCTGATATTAAGACATGGATGACAAACAACATGCTGAGACTGAATGACGACAAGACAGAAGCTCTCCTTTTCTCCAGTTCAACTCCTATCTCTGCCCCTTCTCTTACCATTGGATCTTCCACTGTTCTCTGTTCTGACAAGACCATAAATTTAGGAGTTATCCTTGATTCTGGGCTCTCAGTAAATGATCACATTTCAAAGGTATGCCAAATGTGCTATTTTGAATTAAGGTGAATCAGTTCCATCCGTCGCTTCCTCACTGTAGAGGCCACAAAAACACTCGTTACTTCTTGTGTACTGTCCAGAATAGACTATTGCAACCCTTTATTTATTGGCTGCAATGACTCTACCCTAGCGCCCCTTCAAAAAGTTCAGAACGCTGCTGCGAGGCTTGTTTTCAAGTCAAATCGAAAACAACCATGCACCCTTTTCTTGCGCAAACTTCACTGGTTACCTGTTTTAATTAAAACGCATAAAGTATAAAGCAGCCTGTATTTGCTACAATATCATCACTGGATCAGCACCCGAATATCTTAATGAGTTAGTCACTCTGTACACTCCTTCTCGCACCCTTCGCTTTTCGAGCGATACTCGACTCCTCCGCCAAGGCCGCTACAAACGGAAATCACATGGTCTCCGCTCTTTTTCTGCCTATGGACCTCAGCTCTGGAATTCTCTTCCCTCCGATGTCAGACACTCTCCTTCAATTCAAAGTTTTAAAAGCAACATGACAGCCGTTCTCTTTCAGCAGAACTTTACATAATTTATATTCTTTCTTCATTTAGTATTTTTGTTTTGTGTGTGTCTCTCTGTGCATGCATTTCTATACTGTCTAGTATTATATTGAAACATGAATGTATGATTAGATTAATGTTGGTGATCCGCAGGGTAGGCGCCTTACAAATGCTAATTATTATTATTATTATTATTATTATTATTATTATTATTATTATTATTATTATTATTATTATTATTATTATTATTATAAGTCAAGTCATGAAAGTCAAGATAAGGAGAGTTGTCGTTTTACAAAAGTGCATTAGATTGGATTGGGTGTAGACATCATAATATTCTGCGTTTTTGAAGTATTATGATCTAAACAAGTGAAGTGTGTTCCTCAAGAATCGAGATTAAAGGACACAATATATTCTATTTATATTTCATGGCTTTATTCACCGTAAGCATTATTATGAACATAATAATGTAATTGCCCTTTGGGATGAATAAAGTTGTATTGTATTGTATTGTATTGTATTGTATTGTATTGTATTGTATAGAACATTGTATTCATGTTTTCTGATTTTGCTTGAATGATTATGAGGATTATGGCTTTTTAAACGTTAGTATTCGCAGTTTCTTACATTCCTTCTTTTCTTTTTTCTTTTTTTTAATCTAGAAATTTGCATGTAGCCTAGTTTTCTTTTAGACTTGGTGTTCAGGATTTCTGAAGTCCTATTCCGCTTGAGCGGCTGCCTATAGTTAGTGCTGAATAGAGAAATATGAGCCCGGTGCTGGAATTTGGACATGGGCGTAGTCATAAAGTGTAGCGGAGACTAGATGAGCCTATTCCAACCAAGAGAGAGGGAGTTTTCCCTCGCGCATTCTCGGCTGATCTGTCTGTATGAGGCCTTGTGTTAAGGGCGTGACGGCCCCTTGTTTAGATATTACCAGCACCTAGTCTCAGTGACTGCTCGGCGTTATAGCTGAATTCTTACCAGCGTAGCTCTGATTCGCTTCAGACACTCTTGCCTTTCATTACCATTATTGCCTTTAAATGATTGCGCTCCCTTAGAAGCGTGTTCTCCATTGAAGACAGTGTCATCGCTGTCAGAAGTTTTGAATTACGGACTGCAATATTAAAAATTTCAAGAAACAGCATGTTCGTTTTTTTTTGTTTTGTTTTTTTTAAATTCCACTGTTTGCTTTTTTATTTCTTGGTGTGTTCGTCAGTACGTCCATCGATCCTTGTTTGTCTGAGTGCCCGTCTGTCTGTTTAGTTGCTTGCCGATGGTGTAGCTTCTCCCGTCATATTGTAATTATATCTTTTTTTGCAACATAGTATATTAAAGCAAACAAAAATATAATAGTACATTAAAGCAAACAAAATATAATTGCTTTTCTGTTCAGTATGTTTGTATGTTCCTATCCCGTGGTGGGAAAGATAAAAGTGGCAATTTTCATTGTCCATTTTAGCAGTGTGATTGCTCTGGTGGTTCAGTGTTGATTTAGGTCCCTACCCCTTGTTTCATGGGATGGTTATCCTCGTCTGCCATATTGCCAATAGTGGGTGTAGTCGTTAATCTTTAATGATCAGAATTCCTATCCTATCCTATCCCGTAACTCAAAGATCGTTGGGGCACCACACCACAGATGATCGTTTGTACTCCATCTTTCTCTGTCTCTCAGCAACCCTCATGGCTTTGTTCAGTGTCAAGCCAGTCCATTCTCGAATGTTGCCCTCCCATCTCTTTTTCTGCCTCCCTCTTCTTCTGCCTCCTTGCACCGTGCCTTTCAGATGGATTTTGCAAGGCCTGATGCTCTGGTGACGTGGGCCATACCATCAAAGTTTCCGTTTTTTCACCACTGTGTACATGTCATCATGTTGTCCCATGGCTTGTGTGATGGTCTGTCGGACTTCGTTGTTGGTGATGCGCTGGGTATATGAAATGCCCAGAAGTCTTCTGTAGCATCTCATTTCCATGTTTTGTATTCTTCGTTGTAGATCTGCTGTGAGGGTTCATGTGTCGCAAGCATATAGGAAGACGGAGATGACAAGGGAGCGCAGCAGCCTTACCTTGGAATGTAGACTGATGGTCCTGTCTTTCCAAATGGGCTTCAACCTTGTCAGGGCAGCAGTTGTTTGTGTGATCCTGGAGAGAAATTCCTGTCGGGACCCATTGTCTGATACAATGGCTCCTAAATATTTGAAGCTATGCACTGTGTTGAGAGATTGGCCTTGGACTTTGATGTCCATGCTGATGCCTTTGGTGTTATTGGTCATCACTTTGGTCTTCTCTGCACTTATTTCCATTCCATTTAGACTTCAGGTCAGTAATATTATGAGGTAGGGGCAAGAGTGGTCTGGTTTAAAGGGTGTAGAGAAGAGTGAAATTTATAATTATATTGCTCTTCTTCTTTAACTCATGACCG
>CM072518.1:23377494-23441335 GCA_036898135.1 Oncomelania hupensis
CTACTACTCTCATTTTGTTTTGTTAATTTTTGACACTTTTGTGTCCCTTTTTATCGGGAAATTCTGGGCCGCCTCTCCTAAGGAAGGCGCGCTCAAACCCAACCTACTTAATATTAGTTTTGTTTTTTGTTTGGAAATGTTGCTGGGGGGAGAAAACCGGAGTACCCGAAGAAAATCCCCGAGACGTTGCCCGAGTCGAAAGTAAATAATATTCAGAGTAACATAACACTTAGAGGCGGGATCGATCCCACACCTGTCAGGCGCCATTGGTTTCTGGCCTGTGGACGAGGTAAGATTGTCCCGCCTTAGACCACTTGGCCTCAACGCTCATTTCTTCTTCTTCTTCTTCTTCTTCTTCTTCTTCTTCTTCTTCTTCTTCTTCTTCTTCTTCTTGTTCTTGTTGTTGTTGTTGTTGTTGTTGTTGTTGTTCTTCTTCTTCTTCTTCTTCTTCTTCTTCTTCTTCTTCTTCTTCTTCTTCTTCTTATTATTATTATTATTATTATTATTATTATTATTATTATTATTATTATTAATATTTTGTTTTTTGTTTTTTTTTTAATTTTGTTTTTTTAAATAGCAAAAATGTTACTCTAAAGGGGACGAGCTGAGATAACTTAAAAATGAAGAAGTAAACTGTGAATGTTCGCTTTGAGTTTTAAAAAAAGTGCGCTATTTAAGAAGGTTGGAATATGGGTGATGGCATACAAGTAATGCATACTGACTTTCAGTAATAACCATTATGCGTCTAAGAAATATATGTATGTGGCTCTTTTGTACAGTATGACAGCAGAATTGTAAATTTAAGGCGATAAATCACTTTTATATTTCACTAGCAGGTCGCGTCGGAGCTGGCAGAAAGTAGTTCTGAACAAAAAATGTACTAAATTAAGCTAAGCTTAATTTTTTTGTGCACAGTATAATAGAGAATAATAAAGTTGTGTGTGTATGTTTGTGTGTGTGTGTGTGTGTGTGTGTTACTCTTTATTTAGAAGAGGGCAGACCAACGGATAGGCTGGGTTTGTGGGAGGCGAGTAGAAAAAAGCAAAGAAGACGAAATTCGTAAGACATTATTTTGCTAGAGACTGTATTATTAGTCCTTCTTACATTTCACTCAGCGTTGACGTGGCTTTAGAAGTAAAACAGCCTTCTTCTAGTGTTTGGACCCTCTTGTCTTTTTTTTTTCTTCCAGGAGGGCTCCATTTATCTCAGCGGAGGTGTGTTGTGAAAGACTGGCGCGATTTCACAATAGCCCAACAGCGACAGTATTTCACGTGAAATTTATTTCCATCGGCTATACGTTTGATTTTAATTAGATTGTGTGAATATCAGTGTTAAATGTATTAATTCATTTCATCTTTGAAGCAAAGTCCACCATCGCTGTCTGGGATTTTTCGCAACACATGTTTTCGACTCGACCCAAAGAAATGCTTTCACTTTGAAATGCCTGGTCATATCCGTGGCATAATTTTCCGTGTGTGTCGCTGCTACTCTATTCAAGAGTGGTTACATTTCCCTCAGCAGGAGCTAAACGTATAAGCCCGATTTTTGCGGTGTTAAAAAAAGGCGGATCCATATGGCTTATTCTTCCTGATCCCTTTTTCTACCTCCTACTCAGGTTTTCCAGGCACCCGATCCCTTTCTTCCTCTTCATGTGCCCGACTTTATTAGTTGTATCGAAGCTGAAATTACGTCTCCATTTTAATTTCTTCTTCTTCTTCTTCTTCTTCTTCTTCTTCTTCTTCTTCTTCTTCTTCTTCTTCTTGTACCTTCTCTCTGCAGTAGAGCGTTCGCCTGGCACACCGATGACTGGTTCGAATCTCGTGGTGGGCAAAGTTTAAAGTGGCCATTTTTCGCTGTTCATCTTAGTAGTATGATTGCTCTGGTTGTTTCACTGTTGATATATGTCCCCCACACCCTCTTTCCAGGGACGGTTATCCTCCTCTGCCATATCGCCAATGGTGGTTGTAGATGTTAAACTTCGATGTTCATTCTTCTTCTTCTTGCTCTTGTTATTCTCGTTCTTGTTCTCCTCCTTCTCCTCCTTCTCTTCCTCTGCTCACACCCCAACTCTTTGGAAAGTATAATTATTTGTCAAATCAGTAAATTGCGTAGGTTTTGTGCCTATTAACAACAACCGCTAGCAACCTTTCTTGCACTAAAAAAGATCATATATATATATATACTACTCAAAATAATACAAGGGCCACTTGGACATATGGGTCTCTCTTTAAATCAGAAACACGAATTCAATTTATTAGTTCATCATATTTTATTGCAATCATTTCTGCATCAATAACAAAAAAGATTTGAGACATCAGTCGCTTAAAATTCGAGTAAATTCAATTTAACTGGACATACCCCTCATTTACAAAATCAAAACTTTAGAAACCAAAAATCTATAGAGTCAGTATCGGGTGTGGCAACCGTTTGCATCAATGCAGTCTTGGCATCGTTGTCTCATGGACCGTATCAGGTTATGGGGGATGTTTCCTGGGATGGCCAACCACTCTTGCTGGAGAACTTGGGCCAGAACTTCAAGGTTAGCTCCTGGAGGGAGGTTTGCCCGTGTCTGTCGACCCAAGACATCCCACAGATGTTCTATGGGGTTCAAATCGGGTGATCGAGCCGGCCAAAGGAAGTCATTGACGATACGCGCTCGGTGGGGTCTGGCATTATCGTCCTGTAGTATGGCACCTTCCCCAATGGCCCGCAGAGCTGGGAGGACCCTAGGTTGTAGGACGTCATCCCTGTAGCCAATACCGTTTAAGTTGCCATGAATTTGGAGCAGAGGTGTTCTGAAGTTTAATGCGAAGCCACCCCACATCATGACAGATCCACCACCAAAGCGGTCATGCTCGCGCACCGTCGCATCAGCAAAACGCTCCCGTGGACGCCTCCAAACATTCACT
The DNA here is from genome assembly GCA_036898135.1 of Oncomelania hupensis. Classification (NCBI taxonomy): domain Eukaryota; kingdom Metazoa; phylum Mollusca; class Gastropoda; order Littorinimorpha; family Pomatiopsidae; genus Oncomelania; species Oncomelania hupensis. The sequence goes on from CM072518.1 coordinate 23,380,404, forward strand.
CGACGGTCGTTGAAAAACAAGGAGAACCGAGACTCGTCTGTAAAGAGCACCCTTGACCAATGTTGCCTAGTCCACACCAAATGACGCCGAGCCCAGGCCAAACGCGCTGCACGGTGAGCTGGGGTGAGCAAAGGCCGTACTGCTGGTCGTCTTGATCGCAGGTTTGCCTCGTGTAGACGGTTGCGAATTGTCTGGTCGCTGACGTTAACATTGCTGGCTGCGTGAAGCTGTCTTCTGATGGTGTTTGCTGTATCGGACCTCATCCTCAGAGCTGACAGGGTGATGAAATGGTCTTGTCTTGCAGTGGTAACGCGGGGGCGTCCGGACCTTCTTGATTCTTGGACGCTTCCAGTGTTGTTAAAGCGCTCCCGCAGCCTTTGGACAAAGCAATTCGTCCCCTATACGCTTATGTGTCCGGGGACGTTAATCTATAAAAAAACTAACTTTGGACAACGGAGTGGGACACTCCCAGCCGCCTGCCAACTTCTCTCACCCCCACCCCTTCCTGAAGCCATGCAATAGCTCTGCCTCTATCCGCATCAGTCAATCGTCGCCTTGGGGGCATGGTTAGAAAAGCAGCAAAAGCGCTGCCATTTATACACAGAAAAAAGCGCCGATTGTTGAACTGAACTCACAAAATGCAATCCTTTCGCGTGCAAATCACTTTTTAATGTTGAAAATTTTGCTTTATTAGCAAGACAACAGTAAATTAGGGTCATTTTTTGGGGTAAAAATTGGGTTTGTTTTTCAACTCAGTGCAGAAAGTTCAAAACTCACACATGTGATTACTTGTCAGAATAAGATTGTCTTGAATGTTAGTGTACAGGATAAGTTTTGAAATAAGCGATATTATTGATAGCAGCAAAAAATAAATAAACTAAATGAAATATGAGAGTGGCCCTTCAATTAATTTGAGTAGTATAGTAGATCGTAGTTGTACCGTTAAACAAGGGATATCACTCTCTGTCAGAACAGAAATGGAAAATTCAAACCTAAGCGGTTGGTTTGAGCAAAGAAATCTCATTTTATCTGTTTTATGTAATAACAATAGGAATTTTAGGATAAACTCATTTTCTCCAAAAGTAAACAAAGTCTAAGATTTTTTTAAATAAAAATAAACCAATGACGAAACCGTTGAGTTTGTTTGATTGTAAATGAGTATACTGTATACAGGGAGAGGTATTTCTTTGTGTATTGAGTTCGTACATTTTCTGTCTTGCCAACAGAAGCGTGTGTTTTCGTGTTCCTTTATCAAATGGTTGTTGCTCGCTTGAGTTTGTATTGTGCGTGTGACCGTGTGCATGGAACAATATCTTTTCTTTGGGGTGGCCTCGTGGCGCCGTGGATTAGTCGCCGGTTTCTTATGCCGAAGGTAGCGGGTTCGATTCCCGCAAGGGGCGAACTTGTGTCACTTAGTTACGAGACTATTGGGGTCACAGAGGGTTTTCTTCGAGTACTCCGCCCTCCCTTCAATAATGGTATTGGATGCAGCCAAAAAATTCGATTTTCTTTCCGTCTTCTAATAGAGACGTTCCTTTAAACCACATGTTTGAGTGAACAATGTGTGTTTGTTGTGTATGTGGGAGTGTTTGTAACATGTGAGCGTAAGGCTGGTTACAGATCGCCGCGCTTTAGTCTGATTTAGGAATAATGCGCGTATAACATTTAGTAGTAGTAGTAGTAGTAGTAGTAGTAGTAGTAGTAGTAGTAGTAGTAGTAGTAGTAGTAGTAGTAGTTCCCAACAGCATGTATGCTATTGTAAGTATGGCGCAATGTTTGCTACGGTGTATGGTGTAACGCAGAATGACGTCTCTTCTAATATGTTGCAATGTGGTTTAGTAGTTAACAAACACTAAGTGCTACACTGCTTGAACACAGTTATGACTGCAGTTGCTGTTTGTTGAGTTAACACTCCTTGGCCAACTTGTATATTAAAGAAAGCAGTATATTGGACATAATAATTCAATAATAATTCATTGAAGGTAATAATTCAATAATTATTATAGTACACTTAACTATTTTCAGTACATTGAACCGAATGGTTCACAATACGAGTGCGCTGGGTCTCAAATGGTCAATGCTTAAACTTCGTACATCGGACCCGATCATTTAATACTTAGCTTAGTTGATTAAAGCATATTAAAAGCTTTTTTTATATTTATAACTGGCCTATTGATGATGGGTTGAGTTTGGGATAACATTTGTCACACGTGCGGATAAAATTTACGATGCTTTCTTAGTGAAAGCTCTGCAGCCACCGAGCAGCGCCATCCATTTAACACAATGATTGCAGGGTGTGTTTTTTTGTATCTAGCGTTCACCCCTATGTGGATATGAGCGTCAGGATCTTAAAGTCCACCCGATGGAATGCATACGTGCGCAGACTAGACCTCGGCTTATACTGTCCTCGGAAAGAGGAAAGTGGCGTCATGACCGAGGTTTATGGAACAGTCGGTATGCTTTGGGTCAAGTGTGTGGCCATTTGGTAACACTACCACAGTTTGGTCGGATTGGTTGACTCCAGTTGACAGTAGCACTGTCTTCATTGTTTTCGTAGATCTAACTGTTTACGGCGGGTGGGCTTTGGTGCTTAGAGGTTGAAACGTTCGTGACGACAGGAAGAAATGAAGAAATGTTGATAGAAAAGAAATAAAGAAAAGGAAAATATACACGATTATTATTATTATTATTATTATTATTATTATTATTATTATTATTATTATTATTATTATTATTATTATTATTATTATTATTATTATTATTATAGTGCAGCACATTATAATAGAGGTTTGATTGCAATGGAGGGAAAGAGGTAGTGGCAAAGAGGTACTAAAGCTAAACAGGGTTAAATCATTCTTTGTTCGTTTGGGGCCTCATAGTCTTGGCTCCTTTCTCGCTCCATCCCGATCTTTCGGAGTGTGTGTATCTATATCCCATGATCTGTCTGTCCTTGAGTACATGAGTGAGAGCGCTTGTGCATGCGTGTTTGCTGAAAGAAGTGATAGCAGCTAGCATTGTTGATAATGAGGAAGCAGCTAATGAGTAGGAGCTATAGAGCGCATTAGGAAGGCGTGTTCGCGATACTCTCTCTGATCCTGACTTAGTCCCTTCTTGCTACATATTACTCTGAGCTCTGGGCCTTCTTTATCCTTATTCCGGCCGTCTTTCTGCTTACTCTGTCCGTCTGTCTGTCTGCCTGGCTGTCTGTCTGTCTCTCCATTCCCCTCATTCCCTCTTTCTGAGTGCAAATGTTTGCGTGCACGTGCATTCGGGTTTGACGCGTGAATTTGAGGTGGTGTGCTTTCTGAAAGTTGTTTATTGCCTGGAAAGAATGTTAAGGTGGAAAAGATGAGTGTGTGCGTGTGTGTGTGTGAACGCGCGAGCGCGCGTGCGTGATGTGCTCTCTCTCTCTCAAATATGAAGGATAGGCTCTCTGAATCACCTTTGTTATCACGAGAGGTGATAGATGTGCATTAGTGGGGGTGTAATGTGTGTGCGTGTGCGTGAGTGTAAAAGATAGGAGATGGGGTGGAGGTGCGTCGGTGTACGCGCAAGAGAGTGTATGCTTGAATACGTGGGTTGGGCACTCTGAAGGTCAACTGTGTTGTTTACCAGAAGAAGAGAGGAAAAGTGCACAACTATAAGAGAAGGCAGCCAAAGATGAACATCTTTACGGTCATGCGCAGAAGGTTACGAAGGGTATATGGCGGAGTGGGTTTTTGGGTGCAGATTGAAGAGCCACAGATTTCGAACTCTTTGTTGTTGTTATTGTTGTTGCTGCTGCCAGGAACATTTCGTTGCATCAGTCATTGCATTCATCCATCCAATCACCGAGCCATTAATCCCTCATTCGTTAGCCATTCAGAAAATATATTAGCCAAAAGTCGATTGTGTCATTGCAGCGCATTCGTCTTCCTGGTTATAAGTAGTTTCGTAGTGTTTTGTTTGTTTGTTTGTTTGTTTTTAACTGCTTTGTCTTTCTATAATATGTATATCCAGTTTGTTGTTGTTGTTGTTTCTCTTTAGTTTTTCATATGATTCTAACCGTCATAACAATATTCTGTAAGCTGAACTAAGTGCCTGTTGCCACTCCCAAGTACCCACCCACTTGGGTTACCCGTTCTAAGTGCGCTTCTTCTTCATGCTTTGGCTCCCAAGGTTCAGCCGGTTCAGTGAGCTAGGCGAAAGGTGTTAGTGTTCCTTCAAGGTTTACCTGCAGCGATTCCTTGCGTATTCTTTTTATGGCTCAAGTGCGAAAGAGAGAGAGAGAGAGAATTTCCCTCCGGAAATGCGCACACCTACCTTACCTTATGTTGTTAATGTAAAAAAAAATGATTCTATTCACTCTGTATAGACTTAAGGCTTTGCCTACACAAAACTGCTCTTTTGTGAATGTAGACACTGTTTCAGTTCACATTGCAGACGCGGGCACTTAGTCCCGTGGTAGGTCTTAGTTATACCAAGCTATAAACTTCATCGTATACTAACAGTGTAGACCCAAAGCATTTGCTACTTGCTCTTTTTGTCGTGAAGACAATATTTATATTCTCTAGCCAAACTGATCTTAAGTAGATTGCCATTTAGTAGTAGGCCTAAATATAATATTTATTTTATACTATAATTTTAGGCCTGTGTTAATAACCTATGTTTAACCTATGACACGGGATTAGTTTGAAATTACTCTATGTCCTAACAGAACATATTTTAACTTACTATGTAGGTCGGTCCCATGATTCAGTTTCGTGCTAGGCCTAAAGGCTAAGGCATACTCTAGCTTTAACTTGCATGTTTGTACAATCGTTTTTATGCGTCAGTGAATCCGCCATCCATTTTTTGACGGTAGAGTGGTCTACGTTAATATCTATAGGTAGAGTGTTGTTAGTAAGGAAGTATTGGAAATGGTAAGAAAGGGAATGTAATTTTGTTAAGGAAGCATATGTAGTTTTAGCAAAATACGTTATACAGGGACTCTTCATTTTTTTGTCTGGTATGTTTTACATCTACTTTCGGTCTTCAGTTCTCTCTTCATATTTGTGTAGTGTTTTGTTTAAAAGAATAAACGGGATGCTAATGTGTTCCTCCTTTCATTGTTTTCATTCCTACGATATTGTTGTAGACATGAAGGCACTGAAACTTAAAAGACAATCAGATCAAAAGTTGAGGAGTGTCATTACATTTCTTCTCGTAAAGGTTTAGTGAAAGAGGTAGATATACAGACATTTGGAGGCATAAAAACATAATTTATACCATCAGATTCTGTAGTGTTTACGTGAGGTACTTACAACAACTCCGGCAATATCCATCCATTTGATTTGTGTGTGTGTTTGTGTGTTGATGGCAAAGACAGTTTCCTGCGGACATTTATTTAGTCTGAACTACTTTCTGGAGATTTTATGAGTCATTGTGCTATCAGATCAAATTAGTGTATTTAGTTGTGTAGTATTGGATTATATGCGTTAGCCAAATACATCAAACGACAAAAGACATACACACAGGCACTGAAATGTCTTATTGTTAGCTACAATGAGTGGAATATATAAGCGAAGATACTGTACTGTGCTAAATGCATGCATTATCCGGATCCCATGCCTGTATGTCGAAGAGATAAGGTAAGGAGATTGCATACATTCTTAGTGTCAGAGATCTGTCTATCAGCCTTAAGCTTGTTTTCAAGCGTACACTGCAACAGCCTCTGAAATCCAGAGTGAATTGCATGCAGCGGAGTGCAGAACAACAGACACAGCATACAGAATATCCGCACGTGAATCTCGACGCCATAAATTCTGATTATCCAGCTAAGGCTACGTTCATGCTAAGCCCGGCAAGTTGCCGTCAGCCAGTTGCCGTCTGCAAATTGCCGTCACCAGTGTTCACGGTAGAGCCCGAAGTTGCTGTCCGGCTAATTGCTGCCACACTACTTTGTATACAAAGATCGCGCTTTCCAGGCGGAAGAGGCGCATACTCCTGTGATATATCGATTATTAAAACGGAATTCTCGCAAATATAATTCAATTCACCGCAATCGTAGAGTGCATGGAGAATACCGTCATTTGATTCCGCAAGTGATGAACGATACCCAGAAATGTGTAAAAATACATAAGGATGCGAACAGAGACTTTTCAAGATCTGCTTAGCCAATGCCGTGAAGATTTGACAAAACAGTCTACAATTTTTCAAATGCCTATTTCGCCAGCGGAGCGCTTGATTGTAACACTGAGGTAAAGTATTTAGCTGTATATAACAGTACATGAATGCGAGAAAGACATATCTGACTAAATCATCTAAAACTGTTTAGACTGACTAGATCTAAAACTGTTTAGACTCAGACAAGATCTAAAACTGGTTAGATCTGGGAACATTGCAACGAGAGAGAGAGAGAGAGAGAGAGAGAGAGAGAGAGAGAGAGAGAGAGAGAGGGGGGGGGAGGGAGGGAGGGAAGGGTGTGAAAGAAAGAGAGAGAGAGAGAGAAGGCTTATATGTCAATCCAACACATGCATGAACATACACACACACACGCACACATTTTGCCGCGAATCAAGTGCATTCACTCTGTCGGTATGGTGAAAAATTCCTTCCCTTCGACCAGCCAGCCGTTTTTTGTGACAAGCGACAAAGCATTTTGCTGGCTGACGGCAGCCGACGGCAACTGGCTGGCAGCGTGAACGTGCATCGCCGGCTTTCATGGTGGGAAAGAAGAAAAGGGCATTACCACAGATTCCAACCAGTTGCCGGCGGCAGCCGACGTCAAATTGCCGGGTTTAGCATGAACGTACCCTAACAGTATTGGGCCTCTGAGGCGCAGACACTTAATTGTTATAAAATAGAGCTCAAAGCCCACAGAACCACTGATATATGATTTAGTGAGAAACGTTATATATCTTTGCATAGTCTTATTATTTTATTTCATTAACAGGGTTCTGCATATGCAATTAACTCAGACGTTTTCCTTTAATTCGTACCATGGCCTGTTTTCTCCTAGGTTATTGGATCATTGTATTTTAATTTAACCATCAACTGAATCTTGTCCCGATTTGTATAATTAAGTATAATCGATTGCAAGATGTTGTAGTTGTAATTATTGTTGTTGTCGTTGCCATTTTTTTTTTGTTGGTTGTTCTCTTCTTTTTCTTCGTCCTCCTCCCTGTCCTCTTCCTTCTCCTTCCCATCCGCCTCCTCGTCTTAATTCTTCTTCTTCTCGTCGTCTTGCCCATCTCTTTTAAAACCACCTCCATTTTACGCTTTAGGTCTTTTAGCTTGTACAGATAGAGTAGTAGAAATCGGTTTAATGTGATCGAATATTTTATTATTATTATTGAAGATTTTGATAGCGCACTTATCTCGCCGTACTAGACCAGACTCTAGGCGCTGGCCGATACAGGATCTAACTCAAACCGCACGAGACTGAATGCCATCTTCACATTCTCAGGATGAAAAAATACTATGCTTTTTGCATTTTTCACGGCTGGTAGTAAAATACGTTTGTGTGTGCATTTTTTCACGGCTTCTTGATTTCAACGCAACTTTAGAAAGTACGTTACTGCTTGCTGTACAAGGAAGATAACGAGCGACCCTGTTCACGGACGGGCTGGCTTGATACGTAGTAATGTGGCCAAACGGTGTGTAAGTGTACCTTGCCTTTTCCGCTGATGATTTTTGTTAACGCTTTATTGTTCCTTTTTATGGGGAAATTCTGGGCCGCCTCCCCTGGGGAAGGCGTAGTCGCAGCCTGTTGCGCGCCCAAACCCAACCTACCTAATATTAGTTGTGTTTTTGAAATGTTGCTGGGGGAGCAAACCGGAGTACCCGGAGAAAACCCCGGAGACGTTGCCTTAGTCGAAAGTAAATAATATTCGGAGAAACATAACGCCCAGACGCTGGATCGATCCCACACCTGTCAGGCACCGTTGGTTTCTGGCCTGTGGACAAGGCAAGTTAGTCCCGCCATAGCCCACTTGGCCACAACGATCGCTTGACCCTGTTCACGGACGGGCTGACTTGATACATATTAATGTGGCCAAAGGGTGTGTAATTGTGCCTTGCCTTTTCAGCTGATGATATGTTTTTAATAGCGGAAATACCTGGGAGGTGTTTAATATCGCTCGTGGATCTTTGTATTGAGATTCTAAAGGGCGTATATCATTATATTATATGCTGAAAAGAGCTGAGCGAACTACTAAGTTTGTACAAAGTGAACGTGCCTTGGACCAACCGTTACGGCTGGGATGGTTGTGGGGTATTTAGTTACCGGTATCTGTCATGACGTTTAGAGTTTTAACAACACAATTTTTTTTAAATTACAGTAAATTACAGAAAATGTTGTCGCCTGTAATTTTTACAGCGCAGTTATCATTATAATAAATTATGCTGAAGGAATAGAGTGTGAACTGCCCGCACAAACATGGCCCTGTGAAAACAGATTTCACCGACGACGCCTTTCTTCCCTCTGTGACCGCAAAGTTACTGGAAAGCTTCACCTTAACTTTAACCTTGCACATAGTGACCTTACGCAGACTTCAGATGAGTGTCCCTGATATGTATCTGCTTTAAGCTCTATCGCAGTGTCAGTTATAGCTGTTTTGAGTTAGGGTAGGGTTGCCGGGGGTTTCTGTATAAATAGTATTCCCACTTTCTGGAAATTTAGTGCTTTAAATTTCCACTGTCGCTGTCTTTCTCCGTTGTTCTTTTTCATTCCTATTCTGTTTTGTCAATATACTATACTATCTTCTTCTTCACTAGACCAGTCACCTACCTTTTTTATATTGAAAACTCTTCCAAAACTCCTCATTTGTGTTTGAGGTCTGTTGGATCAGCTTGGGAATATTGGACGCTTTCTGCCAAATGGTCACTAGAGCTTCAGATGATATTATTATTTAGCAACGTAGGCATTTTATATGTATGTGTTTTGTTGATATTTTATAATGATGTTTATATTCTATTTTGTTTTTGTAAACGGGGGTTCGATAAATTAAAGTATAGCCTTAGCGTCCCCTGCGTGGGATGCCTTTATTGTAAAGTGACCGGCTGGTGGAGTGCCTTCGGTGTTGCCATTAGGGTTGTTTCAGCAGATCTTTTATACGGATGGAGAGTGAATCCTCTTTGAACCAAGTTGTGGTCTTGATTTTGTGGTCCTGTTTCGGCTCTGCAGTCCGCTAAATAACCATCTTGTGAGTTACGCGCGTAGTTCGATCATTTGTATTTCTTGGTTATACAATCAGTTTTGCTATACTTAACGAAGAGCAGAGTGACCTTGCTTGGGGGCAGGCGGGGTACAGGGTGTGTTTATGTATATATTTGTCTTGCCCCTCCGTGGGTCTTAGCGGTCATTAAACACGTGTGGGGGTCTGTGGCCCTTTGTTTGTTTCTGTGCTGGTCTGGCAGCTTAGGGTTGTGCTGGCATGGTCGTTATAGTTGCTCTCCGTCCGCGGTTATAGAATATAAATCGTGGTCTTTGGTTAGGCCTATAGGTTACTTACAGCGACAGCGAGGGGCGTAGAGGCTGAAGTACTGACATTGTACCTTAATTAGCAAACTTACATTTTCTTAAAGACATTTTTTTTGTCCGGTGCATTACAAAGGAGTTGTGTTTCTGACAGTGCACGGTACATTTTAGAAATGTGTTCTTCTGACTATTACAGGAAATAGTGGACAACTCTTATTTTTTATTCTAGGATAACCCTAGTTGTAGAAAGAAGCGGGAGAACTTACTACAATAATAGTACTTTAGCCTATTCATTTCAAGATGCATAGGAGCCTATTTCGATCACACATCTGTTATACTTAAACTTCAATCTATTCCTTAGAAGTTATAAGTTGTTTTTTTTTAAAAATTTTATATAATAGTTTTTAGTATAACGCTTTTACAGCTCAAGAGCTGCCGAAGGCGATGGTCGATACAGGATCCAACTCAAGCTTATTGGTGAACTCTTTATTCGGAGAATTTTTGTTATTTCGCTGTTACACTCTGTGACAGACACATGCAGGAGCTTACTGCTACACCTTAACATTTCGTAGCCCCCACTTCCTCCTCCTCCATCTCCTCTTCATTCTCCTTCTCCTCTTTACTTCTTCTTTCTTCTCCTTCTCATATTTGTCCTCCCATTCTTTTTTTTTATCCGTTTCAAAGGGACTGCAAAATTAAGACACGTTCATGAAGGTTATGCTTTTGAAGCTTCCATCAAGACTAAACGGTACATTAAGACTGCATGTGTGCGTGCGTATGTGTGTGCGCTCCTGTACGTATTTGTGTAAGATAACAGCTCTTCAGTGGCAGGGTTTTTCCCTTTCTTATCGTTCGTTGTAGTGTTTTTAGCTCTGTGATTTGTTGTCAATATTGGCTTTCAGTTACATTACATTACATGGTCACTGCTTTAGGTCCAGCGGACTCGTCCGAGCCAAATCAGGACCCGTTTCAGTGAGTTAGATCACATTTTGTGTATTTGTAGATATTAAAATACTTTTGGGGTCGGTTGAGTGTCAGAGGGTGAGGGTGGGGTGGTCGGAATCGGGTTGAAAAGGTGTTGAATTAGCTTATTGCCTTAAGGTTTAAAAAAAGAAGTGTATATTTTATCTGCAATTTTGAAAGCTTTTGTAGATTGTATGATCTTTGTTAGGACTGTGATCAGCTGAACCTATTCCTTTTGACTGACTTTTTGACTGATTGATTGATTGATGATTTGTGGATTGACCTAGTAACTGAGTAATCATTTGACTGCCTACGTAAGAGCACATCAATAGATAAAGCCTAATGTCGCCGTTGCTTTTGATATTTGTATTCTTATTTTTATTCTATTATTAATATTAGCATTGAGCTTGTGCGTCACACCTAGGTGTCTTTTCTCCAGGGCAAAACGCAGCCCCTCCCTTTTTTCCTCCATAATCGATCGGTCAGACAGTGCATCGATCACCTCCTTTCCCCAATACGCACGTTCGACGTTCTCGGACGCTTGCAAGCACACGAAACAGACATATTGGCACACATACATAGCACGCACAAAGAGAATTTTGGATACTAATGTACTCGTGAGCTCGCGGCACTACAGGTAGGTAAGACTATCAGACACGCACGCACGCACAACACACACACACATTCTCTCTCTCTCTCTCTCTCTCTCTCTCTCTCTCTCTTTCTCTCTCTTTGTCCGTCCCCCTCTTTTTTCTCCTTGTGTATCTTATCCTATGCATACATACCAGGCCATGTTAAGGTGACTTGTTGCTTTAATCGATAGCTGTATCTCACCTGAAGTGTTAGGTAACACTAACACTGGCAAGGTAAAAAGAGACCAGCTTTTACCTGTGAAGATGTTCCCACGTTTAACGATCCTTGCCGCACAGGCTCAGAATGCCTACGTTGGTATAGCTAGAGAGTGCGTATGTTTCAGTTTGGTTTGCATCACTATAGTCCAAGAGTTTGTATGGTTTATATGCAGTTTTATATTCTCTCTCTCTCAGACTGTGAAGCGGCTGACAAGTGTTAAACAGCCCAATGTCTCCACGATCCAAAGCAAGTCTGGCATATGCCTTACAGAAGAACAAGAAGTCTTGGACATATGGACAGAGTACTGCTCTGACCTTTACAACCACACACCAAACGAAGACCCATCGGTTCTAGCATGTCCAGAGAACAGAGAAGAAGAAGAAATCCTCCCAATTCTCCGAGAAGAAGTTGAGGCAGCAGTGCAATCGCTGAAGAAGGGGAAGTCAGCGGGAGGTGGACAACATACCCGCGGAACTGCTTCAAGCAGGAGGAGAAGCGATGATTGACGCACTCACCATTATCTGTAACAAGATCTGGCAGAGTGGGGAGTGGCCGACACCATGGACCCAGTCGCTTGTCATCACTCTTCCCAAAAAAGGTAACCTTCAGGAGTGTGAAAATTACCGCACCATCAGCCTCATCAGCAATCCCAGCAAGGTCCTCCTGAAAATAATACTCAACAGGTTGAAACCCCACGATGAACAAATCATAGCTGAAGAGCAAGCAGGATTCAGGGCAGGGCGAAGTACCACTGAACGGATGTTTAACTTCAGAATAATCTGCGAGAAATACCTACAGCACCAACAGCTATAGTATGTGTTCGTACACTTCAAAAAGGCGTTTGACCGAGTCTGGTATGCAGCTCTGTGGGCAACCATGAGAGTGTACAACATCAGCCCTAACATTATTGAAGTCATCAAAAGCCTTATGACAAGGCTACCAGTGCAGTCCTTCATAACAGCGCCATCGGAAACTGGTTCAGAACAACAATCGGTGTGCGTCAAGGATGCCTACTCTCTCCTACACTCTTCAACATCTTCCTAGAGCGCATCATGTCAGATGCCCTTGCAGATCACGAAGGCACAGTCAGCACAGGGGGAATGAGCAATCTCTAAGAGAGAGGGAAGAGAGAGGGAGGGAAGTGTGGCTGAGCTGGGTGTCATGGAGGGGTGAGGGTGGAGGGCGATGCTGCAGTGGGTGTGTCATTGAAGCTTGGACACCCTGGAGAAGAAGGCGCCAAGGGAGGGAGCAGAGAGCACCTCTTGAGGAAGGGCCTATAGTAGGGAATACACTAATTTATATCACGGACATTAGTTTTATGCTCCTGACTCTAAACTCCTAGACGGGCGCGTACCAGTTAATATGAACGTTCGTTCGTTGGCTAGATTAATGTCCCCGGACACTAGAAGTGTATAGGGGACGTGGTGATGATATCATGATGAATAAGAAGTGGGGGGTGGGTTGCCATGGGGCTGTGACAAGATCGTTGCAGTGACGATGACATTCGTTGCAAGAGGAGTTGTTCGCGCAATGCGGGGGCAACGTTGATGAAGTTAAGCAGGCGCGCAAAGGTAGAAGAGGTGGGTCGAATCGCTGGACGTTGGTGCGAATAGGTGTGGCCGTGAGCCGTAGAACCTACAAGAAGAATAGGCAGAGCGTGGGGAAACACTGGCGATGCTTGGCACCTGTAGTCCGGAGGACGCCGCTCTCCACAGGAGTCCACACGTCGCCCAGTAATAGAGAAAGCAACAAAGCAGCCAAGAGTGGAGCAACGGCAGCAGAGCGTCGAGACGTCTATCGCCGATCCGCAACCGCCGCCCAGTCGACGGAGCTCTACTTGATAGAAAATGAAGGATGGAGGTTGAGGTGGCGTGTCGTTTCGGCATCTCTCACAGGTCACTGTCGCAGCCTCATCTTCTGGACCGCCTAGATCTCGACATCAGGATCTGCAGCTAAAGTGATTGCGAGTCTGAACGTCTCTCAGAGCAGGTCTGCCACCAACCTGCTATCACCTCCTAATATGAACATACCCCACAAGCACTATATAGGTCTCATTCCCACACCCCATCCCATTCCCACCCACCCACTTGTCTTCCAGGGTTGTCTAGTTGGCTGTGACATTAGACGATGCGCACAAAGCAGCAAGATGGCGGCTTGAGTAAGATCCAGTTTCCAATAGCGCCTTGAGTTGATAAATAGCTATATAAGAGCGATCATAACGATAACGGTGCAGAGCACCTTAAGACTTCCACCTTGAATTAAGGTGGCAGGTTTACCTTTTTAGGTTAGAGCTGTTCCTCCCGTCATGGAAGAGTAGGTACCACTTGGCGTGAAACGAAGCGGGAGGGTTCTAAGGTGAGGGATGGGGAACGCTGAGGCTTAGAGTGGTGGAGGGGTTGCGTTAGGGGTGAGATGTTAGTGTGGTTTGTTGGAGAGGAAATGAGAGATAGGTATAATTATGTTCGCTGTAAGAAATACGAAGCAGTTATTTGTTTCTTCTTCTTCTTCTTCTTCTTCTTCTTCTTCTTCTTCTTCTTCTTCTTTCTTCTTCTTCTTCTTCTTCTTCTTCTTCCTGTCTCTCTTTCTCTCTCTCTTGGTCTCTCTTGGTCTCTCTGTCTCTGTTTCTCTCTTTCTCTCTCTCTCTCTCTCTCTCTCTCTCTCTCTCTCTCTCTCTCTCAGATTAAAAAAAGTATCTGTGGGAAATAATAGAGAAGGCCTTTAAGAGGCAGGTAGCGCTGTTAGAAGATTGAATTTATGCCTATATTGGTAAACCGGTTATTTGAAGCAGAGATGTTGGTGACTGCGTACACTTAATATTGTGTACTTTGTCATCTTTTATTTTTTGTCTGTTGTTGTGTGAGTGTTGGGTTTGTATGTTTGTCTGTTGTTGTTGTGTGAGTGTTGGGTTTGTCTGTTTGTCTGTTGTTGTTGTGGGAGTGTTGCTTGTTTGTTTTTAAACCAGTATGTTTTTTCTGTTTTAGTACAAGCGTATCCTCATTTGATTGAAAAAAAGTAATGTTAGCAATAGAAGGAATAAAGGAACGGCTTTCGTTGCTCTATTCGTGGTGACATTGTTGTAGCTACAAGGATGTAATAGTTTTGTCGTCATTTGTAAGTGAGCTTTTCCCTAACAACTCGCTGAACTCATTCTAGGCTAGTACCTTAGCTGCACAACTTACAAACTGACACAGAGCGGTGTTGTATAAGGTAACAGAAATCAATACCCACTACAAATAGGTGGGAGATCCATTTGGCGGAGAGTGAGTAGAAAGGAGGACTCATCAGTTGCTTTCTTTCTTCTTCATTAATAGTTCAGTTGGTTTATTTAAAGTCAATGTTCATTTAAAACAATTATTTTAAACATATCTCTTCACGAATGAAGTAATGTTTAGTTGTTGTTTTTTTAACCGCAATTGTCGGAAACACAAGAAAATAAAAAAAGAAGTGGAATGAGCATGTCGGTGAACATAATAGAGATTAGTTGTTAGACATTAATGTTATTGCCCACATCGAGATTTGATCCTGGGTCACCGGTGTGCCAAGCGAAGAAGGCTCTACCACTGAGCTATGGCGGTGGGACCGGGTCAATTTATCATTTTGCAAAGAAAAGAAACATGCAAAAAGTCAGTCAATCGTGGCGTTCAGACGGAGGTGACGAGTTATCAGAGCCCGCACTGGAAAGAAAATGCCCGGATCACGCCTCTATTCCATATATAACTTATAATATATTGTAAAATTTGATCGCAAGTCGTCAAAGAAGGACTTTAAAAAATCTCAATGTAATGTATCCTAATACAAAATTATAGTACGGTAGAGTCGAGAACATGAAGTTCTGCAGCAGTATATAAGCACAGCGTTCAGGTTGGCGTGCTTCCCCACCCCCCACCCCCCACCCCCCCCCCCCACCAGGAGGGGCCGGGTAGCTCAGTTGGTAAGAGCGTCTTGCTAGTAACCGAAAGGTCGCTGGTTCGAATCCCGGATTGGTCAACGTGTGATCATATTATTTTCCCCTTTACCAACAACTGGCCCGCTGGTGTCAGTATAAATCGGTCCAGTAGTCACCTATATGCGAAAGTGTCGTGTGACTATAATCTACAAACAAACAAACTGGCGTGCTTGATTGCTGCAGATCTTCATACTCTCGACTCTACCTAACTATAATTTTGTATTAGGATACATTGAGATTTTTGTAAAGTCCTTTTTTGACGACTTGCTAGCAAATTTTACAATATATTATCATTTATATAGGGAATAGAGGCGTGATCCAGGCATTTTCTTCCCAGTGCGGGCTCTGATAATTCGTCACCTCCGTCTGAATATTACGATTCACTGCCTTTTTTTTCTTTTTTTCTTTGCAAAAGCTAAATTGACCCGGTCACACCGCCGTAGCTCAATGGTAGAGCGTTCGCCTGGCACAATGGTGACCCAGGTTCGAATCTCGAGATGAGCAATAATGTCTAACATCTAATCTCCACCATGATCACCGACACGCTCATTCCACTTCTTTTTTCTTACAAAGTGTTCACACATTTTAGGGTTGTGTGGGGCCGGGTAGTTCGGTTGGTAGAGCGGCGTATACTAGTAACCGAAATGTCCCTGGTTCGAATCCCGGATTGGCCAACGTGTGGCTTTATCATTTTCCCCTTACCACCAACAGGCTCGCTGGTGTCAGAATACTGTGACCGGTAGTTGCGGATACGCTCCGGTGTCGTGTGACTCTAATCTACAATTAACAATGTTACTGTTCACAGTGCTGGAGGGGCCGGGTAGCTCAGTTGGTAAGAGCGTCTTGCTAGTAACCGAAAGGTCGCTGGTTCGAATCCCGGATTGGTCAACGTGTGATCATATTATTTTCCCCTTTACCAACAACTGGCCCGCTGGTGTCAGTATAAATCGGTCCAGTAGTCACCTATATGCGAAAGTGTTTTATTATTTTCCCCTTTACCAACAACTGCTCTTTATTTTCTATATGTTTGTGGTCATATGTTCGAATGCATGCGGAGTATCGGCTCGCGTATGGGGGAAAACAGTGCTAGTGTATCTACTATTGGCTGTTACTACTAAACAAGTCTCTACAAGGGTCATATAGGCATGCAGATATAATGAGACCCAGATTTTGCAAGTTTAGACTATGGTAGAAAACAAAACAAAACAAGCATTCCTTCAATTTACAAGACACTCTCTGTATACCTTAGGAGGTCGCCTCTTCCGAATAAGGTGACGATATGCATCCCCCTTTCTTTGGGGGCCTTAAGTATTAATTGACCATGTGACACCGCGACACCATACCAGACAACCACCAGCTGGTTTTTTTCCCTCCCCTTCTCCCTGTTGTTCATGTGACCTTACCTGAACATTTACAACCGTGATAGATTCCCACTCTCACGCTCATCCTCATCTTCACACACACACACACCCACACCCACACACACACACACACACACACCTATCTCTACTTCTCTTCCTCTCTCTCTCACCTCTCCTTCCCCCGCTCTCTCTCTCTCTCTCTCTCTCTCTCTCTTACTTACCCTTCTCTCTCATATACACACACATTCCCTTATCTCTCTCACACATCTCCCTTTCCCCCTTTCTCTCTGTCTCTCTATCACACATACACACTCCTTCTCACATCAACCACCAGACCCACTTCATGTGGTCCTTTAATTATTGTTAAAGCTATAGTTATTATGTACGGTAATAGAGGATGTGGTCTTGAACTTAGTGCTAAATACACGTTATTATAAATCTTTTTTTGTCCCAGCCCCTCCTTCCAACCCAACCCTTTTCTTTAGCTTTCGTCTTTTTCCACTGACCCCAACTGGGGAGAAAGACGAAATATTTGATTAAAACAACAATTGTATATGGCTTTAGTCACCCAGTCCACAAATCGCTAGCAAGAAAAATGGTTTTTCGGTTCCCGTTAGTCATAATATCTATGGGGCGCCATTTGTAAATTAAATGGTTATTGTCATTATATCTATAGAACATACATTTTACCTGTATAAAAGATATGGTATAATTATAAAATGAATTATATACCTATAAAATATATTCTATAGCAATACAACATTTTTTATAGCTATAAAGCAACATTTTTATAGCTACAGACTACATTTTACGATATACAAGAGATCATACACGAATCGTCACGCCGTTTGTAAATATTAAACACAAAAAAACTATTTTATTTATAAACAAAACATTTTATAAGTAACCAATTCATTTTATCTATAAACAAAACATTTTATAAGTAACCAATTCATTTTACCTATAAACAAGTCATTGTATCTGTAAACAAGTCATTGTATAGCAAAAACGATCAATAAAACTTCCTTTTATCTGTAAACACTTCATTTTATAGCAACAACGAGCACTTATATCTACAGAATACATTTTATAACACGTACAATGAATTGTACCTGTAGAATGAATTAGCGACTATTATTTTCCAGTCGGCGCCTTACAATAATTTTATACTAACTTTCTCATTGTATAACTGCTTCTCTCCCTTCGATTATTTTTATTTTGTAACGTTCTAAGCGACCCAAAGTTGCTATGCGGTGCGCAAAGATGGCTGACGTGGTTTTTTTCGTGTTTTTTTTTAAATTAAAATTTACGTCCCCGGATTCATTAAGCGTATAGGGGACGATTGGTTAATAGGTACATTCAACCAATTCAACGAAAAAAGCCCCCCCCCCCCTCCCCTCCTGCACGTATGCGCTGGGCTCTTGCATTTTCATGTGGAAGTGACGTTGCATAAGCTAAGTTTAGATAGCTACGGCGCGTGTAGGGAATTCCCGCTAGGCCTATATCGACTTCCCGCGATGTCAACAATCTCCAAGGTAACAGTTACGATGGAAGCTGGTTTGCCTTCGTGCTTATCAATAGTTTTTCAAGTCGACCAAAAAAAAATTGGAACAGTCGAGACTGACAATGATGTCGCTGATGTTTTATCAGCATTTCACTAGTATGGTCCTCGCCAATTTATATAATACACTAGTATGGTCCTTGCCATTTTTTGTAGTAGACTTTAATGGTCTTTACCATGTTGAGTCGCTTAGAAGTTTACAAGTAGTCTACACGAGGATGGAGTTGCTTCCCTGGGATCAGCAATAATCGAAGGGAGAGAAGCAGTTATACAATGAGAAAGTTAGTATAAAATTATTGTAATGCGCCGACTGGAAAATAATAGTCGCTAATTCATTCTACAGGTACAATTCATTGTACGTGTTATAAAATGTATTCTATAGATATAAGTGCTCGTTGTTGCTATAAAATGAAGTGTTTACAGATAAAAGGAAGTTTTATTGATCGTTTTTGCTATACAATGACTTGTTTATAGATACAATGACTTGTTTATAGGTAAAATGAATTGGTTACTTATAAAATGTTTTGTTTATAGATAAAATGAATTGGTTACTTATAAAATGTTTTGTTTATAAATAAAATAGTTTTTTTGTGTTTAATATTTACAAACGGCGTGACGATTCGTGTATGATCTCTTGTATATCGCAAAATGTAGTCTGTAGCTATAAAAATGTTGCTTTATAGCTATAAAAAATGTTGTATTGCTATAGAATATATTTTATAGGTATATAATTCATTTTATAATTATACCATATCTTTTATACAGGTAAAATGTATGTTCTATAGATATAATGACAATAACCATTTAATTTACAAATGGCGCCCCATAAATATCAAGCCGTCTTAATCATCGGTTTTATTTGTACTGCTCTCTGTCTTTCTCTCTCTCTCTCTCTCTCTCTCTCTCTCTCTCTCTCTCTCTCTCTCTCTCTCTCTCTTGTACTTCCATTATTTTACTTTCAACTGAAAAGAAGTTATACCAAAGAACGCATACAGCCCACCTTCCTTTGGTTATACGGAAGATAGTATTGGGTAGTTAAAAATAATATATGTTTCCTCATTCCGCTGACTATTATATTAATTAAGTATGGGTCCAGATTATTGAGCCGAGGACCGCACTGTTTGCTTCTTGTAACTTGTCCCCGCCTCTCCTTCAGCACCTAGAACACCTTACACTACCACCCCTCCCTACCACTCATTTTTATATCCTCATTCCCCAGTGCTCTCTCGCTCAACGTTTAACCCCCCTCCGTCGTTATCCCCATCTTCCCACCTCCTCTTCCTCTTTCAACCTCCCCTTATACACTTCGTCTTCCTCAACTTCTACCTGCCCCGCCCCTCACCACACCTACCTAGGTAAATCCACCTGCTGTGCTAACATCGGTACAGCTGGGAATTTGCGGTCGCGGTTCAGTTTAGCAAGACCAAACAATTACTTGGTGAGTCGAGAGAGCGATACCATTATAATACACAGGCCGAAGAGTCATAGACATAGATGTAAAAAGAAAAAAAAACCTGCGTAGGCTACTCCACGCTGAACGCTTTGATACAAGTTATAACCAACACAATGAGTGAAGTCAAGTAGAGAGAAACTATAAGCGCTCCGTGACGTCACTTGGCTCTGGTAGCCGATGTAGGGGGGGAAAACAGGGAGTGGATGTTTTGAACCGTACGCCACGTTTAGCTTTGGCCGTGGTGAGAGAGCGGAGAGGTCCAAAGAGAGCGGGTCGGAAAAGAAGTATAGTAGTGGGCGATAGAGTCGGCTGTAGCCGGCAACCGCTTGTGGCACACGGTACAGCCAGTAGTAAAGTTCTGTCTGCACGTTTTCCTCGCACTAACATTGGCGACGCGGACAGGAGAGCAACACGCACGCTCTCTCGGCTCAGCGCGTGCTTCCTGAAACTCTATAGCACTTGTTGGCTCGTGGTAGTTTTTTTTTTTTTAGCTCATCGTTTTCTGGGACTAGCTTACAGCCTGCGGCAGTGAATGAACAGCCGATCGATGACAGTGGCAAGTTATAAACCACGGTGGACTTCCATTTGACTTGTGTCACCCTAGGCGGACACTTCAAACAGATCGCCTCTGTTGACTCTAAACCAGAGAAAAGTTGTTATCGTGTTATGTAATAAAAACAAACACCCATTTGTCATTGACAGTTTGCATTTACACGTGGACTTGTAGTACTGTGATCGTTTACGACCGATTGGTCCACTTCGGACTTCATCATCGTATGGTCAGCTGATTTGCCTTCGGGCACATCTGACCAACACTGCCCTCTTCTGTACCGGACTTCGATTTTGATCAGTGATATTGATCGTCGCAGAACGAGCCTAATCGATACTTGTGATTCTCTTTGGTTTGTTTTTTTAAAATTACAAATCCACTTCTGGACATTGAGTTACTTGTGAACAAGTTCTTTGCGTTGAAGTGTGTGTACGTTGGGACTCGGGTTCTTCTTTTTTTTTCATTTTAGGAAAGTAAGAGAGGTTTATTACACTCATCAACATGCTCCGAGTCGCGGCCGCCGCTCCCTTTTTGGGACCCCCGGGATGTGAAACCGTACCCCGCCCCATGAACGACGGTTATCTTCTGTACAACTGGATGTGCGCCCTACCTCCCGCCCCTTACCACCACCCCCACTCCCATCACCACCAGCACCACCTTCCACATCCCTCAGCTATATGGGTGAGTTCTTTAGTGTTTGGAAGTTGTCTCCGTCTTGGCGTTTTTTAAATTTTCAAACCTCTTACGAGATTCTGTGGTTTGCGCTTTTTGCCTTTGAAATAGTTGTTGATATCAAGGTTTCATGGAAAGAAGTTGTTTCCTTGGAGTAGCCGTTTTTCTCTCTGGTAGTAAACTAAACGGCCATTTATTTTGTCACCACATATCTATACCAGGTTATCGTAGTTTTGCTTTGTTCCATTTCAACGTATGATTTTATGAACATCATCTTTATTATTTATTCAGTCGCTCTATATATTTATTAGATATAGATTAGATTATGATATTATACCTGCTTTATGGCTTTTCTCTAGTTATGATGGACTGTACTAATAGTAGTTAGAAAGACTCAATCTTGCCTAGAGGTATTTCGACTTAAATTTGCGGACTTTATAGACTGATTAACGCACTGTATAGTTTATGGTATATGTTAAAGAACTCTCTTTTCTTTATACCAGTGTTTCGCATAGTTTATAACATTATCCACTCTTCAACTTCAGTACACTATAATCTGTTCTCTCTTTCTTTAAAAAATATATTACTTTTATCTTCATTAGGAGTAATTTTGTTTCACTGATCAACGTACAGTGTAACAAGTTCGTTCTTTACAATTACACCATTCATTCACGGTTTCTAACGCCCTTAACTATGAAGGTATCAGTATAATACAGCCACCTTTTCCCCCATCAGCTAAATGACACTATATTGTAATAGGAATCGTATTATGAAGGCGTACGCTGTCATCTTTATCCCATTCATTCACCGTTTCTAATGTACTTAACTTTAGTCCATAATAGTAACCCTGGCGTCTTAAGAGGCGGACGTTGATGACGTGATCTCCGCATCCGGCATTTGACTGTTTGGGCTTCGTGTGTCGTGATTGGCTTTCTTAATAGAGTCGGAAAGTCCGTTACTATTAGCAAAACCACACACGGACAAAGTGCCTTTCTGTTAATGGGTGAAATCCTCTTTAGTTACAGAAGAAGTAGAGGAGGAGGTTGAGGAAGAAGAAGAAAAGAAGAAGATGATGAGAGGGAAGAGGAGGAGGAGGATGAGACCACATAAGATTAAGAAAGATGAAGAAGGTTAAAGTTGAGTAGGATGGTGGTGAAATACAGAGAACATGGGGAAAAAAACTTGATGAGGTTAGAAAAAAGATGAGGACGATGAAGAATGAATGACGAACATTATTATTATTATTATTATTATTATTATTATTATTATTATTATTATTATTATTATTATTATTATTATTATTATTATTATTATTATTATTATAAAAGGGGAAGGCAGATTGAAGTTGGAGAAAAGGGGGATAGAGGAAAGTGTTTTGTAAGAAGTAGAAGTTCGGCGAAGATGTCTTGCGCTTGCATATAATTTCAAGTTATATTTTATTCTGAAGAGGTAGAATTGATAGGATGAAGTTGAAGAGGAGGGGATGCAGCAAACGAAAATGAGGATTATTCGATTTCCTTATCAGTAAATTATTGTACTGACAGATTTTTTTTTAAAATGTAACACTGCATTTACACTGACTCTGAGACACGCCTTTTGACATAATGCATGTTTTGTTTATTGCATTGTGTTGTAGTGTTATTATGTATATATTACGTTATTAGTTTGCTCAATGCGTCCAAAGGCTGCAAGTGAGCGCCTCAGACAGCTTGATCCTGCATCGGCCAGCGCCTTGAGCAACTCTTGCACAGGAAAAGCTCAATATATAAGAACGATTAAATAAATAACTAAATAATTGAATGCTGTGTATTCTGTCAATCATGCTAGATTCCACGTTGAAACAGTGTAAAAGCACCTGGATGTATGTCTGGAATGTTTTGGGAGTGGGTTGGGGTGACTGGTGCATTCTTTCCAGCTTTTCTCCGTGTTTCCCTAGTTTTCTTGACTGCTGTGGGTTTTTTTTAATGTTTTTTTTGGTCTGTTTCTACCCGCATGCACTCACTCACTCTCTCTCTCTCTCTCTCTCTCTCTCTCTCTCTCTCTCTCTCTCTTTCTCTCTCTCTCTCTGTCTCTCTCTCTCTCTCTCTCTCTCTCTCTCTCAGTGACACTCTGAGAGACAAAAAGAATGTCAGTATCGTGGCACACGTGCCAACCATGCCAAAAGCATCTCTTGTCTTTTAAGTATGAAGGAGGAGACAGGGAGGGGCAGCGAGAGAGAGAGAGAGAGAGAAGAAGAAGAAGAAGAAGAAGAAGAAGAAGAAGAAGAAGAAGAAGAAGAAGCATGGGAATGGTAGGCGTGGGATGGGGCGGTGCAGATCGGTACACGTGTGTGTTGTCAGAGGCAATCAGTATCAAAGGTTTAGTTACTCTTCCCTCCTTGTGCACACGTGTGGAAGACAGGTAACAATGCTTCTAGCAAGCGCAGTCTGCAGGTCAACGCATTGGTGCACATTCTGTTCTGTACCCTCCACCCCCCCCCCTCCCCACACACACACAGGCTAGCACACAAACTGTACTGAAAGTTAGGCAGACAGGTAGACAAACAGATGGGCTAACAATACGGACTAACAAGCAGCTCTAAAAAGAAAAAAAAATGAAATTAAAAAGTATATACATGTATAAGGGGGAGAGGAGTAGTCGGACACATTTTCAAGGTCGGTGTGGGATTTTTTGTGTCTTAATTTGATTGAAACAGGATCATTATGTACATAATGATTATTGAAATGATACTTCTTATAGGAAAATGATGGATAAACATCAACAACAACATCATCAACAACAACAAGAAGCCTGAAACAGAAGAACATTAAGAAGAAATGTGAGGAATAAAGAATTACTTTTTAGAAAGACACTAAGCAACAGCGCTAGGTAACGCGCACCTGGTTGTGTAGACCGTCAAGAATACAATAATGAGAATTTTCTATAACGATACACTTTAAAATAGTATCATTTAATGTTGTTTTAAAATGTAGTGCAATTGCAACAGGTTCAGTGTACTCCTTTTCAGCCCAAGAACTGATAAGATCACATCCTAGTTGTCTTACTTTTTACCCCGTACCTTTGTCTTTGTCTTATCAGCATGCGTCAAAAAGAAAGGTAGTTTGCAGTTTGTATGGAAGAGCAGCCTTGTGCTAATTTTGAAGGTGTGTGTATCCGTTATTGAGAGAAGCTTTAAGTATTTTTAACCGAAGTACCGATTCGCGTGGGTTGTGTTTGTTAGCTGTAGGGTACATTCCATGATATGGGAACGAAAATAAAAAGGTTGTAATGAAATAATTTGTATCAGTTGAGAAAATGGTTCGCAGATGAAGATGATTGTGACATTTATAGCTCCCTAAGCATGTCTCTGGGACATGAAATTGTGCGTTTTACCAGTGGAAATAGGACTGGATTGGTAGTGGTAATAATGGTGCTTGTGGTGGTGGTTTTGTGTATGTGTCACAGTGTGTGGGTTTGTGGGAGAGAGCGAACAATAACAGGACCTGTATTAATGAAATGCTTGTTACTCTGTTTCAAACTTTCCTTGTTGTGTTTTCTATGTTCAAATAAATACATTTTACAAAGTATATATCAATCTATCAATCTATCTATCAATCAATCTATCAATCAATCTATCTATCTATCTATCTATCTATCTATCTATCTATCTATCTATCTATCTATCTATCTATCTATCTATCTATCTATCTATCTATCTATCTATCTATCTATCTATCTATCTATCTATCTATCTATCTATCTATCTATCTATCTATCTCCATCCATCCATCCATCCATCCATTCGTCTGTCTGTCTGTCTGTCTGTCTGTACCTGTCTGTCTGTCTATCTATCTTGTAAAGCAATTCTTGTAAAGGGTAAAAACAGGATAGGTTGACTTGTGCCGAGGAGGATCGGGAGGGAGGATGGCAAGTTGGATAGGATAATGGGTGTATGGGAACTAGCCTGTGGTCTGTCTAATAATGAAACGTCATAATAATTCTACCTTCAAGTCCCCTTAATTAAGAGGAATTAGGAAGAGATTAAAGCTAGGCCACGCTGTGGTCACACGTGGTTTGGTCATTGTAACGTTGAGGCGTTTATTTGGACCGACAAGGTGAAGAAGAAGAAGTGGAGGAAGTGTTGGGGATGGATACATCTAGTTGGAAAGAAAGAAAGGTAGAGAGAGATTGGCGTGTGCGAGCGGGTGTGAGGAGGAGGAGGAGAAAAACAGAGTTGTGACATGGTCATGAGCTTCGGGGTCTTTTCTGTAGAACCACCTTTACTTGAGTCCCATACAGGTTATCTAGGACAATACAGACACATTTGCCTGACTTTTTGTTTTTTTTTAGCCTCATACACATTCGAGGCAGTAACAATACCTTTCCCAGGGTTTAAATTGCTCTCCTACAGATTATCTAAGAGAGCAGTGAGGCGGTTTTCTGAGTTGTATCTGGCCGCAAACATATGATCCGCAGCAGCAGAGAACGGCGATACACACCCCCCTCCTTGTGGCGTTTGTGGTGTTTGAACTTTTTGTGTCAATGTGCACAACCAGAAAAAGCTGGATCTTGACAGCAGCAGGTAGGATCCAGGTAGTCCTTGACGGATTTAACCACCACTTGGCTGACCCTTGCCAATGTGGAACAGTGTAGGCGACGGTAGCAAGGTCTAGACATTTTCCCGTATACTTAACTTTGATAATACACCCGTTGCACATAACGTCTGCATAGACGTGTACTAGATGAAGTATGGGTGAATATCGCAGGTTTATATTTTGATTAATACAGTACTATTACTTAAGGACGGTTATTTCACATGTGTGATAGTTCCAGTAGTTTCGGGAAGAACGTCCTGAGGTCTCAGGTATAAATTGGCTTTGTTTTCCGATCTTAAGGCCGACGTGTGAGGTTAACTCTCATGTGTGAGGTTATTTCCCAATTTGACCAGTAAGAAGGCAAATTAATTTGAGAAAAATGGTCTGTTGGAGAATTGGATTGGTTCGACATTAAAGAAGGCAAATCATTCGAGAAAAATGAGCAGTATAGACTAATTTGATCAAAACAAACGTTTTAGGATAGTCATTTAAACGAATCATCATCAGTTAGTTATGGTTTGAATTTCGCTTTAGCAGATTCCAAAGATTGAACCTTTTACCTAGAGGTTTTAATTGTGTAATTACGCTTTTAATGAGGGCGATACTCTTCACGGTGTCCAGTTTAATTAGTTTTAATTAGCGATCTTCGAGTTTTTTTGAGTAGGGATTAAACATGTAATTGAACAAGGGGTGAGGATAGGAGGTGGCTGTACAAATGCATGACAATTTGGTGTGTTACTTAATGTAATTCATATTGTAAACCTTTTTTCTCCAGAGAAGTAAGATTTCATAACTTCAATCCATGTAGTTTTATGCAGTGATGTATTTAGTAAACATGGATCGATATTTACAGAATGTTTGTGTTTCTGTATGTTGCAGCAGCTCGATAACAGGATGACTGAAGACTCCCTTCCAGTACCGGCCCATCACTCTCACCCCCACCATCGCCATAGCCCCAGCAGCGACCACTCTGGCCACCAGCACCACCCCCACCACAGCCCTCGCCGCCAACACACAGCGTCCGGGGCCGCTGGACCCAGCGACGGCGAGAGCGCGGGCACCGACACCCCCAGGTCCCTGTCGCCACCAGAGTCCACCGCCACCGACCACCTCGACTCTTCCTACGGCTCCTCTACATCCTCCACATCCTCTCTGCCCCTGACCGTGCCTCTCGTCATCCCCACCAGCCTTTTCTCCTCGCCCTCCTCCCTGGACAGCGGCGAGGGGTCCGTATCCAGCCTGGACCGACGTCTGCAGCGCATGCAGCAATCGAGGGCGCCCCCAGAGACCTTGTTCAAGTTCTCCCGCATCGCTTCCGCCTTTGGTGCCAGCAACGGCAACAACCGAAAGGGCGCCAAACACGCCGTTCCTTCTTCCCCCTCGCCCTCCCATCACGGCGTCACTCCCAAGAAGCGAATCAAACTGGAACAGGAGGCCGCCGAGAGGCTCAATTCCCCCTCCACCTCCCCGGCTCACATTAACAACAACAACAACAACGTCAGCAGCAGACCCAACAGCAACGGCATCAAGGAAGAAGTTGATAAGGACTTCAACGGCTACATCAGCCACCATCACCGTCAGCACCGAACGAAGGAAGAGCCTGACAGTGACTACTCTTCCCCATCATCATCTCCACACAGCCACTCAACTAAGGTACGTCCACCTTCTTCGCTTTCTTGGTTGGTTGGTTGATTGGTTACTTTAGGGATTGGTTGAATGGGTTGGCCCATCTGACTGCTTGGTTTGTTTGATGATCTTGAATGTTTGATGGATTGTTTTTTCTATTTGCGGTGGATTATGTTTTTTGTTTTCTTCTGATTTACTTTTTATGGAAGTAAGAATAACTGTTAAGTTCAAGAATATTAGGTCGTATTGAGTGTGTGCAGATTTTTATTATGCAGGTCTGTGTATGCGTCGTTTATGTTTAGTGTTTGCGTATGTTGGGGGATAGGGGGTTCGTGTGAGTGTGTATTTGTGTGTGTGTGTGTTTGTGCGTGTACGTGTATGTGTGTGCGTACATGGTTTATGGGGGTTGAATAGCCGCTAATATTGGCGCAGCGGTAATATGTTTTGTCTGTGGAGGGTGTTCTTTTCAGAGAGGGCCCTGAGGTGCTAGGAGTAAGGCAAGGAGCAAATCGAGGGGCGTGCTTTGTTGAATTAAAAATACCACAGCTAGGGGAATTATCCTTGCGTTGGTCCCTTTCCTAAACTTGGGCTGACCTTTCTCAGAAGATATACACGTCTGTCGTGCCTGAATTTGACCTGCCACTGCCACGGAACCCCACGCATGTTCACACAGGCATAAACATACGCGCACACATACATACATACACTTATGCATGCAGGAAGAAAGTACCGCTGTAGAGAACTCCTGTGGGACGAATATGTGAGGTGGGGATAGGGCGGGAAGGCGATGGAAGAGGAAAACAACAAAGACTCAGGCATTCGCTTGTATTGTCTGTCTGATTGCGTGTCGGTCTCCCTTGCCTGCCGCGCCTTTTCAATGGTATGTCTGTCTTCTCGTCTGTCTTCAGGTCTGCCTGCGTGTCTCTGTCAGTCTGTTTGTCTTCCTGTTGTTCCGCGCTTGCACAGGTTGGCGCTGTCACTGTGTTATCTGACGCTGCTGTGCTTGCGAGTGTGGGTCGCTTTTTGTGGGAGGGGAGCGGGGGAACTAAAGCGACAGGCCGTGTAAAGTTGTTGTTTTTTGTCTGTTATCCTGCATATTTGGGGTAAAATAGCACTACAACTGGGCACTACAACCAAATGATTGTTCTGATGAAGCACATTTTCCAACTTAAGAAGCTGCTTCAGGTTCAAGTTGTAACTCAAACCGCAGAAGAAGTCGACTCGTTGCATCAAGCGCAGGCAAAGAAGAAAAGAGTTATTATTATTGCCTAACCCTACAAGTAGACTACCGGTAATTTAAGCGCCTGGAGCTTGCCTTTTTGGCACGGAGTTGTGCGCTATACAAGTTGGCATTAGCTTCCAATTAGAACAGTAACGAATGGTTTAAATGTGATGCTGTTAACTAGTCGGAGATTCAAAACTTCTGTCGACGGATCCTATTAACAGTGTATCTGTATTTGTAGATTGGATGCTTTTATTAAGTAGTGTTGAGCGCGAGTGATGAATGTGCAGGAAGTCTGAATGGTAGGTTGATTACTTGAAATAATCTGCGATTCGTGCCCCGACCTTGTTTCAACTCGCGACAAGATTTTAGGTTTGAAATTATATTGCCGGCCTCTTCCTCGCGCTCTGCACAGAGTATCAGGTGCCTAGTTAAACGTATTTTACAGATTTAAAGTTGAGCTGTAAATCTCGAACTATGCTATAATGCTCTAATTTGTCTGTCCTTGACAAGTCCATTATCTGTGGTCAATGTAAAGATCGCCAGCCAGAGTACAATAAGATTCCGCGACAGGACACTCCTAAAGCCTTTTTTTGTGTTGAATGGAGGTCTTGGAAGATTTATTTAAGAAATCAAGGTTTGGCAGCAGTGTGACATGAAGATACATAATGCCAGGCAACAACACCTAGAATGTAATCTGTATCATCATTTATCAGTATAACCGAAGTTAATCTGATGAATAAAACTTGATGATGAATGTAATCAGCTGTAGCGTGATTATTGTCCTGTTAGGTCCAGGAAAAAATATTGCAGAAGACTAGAAAACTGTGAGTTGAAGCTAGAAGAAGTGGAAACAAAGAAGAAAAAAAAAGGAAGAAAGAGGGAGGAGAAGGAAGTGCAAGAGGAGGTGGTGGAAGAGGGAGAAGAGAAAGAAAAAGAAGAAAGAAAGAGAAAATGGAGAAGAAAAATGAAGAAGAAGAAGAAGAAGAAGAAGAAGAATAAGAAGAAGAAGAAGAAGAAGAAGAAGAAGAAGAAGAAGAAGAAAACTGTTTTGTTCTCACTATCTTTTACTGTAAAAGGGAACTTTTACCTTTGAAGGCTCTCTCACTATCCACACCCCATACCCAAGCTATCCCACCCCCTTCCATGTGGCCTGAAGTGGCGGTGTGGGGTTTCAGCTACCGATAAGCTGCAGCACAACTTGCCGATTAAGCAACGGAGTTTATCGCACACCTCGTGCGGGCAGTGAAAGGAGACATTACATTGCGTTCGAGACATCCAACTGCGTGGATGCGAGACACAGTGGTCGTGAGCAGTCGGGGCAAAGGTTCTTCCTGCCTGTACGTCTTGTCCTTGTTGTTCTTGTTCTTGCATGTTGTTCTTGTTCTTGGCCTCGTGGCGCAGTGGATAAGTCGCCGGTTTCCTATGCCGAAGGTCGCGGGTTTCGATTCCCGCAAGGGGCGAGCGTATGTGACTTAGGTACGAGACTATTGAGGTCACCGACGGTTTTCTCCGGGCACTCCGGTTTCCTCCCTCTCTTCAATAATGGTACTGGACGCAGTCAATATAAAATTTTAAAACTAAAAATTCGTTTTTCTGTCCGTCTTCCAATAGCGATCTCCCTGCCTTTACACTACTTGTTTGAGTGATGGATGTGTGAGGGTGGATGAGACAGGTGAGCGTGTACGTTGGTACAGATCGCCGCTCTTTGAGCCTGATTGATTTGGGGAAAGGCGCGTACATAGGATCGAGTGTTGTTGTTGTTGTTGTTGTTGTTGTTGTTGTTGTTGTTGTTGTTGTTGTTCTTCTTCTTCTTCTTCTTCTTCTTCTTCTTCTTCTTCTTCTTCTTCTTCTTCTTCTTCTTCTTCTTCTTCTTCTTCTTCTTCTTCTTCTTCTTCTTCTTCTTCTTCTTCTTGCTGGACCTAAAGCAATAATCATGTAATGTAATCTTCTTCTTCTTCTTCTTCTTCTTCTTCTTCTTCTTCTTCTTCTTCTTCCCCTCCCCTCCTCTCTCGCTCTTTCTCTCCCCTTGTCTCTCTACATCCCTTTCCTCTCTCCCTCTGATACTTTATAAATAGAAGATGGAGGTGAAAAGAGTAGAGGACCGAGAAGGAAAGAAAGCTTGTTTAATAATTACGAAGTACCGATGTATAACTTTAACTGTTGAGGATGAAATCAAAAGCATTTAGGAGGTAAGGGCTGGGGATAAGGAAAGAGGGAGGGAAAGGGAAGGAGTTATCTTAAGAATTTGTGGGATTTGTAGTATTTTGTGTTCAAGGAATCATCGTTTGTATTCTCCTATCCGCAAGTTTGACTGATTCTGTCAGGGCTAATTTGCTTTGCTTGCTGGCTGGTCCCGTGTTGAAAGACAGGGAGATAAGAGTGAAGTCAACTGAGATTACAGGCTGCATTATCATAAACGCGTTAAAAAAACTCTTCGTAAAAATAGTTATAGCAGGTTTAAAATTTTTTTTTAAAGAAGGAAAGAAAGGAATAAGAATTTATTATAGAAATGTTCACCTAAAAGATTTCTCTGTTAAGGCCTAATTACTATACTATGCAGAAGTCTTCAGAAGCAAAACAGTTCTTGATTGTGATCACAATCACAAGCACACAAACATGAACTACCCAACCCTTCTTCCAACAAAGAAAATGGGTTAAATGTGCACAGATGGCATAATCATAAAGAGATTATTACTTTTATTTCGGAGTAGGTGTGTCCAGATTTTCCTTTTCACTGGATATTAGATGGTTTTAAAAAAATTTTCAAAGCTTAGTGGCTGAAAATGATTTTGTTCACCATTGATAATATGTATGCGTTCAGTTGTGTATGCCAAGCGTTCTTAAAAAGCTACTTCTCTCTAATGAGTCCGCTGTATACCAAAGTCTTAAAACGGCGCTTAATACAGCTACAAATTAATTCGTCCCATCGCCGCCGGTATGCTTATGCATTTATGCGAAACGCGGTATGACAATTTAAACGTTTCATGACTTTCAGGTTAACAGCATGGGGCAATTTCATTTTCAACTTTTTAACTTTTGTGTATATAAGTGAACAGCCGGTTGTGTGAGATGGGAGATGAAAATATTTACCTTTGAATTAAGCTTTGTGTAAAGCACGTTTGTGGTTAGGGGGAGATTTTATGAAAAACACATTTGCATTTTTTTATTTTTTTATTTAATTTTTAAAATATTCTCTTTACATAATAGATAATCACAGTTTGCGCACAACAGCGAGGTTTGGGGCTAGGGGGAGATGGTATGAAAAACACATTTGATTGTTTAAAAGTATTTTCCTTACATTAATATAAATGTGTGTAGTTAAACTCTCTATGATGTCATGTATACAGAGACTATGACTGCCTGCTGCCGACCGTTTGAGTATTGCTGTTATTACAGAAAATTCGTCAAACGTAACTCTATCTTTGTTAAATAACATCGTTTCTGATTTTCACTAATTTTGTCAAATTATTTTCTTTACAAGAAAAGGTGGTGGAAAGTACAATTGTTCGCACACATATTAAAAGAATTATAGTTCCTTCTTTGTTTCATTAAAAGAGACTGACTGGGGAGGAAAGGGGGGAGGGTATTTAATTTAATCTATGATATTATTTCGTTAGCCTGACTTAATCACAAAGTCAAGAGCAATCTGTGCGGTGGCGTACTGTACCGAGTATGAGATACTGCGGAGGTCTGCGCGTGACTCGGTTTCAATCCTGATAAAGGTCTCTTTACACTCAACATGCGGTGCGGGGGTCTCTGTCAATAGGTTATGAGCGTAGCGTAATAATTATGAGTGGTGGGGAGTGGCAGGCCCAGTATTATAGATACTTACACTGTCGAAGGGACCACTCCCTTTTTTGGCCAAGCTACAGGAAGCCATCTTCCTCTATTTCTAGTTGATTGATGACTTCATATTAATGTGTGTGTCGGTGTGGAAAGTAGAGGGAGGGATATATAGGTAAAGGATGAAAATGTGGAGGAGGAGGAGAAGACAGAGAGAGAGAGAGAGAGAGAGAGAGAGAGAGAGAGAGAGAGAGAGAGAGAGAGAGAGAGATTGTGTGCTTATGCGCGTGTGCGTGCTTTTGTGTTTAAGCGCGTGTATGACCGCTGACGTGCTCATTATTACATTTATAATTTGTGCATCTGAACATGCCGTTTTGGATATTGAGGCTTCAAATTGTGTCATCATCATTATCATCTGGCCATGTTTATTCATTGTAACATTTAATGGTGATTTAATAGCTGTACACTCCCCGTTCGAGTCTCTTGAAAGAGCACAATATAGACTCGAGAGCCACATTGATAGTGTGGGGGAAAGCAATAAAAAATGTTATGCGAAATATAACAGCTGCTTATGCGTGGCACGTAATGAAAGGCCCATAAACCCCAGAATGCTATTCATTTGTTAACGTGTACAATATTAACGCACACACCCCTAATTATACATTCAATATCCACACAGTACGCTTCCTTATTATTAATTTGTTATTGAAAGCGTTGGAGCGAAGAGTGGCGGCATTAAAGGGCATGTCTTATATACTGTATAACGTGGAAGGTAATTTATGACATAATTATCCGTGGCCTTTTCAAGAACCCCACTAAGAAAAAGGAGGAAAAGCACAATGTACACAACTACAAACAGTCACGCACGCACACACACACGCACACACACACAGGGATGCACGCACACAGAATCACTACGTAAGTGTTGACCTTTGTCAATGTCATTTGGCTAAACTGCTGTGCGCACTTGGGTGCCGTCCTCGTAATTGGGGATTCTGTCACAGAAGAGTTAATTTTTTTGTAAATATCAAAATTGGTTGCAGGTGTTCCCATCCAGTTGCCTAAATGAAAAGTAGGCCTTTTTGTGGGTTAACGAGAAAAGGTGTTATCTTAAAATATGCACCTTAAATGACATAAATAAAATTAATGAAAACGACACGGCGCAATTAAGCGTCGCGAAGTAAAGCACTGTACCCGACCAGCCCGCAAACGTAACTGGGTTTACTGTGGTCAAATAACATAAAATCGATCTCTGGCGCACAATGAACGAAACAGATTAAATGATTAACGTGGCGTCGCTGAGCAATGCACTGAAATCGTCCTGACTGATCTATGACAGTGTGGGGTCTAAGTCATAAAATAAAAAAAAAATTAAGATATATTTTGTGTGTGCGGATTCTTGGGATGGCCCAGCCCATCTCTTTGAAATTGTACGCACTCCTATATTAGAGCAACCATTTTCTATTGCTTGTCTGTCATTTTTGTTTAATTGCACTGCGTTTCAGCTGCTCTTGAGAATACTTAACATACCAAATTACGTTTATGACTCTTGCGCCTACTTACACAATATTACATTTATGTCGAATTTTACTTTGTTTTGAAATAATCGCAAGCTTAAGGTTAAATGGGTGTATAAGCCAGGGTTGTTTAAATTTTCCGCGCCACGGAGCAAGTAAGAAGCCGTAGCATCATCTTGTGTATGCACCACGCTGTCACCATCGGAAATATAAATTGCACCCGGATTTAATGCGTTCGCTTGTGATAATAAGTAGGCTTAGTACTTTTTCCAAAATAAAACGTAAATTTTTCCTGTTTCAAGGACTTTTAATGGATTGGTCATTTTAAAGTATACTTGCACGGAATTTTTATGGGATTTTTTTTTGGGGGGAGGGGGAGGGGGGTTTGAAGTGAGGTGTTTTGTGAAGGATGTAAACAACATTATTTTAACAGATAACAACAAGCGGTAGATCATTTGGCTTCACTTGTACACTGTGAATTGAATTGCATCCTAGGGTAACTTTTTCACGCTTGTTGAGAGTAAACCTTGCATACTAGAATGCCTTTGCAGGTTTTGTGGAAAGCTACTGCCTTGCTGACAATGTACTGAAGTAGACCGCGGGGGTCTAGGTTGACTTGGCACCGCTTGTTTGGTGCCCCTCCCTCTGGCTTAACTTAAAAAAAATTAAACCAGATCTCCCCGTGTCGCTTTGTATCGAGTTGCTTCTTTTCAACGCTTTCCACGTCATTGACGTGCTTCACGCTATTCACGTGTTCTTGGCTATTCACGTGTTCTTGCGCTAGTTTGACGCTTTATGCTTTTGACTTACAACCTTTGGCCTTTTGGTCTTTTTTTTTTCTTTCGAGCTTTCAAGTTCTTTGTAGTATTTTATATTTCCTCTTTAGTAGGAGTGAGTGTTGATTTTTTTTTTCTCTCCGCAGCGGCGAACTGGTTTTGAGAGGAAGTTTGCGGTTTTAAAGGCGGTCTTTAAAAAGTATGCTTTTTAACTTTCAATCATTCAATATAAAGTACACGATATGTTCCTCAAACAATGTGTTGATTTATTATATACTTTTAAATTTATTTTTTTTCACCTGTTCAGAGTATGCCAACCGCCGTATTATATTTTATTTTATTTTATGTATGTCTTTTTGTTCGAATGCATTTGCAGGCTATTATTGATGTTACACACATGCTAATTTATAACTAGCTTCAACAAATGTAGTTAGTTACTCAGCGTTAGAACATTGTCTTGAAGTAAAACATCGCTGTTGGTACACCTACAATTTAAATAACAGTTGATACAAATCTGTCGTAAACAGGGAACTTTTTGAGTTTCAAAGAATGTCAGCGACTTTCCCTACAACAACCTATACATAATTCATGGCAAACGTGGCCTTTGATGCTTGGGTATACAAAATGATCGCCGAAGTATTGCAGCAATAGAAAAACGGCTGCATCATGTTTATGTAGAGATTGTTAGTAATCCTGTTTCACACCAAACTAACATCCCCTCCCCATTATCCCTTGTAGAATGGCAGGGTAGTTTTCCATTAAGTTGCTAATGCGAAATCTTCCTATGGGGTGGTAAGCGATACCTTTTAACAAATAGCAAGTGTTGGCGCGTGTTTGTGCGTGTGTGTGGGTGTGTGTGTGGGTGTGTGTGTTCATATAGTTTGGATCCTCCATTACTTTTGCGTCCCTGGGGTTGTATACGAAACTGACTTTATCTATGAGCTTTGCTAAAGATAAAAACTGAAAAGAACGTAATTATATAAAATTATACTTTTCAGAAAGTTATAGCTGTTTTTGTTGTTTGTGTTTCCCTTTTGTTGTTGTGTCCTGGCGTTGCTGTCGTTACTTAGGTGATGTGTGTGAGAAGAATGGTGTTGCTGTCGTTACTTAGGTGATGTGTGTAAGATGAATGATTGAACATTTTAGCAAGCATATTTATATATATAAAGCTTTATTTTTTTAAAATTATTATTATTATTGTTGTTTTTTGGTAGTAGAAAATTACGGCAACTTTTCTTTAGTCGCCATTCTGGCGAAGATTTCTCGAAGGCTTATAAACGTTGCTATGCTTCGCGGCTTGCATACAAAGTGGTGCTGAGAGATAGAAGTTGTGCGGCAAACACTGAAATTACCACCACTTGCTTGCTGCCTTATCTGTTTATGTATCAGCACGTAGGCCGTCTTGGCAACACATGGGCCACTTTTTTTCCTCTTCTGAAAAACAAAATCCCACATATTTTAACCCCAACATTCTCTCTAAGTACATTAGACCTTAAAATACAATTTTTGTGTGTGCCTTAAACATGATTTTTTTGTAAAAACAACAACAACAACCATCAAAGTTTACGTATTTTATACCCATCGTGTATCGTTTGCTACAGGAACATACATTCTTTTCTTTCCTTTTTTTCCCTTTTTTCCCTTTTTTATCATTTTTTTTGGGGGGGGGGGTGGGAGGGTGGGGTTGGGGCGGGGGGAGGGGGCGCACGTGTTTTTTTAAAAACTGTTTATAGCCTAAGTATTATTTCAATAACTCCCGTTTCACGGGCTTATGCATTTATTTTCCGTTTGTTTTAAATGAAGGTCGCCTATAGAATGTAAGAACCCTTGCAGTGCACCTGACAATACAGCGATAAAGCTCCCAACATACTTACCCCTCTCCCCCGCTCCTCCATCCCTCCTGTCCATGGATTACACCACAACATTCACATGCACCTAAAGTATCCAAAGACCATCCTGAAGCCTCAAAACTTCCAGAAACCTGTTAGCATGTATGTGCGGATATTTGTTCAGTCTATATTATCGGTGTTGTTTGTTTATCTCTGTAAGCTTATACCGCCTGTGAGATAACGTTGAGGTTACGCTTGTGTCAACGCTGATGCCAGTTTTGCAATAACTCTTTACAAAATGACGTAAACGAGTAAATGTTCTGCAAGCCGGGAGATTAACACGGTAAAAAAATGAACGAGCGAATATATAAATAAACTGACAAAACTGAAGGCGCCTTAGTATTTCCATCCCCTCCTCACGCACCCCTCCGTTCCAACTTCCCCCCTCCCTCTCCTCTCCCACTTTCGTTTCTTCCTTCGTCTTCCTTCCATCACTATTACATGTTCAAGGATGGTGTCTCCTGGATTATTTCTCAAACTCTAAGTCCTTTTACTAAAGCTGTACTGCCTATTAATTGTAACCTAAAATACCTTCGCTGACCCACTTTTAATGAAATAAACCAGCAAAAATAATTTTAAAGAAGTCAAATATGAACAACGAAAACAACAATCTTTCAGAATGTGTATTTAGTCTTTTACTTGATAAAATGATTTCAAATTTTTACAAACTTATATACATAAACATACACATCTAAAAGTACTTAATCCCAAAATGGTTCATGTTAACGATATAATGACATAAACAACTTCGCTTCTTGTTCCATAATGTGTGAAAACATACCTTGTGTGCATTTAACGGGGGTTCTTTGGGAAACGCGTGAGCTATCTCAATTAAAAGTCTAAAAGCGACACAGATGACCTTGCCTACATACGAGAGCGGCTTACTAGTGCCACTTATGCACATTGTTGGCTCTCCCTAGGCTTGAATATCAGAGACCGATAAACGCCCGATCATAATTAATCGTATTAAAACCTGACCCTCAGATGTGCTTCTACAGGTCCCGATACTCATTTGGCCTAGGCATACGATCTAGCTAGCACGCTCACATCATCATGATCGTGATCATAATTATTATCATCATTGTAATGTCAGGCTGGCACTTTTAAATCCTTTTAAACGGCGTGAGCGGTACAGGTGCACCTTCTTCTGCCTAAAGTATCTGGTACTAAATAAATGTCATTTTAACATGCGTGTAGTGGTGGAGGACGCCCACTGTTTTGCCTAAAGTGCGATGATATATTACTAATTTTCATCGTCATGCTGGAAGTGTAGGTCTGCTTTATAACGACGCCAGTTTAACCTCACAACTGGTTAATTGCCTTGCGCTTTCACTTTCTGTACAGATGGACTATAAAATATAAGAACAATTGATTTGTCACTCCCTTGACTTTCTGAGGATTGCGAATGAAAATCAGATGACTGAATACAGTTTTCTGCCCATTGTTTCACAGTTTTCTGAATTAAAGCGTACCCTTAAAAATATATTGATGTTCTTAAATGCATGTTTTTCAATCTTCCTGTCATTTAAGGAAATCTATTGTTTAGTATTTCCTATTTGAAACTTAAAAAACTTGTCCATCGGCAAATTATCTTATTAATTGGGTTATTCATTGTTGAATTATTTTAAAGTTGTAAGGACGAGCTGAATGCATGTTTAAAATAGAACATTTCTGTGCTCACAAAGTGAATCTGATTCAGTATTATGGAACCACGTGATTTCAACGATTCGTGGCGTCAAATTGATTAATAATGTAATACTAATTAAAAAAAACAGATCAGAATAGTCAGACAATTTTAATTATTTACAACGAGGTTATATCACTTACAACGGCAATTTCAGGGCTTCGGGCATTGTAGAACTTGTTTTTCAACATTTATTTGAATAATGTCAATGTGTTGACGTTGCTGGAAATGAATGGTTGGACGGAAGTGAAAAGGTGTAGGGGGTGTGAAGAAGGCCCACATCTCCATCATTTACACTTCCTATTTGAAGTCTTACAAGAAATATAATGTCCTGAGGGTATTATAGTGGCATAACGCTTTTCACCTGTTTTAAATGTCTACTAATCTTACTGCAGACTACTGTGAGTCTCGATGCAGAACTTTTACAAAATATATTATTTCATAAATAGAACAGTGGATCATTTACTGCCTTTGTTTTTTCTTTGGGATGGGGGGGGGGGAAGGAGGGAGGTGGATAATTAGGGTGTTGCAGATCGGTCCAACGAATTTATTTCATTAATTGTCCATTTGTATAGACATGCACAAGTTATCATTCTGTTATTTTGATTGTACACGCGCGCAGATAACCTTTTTCTGCTACACTAACATGATACTAGATTGAAGCAGGTTTTGTTTGTTTGTTGTTGTTGGTCGTTATTATGCCTAAATATGCTGCAAGTATAGTGAACCATCATCCTCGTGTAATAGAGTTAGTAGTTTATGAAAAATAGCGTAATTTACTGTGATTTCTGCCCTATGTTGTGACTGCTTGCGCTCAATTAATATGTAACATTATATAATAGTTGTAAATATAATATTACGCGAGGTTTTTGTAGACCAATACATACTTTGATACTCAAGTGTTTTGCGGGCATCCTGACTTGTATCGCAATCTCGTTCGTATTGGTGGTTTTAACCAAGTTCATGTCAAGTTATGATGAAAAACCCTAAAGGTAACAGGTTGACAGGAATGAGGTGTTTTTTTTAATGTTTTTTTTTAACTATAACAGATTAATTAATGTCGTCTACTTCCTCAGACTCGGTGTGAGATTGAGGTTGTTTGTACGAATGAGATTGACTTCAATCTGTTGACACTTTCCTCGACCGCCTTTTGGCTTTATTTCATACCTTAATATTTAATAAATCGATGTAGCACGTTTAGGAAATTACAAATCAATTAATACATAGCATTGATGATTTGAGTTTGGATTAATATTAAAGTTCTTTGTATATTTGCTGCCGCGTCATGTTTTTAGACTGTTTTTATTTTATTAAAGTTGTTAAAAGATTGTTATGGATTGAATTACTGGCCTTAGGTTATATGTAAAGCATGTTAGAACTAATATAATTTGAAGCTTTGTATGTTTATATTGTGTTTTTAAAAGTTTTGATGACCCACATTTTTTACTATAGGAACTATTTAGACACATTTTGAAACTTTAATTTGATTTGATTTGATTTTGCACATGCTTTGTTTAATAATAATAATAATAATAATAATAATAATAATAATAATAATAATAATAATAATAATAATAATAATAATATAATTATTATTATTATTGTAGTTTGTAATTTAGACGATAATATTATATTCTTTTGTAAAAGGTGTTTGTGACTCAAGCTTTTATTTACTTTTTAAAACATGATGTGTAATTTACTCACAATCGATGTATTTTAATTTTGTTGACATTTAGTCTAATCAGAGAACTTCTATATTAAGTTCTTTGGTATAAGTGAATTTGTCAAAAAACGTGGGTAGGTTGCCTGATTTCACGGCCTATCGTATCGCACGTGTGGTAGCAGTGATGTAATCATCTAAAAATAACCATTTTCCTATGAAAGCAGTGCTTGCAGTAAAGCGTTAACTTTGAATTGGGTGACAGATTGATACAGATGGAATATATGAAAAGGGATTGGGGTGTATGTAATGGTGCTGGGAGTGAGAGAGTTTAGAGAGAAGCGTAAGAAATAGCCGATCAGATAGAAACGCCATATTCTGTGAACACTTTCATAATGTCAATAAAATAACTACTTGATTGGTTTGATTTCATGCATTTGAAAAGTATAGAAAACCCAATTCATTGAATTAGAGCAATAGCCTCAGCGTCCCCTGCATGGGATGCCTTTATTGTAAAGTGACCGGCTGGTGGAGTGCCTTCAGTGTTACCACTAGGGTTAATTGTAGATAATAATCACACGACACCCGAGCGTATATGCGTCTACTGGTCACATTATTCTGACCCCAGGGAACTAGTTGATGTTAAGGCGAAAATAATAAGGTCACACGTTGGCCAATCCGGAATTCGAACCAGGGACCTTTCGGTTATTAGTAAGCCGCTCTACCAAGCTTTCCGGCCCCTCATACCATTATTTTCGGCAGATCTTTTGTACGGATCGGGGGTGAGTCCTCTTTCAACCAAGCTGTGTCTTGATTCGGCTCTCTGCAGTTCGATGGGCCATATATATATATAATCAATGCCTAACTAACAGTTCATTGACTCGCGAGAGCTTTAATGGATTGCCTCAGTGGTTTAGACACTTGTTGAAGGGTTAGAAACCGAACGTCTTTAGCCGCACGTACGCTACATGAAAACAATAGGCACTTTGGAGCATAGTACAAAGTTTATATCCTGTTTGAAGTAGGTGTTGGGAAACTTTTTAAGTGTTGTTGCTATCACTCGCGCTCGCTGTCTTATGGCATGTCCATCTAAAATAAGTATTACTTTCCTTCACAACGGACATTAATTTTTGTTTTAAAACCTCACTCATTAACCTGTTAGAAATATAGAATTATGGATCAATAAAAATATTATGTCGTTTTTGATGGAACTGAAAGAAAACTAAATGCTGCAAGTCTCAGGCAGAGAGAGAGCTAGAGAGAGAGAGGGAGGGAGGGAGGGAGAGAGAGAGAGAGAGAGAGAGAGAGAGAGAGAGAGAGAGAGAGAGAGAGAAAGGTGGGTGTATGTTAGAGCTGAATGTGAGAGGGGAGGAAAGTAAAACAGGGTTATTCGAGTTAACTAAACAGTATGTACTACACATTTTTGTAAGGCATGACTTCACGATTTGTTGTGTGAGGTCGAGAGTCCGGTGAATTGGGATGCAGACTGAGATGCAACAAGCATTTCATCAGTGCTCTGACATTGACACGGATCTACAAACCTGCACCACGGGCAAACGCACCGAGTATCATAGACCAAAACAGACAAGCAGAGGCAATGAGATTGAGAGACCCTGATCACGTTAGACGCCTAGAGGCATCCGTGGGCGTGAGAGCAATATGAGATACTCTGTATGCAGTTGAAGCTTTTGACCTCATATTCTATATCTGGACTCCACTTCCTCCGATAGTCTTATTTGGCGCAGCATGTGATGCAGCGGTAAGTGGTTCAGTGATGCGACACACGGGATGCTGCTTAGCTGGGAGTGGTTCTTACGTAGTGGTTGCTGTGCACGACAGTGCTGTTTTTAGTTCACTCGCTTTTGAACCTTCTCTTTGTTTTTCCTGACCCATGCCGCACCCTGTGTCCACTCCGTTAATGTCTGTGTGTGAGGTGGGGAGTGGGAAGAAAAGTGTGTGTGGTTGTGTATTGCTTTTCCTCTCGTTGATTTTGTGTGCCCACACTGCAACCCATTTCATTTTACCGTGTGTGTGCGTGTGGGTGTGTTCGTGTGTGTGTGTGTGTACAATTTACCACAATAGCCTCTGTGACCCGGAACCACTTTAAAAACAAAACAACAACAAAAAAACATTCATCTCTACCCGGATTTTCTGCTTGATGTTGATGTTGAGCACTTCATTTTTTTTTTAAAATTTATTACTGTTTGTGTGGAAATTACGAGCTATTATTTATTTATTTATTTATTTAATCGTTCTTATATAGCGCTTTTCCAGCTCAAGAGCTGCTCAAGGCGCTGGCCGATACAGGATCTAGCAACCCGAGACGTCAACTTGCAGCCTTTGGGCGCATTGTAATAACGCTCCAGACAACTGAGCACAATCCTGGGCAACCAGGGATGGGGGAGAAGGACCTAGGTGCATGATGGGTGTGTTCTTGTCGCCGGTACTCACCCGTCTAGGACATGAGCGTCAGGATCTTTAAAGTCCGTTATGATGGAATGTATGCGACGCAGACTAGACCTCGAATTGTGTTGTTCTGAAGCTATTTCGGTTGAAAAGCCGTTTTATCACAGAAACAGTTATGTGTGGTTCCGTATGTCTGTCTGTCCGTCTGTCTACCTGTCTGTATTGTGTGTCTAAGCGCGCGCGCGCACACACACACACATA
Organism: Oncomelania hupensis; assembly: GCA_036898135.1. NCBI lineage: Eukaryota > Metazoa > Mollusca > Gastropoda > Littorinimorpha > Pomatiopsidae > Oncomelania > Oncomelania hupensis. Next base: position 23,422,602 of record CM072518.1, read on the forward strand.
CACATGCATGTACTTGTTTCCCTCCCCTCTCATGCCTCTCTTCTTCCATGATCGTGATGAAATGCTTCATTAATTTTCTTTTTCAACGTTGTGTGTGTGTTGGGGTGTGGGTGTGTGTGTGTTGGGTGTGTGGGTGTGTGTTGTGTGTGTGGGTGTGTGTTGTGTGTGTGTGTGTGTGTGTGTGTGTGTGTGTATTGTTGATTGAATTCCTGACGTGTGCGAAGGGTTTAGGGCTCAGTCATGAAGCATCAACACCAGACACGTGCGTGCCATTATAACGACACCAGCAAGGCGGAATACTGACTATACATAGAGAGAGAGAGATCAAGCAATATTCTCTAATTCTACACCACTGCAACTGCTCTAGGGGTAGATCTTTGATACTCTGGTGTAGCAAAATGGCTTCGGGGGATTTTTGGGGATTTCCAGATTTCTTACCCCAACCCGTTCTGAGCCGTTGGCTAATCCTGCCAGAAAAAACCAAATACGATCACAAAACAGGTGCTATATGGAATCACCGTCTGTGTGTGTGGATTGATGGTTGAGGGTGGCTGTCAGTGTCTTTCTATCTCTCCATTTCTCTCTGTCCTTGGCAGTGAATGTATGTCTGTCTGCCTTCTCTGTAAGTTAGTCTGTTCCGTCTGTCTATTTTCTTTTCTTCCCTTTGTCGGTCGCTTTGTGTCTTGTGAGAGAGAGAAAAAAACAACAAAATACAGGTTCTTTCACCTTGCAGTTTCACCTCCCACCCACCTCGCTCTCTCTCTCTCGTTTTAGGCGGGCCAAACAAACTTGTACACTTTTCGATTAAGTGCACCAAAAAGTCCAACTGTCTGAGAAAGCAGCTGAAAAAGAAAGGCACAGATAACGTCGAACAGATGTAAGAGCTTCGAACTGTGTTGTGCAGTTTACCTGGTACTTGGGATAAAAATAAAAAAAAAAACACAGTCGGGGCCAAACCCTCCTTGCGGGGCAATAGCGGGACCGAAATAACTTCAAGTTTGGAGAGGCGGGGCAGGGTGCGGCGAGTTGTTTTGGGAGCGAGATGAGGATGTTTGGGCAAGAAGCGAGGGAGGGGAGGGAGAAGAGGAGAGGTAAGGGTGAAGGTGGGAAAAAGGGAGGGAGGGCAAAGTGCCAAACCCAATAGCGAACACTCTCAGTGGGGGAAGTGGAGGCAAAAGTGATTTATTTAGCACGGTTAGTTTGTGGAACTTGTATTTGCAGGAAGTGCACCTGACTCATCTCTGCACTAGTTATATCCCCCACGGTATTTTTGACTTGTCCTTCAGACTCTTTCTTCTTCCTGCTTTTCTCTAAAGCCGGACCAAACAACACCTTTTTCTTTATACATCGACAACGAACGCGCTCACCTCATAAACAGTCATTTAAGAATCAGAACAGTGTTATTAAATTATATTCTCAGTTTGCATCGTTGTTTTGCACCATACGTTTAGTGGTTTCTTGACACCAAGGTTCACTGTCTCTACCCTCCGACACACCTGCACACAAAGATTCGCGCCCGCCGACACATGCACGCGTCGGGCACACACACACACACACACACACACACACACACGCACACACACCCACTCACACACCCACTCACACACACACACACACTCACCTGCGTACAACTGTTCTTACCTGACAAACCTTGCACACATTGATGTAATTGTGGAGTATTTGGGAATGTTAAACTACTCGCGACGTGGACATATTATTATATGACGTGAAGAGAGGATGATGAACCCCTAACCAGGTTGTTTTGTTTAAAAAAAATATTTTAAAGGGGTATTTTGGAATCTGTGAGTGGGAAGGTACGACGTGTGTGTGTGTGTGGGGGGGGGTGATGTGGGGGGTGTCGCGCTCGCGATCTCGCGTTTGTGTGTTTGTTGAGGGAGTCCATCTTTGTCGTTGGATACATTAAATACTGTATTTATACGCACAAAGATTTGTAGAAGAGAGAGCACGAGAGAGAGATGGGACTAACTCCTATCATTTACCAATGTAATAATGAAAATGGGAGGGGGGAGGGGGGGGGAGTATGGTAGACAATGATGAACATGGTAACGACGACGTAGAAGACCACGAGGACCAAAAAATGAAAGATTGCGAAAGTTAAGAAGAAGACTCGTATAATAATTGAATAGAAAAGACAAGAAAACAAATAATCAAGCCAATTGCAGCCTCTCATTTGTATTTTGTAGTGATATCAAGATCGCAGGACGCGAGGGAAAAGTTGGCGAAAGATTTCGTTTGTTTTTTTAATATCGCTCGTAGGTGTGTATTGTGCTGAGGCAGACGACCAGAGTGGTGTCTTTCCTGTGTCCCCGCGATCAATACAACACTCGCTTTTACAGCTATTTGTACGGGAAAGATTGGGGATACCTGACTGTTCGGTTGTCGGATGAGGAGGGGGGGTGGGGGTGGGGGTGCAAGAGGGCGTTATCTCTGAGGATACATGGCAGTTAGCTTTAAGGTTGGGAGATGCTGTAGGAGAAGGTGGTTGGATAGTGAGGGGAAAGGGTGGGTTGTGGGAATGGCGGGAGGAGGAGAGGGGAGCTGTAGTAATGACACGTTGAGACAAGCGTGATTCTCATGGGCTATATTGATGTGAACTGTTATGAGGACACGACAGACACTCGTCATGATTGTAGTTACTAAGCGCGGCCTGTTTTGTATCTATCTGTCTGGGGTGGTATTCAGTTGATAAATCCGCGAAGCCGTACAGTAAGGTACAGAATACCCCACCGCTTCGCGGATTTAACCGCTGGGTAACTGCTTGTAAACAGTTGTTTACGCTGTCGGTATCACCTGACCTTGGATAGATCTCTCTCTCTCTCTCTCTCTCTCTCTCTCTCTCTCTCTCTCTCTCTCTCTCTCTCTCTCTCTCTCATAATAGGAAACAAAATAGGTTATCTTAGTCCATCCTACCTCTAAGCTTTGAATTTTAAGCGTCTCTTCCTTGTTTTGTAAACAAACAACTGTGAATACTATACACACTTTTGCTGCTGTGCCATGATCAGAATCAGTCTTAATTCTATTAATAGTTACGTAAACAAGTGGATGTATCGATTTATAACAAATCGTACTTTTTGAAAGAAGTCATTTGGGTGGATGAGTTTTATTTTTTCCGATGGGGCAGCAGTGACTGTGAACCTAAAATGTGTGATTTAGGGTCCTTTCAGTACATTGAAGTTATTGAGTGCTTTTACAACAATCTTTTTAAAAACTTTTTTTTTAATGCAGCGATCAAGATGAACAAGGAAAAGAAGCATACACAGACGTCAAAGGGTGCATATGCATAAGCATCGGTTAAATTTTTTATGAATGCAATTGTCGACAGGTAAGAGTGGCAGCAGCCAATCCTCCCTCTCTGGCCTTTTCTACACCCTCCACTCCCCCCACCCCCTCAATTACTTCCACACCGCTTGCTCCCATCACTCTTATATCGCTCTCATACTACTCACCCCCCCTCCCCCCAATCCCTAAACACATTTATTGACCCCCTTGCTGTTAGCTCTATCCAGATAACATTGTGTTTGTAGATGCTATATAGTCAGAAATGCACGCGATATAACGTTATTGTTAATTTTTTTTAAATAGATGTAGAAAAAGATTGTGTAACGTTTGCTACACAAGAATTTAGAGTTTTTTTTTAATTGGGGGGAGGGGGGAGGACCGGGGGATGGGATTCCAATTTATTTGTATTATTGGGAAGATAAGAAATTCGTTGATCCGAAAGGTTACACTGGAAACGTTATTTTCTTTGAATGTAATTTATTTGCTGTTGAGAGAGAGAGGGGGGGACAGAGACAGACAGACGGACAGACAAGCATCATGAGTGCAGATGAGGCAGTTGATTTTAAAGGGAGGGGTTGGGCGTCTGACAGGAGATAATTACACTAGTACTTAGTTTCACCGTAGAGGTTTTGGGGGATTAAATAGAAGATTATTTTAATGAGAGGATTTGGAAGGGTGGAGCTAAGATGGGGGAACTTGGCTCGAGGGAGAGGGGATGGAGGTAAGAGAGAGAGAGAGAGAGAGAGAGAGAGAGAGAGAGAGAGAGAGAGAGAGAGAGAGAGAGAGAGAGAGAGAGAGAGAGAATGGAAGACGAAGTAAAGATTGGGGGAAGGGGAGGGATGTGGAGAAGATGGTGATTTCAATGGGAGGATGCAACTCATTTGTCTTGTTTGCACGCACGTGAATGGAGGGGGCTTTGCCTGTTGGTGCTGCGCCCTTCTAACATTTGCTCGAACCTCGCCTTCCACTCCTGCTACCTTGTGAAAACTCCGACACTTGAAAAGGACGATGGGGGGAAGGGAGAAAACCTGTTAGAGAAAAAACAGAACTTGCAAATACACGCCCATACTGCATGCACGCACGGGCACACTCACGGACAAGAACGCGCTCGCGCACACGCATATATACACACGCACAAACCATACCATACACGCGCACAATGCGTACTCGTACACAAACACTTAACATGTATGCAGGGGGAGAGAGAGAGAGAGAGAGAGAGAGAGAGAGAGAGAGAGAGAGAGAGAGAGAGAGAGAGAGAGGGGGGGGGCGGATGAGGGGAGTCATACTCCCGCCGACCGATAGAAAGGAAGGAAGAGAAAAGAATTGTGGCATTTGGAAGCTTAACAAACAGAAAGGCGCTTAGATGGGTTTTAATTTTCCGTCGGAGTAGTCTTGTCTAGAGTTAATCTTTGAATGTTAACGATTCTCAGTTGAGCCTATGAGTCACTTTCGCCTTCCGGACGGTTCTGCACCTTTGTTCTAAACTTTTACACTAAATGTTGATCGCTGAAAAGCTTCGTGCAATGGGAGGACGAAGGGTGGAAGTGGGGGTACGCCACAGAATGACTTTGAATACAATGCCCTTAAACTCTACCTACCACCCTACGTGTCTGCCAGAAGTTGCACTAATACATGTGTAACTTTGTCGTCATAAATAGAAATTAATTATTGCTTTAGTTGCTCTATGGGCTGTTGGAGGGGGGAAAAACGGGGGTCGCCAATCAATTCCCTTAACTGGGAAAAGAAGAAGTGTTTCCCTCTGAATATGACGCACTGATATGTAACTCCTGCCTGTTCTTTGTCGTCATAAACTAAAATTAATGGCAGTTGATACATTTTGTAGGCTGTGGGAGGGAAAGTTTAAGGAGAAGTGACGCCAATGGCTTGACAGTTGTTGATTATATTTGTAAGAGTACGATGATGTTGTCTTTGTTAAGGTCAATGTTGCTTGTAAGGCCCTCCTGCTTGAGAGAAGCAGATACGAAACGTGTATGCAATGCACGAATAGAGAAATTCATGTACAATTGTTTGACATTAGCATCTGATTGTCACTGTCATCACAGCTAACCAGCTTACGACGATCAGATCCATCTCACAAAGTTTGTCCTGAGATAGCAGAAGATTGATACGTGGATTGATGGCATTGGTTAACATAGACCTATCAAATTGCCACGTCAGACTAGAGCTGCCTCATTTAAGGGAAGCAATCACACTCCAAGATGAAGTATAACAGCTTATTCGCGTTACTAACGGACTCGGTATCGTAGCCGGAAGCGCAGTATAGACCGAGCCTTAGCGAGTCACGTTGACGGGATGATGAACGGGAGTGACAGGCAAGTGGCGGAAGTTGACAAGGGCGAGGTCAGAGGTCAAAGTAGAGATGAAGAGCCAGAGGGCGAGGCCGCGGCCGCAGAGGACATACGCGGCTACCGATCAGGTCCACTTTAGGTCACCTCATCCAGTTGGCCAGTGTTATCTTGGACAATTTGGGTTATATCACTTTAGGAAGTCTGACCTTGGAGGCGAAGTTTTACCATTGAAGGTGAAAGTAGCAAACGTTGTTTTGAAGAGGTAGTTTGGTTTCTTAACCCCACCTCTCACTCTGGTTTATACAAGGTTTGCGTCACAGCTTATAATGAAGTGGCAAAGAAGTATCGCGTTATTCGAGAACTGAAATCTTCCAACTTTAAATATTTAAGAACCCACCTAATGCTGGTGAGGGTAAAAACACACCTTAAGCTATAGCAAATTGAAACGTCGTGGGCTTCACAGAGTATCAGGGTCGGCTGTGTTTTGAAGCAGATGATAGTGTCAAGACTACGCTTAACGTTACCGCTGTACACTCAGTATGGGAGAGGGCTTCGGGGTTTCCATTTGACTGCCCAGCATCCTATGCATGCAGATGCGCGGTGAATGCGGCTTGCTGACGGAATGTCGAGTGGTTGCTGTGTGCTTAGGTAAATCATTCTGTACCCACACCCATCTTCAGTTACCCGTTTGAAATAGCGCCTTCATCGGAAGCCGCCCTGGCCCCTCTTTTCAGCTTTATACAGGTGCATCTTTTCCCTCCTGATTATCTATGGACTGCTAAAGATTACTTACACCCGAAAGAAGCCTACTTCTCCTACGTTCTGTATGATGAGGCACATCTTGTGTATCTTTTACTAAGCGCCATATTTGGCACTTGTGTTTCTTATGCCTTACATTAAAAATCTCTATGTCTTGAATAGTGTTAAGCCCCCATACTCATCTCCCATAATGGTCGTAGTTCTCTAGGACACTGAGATACTCTTTGAAGCGTAGGCCTTTCGTATTTAATGTGTAGGCCCTACTGTTTGCACTCTTATATGTATTAGAGACTGTTATGATTGCGGCTCAAGTTTTGTTTCAGAGATAGCACTGAGATATTTCTGACGTTCAATCTGCTCTGTATTACGCATCTCGCTGTTGTCCAGTTATCGACGCATCTATTAGTTTCCACTCTCTTAAGTAAAAGTTTGTTCTGCATTTAGAAATACGCACTCGCTTGGTTTCATTAACTGTGTGTCTTTCTTTAGAAACATCGTGAAAAAGACCTAATTTTGATTCGGTTGTCACTTCATATTTTAAAGAATTATTATTTCTTCTTCTTCTTCTTCTTCTTCTTCTTCTTCTTCTTCTTCTTCTTCTTCTTCTTCTTCTTCTTCTTCTCCCACCCCACCTCCAACCCCATTGTCCGAGCTCCTTTTTACTTCGTTCTTTGGACTCTCCATTTCGTTGCTTCTTGCCTTTTTTTTCTTTTGTTAGTTCTCCCGTCCCTTCATTTGATTCATTCTTCCTTTCCGCCTTCTTCTTTCTTTTATATTTCGTCCGTTCTTTCTTCGAAGAGTGCATCTTCTCCTCCACCCTTTACTGTCTCAACCGTTGAAAAGAAGAAGAAGCAGAAGAAAAGCGAGAGATTTTCGTTTTATTCAAATTTGTACCATTGGTGCGAGTTTTCCTCTGCTTGCCTATTTAAGCGTCTTAACTTTCCTGTAGAAGTTTGAAAATAGAAAAGAGAGCAAATAATATGTCATATTGGGTGCGTGTGTGTGTTCGCGCACGCGTTCGCGCGTCTGTGTTTTGCTTGCCAAAAGATCTGGTATCTTTTTATGGCGGCGGAATATTGACAGAACACGGCAGTCAATGGGAATGCATAGAAAGTTGAAGATGTTCCGCATCATTATACAAGTATCCAGCAATGTTATTTCATAACTCCGTGCTCGCAATACACTATTTAATAACCCTGTGCACCCAACACAAGCATCTTTATTTCGCGAGATCTGAGCAGCGACGCTACAGAAAGGCACATACATTATACCTCTTCGGTAAGGTGGGTGGCAGTTTTGCCTTTTATGGGCATGTCAACATGCAAAGAGATCTTGTACAAACCAGCTAAAAGGATTAAGGTTATGTCGGATCATCCTCATCATCATCCTCATCGTCGTCGTCGTTGTCTTCGGCGGCGGCAGCAGCGTCTTCTTCTTCTTCTTCTTCTTCTTCTTCTTCTTCTTCTTCTTCTTCTTCTTCTTCTTCTTCTTCTGCTTCTTCTTCTTCTTCTTCTCCTCCTCCCTTCCATCTGCCCCTAACTATACCTAACAGTCGTACCTTGGTTCTGTTGATCCACGTCAACCCGTTACCTGTCCACACCCAGTTCTCATCCTCATTATTTTCCCTCTCTGCAAACTCCATTCTTAATCCCTCCCTTCAGCGTTTTAATCGCACCTTCTGTGCTTCACCCTCTTTCGGTCTGTCTGTCGTCTTGCCTGCATGCATGCATTTGACCTCCGTATCGTGTAATGATGCTTTTGACCTTTTCTGTTTCTGTCATTTAGTCTTCTGTCCAATGCAACCTTTAGTGGTAAAATCACCAAGGACTCCCTCAAACTCACTTTTTGGGGTATCCTCCCTCACCTACACATTTTAGCCGCCCTAACCCACTCTTCCCCTCATTTCTTCTCCCCCCAACCACGGACAGTAGTTTGCTCATCTCCTCTGCACCTCATTTTTTTTTTCTTCTTTTCCTCTTCTTCATCTCGACCTCCTCCTTCCCCTCCTCCCCAAAAACCACGACAGAGTGACATAGGCAGCGTCGAAGCGTTTGACGTTGTAACCAATGCATTACAGGTCCGTCGTCAGTCGTTGGGTTGGGCCGTTGTGACGACGCATCTTTTTACAACCAGCGGAGACTTAGCCGGAGGCAAGCCTACTTTAGATAGTGGTAATGTCTGTCACACACATAGATAGAACTCAGCTCATTAGAAACATACAGCACAAACTTAACAGCGGGAAAGCTGGATGGAGTTCATAGATAGAACTCGGCTCATTACGAACCTAGTTACCGTACGCTTGCAGTTGATAGCTAGATTTTTGGGTTCATTACTAGTTTTTTTTTTTCAAAAATAATATTGAGAAGACTGCTTGATTACAGAGCTGTAACATGCAGTACTGGAAATACCGCGAAACGTAACAATGGAAAGCTAGCCCTTCTGTTCATTGCTAGTTTTTAAATACAGCTCTGCTGATTACTGAGTGAAACGTATACAGGGACAGACTCTACCTATGACTATCAGAAGGTTCTGCTGATTGTTAATGTTCGAAGACTTTTTGTATTCGAATCAAATAGAAATAACTGTTATTCTCCCTGTGCCATAGATCCTAGAGAAGATTATGAAGTCATACTATTGACAGTAACACGATTTGTATCAAAAAAGTTGAAGAGTAGTAGAGATTTGTTTGGAGATAAATGGAGTTTGTTTTTGAGGGATTTCATGATTTCAAATGTCCATAAATTTGAATCTTTGCTCTCAATGTGAGCCACGATATTTCGTTCACTTATTTGGATTATCAATATGTATTGGTGAAAATCTGACTGATAGCATAGCAACCACGAGATATATTGCTTCTCCACAATTTAACATTGAAAACAGCTAAATTTTTCTGCAGCGTGGCATTGAAAGCACATAACTTCTATACTACTTGACTTTTAATGCATCGTAATGCATCGATTTGCAAACAACCAATCTGAATTTGTGATGCATCGCTTCTCTACAGTTTGACTGTAATAGTTCAGCTTCGCTTCTCTGCCATTGACTGATTAATACAATACATGGATCTAATCATCAAGTCACTTGTTTTTGTTGTTGTTGTGAACCCTACTTTGAAGTGAACATTGCAAGGGACACGCCTACTTGTGAAATCGCTGAGCTGAAGAGTTTGGTCGGCGGTTTGTCCGTTGTTGTTACGGCTGTTGTTACTGCGAGTTTTGGGCGTCGGCCGCTGGGATGGTGTGTGTTGCCATTCATTCTTTCTTACTTTTAGTGCAAATTAACCCACGTACACCAGTGAGCACTCTTACTGTTGTTGACGTTGTTGCGTTTGAGTGTGGCTGCGGTGCATTTGTTTTAATAGCATCATTGTTCTTCTGAACATTGATGGTATGCAATGTGATTTAAAAGTGGCTTAAAATTTAGAATTGTCTTAAAATTTTTTTTTTAAAAGCTTTATTTATCTACGTTTCTTTTTATTATATTTTTTTTAAATTGTGTTTTTTTAAAGCGATTTTAGTGTTCTTGATTGATTTGTTTTTAAGCGATTTTAGTGTTATTTATAGTTTTTTTGTTTAATTAAATAACTTTTTTTGTAGTATAAATTTCTATTTATTTTGTACATGTTTATAGATTTTTTTACAGTTTATGTAGTGAGCAAAATACAACAGTGTAAACTGTAATTTAATGCTATACGAGGGTACTTAAACAAATCATAATGGTTTTGTGGTCGTTTCGGCTTTAGTAAGTCACTGTGAGGATTGCATTCACTATAGATTTTATTGGCTGTAGGACGAGTTGGGTACGCCGCCATTAAAGTCGCTGCTGAAGCGTTAAGACTAGTGGTAATAATACTAACTCATTATTTAAAGCGTTTTGCGACGACAGTTGGATTATTTTGAGTTCAGCGCTCAGTTGCTGGCGTTTATTTACATCGTCGGCCATAGTTTTGTCGCGACTATGGTTATATTATTTATTATTTTTAAATGTTTGAAGACGTTTCTTTTTGTTTGTTTGTTTGTTTGTTTAATTCAGCGACAGTCAAAAACATTCACAAAGCGCACGCCTATACGACTTATGTGGAGAAAATAATATTTCGGCGTTTGGATCTTTTTTTTTTTTTTTTTTTTTTGGGGGGGGGGAGGGTAGGGGGAGGGTAAAAGCTTGTGAATCATGGACGAATGTTTATGTAAAGGTGTTAAGGTGAAGTCAAAACAGTTTCCTTGTGTCTCGATTCACGATCATTGGTTATTTTAACCCTCAATAAAAGCACTTCATATTTTAACAAAAGGTCTGGCGGGTTTGTTTTCTTGATGACGAATTTATGGGCTCTTGTTGTTTACATTGACATTGAAGTTTGTTAGCCTGTGGGTTTGTTTTGTTTCGTGTGGGTTTGGTTTGTTTCGTTGTCTGCCGAGTGGGATTTCTTTCCCTTCTTCTCTATTTACTTTAATAATCTTAGGGAATGTTGTTATAATGCCACTTAAAGTTTACTTAAAGCTGGGTAGTTTATTTAAGAAAATGGTGGTTAAATGGCGGTTTTTATTTTGTTTTATTTCTATTGCAGTTTAGTCTAAGGTTTAAGTGGTTTGACGCGAGACATATTTGATAAATTGGTGGGTTTTTTTCCCCCTGTGTGTGTGCGCGTATGTGAGAGAGAGAGAGAGAGAGAGAGAGAGAGAGAGGGGGGGGGGGGGGGGGGGGAGGGAGGTAGGTTAGATTTTGCTGTAATGCCTCCATGAAAAGGGGTTGGGGAGGAAGCGTGTTTTATTTTCTCTCTCCAGACGGAACTGAGATTGAATACCGCGCTAAACTAGCCGACGGAAATTACACTGATCAGTCTAATTACAGGGAAAATGCTGACAGAAATCAAACTACGCGACGGAAATTGCACTGATCAGTTTAATTACAGGAAAAGTGTTGACAGAAACCACTATGGAAGTGGAGTAACACTAACAGAAACATGACATGACATAAAATGGGGGTCATGACGAGACGATTATTTATTGTCAGCGCACAGGTGCTGTCATCGCCTTTTTGTTACAACTCGCTACAATGGACTGTGAGTAAAGGTTAGGGGGTGGGTGGGTGAAGGAGACGGCGAGAGAGTGTGTATCCATGGTCACTATAGAGTCCATGGTGTTTCCGTATGAGGGATGGATGAGAAGGTAAACGGGAAGGAGAAGAGAAGGTGTTTAATTACAAAAAACAATGTTCCAGTATTGAAAGGGTGAGGAGAGAGGAAGGAGGGGGGGGGTGAAGGGGGCACAGAGCGGAAGTTGCATGTTACGCGAGAAGATGAAAAGAATTTGTGATTAGTGGTTGATTGCGACAAACGAGGGAGGTCTCGCCGCTGTTGTTGATGTCGCTGATGTTGTTGTCGTTGTGGCTGCTGATAATGATGATGAATGGCAAAAGGGGCGAGGACTGGCGTGGCGGCTGTGGCACACGTGCGTACCGTACGCATGTGGGTGTGTGGGTGTGTTTGTGCTGTGTCCACAATTTGCTATCGTGCGTTTTTGTTAAGTGAAGCTTGCGTCACTGTCTGTGATGTGTCTGCGTCATTCATTGTGACGTTAAATGAAGTCTATTGTGGGTGGGTAGGTGCCAGGCTAGTAGGTGGATGTATAAGCATGTTAATGGAGTGCATTACTGTTTTAGAAGCTTACTACCCACCACCCCAGCACCATCCCCATCCCACCCCATTCCTCACAAGGCCATTTGCCTCTTCGTGGATTTCAGTCTTCTTAATGAAATGATTCAGGTAGTTTCTGGATAAGGGGAGGTGGGAAGGTCGTGTATAGAGTGGTGAGGTGATCGGGAGACAAAATTGGCAGAGATAGAAATGCACGTGGAGTTTCATTTAAGACCATCAGTTGTAATATGTCACTCGCGTGTTGTACAGTGCTCCAACAAGTCATAAAACCCCAATATACGGATTATTGAATCTTTAGAGTAGGAGCATAATATAATAAGCATGCGGTACGAAAATTTCGTATGAATAACTAAATAATGTCCGCAGCAGTAAAAAAAAAAAAAGATATAATTATGTGGGTGCGTTTTGATACAAAGTGCATTCACGTAGGGTTAACAAAAGGCAGTGAAAACAGGCCTAGTACGGGTAGAAATACGCACGCGTTCTGTGCACAGATGGGAATCGGGAAATAGGTTCTGCTATGTAAAGGGCATTTAAGATTATTGGTAATAACATCGGTAATAATGACTAGATGATGTTACATATCTTTGGGTAATAATTAATAACCATTGGATTTGAAATGTTAAAATCGGTAGTTTTGATTATTGCTGAATTAGCTTAATATTTGGCAAAAAATGCGGGTTGGAGATTGAAAGCGTAAAACCTGTCGTACATGCACATGCAGCCTCCATTCAGTCAGTAAGGAGGAACTTTCATCTCGACGCTGTTGAAATTCTTCGCCCCGGCAGCTGAGCACGGGTTTTTGGGAAGTTTCATTTATTGGGTGGGAAGAAAAAAAGAAGTCCGTGTGTCTAAAGGGAACAAAAACCATTTCGCCTACGGAATAGAAAGATGTGGGTTTCAACCAACTCATGATTAACATGTGCCTCATTAACAAAAGAACGACAGCGTTAAGCTAAATCGCACCGAGAGTGGTGTGTGTGTTTTGTGTCTTTTAGGGAAGAGGGGTGGGGTTGGGGGTGGAGAGAGATAAGATAAGATAACAATTTTATTTAACAAGGGTAAAAGAGTAAGCACTGGGTGTGCTTTTTTTAGAGAGAGAGAGAGAGAGAGAGAGAGAGAGAGAGAGAGAGAGAGAGAGAGAGAGAGAGAGAGAGAGAGAGAGAGAGAGAGAGAGAGAGAGAGAGAGAGAGAGAGAGAGAGAGAGAGAGAGAGAGAGAGGATTTAGGAGTACGAGAGATTAAAAATCGCAAAAAATTTCCTCAAGATTGAGATACATAAAATAATATTTTGGGAAGAATGGAAATCTGAGTTGGTGTTGTGATCCATCTATTTAGTATGGTGTTGCGCACAATTTTATTTTGGAAGGGATACGGGAATTAATGTGAGTATTTGAGGTTGTAATACAGATCTGTAACCTACACACTGACTTTTATTAAATAGTCGGTATCAACTGATATCCTAGTTATTAATTTCATCATTATCCTTATACATTGTGGCTGAATTATCGTGATTGTAAATGTTGACGATTTGAGGATGAGGCTGTGAACGCGCTTGTGTGTCTGGGTATGTTTGTGAGTCTGCTAGGAAGGATCGTCAACTGTAGATCTATTTTTGTAATTAATTAATTTTGCTATTTGTGTGATGAAATGCGTCACTTTTGACGTCTCGATGCGCAGGCCACAATCTTTGGAAAGACTACTCCTTAAACTTTGCCTAATTGTGTTATGCAATATGTGTGTGTGTGCGCGCGCGTGCTTGCGGTGTGTGTGTGTGTGTGTGTGTGTGTAGGTGTGTGTGTGTGTGTGTGTAACATCAGGTAAGATAAGGAGAAAGATGAAGAGAGAGGTATGAAGCGTTGTTGTTATTGTGTATTGTGTTTGGTCATTAATACTACAATACATTATCGTCTTTATAGTGTCCATTGTTCCTGTTATAGAAAGATTTAATATTAATTTCGTTAACATTTCATGATTTTTTTTTTAAATGTTTGTTATAGGTAGTGCAGGAAGAACCAGTTGATCTGTCCATCAGCAGACGACGTTTGTCCGCCTCCCGTATGGACCACCACCAAGGCCTTGACCTTCGCGTCGGCAAGAAAGGTCGTTACATTAACTTTTATATATTGAAAAATAAATTACATCAAGAAAGGAATGTTTCTATGTAAAATTATAGAATGAACCAGAAAACTGTTATGTAAAACTATACAAATAAAAATGGGCTGAATCTGATTTTGACTGTGAATCACCTGACGTGACTTTCAATGAGTAGTTTATGTAACTGCATTATGGTGGTAGTAGTATTAAGTAGTAGAATAGTTAATATATTATAATGTATAGTCTACACGTCTATATTTATTTTTGATTGTGTGTGTGTGTTTTTTAATAGATGACGACAACGCATCTGGCATTGCCATGGAAACGAACCATAACAAGATCGGCTCAGCGGGTCTCGTGCCCCTACGAAGAATCCAGGCAGCTTCACAGTAAGTTTCAAAGGGTTGTTTGTTTGTTTGTTTGTTTTTTTACAATGTGTATCATTTTCGACGATGACTTCAAGTCCACTTCTTTCTTTTCTTTCTTTAGGTAGATTAACGTCCCCGGACACATCAGCGTATAGGGGACTTGGCTAGGTCCACTTATTGAAAAACCACTTATATCCAAACCCGGTTGCACGTTGCCCGCTTGGTTTTTGCATCGGGTATATTCAAATCGACCCAAGGTCCTTCCAGTTGCTTGAAATTATCCGATGTTTTTTGTTTTTTTTGTATTACTGAGATCCTGACTATGGCACATCTATTATGTTTATGTTCTAGGCGAGCGTTTGTGTGTGTGATGTGGTGTTGTATATTGTAATATGTGTGTGTGTGTGTGTGTGTGTGTGTGTGTGGTTTGTGTCTTTGCTTGTTTGTGCCTGTGTGAATTGGGGTGGGGTGGGGTGGAGTGGGGAGAGAAGATGGGTGATTGATTGCCTGGTTTATTGGGCCAGGCAGTGTAACATAGTACATGCAGCAGACAAGCCTTGCTGCTGTGTTTTTGGCGTTTGGGGCTTGTTTTGGGGAGTGTTCCTTTCAGCTGGAGAGTGTAGTTATTAGTGCATTTAGTGATGCACACCAGGAACACAGAGAGAGAGAGAGAGAGACACACACACACACACACACCACACACACACACACACACAGAAGAGGTGAGAGGGGGAGGGGTATGTATGTTTGTCTGTGGTCCCCTGTATTTCTGATGGTAGTGGCGATGGTCGCGTCTACTGCAGCACCCATCAACATCTCCCTCATTTCAAGTCTGTTGGTCAAGGTGTTCCTTTAACCATTCGGTCGTTAGAGAGGGAGGCGTTTGGAACTTACCTTTTCTCTAGGCCAGCTTAATAAGACGGTGCCTATATCTCCTCTCCCTCTCTACTTTACCTTCCCCACTTCTAAACAGATCCAGGTACCCATTCACAGCTGGGCACGTGGTGCGTTTGTTTCGTTCTTTGTGTCGTTTAGAGGTTGCCTTCCAAGTATGGCCAAGTACTAACCGCTTTCGACGTGCTTTTTTAACCAAACATTTCGAGCGTGTGCCCAAAACATCTGTACGACCTTCCGTCCTACTACCATCGCACTACCATCCCACTTCTGGCCCGATGTGTAGCGTGTCATGTCAGTCAGCTGCGCTCCTGGATTGAGTTGGGGTAGGGTTGTAGAGGCAATGTCAACGTTGTCCAAAGCACTGACTGAACTATATTTGTCTTCACCGATTTTCGCAGTGAAATTGTATATGCATGGGCAGTAGTGCATTTAATCTATTGATGAAGGTCGTACTGCTCCATTGTTAACTTTCCGCATCACCGCTCTGCTTAATATTGCAATAGCGTAAAATTGTGTGATCAGCGGGGCCGAGGAGCTTAGTTGGTAGAGCGGCTTACTGGTAACTGAAAGGTTCCTGGTTCGAATCCCGGATTGATCGACGTGTGACCATATTATTTTCCCCTTTTACCATCAACTGGTTTGCTGGTGACAAATAATGTGACCAATAGTCGCCTATACGCTCTGATGTCCTGTTATATTAATCTGCAGTTAACCTTAACCTTGTATGATCATTTAAATAATAACTGTTAAATAGATTGTGTGAGGGGTGACTTGGTTGGTTTGTAATTAGCTTTCCTTTATTTAATGAATTAATTATTTATTGTATCTTCTATTCACGTATGTCATATTAACCAAAATGAGATGATAAAGACGATTGATTGTTAGTAGTCTTCTTCCTGCTCTTCTATCCATCTGCATATTCGTTTTTCTCCCTCCTTCCCTCCCTCCCTGTCTCTCCCATGTTTAGTAATCTAGCTTCAACCTTTAAACCAAAAAGTGTCTTTGTGTAACAGGCAATTCAACAGCAAATTCCGCACAGAGGGAAGCGGTTCTCCCAAGCTGCCTCTCCACCACCCCGTGGCCCACCACCATACGCCCACACCCCCCCCCCCCACCCCCTCCATGGTGAGCGAGGCCTACCTGGCCCACGAGCCCCTGAGTCCCATGCAGAAGTCCCTGGACTACGACCAGAAGAACCGACGGAGGGTGCACAGGTGTGACTTCGAGGGCTGCAACAAGGTCTACACCAAGAGCTCACACCTCAAGGCTCACCGCAGAACCCACACAGGTAAACAGTAGTTTAATTGTGTAATATAAAAGGGTTAAGTCGCTCAGTGTCTGAAAGTCGGTAAAGCCTGTCAAGACTGTGGCGGAACATACTAATGGTTAGTCTTTCTCCCCTTCTTCTTATCCCCCCACCCCCACCTCCATCCTTCCCTCTCTCTCTTTCTCTCTCTCTCTCCCCCCCCCCCCACTCTCTGAAATGTTGCTTTGAAACTTTACTTGTAAATGTCAACAGTAGTAAGCTGTAGTACAGAAGAAGGCTTGGCTTGAGGTCAAGGGAGGTAATCACTAAATTGAAACCTGATGCGTTTTTCAATCCCTACATTTTTATCTCCTTTTCCGGCAGAAAAAA
The DNA here is from genome assembly GCA_036898135.1 of Oncomelania hupensis. Lineage (NCBI taxonomy): Eukaryota > Metazoa > Mollusca > Gastropoda > Littorinimorpha > Pomatiopsidae > Oncomelania > Oncomelania hupensis. Next base: position 23,439,623 of record CM072518.1, read on the forward strand.
AAACCAGAAGAAGAAAACTTGAAATGATTTATGTTTTGACAGCATAATAATTATTTAATTATGACTATAATTATTTTATTATTTTTATAGGCGAAAAGCCCTACATTTGCACATGGGAGGGATGCACATGGAGGTTTGCCAGATCAGATGAGCTGACGCGCCACTACCGTAAACACACTGGAGACAAACCGTTCAAATGCACCGTCTGTGACCGCGCCTTCTCTCGTTCTGACCACCTCTCTCTGCACATGAAGCGGCATTGAGCAGGTAGACACATATTTCCATTTTTATCCAAGATTTAAAATTAAAAAAAACAAACAAACGCTTCATTCAATATCAAATTTCTGCGTAAATTCATTATATTGGATTGACCGCTTTTCAAAACTTTTTGTAATAGAGTATCCAAATGCTGTGAAGTTTTATCGTTATCACTTTCTCGCAAAGAGAACTCTAATGCACATATTTATTTGAAAAGCTTTGATTAGTATAAATTTGAAGTTTAGCCTTTGTAATACAGTGAATGGATTATTCTCTAGCAATTTCCCATTGTTATTTTTATGTATTATCCAAGTATTTGCATTGTTCTTTTCATGTTATTGCTAAGGAAGCAGCAGTTTCTCATGATTTTTTTTTTTTTGTTTGTCTGTCTCTGCAGGTAGAAGTTGTGCCTCTACGAGTGCCTGTTTGTTTCCCTTTTCCACTGGGCTCCTTTGCTGCCCAGCTTAAAGGCCAGCGGTTCAGCCAGATTCTGTGTCCTCTGAGGCTTAGGGCATCAAGGAGAGGACGTTTGTGCCTTTTACAGCGCTGTTTCCCTGTGACAGCTTATTCACACTGTGTGGCTCTGTTGTCATGTCATTTACAAGGGCGCACAAGTACCCAGCCTAGTTTGAGTTTTCACCCCGACACTTCAAAGTCATTCAGGCTTTCAAGCGCGCCATGCCAGCTAGCTGGAGGTGATTCATTTGGGAGGAGTGCAGGATTTATTTAGGAGGAGGTCAGGTGACAACAGTCACTACAGTTGGTGGACTGCATCACTTACCTTATTTTTTTACCTTGAATTGGTCAACGACTTCTTACCCTAAATTTCATTGGTGGAGACATTCTGCTTGCCATTTTGATGGGTGGAGACACATGGGTGAAATGGCATTTAGCTTAGCTTGGTCGGTGATTGTGAGGGGTGGCTCTTTGTTAGGAATATTTGATGAAATACTAAGTCTGAGACGTGGCAAGAACAGCAGCTGGAATGATGAACAAGTGTTTGCTAAAGGTTTTATGTGTGGAAAACTCAGTCACATTACTGCAGTTGTACAGCATACTACAGGAGTAATAGAAGAATATAATTATTGTGTTTTGCGTTTGAAATACTGTGACCTCCCTGCATGAGTGCTTGATTGGCCAGAGCCAGTCACAGCTTGCATGATGATTGGCTAAAAGAAAAAAAATTGATCTCCCAACATTTTAATTGGTTGGGTGAAACACTGCTCAGTAACATTGATTTGACATTTTTGACTCACATGCGTGCAGCAATGTGAAATGTTTTTTGATTTGTTCTGCTGATTGAACCTATTTGTAATTTTGTGGATTGAACTGTACACCCATGGCCACCTTGCATTGTGATGCTGAATAGCAATGTCTGTTTGTCTGAAGACTTCCCATTGTACTGTTCCCGTTTGTGGCGTAAAAAAAAATGCTAACAAGCAATTTTAGCTCCTT